>OY743088.1:12345000-13595000 GCA_963555665.1 Dircenna loreta | reverse complement strand
TGTAACCTACACATAACCATTACGAATATAATATATAATGCATACTAGTACATAATATAATATATGTATACGGTATTCTTCGTCCGAATAACTGAGTTTACAATTTTGATACTTGCAAGTCACGCTTAAAATTTAGATCAAGCGATGCTTTTATTAAAAAATCTCTAATATCGAAGCATTTCGGTTCCGACAATAGCTTTTAAATCTTTATCTTCATAGAAAAAGTATCGATTTTCGGCCCATGAAATCGCCCTCAATGCACCGTAAGGCCTTTTTATGATGCCAGTGTTTTATGGATTCTTATTATTAGGAGAATAGAGTTTATAATTGCCCATAACATATTGTAACGATTAGTCGTATCACCATTTAAGACGGTCGGTAATAGAGTCAGGGTTGTCGATGATCAAATATATATTAATATTGAAAATATTCTTCGAAAAAAAGTAATATTAAAAGTTATTAACTTAACTAAACTAAAAAAAATTAAAGTATCGATGACAAAGCAGGTTTACATATCAGTTTTAAATTAGGTAATAAATTACACATATACAAAAATTCTAGTTAAATAATATTATTTGGATTTATGCTTCTAATTTCAAGTATTTATTTATAATATAGGGTAACCTGCACCAAAGTATTTCAATTTAATGTTAAATTATTTGTGACAGCCCTGTAAATAAACATCAAGAATGATTCGATGGCCGATCGGATGACAGCTCAGGACCCTCTAATTAATGGTACCGTATTAGGAATTTAATAACATCAGTAATCTATGCCTTACTATTTGGAGTACAGGTCAACAACCTCGAATTTATTCCCACGAGATTAGCTCAAGCTTAGTGGTTAGGATTCCTTATTTGGAATTACTATATCTAGATCAGGAATTTTTGAGATCTAGAATCTGATTCTTAAAGTGTCTAAATATTTTTTATAAAGAATTATTTGTTTACTTTCAAAAACTACCTTTGTGTATTCTTCTTTCTTCTAAATATATAATATTTTTTTTAAATATTTAGACTAAATAATAATAATTTTATTATACGATTTGAGCCACTCTATCTCAACTTGCGTAAATAGCATCTCATAGTGTAATGGCCGTTAGTTAGTTAGTGCTTCTCTCTGATTGGTGGAGAGGTATTAGCCATTCTTCAAGGTTAAATCGTATGGTTTAGATCGTATAACGAAATATGGCCATCAGAAAATAAAGCGATTAAACAATTAAATTGAGTATGAAATGTTGAACGTTAGAAATTTATAATAAAAATGTTTCATAGTGAACTAAATACTCAACTAATTGAGCATTTATTGCTCAGTAAAGTTATGACGTCACAGATTTTAAGATGCCTCGAAAGCAAATCGAATCGCGGAACTTCTGACGAGTGTCCAATAACTGTTGTTCGAAAAATAAATAACTCATAGTGAATTCCATTCTTTGGAAGACAACCTCACGTACGAAGGTTTTGAAAAAAAAATGCGTATGTATTTTTCCGGCTCAGTAAGCCTACCTTGAATTCTTAAAAACTATCATAGTCTTTAAAAGTTTTATTGCGATGTTACAATAATAACGACATTAATATTTAAAAAAAAAAGTCACTTCATGGCATGAGTTAATAATGTTTCCTATAGTAAAAGAATGAATGATTTAGAATGACGTCATCAAAACTTCTTATCAAAGCATTATAGTAATATTACTTTTACGACGAATTGGAAAGTAAGATGATTGTGATATTTCTATAAGAGTTCAAATTAGGCCTGATGGTTGATGAAAGAATATATAGTATTTAAATCACAGTTGAGTTTCACTACGTTACTTTGTTTAATCATAATTGACAAGCAGGTTGGCCCAATATTGGGTCACGTGTTGGCCCAAACTTTGTACCAACATTTTTCAGCTTTATTTGTTTTGGTTCTTATTCTAAGAATTGGCTTCAAATGTTTACATGTAATTTTTATTTTATAATGTTAGCATTATTTTATATTTTAATAATTTATATTTCTTTGTACTAAATATCTTAGAATTAAATAATAAAGGAGATGTAAATTATCTTAGTTTATAAAAGTGTGTTGAAAGATTCCAACTAAGAACAAAAAGGTTGTTTCTTTCTCGTCTTTGTTTAATGAAAGCAATTTGTCTCGAGTAGAGTCTGAGCTCATTGTGCTGTGATCTTTGTTGATAAAATACCATCGGATTATTACTTGTTCTATGACACGAGTTTATTACTAAGTGGGCATTAAAGTTGGGATCATCACTATAAATATCGATATTTTAAGCTCCTTATAGTAGAATTTATACAATATAATAAATCATTATATTTATGTTAAAAATATGTACAAAATTACGTATGTTGTTTTGCCACTCTTATAGCAATATTACAATAATCTTACTTTAGAATTCCTCTTAAAAGTAATATTACTTTACTAATGTTTCGATAAAAAGCTTTGATGACGTCATTCTAAATCATTCATTCCTTTACTATAGATTTTCCAGATTTACTTAGAGTATTTATATATAATGTAATTATATAATTGACGATATTAATAAAAAAATCATATGACAAGCCCGCTGAGTTTCTTTCGCCGACTCTTCTCAGGTCAGTTGCAATTAATTTTCCGAGCTGGTGGTAGCTTTGACAATGAAAAAATGTTTTTTATAAAACTTACTTTCAATAAAGATTTTTGATTTGATTTGATTTGATATGGGAAACATTATTAACTCGTAACATAAAGTGTGTTTTGACATTTGAAATATTAATATAATATTGTTTTATGTAAAATCTTGGTAACCAGAAAGTATTCATTCCTTTACGATAGAGCTCATACGAATCAAAGTAATATGGCAACAAAACCATAAAAGATTTTAGAAATTCATGGTACGCTCACTCATTATATGGACAAGTATACATTGAGGGACGTTTGTCCGTACGTCCTTGTCCTGACTTTGTCGCCAGACGTTAATTTGACGTGAGGGGCGATGCGGACGTCGCAGCGGAAGTCGTCCGACATCTTCAAGGCGTGGTAGACGTCATTTTGTCGCGCGACGCTCTACTAGTAGATCTCGACTGTTGCTGAAAGAGTCTTAAGTATGGAAAACGTTTCTAGTTCTATGTTCCTCTACTTTCGTTTGATAGCTTCATCTCACATGTTAATACAAATCTATTCAAATTAAATTTGTCTATAGTTGTACAGAAAAAAAAAACTTGTTTGATTCAAATGGTTTATATTTCAAGTATATATACATATATACACTAAAAAATAAAGAGGTCGCGGGTTCGTTTCCCAACCGGCATAGGTTTATTTTTCTATATATATTTATTTAAATTTTAAATAAGATGGCTGTACATGTTTATAAATATTTTTTTTTAAATTCTAAGTTATAATTTAGTCAGAGGTTCCTTATTAAACAAATGAGGAATAAAATTGAAATAAATCTAACAAACAGGTTGTATCTTTCAGGCTGATGTTACAAGGGATATCATTAATTAAAATACCGCAAAGCGTGAAGCCAAAGTTCTAATGTTTATTTACCATTGTTTCTTTGTAAGTCCACAGAATGTAATATATTATATTTTTAACACCAGTTCAAAACTAATTTCATGTAAATATGTAGCCACTACTTTATAAGTAATAGTTCTATCTTGTAAGTGTTTTTTATATAATATAATATTTTCTTTTTTGTCATCGCTACCACGGCAAATAATGCCACAGATCTAAGATGTTGCAAGACAGGGGGTTGTTTTTTTTTGTTGTAAGGTTTTATATATTCTCCTGACCTTCACATAAAATATAAAAACTACATTACTAAAATTATTACGACTATATACGCCTTTTAGTGTCTTAAAAAAATAGAATTGTTTTTTTCACATTTATTTTTGGCACAAAAAAATATTCTAAGAAAAAAAATTGATCCTGCAATATATATAGAGATATAACGAATATTGCTAAAAGCATGAGTTTTAAAACCATGCTATTCGGTTTAACATTAATAGTTACTTTAACATTGAGCAAGATTTGCAAAACTAAACAGTTAGTTACTGAGTTAAGACATAACATGACCGACAGACTAACAATTTGGATCAAAACATAGCATTTACTATTTAAATATAGTTATCATATATAAACGGTTTAATCCAGAAATCGGAGCTTAAATAAATTTAATTTGTTTTACTATAAATAATTGTATATAAATTCGTTTTTCGTGGTAATATGTCGCATTTTTACTGCCCGATAGTGCAATAGGTGGAGCCATTCTACCGGGCAGTAAAAATAGTGTGAACATGTTATATTTGTCGTACACAGTAACATTTTATGACCGGTTTAAAAGTAATGAGTTTTTAAAGTTTATTGCTCCGGGAAAACCCCGGACGCCATATTGATTAATTCATGACATAACTGCGTTACAAGGGAACACGATATGTCGGTAACAATATTATTAGAAACCAATGTATACATGTACAAACATGTACAAACATGTCCGCTAAAGTCAAAACTTAAAAAAAATAGATATCATATTTCCATACTTGAAAATTAGACAACTACTACAGAAGGTATAATTTTTAACATTTTAAAATATATAATATACTAG
This sequence comes from Dircenna loreta, assembly GCA_963555665.1. Classification (NCBI taxonomy): domain Eukaryota; kingdom Metazoa; phylum Arthropoda; class Insecta; order Lepidoptera; family Nymphalidae; genus Dircenna; species Dircenna loreta. The sequence continues at coordinate 13,590,418 of OY743088.1, read as the reverse complement.
TTGTATTACTAAAAATATATTGAATATATAAAAATAAATTAGTTTAAGAAACCACAGAGCTAAAAACATTTAGAAGCGACAACAAACATTTGAATATGATATACATATATTATAAACCTAATTATACACGATCTATAACCTTAAAGCTCACAAAGTCCAAAACTATAAAGACTTCCGAATGACCATACAAAACGCTCATAATACTCTCAAAGGCCATAAGCCCCATTGTCCGGTTCCCATTCAGCCATTGTCCCCACCATAATTAAAAGCCGGGCTTTAGACATCTAACTGATAAAACAATACCTATGCAAAGCGAAAATGATATTTAAGAGCAAGGAGGGAATTAATTTATAAAAGTTCTGAAATTGACATACGATAAATGTGAAACAAGTACATTAGATTTTAAATTTATCAATACAAGCTGTTGCTTTGTTTTCATTCATTTGTATGTTTTTAGATTAAAGTTACACTTCATGTTCAAGTTATTTTATTTTTATGATATGTCATTCAAATTATAATAAATGTCTTTCAATTTGTAACAATAATACATTTAAATTCGTTGCTCTGAAACTGAAATATGGATATTGTAACGTCGATATATAATTAAATATTCTTAATAATAATTTTAGAATATCCAGAGGTTAAGTTTTGAATCCCTATCGTTTAACTTTTAACTGTATTTGACAATTCAAATACTTTTAGTTTATAAGTCACGGCTTTAAAACAAATGTCATACCACATTATCATTAAATTATTTTCCGCTTTGATAAAATTATTTATTGCGAATATAACTATAGAGTTATTTGAAATCAACGATACACACATTATGATACAAAAATGATATGGTTATATTGTTCCAATATGAATGAAGTGTATGAATCATGACGGCAAGGACGCCGCCGATCGATTCCGTCCGTGACTCGTCGGCGGGTTTAACGATTTTATAACGTTTTTCAAATACAGGTAGGTCGATATATAGCCGTTTAATTTGGGTAAATTGATCAGAATCTATATAAAAATTAATTTGTATGTTACAAATGTTATATTAATGTTAAAATAATAGCTATTTCTTATTTGTTATATTGATATTTCTTGTATTTACATACAATATTTAATTTATACAAACGTCATTGTTTTAGGACAATTGTAATTGATATAAAGATAAGTTTAATATTTGTCTGTTTGTTTTTTATCAAAATGGTTTGGCAATGAGAATATATATTATAGTTAACAAATAAGTTGTAAGACTACATCATAGTGTTAAATTTAAATACTTGTCAATTTTCGATCGACCAATCAAACGCTTAACATCTATGTGTGCGTGAGGCGCCATGCGTCAGCGCAGGTTTTTTGTTTGTAACGAGAATAGGACAAATACGCATTGTCAATACTTGGAATGATGCCAGAATACATCATTTCATTCATTAGACCAAGGTCTTTTGTATTATTTGGTTCTGCTTTGATCTTAACACGCTTATTTGCCCTTAATTCTTATAATAACATGTCCTATTATTCAGTATTTTCGAGTTTCAATACGGTTTCAGTATTCATAACCTACTAGGGTCATATCCGATTGGGTTATAAGACACGCTTATTTGCACTTAATTCTTGTCATAACATATCCTATCATAATACAAATTCAGTCTTTTCGACTTTTACTATACATTCAAGTTTCGTATCCGACTGCGTCTGTTATTATTATCTGTACTTTTGGGTTATAGTATTATTATTTGTACTTAATACTAATCATAACATATTCTATCATGATATTTTTTCGAGTATAATACTCTTGCACGTTTCATATCCAACTAGTTACTATTGCGTTACTAGCTGAGAAACTGCTATGCGTCAACGCCTACAGTGTTGTTTTGAGTAACGTAATAATTTGTAGGTGTATCGCAATAATTATAATTCATTCATCTATTACAATACTGTTAGCATCACTGACGTACGCGCATACGTACATAAATATCGATTACCGATACAATCTAGCTTGCATCATGGAATTCAAATCTTACAAAGATATACTGCTTTATTTTTTTTTATATTACTATTATTATTCACTATATTTGAGCTTCTCGATATGAGTACATTATATTCTTACATTCCATTTCAGCGGATATGGATTTGGGTTATGAATATTAATTATTGCTGAATATTATTTTATTAAATCTATTGAACGTGTTCAGTACCGCTACTACGAGTTTTAATATTACGAAACGTTAAAAGTTTTCGAGCAGCCACTAGACGAAATTTTGGCTGTGATTAGTTGTAAATCAACAGTAAGTAAAAAACAACTAATCACAACCAAGAAAGAACTCGTTTCGTGACTGCTTGAAAACTATTAACGTTTCGTATTATTAAAACTCCTACTAGGCGTATACATAGTATTAAAGCTAGTCCAAACCTGTTCGTTCCTGTTTGAACATGTTATGGAATAACATTGTGGTTGATGGTAAAGTTATGGAACTGTTTGGGTTTTTTCTGATGTAATATGAAACCAGCTTTTTAAAAGAGATCGATTTACATTCGATTGTACATATCCATTCGGTTTCTAGTGTGTCAATTTATTAAATATTATCTTATTTAAAAAACTATGCTTAAAAGGATTTCTGGCAATAGTGGCTATAAAATAAAGAGTCTTCATTTCTCATCTACCTCCAATAGATCCTCTTTTCGGGCATTTAACCCAAAATAGTTTTATTTATAAGTTATCTTGAAATTCATGGAAAACATAAAATGCCAGACAATATTATGGATATTGCTTAAATTTTATGATAAAAGTGAAATATTTCAATTCACCTTAAATATTTCAGATAACGGAGACTCAGAGCTTTGAATTCCCCGGATATCTCCCAGTGGCGAGTAATAAAATTATTGACCCGGTTATTGAATATTTCAGGAGATGAATTCAGCTTCAGGTTATATAAAATGAACTCACTCAACGTAACGTTCAAATAGTTGATCAATTCTGTTTGGTTTTCCACTCGAATGATATTCATATATCTTTATTGACTTAATAGGATATTGGTTAAAGCCAGAGTTAATATATATGTAGAATTTTGTCAATCAAATGAAGATATATTTGTATTGATACACGACATATTTGGTAGGGAGAATTCATCAGACCTTTAAAGTTATCATATAACCATCAGACATTATAGTAAGTTTTGATGACGTCATCTTAATCATTCATTCATTTCTATAGGAAACATTATTAACTCGTACCATGAAGTGTGTTATGACATGTGACATATGAATGTTATATTGTTTTATGTCAAATTTTGTCATTTACAATTAACAATAATTTTCAGTTCAGCAGGTTTGTATCTCCAGACAAGACAAGCAAGCAACATATTATACAAAATCAAAACCTTTCATCGCACGGCTATTACAAAATGGTCAGTTCCAATATATCTTACAGTATTTATATAAACATTATACATTTGGAGTGGTTGACGATAGTTGTAAATAAATATGTCCATAAACAAAAAAATAAGTAACAAACTGTAACCCCTAATACGAGTTTTGGTAGTACGATGGGTTAATAGTTTTCGAGCAGTCACAGAACAAATTCTTGGTTGTGATTGGTTATAATTTGGTTCTGATTCGTAGTATAATACAATGACAACGAAGAACTCATTTCGTGACTGTTTGACATCAACGATCAACGGGTCACACTATTAAAACTGGTACTAAGGGTACAGTTAAGAAACGATTTTTTGGTAGATTGGTAGTTTTGTTTTGTAACTCATTTCTTGACTGCTCGAAAACTATCAACGTTTCGTAACGCCAAAACTCGTACTATGGGTATTGATGCTTGATCTATGTAATAGGATGACGTAATCGGTAATAATTGATTTTCCAATATATTAAAAATATATTTAAATAATGCTCGCAGGTGTAACTAAATTTTAATTTTTGGAATGTAGCGTCACAAATATGTTGATATTCGGGTGAATATTTCTCTATAACTTATTGAAAGTTCCCTGAGATTCGTTGACTGGAATTTTTATTCAACCTTCTTGAAGTTTTTGATACTGAGTTATATCTATTTGAAAAGTTATATATATCTAAGTACAATTGTACATCAATGTATTATATTTATTATTACGTTTCAGACAATATTTGTTATACGTCGCCATTTTTAATGAAATTACATATTTTAAAATTTGGGATTGATAACTTAACAAAGTAAAAAGCATTCCGTTAAAGCTATTGGCTTGCGAGTCACGTGGCGGGTCTTATCGTGAGATTCATCTAAACGGAGATATATTTAAATCACCCGCTCTACAGAAAGGTACTGAGATGCGGAGATAGGAATATTAAAGTGCCTGGCTATGTAAGGTTAACTAAAAATAGTTTAACTATGTAATAACTTCAAATATAAATCAATTTATATTTTTCATAACCTAAGCTTTAGTTTTTTTTTTTTCCGAATTTCTATTTTTCAAAATACCCTCATATTAATTTTAGCGTTGTATGGCAGGAAATATATGTATCACTCACAACGCCAGACCCTAAAGGGTCTTACTGTGATTTATTCACGTCAAATTAGAATTTTGAGATGACTCGGTGTGCTCTCGTATGGAAGGAGCAGATAAGTTGTCAGAAAAACATTGTTAAACATGGCTCCTAGTGTTTTGGTTAAAATTACGATTACGATAATAATATTACAAAACGAATAATAAATTGTTACAAAACGAATAATAATAAGTTTGCTGTCTGGAGTTTAATATAGGTGACCTTAATTTTAAATTAAAATAACGTTGAAATGTTTAAATGTTATATTTTTATATGCGTTGTAAAATACACAAAAGGGTCACTATTATTTCTAGACAAGTTTGTTGCTTGGGCTTGAACAACGAAATGTTGAGAAATAATTTCTCTTAAATTTAATATTACTAAGACCGTCCATTGTAGCCATTACCTGTCCGGAATTGACAGCTCCTGTAGGCCTTCTATGACTCTTGAAAACTATAATAGTTTTAAGAAGTTTTGTTGAAATATTACTATAATATTATATACTTTGATTTGTATTATGAGCTTTAAATCAATATTGTTTTATTCCTGCTTAATTATGTAAATGATTGAATGCCAATATTTGATATATAGCGAAAATAATGAATGCTTTCTTTAAAGGCCAAAATTTGACATAAAATAATATTACATTAATATATCAAATGTCAAAACATACTTCATGTTACGAGTTAATAATATTTCCTATAGTAAAAGAATGAATGATTTAGAATTACGTCATCAAAACTTCTTATCGAAACATTATAGTAATATTACTTTTAGGACGAATTCTAAAGTAAGATTATTGTAATATTGCTATAAGAGTTCAAAGTAGGTCTACTTATTAGTATTTTTTATATATTTTACTACTAATTATATCTCAACGGTAACTGTTCAATTACGTTATCAAAAGCATTGTCTCTAATCTTGAATTATCATTATGTAATTACATTTTATACACCGACTTTTCTATGGGAGATTTGTTCAATCCTCACATAAATATTATTTATCAAAAGACTTACATATTACGACAGAAATTCTACAGAAACTGTCAAAACATTTATTGTCATTTTATTCATTTTGAAAATTCCTATCCCAATGTGGTTTTGTTTTTATCATGGTATGTCGACCTGGTGACAGAGTTGTTCAGGGTGTGGGCGTCTGACACGGGTTAACGTCTGACGACGTCTGAGGGCACAATTAACGAACGTCAGAAGCGGAGAGGTCAGTTTATATATAATGACCTTTAAAAAATACACGTTATTTTAAAGTAAAGGGATTGAGTATCTTTTCATTACAGCGATAGATTTTAATGTAAAAAAAAGTATGTAGTTCTAGATATAGATTTAATTACAAATAAATTGTTTCACATACTTTTTCCTTTCTTCTAATTATATATTCTTAAATATTTTGTATAAAAACTATAGAATAGATTGTTTTCCTATATTGCTTACAAAATTAACAAACAATATAAGTAAATACATATTGATTCGTCACAGACGATGAACATGGCGTGGTAGAGAGATTAAAAACTATTAATATTCAAAGTTTCATCATATTAAGTCTATGTTTTACATTTTCATACTCCAACAGCCATTTGTAACAACTTTGCCATAGACATAGTATTACCGAGGTAGCTCATATTTTGTATAACAAGTACCCAACTCTTGTAAATCTCCAACTTCATTACAATTATGCCTTAACAATCACCGCTGCAGTTTCTTGGTAACACCGCCTAGATACGAATACTTGATACAAGTCAACGACATTAATATATGTATACAATATTTGCGTACAATTAAATTCTCTACACTCTTAGTGTGTTAACATAAGGTTGATTTTAGAATAAATTTAGCATTTCGAAGCGTATTTATATTATTGCATGTATCCATTCAATGATCAAGTTACTGCACGAACTCTATACCTTATTGTTGACATGAGACGTTTTCTGTCCCGCTCGCACCATACCTTTCATGTGTTACACACTTCGATACTTTTAATCAAATGAACGACGATTTAAATTCTATATTTATCAATGAAGGTGATTTTTTAAAGTTTTTTGAATATATAAAAGATTTTCATAATAAAAAAATGTTAAATAGAAATAATAAATCACTTATTAATAAATAAATCTTAATATAACTAACGTTACTTTAATAGAATATGCTTCTTTAGTGTTTATTTAGGTCAATTGAATTATGATGTATAGAAACTTTATTGACATTTAAAGTTTATGGGAAGTAACTATGGATTAAATTCTATTATTACATTGTACATAGTGACAGACAAGTTTGTCTTCAATTATTGTTAGCTTTCTATTAAAAATGGGAATACCTACTAATTTATCTGTAAAACTAAATGAGAATTTGAGAGGTAAATAATGTAAGTTAATAACATTATTATAAATATATATATAAAAGTAATCGATAAATAGCAAAATACATTTATTTTATATATTACTGGTAGGAATTAATTTAAAGTCAAAGTATTTTTTTTAAATTTCAAATAGGCACAAATTGCACTTATGAAACGTCAGACTGAATACAAGGTTCCAAAGTGTAGGTTCATATAAAGAACCGACAAAAAACTCCATGGTTACTCTTTAAAATTCTAAAATTTTAATAATTATTACATACATTATGTATTATATAATACCAAGCCTAATAAGTAAAATATGCCGTCTTTTAAAATAAATAATTCTGAAGAATGTAAATGAGTGCATCGCTTTGAAGTAGAAATGATATTTACGATATGAATTCACGTAAACACTTAATCTTAAATCGCAGACACAAAAAGAACACACTCGAGAACAAATCTCAAAACGTACAAAATTAAAAAAGAAACTTCTCGTCGCTTCAGATATTCGCGTACGAACACATTTTGTTTCGAAAGCACGACCCTCGAAAGTTTTAATTTGCTCACGTACGAACATAAGCGAGACGGCATTAGCAACAATGGGGTAAGGGTGGGCCATTGTGGAGGAAATGTTTCCATTGCCCTTCCATATTTTGGAACGTTAAAGAAAATATTAAGACACTATAAAATTGTTTGTTTGAACCCATTGTTCCCCTATAACGAGTCTTGACGTTTCAAAACGTTGATAGTTTTCGATCAGTCACAAAAAGTGTTCTTGGTTGTGATTGGTTCATTAACAATCATAATTAAATAGCAACTACATACAACCAAGAACTTATTTCGTGACTGCTCAAAAACTATCCACGTTTCGTAATGTCGAAATTCCTACAAAAAGTAGGTTCCTTTTTTTTATATTCGTTACTGAGAGATTTTGAATTTTTATACATGCATCTTATTCGCATTTATCGTTAAAGATGTGTACTTTTGGTACAGTAAGGCGTAGTATATATTTATCGTATGGGTGCATTATAATCTCTTAATCTTTAAAATTTTATAAAGGTTAGTCTACAATGCGAACAAACTCTAATACCGTATGCGGATTGTTTTGTGATGTAGAGTATATGACAGTCACCTTTTGAGTGTGAATGCGGCATTAATGGCGCCCTGATCCGGAACAGGGTGGGTAAAAACATTTTTTGTATTAGAACCTGGATATTTGTATTAGGAACATGTAGAATGTTGTTTGTAGAATCTAAAAAATTCGAAGGTGTGTTTTTTTTTGCAGGATCTTTGTTTTTTCTTTATGTTTTGTCATTGAAGATTACTAAAAGTTCTCTTTTATTTTCAATATAATTTTCATTATATTCCAATGTAACAAACTTTCTTTCAAAAGTTTTATGTCTATATCTTGGATATTTCGTAACAATACTTTTGCAAACTTGACTAGAAGGGTTCGATAACCAAAAGCTAAGTATACGGTTAACCCAAGTCCTTAAAATTTGTATCAAAAGAATAAGCAGTTAGCTAAAATCTCTAAGAAGCGTTGTCACCTACAGACGACAATGCTCGAACTATAATCTATTTGCACTACGCGTCCTTACAGCCATGAGACCGTTTCACAAAAGAGTGTTTACTTAAAACCCCTTTCACACCTCCATTGTCATGGAACCAACGTAATCTGACCCTTAGCAATACCAACCATATCCTCTTTTTAAACTCCTTTATAGTGAAAGAAAAGGGGGGGCAAGTTTCTTGGTACATTGGGTGGTAAATGCTGAATGGACGCTGAATCGAGTCTGCGGGAAACGTAAGAATTTAAAGCGGTTTGATGCGAGTTTCTGTGAATGCTTAGTTAGACAATTCCTCTATGGACTTTGATACGGTAAATGTTTACATGGCTGCACTTTTTTAATCAAAAGAAGAAACTTCAAATAGATATGAATATACTTTTTGTTATGCGTAAAAAATCTTTATAATAATTCTCTTGAATTGCATATAAATTAGTAAAGATTTACTGATTCTTGTCATCTTCCGGGTTGATTTCTCTAAGCTTAAATATGTCTATTGAAGTAACAAATAAAGCACAAAAAGCGCATTAAATCCGCTTGAAAAGCATTCACTGAACCAAGTGAAACCGTTGCAATTAGAAAGACATTAGATTCGGTCGAAACGTCCCTGATAATTCCAACCCTTATTCACCCTAGGAATACCTTGTCTTTGAAAATTTATTATTACTACGCAATATTGCATTTAGAGGGTTAGTATGGCGTGGTGCATTGGACCCAGCTGCTTGTCCCTGAAGAAGTATCCTTGACATACAAATATAGCTTTTATAACTACCGTCCAAGAGTACGTTTCGACAGTTGGCCATTAGATTTGATGATCCCATAGGCACATATGGGACGCAACCCTCGACATTAAATTTAGGTAGAAAAAATTACTTAATAGGATGTTTTCTGAGTGAGCAACGACAAAACACAGGGATTTGAAATTTTTTTTGGACTCTCATTCTGGGTTTATCTGCTCTGGGAATTCGGAGGGATTGTATTAAAATTTTATTAAAGATTCCCCTTTGTTTGCGGTTACATGTGCAGAAAATTTGCTCCATCCTGTTAATGAGAGCGTAAAAAATTAGATACTTTTTTTATATACAGGAGTTTGATTTAAATAATAGCTATAAGCACTAATCATAATATTTATGTTATAAATCAGTAGCAAGAAATGCAAATACTCTTCATAAAACAGTAAAAATAAACAAAACGTGATAAAACAATGGCATGATAAACACACGTAGAAATTTCATTTTGATTATTATCAAGCCATAAATATTGTCTCTTCTATTTCTATCTCCGTCTAGAGGGGAGTTGGATACAAGTATTAGGTCTCACGAACTAACCCTCGTCAAAAAACTACGTGTCTCTAAGATCAGTAAATCTTGGGAACCACTTCAGAGGACTTTTAACATCTGTTTATTAAACAATTTATTTTGTATCTACCTGTTGAAGTATATTATTTACTGCCATGCATTTAATAATTGTTTTACCTACAGAGTTCTAGCTTTAGTTTGCTGTCATATTCTATGTTGAAATATTATTAATATCTGAAATATATACGCTTTAATTGGTACCTGCCAAATCGTTTTTGTATAAGCTTTCGATAGTCACTGTTATACTTGCAAATGGAAGTTACGTCAGGAAAATGAAATTATTTCAATATTATATACAAGTAATATTGGAAACTGGTCCCTACAAAACTATAGCTACTACAATGGTAAGCGTATTTTTTGTGAGTGGCTAAGGGGTGCCCCGACACATGTTGGGACCCCACGCGTAGATGTAAGTGATTTAATGGTGTGGACGACCTTTACTGTCAATAATTGTGTATTGTTGTAGTCTTTACGATTTGTGAAATAACGGTTCCTGTTCTTATATCTGAAATTTTAATATTGATTTATTATAAGAAGTATAAGATCATATTTAAAGATACCGGGGACGTGTCCTTGGGGAGTTAATTTATTTTCATGGTAATCGCTTAAAAAATAATATGACAAAGATAAATGTTAATGCGATTATAGATCAGCCTCCATTGCCAATAAAAGGTCTTTTATATAGATTTATAGAACATTTCTTAGATTCCTGTGCAGTTTATGACGCTTGAGTTACTCAAAGCTTGAATACCAACGCGATCCCATCAGGAATGTCAAATTTACTTTCATATCACGTATTTAAACGAAGCTAATTTTGACGGGAACCAGTTCATTTTGTCCCTTACTTTATATATATATAAACAGTATGGAATTCAAGGTTATTTTTTTTATTATATATATAGGAGTTTTTTATTTTTTACACTTTTGCCAACCATGATGACTACGCCGCAAGACCCCCATGCTTCCAGCTTATGAGTGATAATACCGAATGGGAGAATTACACCCCGTCGGGGAAATTCCGATAGATATATATAATATTTGTACTATATGTTAATTAAAATAAATTTAATAGGTATCCTAGAATATTAAACTAATTCAAGCCAGGGAACATCCCAAATCCATTCAGGTATGTCAGTTCCATAGCTCAGTTTCCAATAGATAGACTAATTAGATTGTCAGTTACAATGAATTTCCGATGTCTCTTGCATATGTGCGGTAAAATCACTCGATGTTTATTACATTGATGAGATTTTGTACTAAATATCTTTGTATATAAAAATACTTCCTTTTGTTTGTAATTCTCCTCCTAAAGCTAGTGCGATTTTCATTTTTTTTGTAGGTATTGATTTTCTTGGAAAGATTCATAGTGTGTTTTGAGCCCGTTAGGTGGCGTTGTTGTTATATCCAGATTTTCCACATTAACATCCTCCAAGAAACATTGATTAAAAATAATTTTTCGAGAAAAAACCTGGAGTCCCAACTGCCTCGCTTTTTTCAACCACTTGTTAGTTAACCTCTATTATTTTTTAATAAATAGTTAATAAAATAGCGAACATTTCTTTACTTATTTATATGAATAACCAAGTTATAAGAAAATAAATAAAAAAAATACATTTACAAAGACAAATACATTTCTGTCAAAATCTGTCACACATAGAACCAATAGAATACAGACGAAGCCGATGGAAAGCAACTAGCTATATACTGATAAAACATTTTAAAAATATCTTAACTATAGTTGGCTCTAGCTCTCATGATTCTTGTTGCTATGAAACCGTATACTGTCATAACATTCTCTAGTAGCGTTTTGTTTAGTTCAGGGAATGGTGACTCACACATATTTAAATATCCGATTACTAATCACTGTGATACCACGTTTGTGTGTGTGTGTGTGTGTGTTTTTGTTTGTAGACCAATTTCACTCTTGTTCGATGTCGAAGAACATGGTGAAGTTATAATTTACATTCTTGGAATAACTTATAATTATATCAGTTATTATTATGGTATTTATATGTATATACATTTTTGTCCCTACGTTCGTATTTTTCGAACGGCTTGACCGATTTTGATGTTATTTTTATCATCATAGTTTTTTTCACAATTTGAGTTGTACTTTTTATCTTTGTATAAAAAATATTATATAGCTATGATAATTTACTGCCAACATTTACTTTATTTTCACATTTTATCATGAAACTGTATTAATATAGGTAATCAAATCTCTATCCCGAAGTCTATATTTAAATATTTGATTAAATTTATCGTGTATTTATAAATTCAGGTATTATATTTATTTATTATATTCTGTATCTTTATTATCTTTTTTAATTCGTTTAAAACCCAGTTTTGAAATATGATTGTGATTTGACAAATATTATGGAGGTAATTAAGACATAACCGCCATTTTGAAAATAAAACATAACAAATAGTATGTAATATATACATACATAAATATCTTCTTATGTTACTTTTAAGCTATGTGATATAACTCTCATACAGTATACAGTCCCCTCTCAGGTACTTCAAATCAATACTTGCCAGATCGGTAAATCCCTTTCGTCAATGTAGGGGTGGTTCACACAGACGTCTCTGTTAAAATATAATAAATATACAGTAAGTTATATTATATGAAATATTTCAATTTTTAAATAGAATGCATTTAGCATGTTACACTATTATCTAAAGCATTTAGAACTTATCACACATCTAAATTATACAGCGCTAAAGTAGCGTTAACGCCCCAAGTCTGGTAACAGCTTTACAGGAATTACAATGGGGTTCAGTTCAAATAAAGGCGATTAACCGCCCCTCGCGGCGCCTTTGATTCCCATCAGAATATAGTAATCAGGGTCGTTCTCACGCAGCGCATGGGCTGTTCTGACCCAGAACTGGTTCTCATAAAACTAGCCTATTCTGTTGTTGAGGTGATCACTTAATTTTCGGTGATTTTGTTGTCATCTACCATACAGACACACAGATACACACACACACACACATACACACACTTTCTCAAACACACTCACACACACTCGCACACACTCACATACACGCGCACACATACACACAGATATATACACGCACACACTATATTTAACGGGTTCGTTGGCGAAGTACTTTTTCAATCCAGTAAATGTTTTTACATGTTAGCACTAGTCATCTTTAACTCATCACTAAAATATTGATTTCGCGCGGACCTTACTTCAGTGATTTCAATAATCCACAGTACATCCATTTTTTTCCCGAGGAAGTTGGGTGTAGTTATATACACTTACTATCCACCAACGAAACAATGAAACAGAGGGTGACCCCAACCATGATGGCCACAATTTTGTCTCTACACAGGTGATTTTCGAACACACAGATCTAGCCCAGTCTGGTATTTAGCACAATTTGGTTATAACTTTCATTCACTGCTATAAAGCATTTTAATCTAAAAATAATCTCTGAAATCGTAACAGTACTGTAAAATATATATGAAATAAAAGCTATAAAGATAGATCTTATTTAATTTGTTTCATAAGTGACACTTATGACGTCGTAAATTGTTTGATTCATAACTGAATTTTATTTTCAGGCACGTGCGCTTTTTCGCGGATATTACAGGAATGAAAGTAAATTATTGTCCCCATTGTGTTTTCATATGTCTTATATATTTAAAAATAATATTTCCTAACTTTTGATATGTTTAGTATTCACTTGATTTTCATAAATTTTATGGACTAGGAAAAAATTTATAACATTTTAAGTAACCAAAAAAAGAAAAATTAATCTATACGGGAAGGGAGTCGAACTCGCGACCATTGGGACACCGTACTATCGCTCTACCAATTAGGCTACCGTCTCGCTACCCGCCACGGTTAATCGCCTTTATAGAAGAATATGTAGCATTCTATACATATTCGTCTTTATCGGGACGGTGATGAACATCTATTAGGCTTCCTTCGAAAATCCTAACCAATGTTTTTAACTATGCACTATAAATTAACATTGAAAAGATGCCAAAATCGATATTAATGTTTGAAAAACTATCTATAAACATGTACAGGTTTGAGAAGCTTATTTAAATTTTAAATAAATATGGAATGGATAAAAATTATGTTTCCCCCAGGTCAGGTCAGGGGAGCTCAAATCCCTATCGATTTTTTAAATTCTTTATTTATTTAAAAATATAAATAAGAGATCATAAAAATACAATACTGTTTAACACGGTTTTATCTTTTATCTTATATTGACTTAATATAAAAGATATAAAGATTTATTTTTACCAATATATAAAATTTCCAATGTCAATATGGCCTATTATCGCTTAAATAGAACTCCATAGAAGTTCTAAAGCTTTTGTTAATTTCTCAAAAAGACTTGTTCTTGACAGATCACTTCCTTTGTGTTAGAGATTAATCTTCAAACTAAAGAATCGACATGTTATTATATGGTGTGGGGATGTGTGAGTGGGATGCAAGTTTGTGCATTTCTTTAATATGAGCGAGATAGCAATATGGTTTTTAACTCATTCTTGCGGGTATATTGAACTTAGAGATGGCTATGATTTTTTTTTATTTTGTAAAATATGGTCTAAGAAGTTAAGGTTTTATATAATATCATTACATAATTCAATAAAACAGATGACTAAATTAATAGCATAATATCACAATAATCTCATGAAATATATTCTTTATAATCTACAAGAAGAATTAACCGAATAAGAAAATCACACAAAAACACTATTAATAATAATAGTTTTATTTTTTTAGTGTTGACAAACGACGGGGCAAAGTTTGCTTCCTTATATCACTATACAATTCAAAGATTGATCTGTTGTAATCTTTTGTCTCTTTCGCTCTCATCTAGGCGACTCTACTTTACACGCTCACGCGCATCCCTTGTTTTCTAAAGTTTTAAATTTCATTCAAAATGTATACCAATAAAGTTCAAATTCGAATGCAAATTTTAGTTTCGGAAATTTAGTGTTATTTATGTCCGTCGTGACTGTACCTGGTATATTTCAGCGTTGAAAGGAGATAGTTGATAGATCTTTCATTTGACTTTGAATTTTATTTCATCGCAATTGAGTCCATATTTGTAATGTGTGAAGAGAGCCTGCGGCGGATGGCCATTGCATAGGATGTATTGTGAAACGCATAGATTACTTGTTATCTATATCTATAATAATATAAATAAATTGTTAGTTTCATCTGTATGGAATATTATAGATCTAGTTAAATGAACTAAATAAGGCTCAAGACTTATCGGTTAGTGTATTTATACTAATGCGTTTTGTTTTAAACGGTTAAACTTAATATTTATTATACGAATATAAAGTACTGTATACTAACAATTAATATATAATAATTATTTATATATTAATTGTTACTGCATTATCTTTATTCTTGTTCGATTTTGTAGATTAACTCTAACGTTTTCTTTCTTTTTTTATCTTTCTCTTTTTCTGGAGTTATGTATAAGAATAAACAATGTATAAATAATAAGGTATCTTAAAATAGTTTCTAACTAGCAATCCCATGAGTTATCGCACTGGAGGCTGTAGAACCTACAGACGGTCTATTGACCTTTGCACTAGAAAGGTCGATAGTAACATTCTTGCACTCCAGTCAATCTAGGCCATTCGCCTGCCTGGATCGTGTTAGCATTATTCAAAATAGTAACGTTCAAATAATGTATCACTATGTTTGAATATTTGTCGTGTTTATCTTATCTTTATCAAAAAGTATCTTTAATTTAAGAAGTTATAATCTTTCACCTACAAATAATAACATTGATTTATTTGAAGGAGATAAAGAAAAGCATGAAACTCTCAAAATATAATTAACGTATTGTTTTGTCTCAGTATCAAATCTTCTCTATCCTACTATAAATATGCAAGGTAGGCGCGTCCTTATAAACAGTGTATTATATGTATCTCTTTGTATATTAACGATAGTAAGTATTGTTTTATTTTGAACACAGTCAAATAAGTTTATTTTAATACTTTATAATGACATTTTAAAGTCAGAAGAGTTCGTACCATGGTTAAATCTTTCCACACGTCATTTGACACGAAGGCAGATGGTGGGCGATGTTAAATTAGACGTAAAACGTTCATTTTTGTTTTTTAATCAGGGGTAACCTTGTGAACCGCCATGTTAACATTATAATTAGATTTAGATATTTGTTAATAATGAATTACTAACTCAGTAGGCCTAATGCACTCTTAAAGTAATGTAACCTTACTTTAGAATTCGTCCTAAAAGTGATATTACTATAATGCTTTGATAAGAAGTTTTGATGACGTCATCCTAAATCATTCATTCTTTTACTATAGAAAACATTATTAACTCGTACCATGAAATGTGTTTTGACATTTGACACATTAATGTCAAATTGTTTTATGACAAATTTTGGCATTTAAAGAAAGCATTCATTCTTCTCACTAAGCAGGAATAAAACAATATTGTTTTTTTATAGAGCTCAAACGAATCAAATTAAACTTATAATATTGCTACAAAACTTTTTGAAACTATGTTAGTTTTTAAGAGTTCGTGGTAGGTCTTCTGGAACCAACCAGAAACTCTGTTTGGTAGCTTGCATTACACCTTGTATACATAAAGACCGTACAGGTTTAGACTCAAGAGCCCGTTATATCAGAGTTATTCTACAGATATACAACAATAGAAGCACCAGACAGAACAAAGATTCCAATAATGTTGGAGGTAGACCTTAATTTAAAAAATATATATAATTTTTAATAACATTGAATGGTAGCTGAGTCTTTCATGTAGGGTGAGTTTATCTTTAGGACAAAACCTATTAGAAATATTCTGAGGTAATGTATCAAGATGAAATAGGGGTGTCGCGGGAGAATTATTGCAGCCTCCGTTACAGATGGCTTTGCTTTAATTTATAATGTATGATGTATTATGAAAATATATTACGGATTTAGTTTGAAATAATTTTTAATATATTTTGATAATATTCATAAATATATATTTTTAAAGAAAGATAGATATATATATTTATATTTATAATAGAAATTGAGTTCCTTGTACTGAATGATTTACTATAGAAGTGTAATTATTGTAATTTTAAAAGAGTATGTTAAGAAATCTGTTCCTTTTGTTTAAAGGACAGTTCGAAAAGAACAGAGAAAGTCTCTTACCTGTAGCCCTAGTACGAGTTTTGACGATACGAAACGTTGATAGTCTTCGAGAAGTCACGAAACGAGTTCTTGGATGTGATTGGTTGCTATTTTGCTGTAATTTGTAATAAACCAAAAAACTCAAAATGTTTTTAACAGAATAAAATATTTATTTATTCTATATTACACATATTTTATCTCCTGTTTCGTGGAAACGTTTCCTGCTTTGTATATTTTTCGTATTCATATCTGTACAGAAATGTGTCACCGCACTGAGCAAGTCATGTTAAGCAATTGTAATCCCATTTTATGTGGTTTTCCTTGTCCAATTTCATATTTTCAGGTCGTTCAACTCAGCTTGGATTTACATACTGAACCCTCAGGTTGGAGTCCCGGTGTAAATTCAAGAAACTCTGGGTGACATCTTTATTATATATTTTTTATACATATATATGGAAATATTTTAAAAGATAAATGTAGATAATATAAAAAATAGGTATGTATTGTTAAAAATAAAATCTTCTTTAAAAATCAAAATCTGTAGCTACCATTAAAAGCTTCAAAGCATCTAATAAATTAAAAGTTTAGACGATAATAGAAATAGAGTTTTTTGTTTGTTTGTTTGTTCTTTATTGTACACAAATAATATAAAAAAGTACAATTCTTAAAATTCTACATTAAGATGCAATTTATTTACAAAGGCGGACTTATCCCATGAAGGGATCTCTTCCAGTCAACCTCTGAGTAGTTGAAAGGAAAAATATTACATGGTAGATTAAAGTGAAAAAAAAAACAAAAAAAAAGTTAAAAATAAAAAAAAAATACCTACAATTTAAAAATAAAATAAAATATGTGTACATTAATAATAAGCAAATAAATGCATCTTTAAAAACAATACAATAAAAGCCAATACGAGACCAAATCTTTTTTGAAAAACAAAATATTCTATACCATTAAAAGCTTTAGAGATATATTCTATATATTGTAACAGTAGTTCAAAATTCTATTTTCTACCTCAATCACAAACAAAATCAATCAACATCACCACTCGCCATACATATTAAAGACTTGTCCGAGACTCAATCCACTATCCAGACATTATCTGCAGATAACAAACAGATGAACTTGGCTTGTATGTCGATATTTATTAAGTTATTTCACTGCATTGCTCTGGCTATGTCGTTTTGATTTATGAAGGCCTATGATTCATTGATATATTAAAGGATTCAATTGGTTCTATAAATTGCAGTATATATTTTGGATTTTAGTGTACATTTTTGTATGATTCTAAAAGCCTAATAACGTTTATCAGTTTTGTAAATATCTGTTATTTGTAATTAGTATTTATTTTTATGTTATTTGTATTTATAATATTCATAAATTCAGTTGTAAAAGATGTAAATTTAATATTTTGTGCAGTATTAATTATATATAATTATATATTAATATTACTTGATCTGCAAGAACTCACGCGGGTAAAGACCTCCACGTATCTTCGTCATGTAATATTAATATTTGGATATAAATTTCATTTTTTAATACATCCATGTCAAACGTAATACTTTGAAGTTCTCACGAACATAGCGTTTATTATTTTTAATATTTTATTATGTATTAAATTTTAAAAAGCTTAGTAAATAGGTAAATTCAATATAAATTATATTGTCTAGAATGTTTTGCTGTTATACAATTCCTGGAATTTTGGTTTTAATATTCATGTAAATTAATGGAAATATATGAAACGCATGGAGCTTGAAACAGCTGAGCGGTCATTGAACTTGATTAGGAAAATAATTCCCATTGTTTCCAGAACATTATAACGGAAATGATTCATAAATATAATACATAATAATATTAACAAAGCAACCAATAACTATACAAATATATTTTCTGTGGTATTTTTTATCAATTGTACTGAGGTCTTAGAAATCGGTTATCAGTGAGGTCATTAGTCAAGGTCCGTAATATTAAAAAGTTCAATGTCTTTAATATTATAGTGAGGATAATATTTATTAACGATAAAATATTTACATGTGTATTTATTTCGGATGAATTATGTATAAGACAGGTGCTTTAAAATCGCCTTGGAATCGAAAATCTAATTTAATAATTAATCCTGATCCAATTATTCTAAACAAGGTTTAAAAAATAAACCATTTCTTGAGTTATCTTTCGTAATATTTCTTATTTTTTATGTAAATCTATTTTGAAATCTTTAGTTAATATGAAATAAATATAATATTATAAAAATGTAACCTGATTTTAAAATCGGTACAACATTGTTATAACGCAATGATAGTGCTATCGTTTTATATAGAATGTGACCTCTCGATAACCTATCACCGTGAGATACAAGCTTCTGATTTGAACAAAGGAATTATATACATACATATAGGAATTTATTTATTTATATATATAATTAATAAAGTCACATATTTACTATATATATATCTCATGTTTGTCCGGGCTGATGTGTGAAATTACTGGACCGATTTTAATGAAGTTTCGCAAGATAATGTAACTTGAAATATAGGCCTTAGTTATATTAATGACCGTAATATTTTTATTGCTAAATATTAAAGATAAATTGTTATTTTACAAAAGAAGACGGTGTTAGTTAATCTGTTGGTTGAATCTGTCTAAACTCGAAAATTAGTTACCGTGTTGTATCGAGTCCATGCGGATGAAGCTGCGGGCAATAGCTAGTATATATACGTATTCAAATAATTATTATTATAGAATTTAACCAACAAAGTCACGTATGGAAACTCGTCAATATTATATTTTATCCTGTGCATTTTTTATTTCTTTTTCTTTATTCACACGCTTTAGATTCGCTTGAAACAAACATACGTAATAATATTAATTATGTATTATGTGGTAACTATATACTACTTTAAGTTTTTTTCACATTATCTAGGTGTATCTGCATTTTTACAGATTTTGAAACTTTGTTGCTGAAGAACAGTACACCTGACCTTTCTCTCATATGAATCAAGCAGTAATAGACGGCCAACATAACTGGTCATGTTTAATATTCTTAATATGTACGAAGCTGAAAGCTAATATTCCCTACAATGTAAATTTTATGTACTCTTCATATATTTCAAACATTATCCAAACAAAGATTTCCTCTGAAGATGAATTAACTTAATAAAATTATGCATATATGTAAACAAGAAACTGGCGGTTGAAGAAATTAATTTCATACATTTAACAGTGCGTAAAGAAAATCATGTTAGCTTTTTATATTCCATGGAAACGAAAGATAGTAAATAATACTTCCTCAGACCCAATGGAGCATACGTAAGTATAGGAGGAATTTTATTACTCTTTTATGGGTACGTAAAACGTTGTATAAACTTTCAGTAGACAGTCGAGAATATAAATTAAATACGTATAGGGTTCCGGATATTCAGAGCTTTGGGACTTAAAAAGAAAATGACTGAAATATTTTAATTATTTGAATAAAAATATAAATAAAAAACAACTGTCTGTCCGTATCAAAGTAAGTCTCCTGAGGATGATTTTAACGTTAAAACAAATATACGCTGGACCAGGACTATTTTGATTGTAATCACACCTATTTTAAAATGGTTGAACTTATTCTAAGACTCATTTAATTTTCAAGCCAATCGTATGCTTTAGCAAAATAAGAAATAAATAAACTTTTACTTATATATAATATATTTACTTATAATTTCACTGAATGTCCTGATAAAAGAGTGAATAGTAGAGCAAGTTACTTCTAGAGTTTGAAAACTTTGATAATATTGTAAAAATTACGAAAATATTTAGAAAAAAAAAAACTATATATCATCTAACTTCAGCTATTTACGTAGCAACAATAATGAAATGGTTTTGTTTAAACGAAGTACGTATCTCATATACGGTCTTGTGTCAAATCCTGAAAAGGGTTACCTATTCCGTCTGTCTGCACATGAGTGATGCTTTTACAGGCCTGTGTACTGCTAGCTTTATATAGTATATGTAAATAAATATATAGCTAGTATATTGTATAAATGTGTAGGTTTAGTCTATACATGTTTTTTTTTGTTGAAATTTTATCATATATATTCGATAAACTCACAATCCTCAATTTGTTTGATTTTTAATGTCATCTGTTTTTATGGCTAAAAACGGCTTGACCGATTTTGATAAAAAATTTAATATAAGAAGAATATGTTGTTGCGCGTAGGCTGTGTATTATATTTGTAAACCTAATACAGTAAAGCACAGACAAAGCTTGAAAAATAACTTGTGCAAGCTATCTAAAAGCTTAATGATATGGAGAAATTTGATCTCTCAATTATCTTTTAATCTTTTCATTTCTTTCTTTATTCTTTTTAATAATAGTTTTGTTTTTCCTGTTTCAGGTATGTACTTCTTTACTTACATCGTAAAATCTTCTTGAGTGAGTAGATAGACCTTAAGCGCTTTGTTGTTTTATCATTGATCTTAAGGGTTTTGATATAACTCTTATTTATTTCCTGTTATATAAAAAAGAGTTATTTTTTTGGTTATTTTTTAACCTAAAATATTATTCAATATCAATAATATATGGATAGATTTAAGTAGAGTAGTGTTTGTAAGACCGTTATAAACGTATGTGACCGCGAAATACACTTGAAACATCAAATTAATATAACGAACAAAATAATTATTATAAAATTGCTATATATTAGAGAAATAGTCACAGATGTTATAAATTTATTTCTTCCAGCAATAAATCTTTATAGAAATATTTGTAATGAAACTGACAAATTTTTCATAAAATATCACCAACTTCCTAGCGTGTTGTATTTGAAAAATGGATGTTATTTTCTATTGTGTTTACTTTAACAAATATCTTTCCTCTCGGTACTCCACGATCATGATGGCGTCCTATCTCCGACGAAGAAATTCTCGTATAGAAACTTTTCTTTATCAGTGTTTTATTCATTCAGCCGTTAGGTGACTGGTTTTTTAAAACTTATTTTAAATAACGAATCAATAAACTCTAAAGGAAAAATAATGTAATTATAAACTAAGGATTCATATGAAATTGAATATTTTTGGTATAATTTTATTAATGCTTGAATTAAAAACATTATACCCTGTTTTACGAAAATTACGCTGACAGAGTAAAATGAAATTTGACAAGTTAAATTTAATATAGATAATAAATGCAGAAAATGAATATTTTTAAATGTAACGAATAAAACATTACCCACACTATAATGCGAAACATTACACACACTACTTTATTGTTTACGTTACGTTACGTAAGTGTATATTGAACGGTAGTAGTACTCAATAGGTAGATCGACGGAACGGTTTCCCAGAGTTGTAAGGTTGGAATCCCTGTCCGTATCGGTTTATTTTTCATATATATATTTCAGTAACATTTAAAAAGGTTTAACATGGAAAACATTTTTATGGATATTGTCCAACTAGGGTCTGATGTCGTTATATTAGTCTGATGTGAAATAGTTGCAAAGAGGTGATTGTCGCCTGACGTAATGTATTAAAAAACTCAAAAAAATACACTTTTAGCTGTTGTTCATAACCCACACAAACATTAAAACTTAACACAGTAAAATTTCGGTTACTTGGCGACCATTGGCTTATATAAAAAGAATGAAATTAACATACTATCCCATTTTTTATACTATCAAACGGTAGATATTTATAAAGAAATCAATAATGGGTAGATACTTATAAAGAATTCTATATAAATTTAAGTTTATATTAATAAAATTCCATATGTGTTTGTACACATAAAAGACGTATGTAAAAATAATATAATATCCTTTGCAACAATAATATTCGGTAAATTGGTCGGGGAATGTGAAGACCTTTTAAGAGACAAGATTTTCGTAAATCGTGGGAATAACGGAATTCGCTTTGTGCCTATATTGTGTATGCTTGGTGATTGTCCGATGAGATCGTGGATAGAATTTAGCGTTTTTTTTTTTAATTTATTAATATTCAAAAAATAAAATCTTTAGTTTATTACATTTTAAATGATATTAATAATGACTTCAATATATTTATTTCTTACCAATACAAAGAAAATATATCTAAAAATTTTATCTTTCATATTAATCGTATATATATAATATAAAACGTGCAAAAGTATAAATAAATTATATTTTTTTGTATATTATAAATAATAAAATTAATCTCTGACAGCGTGTGTTTTAAACCAGCCCTCATCCCATGTTATTATTAAAGTGAGCATCGTCGGGTGTCGATGTTATATAATTTTGCGGTCGCTCATTGGCTTGCGGTGAAAGGAATATTTGGGGAATATTTTTTGTACATGATGCTATAAATTTCGTAAATCAGGAGAGCGTAATTGCACATATAAATGAAGCAGTTTAAGTTTTTCATTGTGTATTATTTCAGGTATTTTTTAAAATAATTCTTCTTCGTGAATGTAAAGTTTGTGGTATTTTGCGATTAAACTTTTGTTTTCTTTTTGGTTATAAGTATTTTAACTTTTAGGCACTTTTAAGAGTTGGCGAATACTCTGCTTTTGTTAATATTGTGTGAAAGATATAAAAATAGACGCACCTCGAATAGTTTTAATTTGAAGATTCTTTAACCAATCGATTTGAAGTTATTCATATTGATAAACATACGAGTGAAGGAAGTGTAAGGTCTGGAAATTGAAATGATAGCTGAAAGAGGAAGTCTACAAAAGGATATATAAGCTTTGGTAATAATAGTGTTCGAACATTTTATAATAGATTGAGGGAAGCAAAGGAGGATGTTACAGATGTTAAAAAGGAAGGAGGAACGAGAGATAAGACAAAGAGATACGTGATGCTTAAGAGATTAATTGTGAATATAATATGTCTGTATGTTCATCGAACAGGATGTAAAGTAAATTATAAGTTCATAAATATAATATACAGACAAATATTTGTGTCAGTCCATAGTATGTTACAGCAGCGGTAAAATAATGTGATTTACGATAACTGTTTCCTGTTTAAAATTATCATACATTACATTTTCAAATTAAAGTAAATTTACTAATATTCCAATCATAATTATTAAAAGCGCCAGTCTTGTATAACATTTTATTATGTACCGCTTGGAGGTACAAAAGATGTAGGCATGTATTAAGAGGTACAATGTACCTTTGTACCTTTGTACCTTTATATGTTTGCATGTGTTTAGGTTATGTCAATTGTTACTTAACTTTGACAGCCGCATTCCATTGCCGTTTAAACACGTATTTACAACGTTGTCTAACAAGTTTCCATGTTAATATTTTTAACTAATACTTTTTATGTACAATTTTAACTGTTTTTGGCTACAATAGAAATTATTTCTAAAAATTAAGTAAACTATAACAATTAATACAGACGCATCACGAATTCTTTACCTCAAAGTCCTTCAAAACCCCTTATTTTTTGCTCTCACTTCACACAATGGATCCCTTTTGTACCGTTGTTCGATATTTTACAACTTAGGGATGCCGTTAAAGATATTAGGGATATCGATAATGTTCTATCGATAAAAGGTTATTTCATGCCCTGATCTTTTGCTACGATGAGAAGATAAATCACATTATATTCTTTTATGAATAGAAAGGATGGTTGACCGGCGAGTTATTTAAAAGTTAATACGAGTATATGAAATAACTTACAATGTTATTATTATATTTATCTATTCAAATATAATATTTTACTTACTTAGCTGGTCGATAATTGTAATTTAAGAAGTAAGGTAAGACTATCCATGGAGTTTCTTGTCGGTTTTCTTCATGGGTCTATAATTTGGAATCGAGCATCTGGAGTCTGACGTTTTGTAAGAGCAATGTGTGCCTATTGGAAATAAAAAAAGTCTTTGACTTGATACTATTTAGAAATGGTACTCAACACCTAGTTATTAGAGAAAATATTTTGATTTAAAAAAAGTTTATTTTACACATACAAACCTTCACAGTATTTAAGATCAGAATACCATACATAAAATATATATAGCAATGTAAATTATAATGTATATTTTTATTAAAACTTATTCAATTTAAAAATATCGATATATTTTATTAATTAATAATACGATACACAACTCTATCAATACTTTTAAGCTCTTTGTTCGTTCGTATTTATGGAGGTTCTTTGACGTATCACTCGTCCCGACAAGTTGAGATGGAAACGACAGGTCCGGACATGATTTCAGGTTAAAATAATATCCACCTTTGTTTGTATCGAAATGTATTGTACCTCTTTTTAATCTCTAGCAGCAGTTCGTAAACTTTGACTCTTATTGATGGATAACAGTACCCCTAGAACAAATTTTGACGTTACGAAACGGTGATAGTTTTCGAGCAGTTACGAAACGAGGATATGATTGGAGTGGTTTACTATCACTGCCAAATCACAATCGAGAACTCGTCTCGTGACTGATGGAAAACTATCTATGTTTCGTAACGTCAAAGATCGTATAGCGTAGTATAAGTTTCTTAAACCTAAGTCAATAAATAGTAGGGAATCTTTTCGTCTTATGTAATGTAGAATGGAAATAACAAATAAATTAAATGTGACAATTACGTAAACAAATATGAAAAAAATATATACAAATACAACATTGCTGCCTTCATCAATATATTAAAATTAAAAAGTTAAAAAATAATGTAAAAAATGCAGTTTGAAATTATCTAGACACATATTTAGACTTGTTAATATTTCTTAAATTTTTTATAAGTAAAAAACTTGAACTCTGGGATATCGTCCTGTCCAGAGGTCGCAGGTTCGAATCCTGCCCGCGTTCTTAAATTTTTCATTTATCTAAAATTTATTGAAAATCATGTTTCTGGTATAAATTGTCATAAGTATACTTATGACTTATTACGATACTTAATAAATATTTACACCAAGTCGAAAGAATAAAAAGATAAGCTTTTTTAGATAACTTAAAACTATAATAAAACTTCAAGACTGATCCTCACGTAGTTATTCTCAAGTCGATCAACTAACTTCATATCATCCTTTACTTCTGTTATCTGGTCTCATGTGGGGCGATGCATATTGTGGTGTACTGTGTACTGCGATTAGTTTATCTTGATACTTGAATTATAATTAATATTTAAAAAACATTCTTCAAACGGTATGTATTTTTTCTAACACTAAGCATGATAAAAAAATACAAAGTTATCATTTCTACAATCGGGGTTTTTTTAAAAGCCTCACAGTTTGTAAAATAATAGACAATGATACGTTTACAAATTGTCATATTTGGTGGTATTCCAACCCTCGGTAAAACTGTTTCGTTAGCTTCTATAGTAGTAATTATATGATGTTATCAATAACTTATCGCTGACATCGACTAATGACTACAGCAGTCGATAACAAAGTAGATGACTAACAAATATCTACTAAAATCAACTAATGATATATTTTTTTAAATAATTATATTCCTTTCAGGAATAATGCCCGAAGTTTGTTATGGTACTTACAATACGTATTTATGAAAAGTTTTTAAAAATGTTTAACAACATAAAATAAAACTTGAAAGTTGTTTAAATTTTGAATTAACTAGAAATAAGTATCAAAAGTTGTCGGTCGTGGTACACCAAGGGAATGCAGAGCGGTAGCAGAAGTTGCTGGCGACTGATTATTCAGTTGTAGTTTTACGACCGCCCAGCGGATTTGTTTGAATAAACGAGTATCGTAATATTTTGCATACATTGTTGAAATATTTTAAACGTATATATTTTTGGTTTAAAACATGCTGTTATTATGAATTCATTGAAATTACATACAATGTGAAAAATTATAAATGAAATTTATTCGGTCATGATTTGTGTGACTTTTGAGGCATTCAAAAATCTCGATAATGCATTTTAAGTGCGATATATTTGTTTTCACAATTTTCATATAAATATAGACTAAAAATTAATCTACACAGTCAGGACTCAAACCTCTGGGAATTCTTCCCGCCGCTCAGTCAACTGAGCTATCGTGTACCGCCTCAATGAATCTCATATTCTCTATATAATCGTACTTATCAAGACGGAGGCGACATCTATTAGGCTTCATAAAAAAACAATCTTACATGGATAAACATAGTTAATAGATAATTTCAACCGTAATTTACAAATGTCTAGATTTTAAACAAATTTATTTTCATAAAAAAAAACAGTTATTCAGGATATATATTAAAATTAATATATTTTAGTAAGATTAAACTTTTCTAGACCCTGATATTTTTTTCACATCTTACAAATGAAATAAATAAACTTTTTAATTTTTTCTAGACCCTAAGCCATTTTGAAGTAACATAACATTTTATTAAAACATTATAACGGTTACGGAGATTGCGCCTCAACTCATCAGAAAGTCATCTGTTCACGGAAATAGTTGCCTGTTTGTGTGGAAGTGTGCCTAATTTTATACGTTCACTGTTATAATGGGAGATTTTTACTTAATAAGCGTTTGTTGTTTTTTACAGTCATACTGTATTTGTATAAAAAAAAAATTTTGGTAGTCTATTGTTAATAAACCAGCTTTTGTTCTTGCCTCAGTAGCCCTAACATGAACTCTTAAAAACTATCATAGTTTTAAGATATTTTGTTACAATATTACTTTGATGCCAAAACAATATGACATTAATATATTAAATGTCAAAACACACTTCACGGTACGAGTTAATAATGTTTCCTATAGTAAAAGAATGAATGATTAAGAATGACGTCATCAAAGCTTGTTGTCGACACATTATAGTAATATTAAGAACATTCTTCATGTTATAACATCACAATAAGACCTTTAAAGCCAGAGTTGGAAACACCCTTTAACATATAACAGCTATGGCAACTGCGTTCCTTTGTAGTCTACGCGGACAAGCTGTTTGATAATAAGAACGATAAATATCGTATCGTTCGTAGGTTTGTTTGTGGGCACATCCGTTCTCTCTATATGGTCATCGGTAAGGTCATTGACCATCCATTAAATCGGCAATTAGTTTTAAATCATCACTCATAGGGACACTTCCGACCCTTGGTAAATTAAGCACGTAATTTTGATCGGTTTATTGAACTTAAGATTTCCGTATATTTAGGAATGATAAGTAATTTAAATTCGAGTTTTGTTATCGATAACTATTTTTTTTTATATAATATAAATCAATTTATCGTTTTTTGTATTTTCATTTTCTTTTATAACTTTTGACCTTCCTTGGACCTATTAAATACTCAATTAGTTTTATTTTTTTCTATTAATACTTAATATTTAAATACTAGTGAATATGGTAAATATGTAGTTTATTGAATTTTGATACTTATATACGATACACCAATATATTTCGAAAGTTATGAATTTTGACTAAACAAATAAGTTGCATTTCGTATAAAATATTACTTGAATCGGCCAAGTCTTTGAGAAGTTCCATAATCTCTAACAAACTCAACGATTTTGTATACATAAATGTGGTACTTTAATTTTTATAACTGAAGAAAACCTCTTAGCTTTTGACTAATTTCACCAGCACTTTTGGGCCCATTTCATTTTATTATTTAAGTGACTCTATCTCAACTAGCGTACATCGCATCGCATTGTGAAATGGCTGTTAGTGGGTTAGTGTTTCTCTCTGATTAGTGGAAATGCCTATTAGCTATTTACAAGGTCCAATAGTCTCGCGTAAATATAATGAAACGGAGCATTACAGACTTTGTAAAAAATTTACAATCAGCAAAAAAATTGATAATTTAAACAACATTGTCAAAAGATTAAATGAATAGCAGGCGTTTGAGGTTTCATCGCGTTAGAAAGGAACCATTTAAACGTCATATACTTATGTCAAATGTTTGTTTGACGAATATTTATATAATGTCATTGTGTTTTTTTATTTCACACTCAGTCTTTTGTAAATTTTGTTTGAATGTCTATGTGAATGTTATGTTTATTGATTGTTCTTATCAATATTTACTGAAGAGTGCTCATACGAAGGTTATGATAGCATAACCTTCGTATATATTCCTCATATATATATAGATATATGAAGAATATTTTACACAAACAGACATATTTTGATTAATTAGTCTCGTATTCAAAAACAGTTACATCAAATTTTAAAACAACTACTATATATACAATTATATGATTATGTATCCTCATCCGTCTCGAAGCTGTCGTCTTTACAATTGTATCGTAGTTTGTTGCAATATTCAAACGTTAACTTCAAGCATATCCCGGTGTGAGAACATGTACATGTCTGGTGCGTAGCAATTTTCTTGAAGGATTCGCGACGAACGTGCTGCGACACTCTTCGAATAACAATACCGTGTGCGTTTCACACGCAGTAACCTTAGCTTTTTATTTAATGATTAACCTTCAAATGGCTTACATCTTAGTATTAAAAATTATGTCAGTATAGATAAACATTCACGGCTCGGAGTATTTTTACTTGTCGGCTTCATCAAAAGATATCTAAAAATAAAAAAAAATAGTGATGTTCTTTTCTATTGATTAAAAAAATGTGTAATAATTATATATTTTAAAAAAATGTTTCTCTTTGAAAAGTTTTTTTCTGCTTCTATTGCCTGAAAAAGGCACACTGTAAGTCAAATGTCGATATTTCACACGAGAGCGCACTTATTTAAAGGATCAGAGGTGCCGGCGCTTGATTTATTCACGGTACTAGGGATGGTCCTTGAAGAAACACTAGTGACGGTCTTACCTAGCCTTAATATATCGATGTCGATGTTCTTGTATCTTTAAAAAAAACAGAGTATATGTCGCATATAAAGCAATATAAATATTTCTATACTATTTTATAGGTTTTATGTCAGTTGTTTAAATAGTTTTGATAGTATTTTGAAACGAAAATATAAAAACTTATAAATTTTACACATAATATTTTATTGTATATATAATAGCTGAAATATTAAAATGAAGGTATTCCATTCTAAGGTCGTTGCAGAACTGTCCCAGATGGACTGTACTTACATTTTTAATAAGTAACGTTTGCTCCAACTATTGAAAACCAATAAATAAAAGGTGAGGCTTAGAGATACATTTCGTATTTTCCGTGTGTATATACTCTAAACTATGAAACCATTAGAGTCAGTACCCGAGTACAAATTTTGAAGTAAACGTTGATAGTTTTCGATCACTCACGAAACAAGTTCTTGATTGTGATTGCTTATAAACCGAAATCACAACCAAATAACAACCAATGACAACCAAGAACTCGTTCCGTGACTGCTCGAAAACTATCAACGTTTCGTAACGACAAAAAGATTTATCAGGGGTACAGAGACAAAGAACATGAGAAACTGACAGACTCCTACTCTTCATTGAATGGCCAAACAAACTTGCTATAACGTTGCAAAACCATACATATTTAATGGAGTTATATTTATATAATGGTTTTATATAAACATCGATATATTCGTAGTCCCATTACTATTTCTTCTATAGTGAAGAAACTGGACATTAGTGAGTGTTGGGTTTTGGGTCAGTTAATGTGTTATTATGATATATCTGCTAATGATATTATTATTGAAATGTTATAGCTTTAATTTATTTATACGGTAATAATCGATTTTCTATTAACAGACCAAAATAAGGAAAATTATAAACTGTAGACAAAATAGCCGATAAGCGTCACTAGAAAATTAATCATTATTTATTTTATAGAAAGGTTAATATAATGTTTATATTAATCTTCAAAAAACTGCTTGACGATTATTTTAGTTGTTTTTTTTATTGATATGATTATTTGGTGTATGAATACATTATGTAGCCCCTGTAGTTTATAAGCAGACTGAATATCAGAGGCTTCTAAATATTCATATCACATTTAGTAACCCAAACTTTTGTTTGGCATATAAATTAGGCTAACAACAACCAGAACAGTCTAGATTTTAGTGTTTATTTTAACAATGCCTGAACTGAAAATAACTATAGCTACGTATTAAGAATTTTAAGTGTTAATTTTTAGACAATTTCAGTGCCTCTTGAAAGAATTCCAACATTATTTCAGAATTTGCAACTACTTTTATTACTATACAAAAGTTTATATACTACAAGTAAGACCTTTGCCACATTGGATGTTTTATTAATTAATTTTGTGTCAAAAAAAATCACCTTACCAATTAATTCGTGTGTCGTAGGCCTATATGTCAATCCCGCATGAATAATGGGCGGGTATCATGAATATTTTGATGCGGAATATGTAAACTAAACTTAGAATGTTAACGATTATACGTTGGTTTCGAAATAGTTACTCTTGTGGGATTAAAAGGGTTGAAGGTGTCTTATATTCTCAGTTATATCTGCTAATACGTTTCTAGTTTTGAGTATAATTGTAACAAGAAAATGTTAATGAGAGAGGTACTATTATTTTGAAACCCATAGTACGGGTCCTGACTGCTCGAAACGTTGTAGTTTTCTAGCAGTCAGGAAATTAGCTATCGTTTGTGCTCGTCATTACGTTGTAGTTTGTAGCTATCCATGTTTTTTTTTAAATTGTCTCGTGTGGAGATCGAACCCTCGACCACCAACCTCATTAGTCAATAGACGAAATAACAAGGACTGCTTCAATCAGTTTCATCAGTTTTGTGTGCTTCATGAATGACCAATATTACCATGACAGTGTTTTAGTATTTACTTGAAATGTAACAGAAATAATAACACCAACTCTCGAAGTTAGCAGAATTTTAAATCATGTTGCCCAATAAAACCAATTTAGGATCAAATGAGCGCACGGGCTTTTTCCCACTGTCCAGGTTGTAGGCGTGGCGGGTAACGAGCTCATCCGCTATACAATTGATTAATTGCGAACACTTGATAGACCGACGACCTATTTTTATTTGGCGTAAACAATGACAATTTTATATAATATTATTATGGACTAATCATGGCTTAGTGTTTGTTTGTTTGTGTGACAGGTGTGACAATTCGGGTCTGTCCTATGTGAGAAGTGACACATTTTAGTGTCAGAAGTCTCACTATTCTTTAGTTTATCTTTCTCTTTGGTGCTAACGACACTTTAATTGAAAAAAAATAAGAAACAAAATTTTTATAAAGAAATGAAATCAGGTCACAAGTATCAAGATTATTCGTTTTCTATTTTCAAAATTAGCACTAATTGTTTCGATTTGATAAGTTGACCTAGTTCATATCGGTTTGTTTTGCAACTCAATGCAGTATACTGCAGATCTAGAGTCTAAGTGAATTGGAAATGAATAATACATTAATACATAGTCTAATGGTGGGATGGTTTAATTTAAACTTTGTTCGTTATTTATATTGCTTTTACACTAACTCATATTATTAATTTTATTTATATTATTCACAATACTCTTAATAAAAGGTATTCTAATAATAAGATACCTTCATCGCTCTGGATTAAATTTCAAAGGAAAATTGTAAGTCTCATTTATATTAATGTTTTAATATTTTGATACATTTTTTGACTATTCTTATAAAGGTTCTCAATACATTTATTTCATATCATTTATAGTATTCAATAGGGATGTGCCAGTTAATCTTATTATAACATACGGGCGCTCGGTCATGACCTTAGCTAAGATACTTACAACCAATTTATAGAATTTAATGCTTCTCTCAACCGCTATGTAAAATGTACATTTAGTATGAAATTAATTATAAACACTTTGAAAGGAAATATTATGTTGAAAGCAGTATTAAATGTACATTTCGTATTTAAATGTATTAATATGAAACGAAACCAACCAATCAAAATAAACGTAAATTTAAAATCATCAGTCATTCGAAATATATGTATGTAATGAAAATTTCTCTTTTATAGCGTATTCCATGTTACGATACTCCATTATCATCAATATTTTATGACCTTCATTAAATGTATTCATGAAGACAAACGCCATGGCGAATTGCAGTGAAATATAGAATGAAAGATAACAATGAAATATCCAGATATTATACGCAAGAAAACTATTATAACAAAAATATATTGCTGTTATTTTTAACAAAATTAAACCTTACGTAACTGAAATAAGAACTACATCGAGTGTATTATATTTAACGTTTCGGAGGTCGTATATCAAAACGCCTAGATAGCACCAGCAACCTACTATGAGTTTAACCAACAATGGACTCTACCGAAACGATTGTTGTGATTAAAGCAAATACCATTGCTTGTGAAGCAAGAAAATCTGTATCGGGTCAAGCTTATATGTCAGCAATGGATGCTAAATGTGATGATGCATTCAGGTTTGTCGATGCAGAGGAAAGTGTGGGCGGTGCACACGCTAAACAAATGAACTCCGGTGATGCCGTCGACGAATTGTCGACAAATGCAGGCAAGCCGCATTGTGACTGTACTGTGTTAGCTAGGAATATATGTCATTGTAGCGTTCTAACCAACGCTCTATTCAAGTCCAAACCACAAATGTGCACCGGCATATGGTTCCTGTTATGGTGAGTAGAGAAATTTGATGAATCTCGTGGGCGGTGACCTAATTTGTAAATGCGTGGGATGGTTATTTTTCACAATTTGTTTTGAGTGTATTGTTTCCTATCTATCGCAAAGGTGTTAATTAATGATTGATTTGTACTGAATATTAAGGGCATAGATAATTTAACACTATTCACGGTTAATAAATGAATGAAAGAATAACTATAATAGAGTGAGGATGAGAAAGAGTTATAAACTTATAGAACAATTTATTAAATGTAAGCCAGAGTATTATATAAGGGTACTCCATGTACACGTAAATATTTCTATTGTCCTGTCTACCCTCATCAGAGATCCTGTTACGGGGGTAAAGAGGTCAAATTTGCGTGTCAAACGGCTACTGTCGTGGATAAGCGCTCTTGTTATGCAGGAATTAATTACGCATACAAAGCGGTGCGTTTCAAATGATATGCCAGTTTTGTGGTCGGTCTTTAAGTATGTCCAGTTTCTGTGTTATTATACAATTTTTGTTTTTGACATAATGTTAGATGAGATAATTTTAGGTCTTTTATGTATTTGTCATAATGTTCGTTAGATTAGATAATCTTTTCTTAAATCGTTTTTAAAACAATGTTTGTTTAGTTTGCTTCGGAGTTGTAGGGTAGTCTACGCCACCCTACTCTATGTGTGAAGCCTCTGTGTCTCTATGGCATTGCGGAGTAAATTAAAATATGGTCTAGTATTTATATATTATTTCGCTTTAGGTTGAGCGTTGATTTGTTCTATTGCACAATTGTAATTCTAAATTAATGCAAATTATTGCATATATTATACTGAAACTTATTAACTAAAATTAGTTGCGCCTTAATTAAAGTTTCAATCATGATTTTATACAAAAATAGTAAAGATTTATATTATCTAACTTAATAACAAAAATGTTATTTATATTATAATTTGTTAATAAAATATTAATATATTTTATGAATAACTTAATCTACATCCATCATGCTCTCATCAACCAAAATCTATGTCCTAGATATAGATGTGTCTGTCTGCGAGTGAATTATTACCTAATAAGCCATACAATTAGAGGCACGGAGACAATGTTGCTAATAACCTTGCGGTATCTCGCGAACTATATTCAGTACGGAATCCCCGCCGATATTCATGGCATTTACAATATTGTTGCTACATTATTAGATGCCGATGCACGCGGTTTGGGAGTTTTGTCTAGATTATTGGAATTCGAAAGGTTTGATGTGATACAGTAGGTACTAGTAGGAGTTTTGATGTAACCAATGTTGAGTTTTAGAGCAGTTACGAAATAATTTCTTGTTTGTGATTGGTTGTTAATTAGTTGTTTTTCTTAGTAGACCAATCAAAACCAAGAACTCATCTCATGAGAGCTCGAAAACTATTAATATTTCGTAACGTTAAAACTCGTACTAGAGGGTAGGTAGTGTTTCTCGTATTGTTTAATCTACTCTTAATGGGAATAATAACTTGATTCTCATAGTTTAGTTTGACAAGTATGCGTCAATATCAAAGTCACGCCTGATTGATTAGATCAGTGTAAAAGGAACAATGAGGATAAATTGGTGGTAAAAAAATATTAATAATTGAATAATAAATTTTATTAATAATATATTTGCTTTTTTATTTCTTAATTTAATTAGATACTTTTATATAGTTGGCGGTAAAGTTACTTTACGGACAATAATTTTATGTGATAAATGTTATAAGGAAACATTAATGAAAAATTTAATACTTTTATAAATTTGATAAAATTATTATCACTGAATTATAATTATTTTGTATAGTACACGGAGTTATTGAAATTTAAATTTATTAAGATAAATTAACATTTATTTGCAGTTGTTAAATTTTTTTTTCGCTAAAATTATACAGATAATTAAAGAGTAAAAATGTACTATTATAATTTATTAGCAACTTTTATACATGTGTGATATTTGAGATTCTTCAGTTTGCGTTATTCTGTTAAGGATAGGAAATAACATCAAGTTTTACGTTAGTTTATAAACAGTTGACAATAGTTCATAGTGTCATTGGACACAACGTCTGATGGAATGGAAGAGGGATAAATGCGTCACAAGCCCAGCGCTTAGGGCGGTCGTGCCTTTCTATCGTATTGTTCCTTGCTCTCGTTTGCACGATCGGCTCAGGTGGAACGTGACAATGAGTTATACTTTTTCGAGCGTACCGACGATATAACATTAAAAATAATGTAAAATGATTATTATTTTTTAATTAGCGTTATAACATTAATTAGTATGGAATACGCCAAGAAAATATTTGTATTAATAATAATAATTTTTTTTTAATACATTTATTCTATTTCAAATAATTCTATTAAATATATTTTTATTAACGCTGAAAACCTTAAAAATAATATAATCTAAACATTGTCTAAATAGAGATCTACTAACAAAAAGAGTATTGCTAATCATAATAATCGAATATTTATAGAATAGCCGATATTATGTTTATCCTTTTTATACATCACTAAAATATGAAGTAAACATATTAATATATAATAACCATTTGAGAACAATGATGAATCGATTGGTTCATCTCGCAGTTTAATGTGTCACAAAAAATGTCCATTGTTTTATTATTCTCTGATATTCATGAAAGGTTTAGAAAAATATAATATTTAACGGAAATTTAACTTTGGTATTTCGAATAATTATATAGGTTTATTTTTTCGAAAATGGTCTATAAAATGGTAGAAAATATTTAAGAAATTTGGAAATATCTAGAAACATCTATAGCCATAATTCAAATTAATATAAAATATATAATATAGCGCGGTATAGCTCAGCTCAGCTCAATTGATAGAGCGACGGGACGGTTTCTCAAAAGTCCCGGGTTCGAATCCCAGCCCGTATCGGTTTATTTTTCATTCTATATTTATTTAAATTAAAGAAAGATTTACATGCTTATAGAAATTTTCAAACATTTATAGCTATGTTAAGTTTATTTTAAAACCGAGACGATTTTTCACAGGTCGTGGGTTCGAATTCTTGCTCAAATCATTTTTTTATGTCATACTATTAAAAATACATATAAATATATATAGTATTAGTTATATTTAATTTACATATATGATAAAATAAGGTGCGTTAAGAGTTTTTAAAATAGGGAATTGAAATTGTCTCTAAAATTTCATGTGACACCAAATTGTAGTGAAACATAAAATTGCACTACGATTCGCCGGAGTGCCGTCAAAACGAATTTTCTACAATATCCTAAATTCTTCACAGCGTATAGAATCGAGTTTTCACGCTCAGTAAACTGTTGGTGTAGAGCGACGTTTGGGGAAGAATATTTGACAATTCACGATTTCAAGTACTGCTACGGGATTAGTGATGTGTACATAGCTGACTATCCCGTGGTGAACTGGATAGGTGATGTATTGTTTCACAGATACACAAATATATATTTTTGATCATTTTGAATTTACTGTTCAATTTTTATTATAAAAATCTATTCCATTTATTATTGAGAACAATAACAATATAAATAGTGTTTAATAATTAATTAAAAACATTAGCGATACGGTAGCTCAATTGTTAAAGCGACGGGACGTTTTTCCAGAGGTCGCGGATTCGAATGAATTTCTCCATTTATTTTTTCGGTACTAGGTATTCTAGAATTAATTAAAAATTTAAATAAAAACAGTACATATATTTTAGGAGATTTATTGAAAACGACCGTCAAAACAGTCACAAATCTCTGAATAACAATCTATATTATACATTTGGGTTGATTTTCTTACCTTAATAATTGTATGAAGGTAGTATATTTGCATAATCCTGATCGATAGGTATCCTGAATAAACTAAATCACTTTCTACTCAATATCCCCACTTGGCGTCGATATCACCCTCACTGTGGATTCAGCAGTCCTTGTTTACCGTGGCTGCCTTCTTTATATTCATGAAGACGTCGTAAAAATATAATGAGCCCGTTAAATTAAAATAACTTTGTCTATATGGATAGTGGATAATTTTGTGCTGAAAGCTCATCATAATACTAAGCTATTTTCGAGCGTTGGTGTTTATTTTAGTTGTTCGATTCCATCACATCTAATTTGTCTATATTGGAATAACGTTCAGAAGTAAATAAGTATCTTGTTTATAAATAATATGTTATTTATATTTATGAGCAAATTTGAATGTAAATGTTATTCTATAATGATTTCTAAATTGTTGTTTACAAACAACAAATCGTTGTTTTTCTAAATTCTAAATTGTTGTTTATTTGTAATCTAAAACATAGATACTAAAGAGAATAATGACTTAAAACTATCGAAACTTGTACCCAGTACATCGGGTCTATTTCGCGGTGATGGATGACGTCATTCGTAGACAACGGCTGGTGATACTTAGAAAAAAAAATGAAATAACCTTTTATATATATCGCGAAATAGATTCAACTTAGTTTTAACAGAATATATTCCGAAAAAAAATTGAAAACAATCCAATCAAAAAGCAGTTATTTAAAAAGGAAATCCATCAATTTTAAGTTAGGAATGGACAAGAGCACCCTACTTTACGCATGCGTTGAATTATTTATTACTTACTCTAATGTCACTTCAATTTACTCAATGAAATAGGTAGGGGATGCTAGCTAGGGTAATTTGAAAGATAATAATTGACCAAGAACATACGTATGGATAATTCTTGATGACTTTGGGGTTTTTGTTTTGTTTTGTAAGCCGTGCTTCGTTAAATATGTATGTGAGCAGTACCTCTTGTACGAGTTTTGACGTTACGAAACATGAATCATTTTCGAGCAGCCACAAAACGAGCTCTTTGTTGTGATTGGTTGTTATTTAGTTGTATTTCTTAATAGACCAATCATAATCAAGAACTCGTGTCATGCCTGCTCGAAAACTATCAATGTTTCGTTACGTCAAAACTTGTACTAAGGGTACGGATTCTAACAATGGTGGTGAAACTTTATAATTAATTGTATATCGATCGAGACCAATTATAACATGACTGTTTTATTACACAGAACTCAATAAATCAAATATATTATTAGGATTCAAATGATTTATATTTAAATAATTACTTATAGCCAGAAATACAAAAGTATATAACCTTTTTCATATTTTATACATGTGTACCAACTGCTGTCGTTCGTGT
This sequence comes from Dircenna loreta, assembly GCA_963555665.1. NCBI lineage: Eukaryota > Metazoa > Arthropoda > Insecta > Lepidoptera > Nymphalidae > Dircenna > Dircenna loreta. The sequence goes on along the minus strand of OY743088.1, from coordinate 13,551,934 downwards.
GTTTGTTCACAATTTGAGTTGATTGAAAGAAGATCAATATTTGATCAGGACTGGTACACTTCAGCGATTTTCTTAATAAGTCCTAAATTGTTTACTCTGAATAAATACTTGGAGCTATAAACATTGGCTGCTGGGTGAAAAAAATATGATGTCGTTACAGTTATCAAAAAAGGTGGTAGAGACTAGCTTTAGGAATTTGATTTTGTAGACTGCCACCGAGAGTATCACCCTCCCACAAAGGATGCTTAATTTCCCTCCCTTTTTCTCTTGGTGTTCGAGTCTCTTCTATCTCTCGCCATTCCTCAAGAAGGCTTCTTCTTAACATCTTTCTATATTTCCCGACGGTCTTTGTCTTTCATCATCTACCATCAGGTCTATCGTTTACTCTTATATAAAAATATTAAGTTAGTTTGTTGTGGTATAAAATTTGAGTCATTTTAATTATTCAGGCCATGATTCTTTCTTTCTGTACATATTCTTTTAACTTATCCTTGTAAATAATTCATTTGAGCATTTTTTATCGTATGAATATTAACTTGTTATGTAAACTTGTGTCATAAAACATTTAAATGTGTGTTATAAAAGTGTATACTTAATTGCGTGGTCATTTGTATTTTGTTAGACGGCTCCGGTTAATCCGCGCACATGTTTTATTTCAGGAACCAGTATATGGCAACGCGAATACATTTTCAGCTTACGTCATTATATATTTAAAATTCACGCTCGGATGTGCGTTTGTGTGTTTTTTAGGATTCCACCCGAGTTTTATGAGATTAGTAATTCACCACAAAAATCTCATCCTTTTGAATATTTGACGTGAATTTTTTATACTTTTACATTTCTTATGTTATATTATTGATTTCGAGTTGAAAGCATTTCAGTAGATCAAAAATATTTTATATCAAAGTTATAAGTAAATATACAATAATGAATTAATCTATGTGGGCAGGATTTGAACCTACAAAATCTGCAAAACCTTCCCGTCGTTCTTCCAATTGAGCTACCGACCCATTGCAAATAATGGAGCGCTTTGTTTATAATCTTTTAATTTTGTATCTGTTTAAATAAACTTTATTTGTCCAAACATGTTAAAAGACGATGTTATATCACTTTTTTTCTTACTCAAATAGACTTTTATTTTAGGTAAAATGATATTTTTTAATGCCAAAGGTCTGCTAGTGCTCATAAACCTTTTCCGACACGTCCGTGAGTTCAAGATAATTAAAAATAAAAATAGCATAGTATTTAAATATAATATGAACATATTATATACAATACTCTTAGTACCATATACATACAATACAATAGTTAAATACGGCATAAATAGTATAAAATATATGGGATATATGGTTGTCTGGCTCGGACGTCCGATTTCTCGTTCGTTTCAATATATTTTTCCAATATATAATGTAGCAAAATAAGAAGAAATGCTATGATTAAAATAACATTTTGATTTAAGTTCCACACTGTTTGCAAAAATTGTTCTATTCCACTTGTGGGACAACTATTGTCCTATCTATATATTGCATTGTTATTTATATATTATATATATTTTAGAAATTGTATAAAATTATATCTTTAATGGAATATAAAGTATTTTGCCGCTAAGATTCTTTTTTATAAATTTTATGCTTGAGTTGTTTTCATGACAGGTAATAAAGAAACAAAAGTTTTCATTAAGTTCTAAAGAAAGGTTGTATTCAAAGGTCTATTGTAGATATTCAGTCTCCGACCTAGTGAAGATAATTTTATGTTTGTTAAATTTAAAAGAATTAATATATTTATAAACCTGGATAATAAAAACAAAAGAGGTACCTTAGACTGTCTAAGTTTTATAAAAACAATACGTATTTAAAAACTTTAAAAGATTATTTAAATTATCTTATTTACTCTCTACGTTTAAATAGTTTTTGTTCTCTTTTTTTCGGTTTAAAGTAATTTTGTTCATACACTGCTTAATTAACTAGCTCTGGAGCCGTGTTAGTGCAACTGTGTTGATATTTCGCCTCAGAAATGAAAATGAGTCGGACTTTTGGAGTATATTTTAACTAAAAGATTTCGTATTTTCTGGTGAAATTCACTCTCTATATTTGGAGTATATTATATACCTATTTATTTATGGTGTGTGTATTTTGATATTATAAAAAACAATTTATATTTAATTCCCATATTCAAGGATGCAATTTTAAATTGCGTTACTATACATGAAGCAAATTATATTGCAAAGAAAGGACTGCTGTTTCAGTTGTATTCATCCGTTACAAGGCTAGGTCATGTTACAGTTACGTAACATGTAGAGTGACCATGCGTTATGGTTTTTGGTATTTTTCCTTTTTAATTTTTAATGGTAAAGAATTATGCAATGGTGGTAAGTATATTTTGTAATTAATTTATTGTTGAATGATTTTATATAGTTGGACTTTCTATTTATTAGTATTTATTCGACTCAACGATATTTTTTTTAATATCAAATATATGATATATAATAAATAATAATGCATGGTTAATAATCTAAACATAATTTTGTTTAATCTTAGTAATAGTAGCTTTTGTGCTATAAAAATAATATTTTACATCCAAATATTTTTTAATTTTATCTGATTTAAATTTTAGTCCAAATATCTTAGATTTTATTATATTCTGGTCACCCTAGCTATACGGGTATATACTGCATTGTCCTTCAGCGGAACGCTAACGGTGAACAGAGTAACCTTATGTCTGAACTTTTATTACAAACTATAACGGATTTATTTTATATCTCAGAGCCATTCATCGTATAAGATATATTAATACTGCTACTTCAAATATATTGCCTGTTTAACTTAATGAGTATGAAGAATAATTTATTATTATAATATTTTTCTCGTTAAGAAAATAACGTATTTGTAAACAGATTTAATTGCTACTTCACATTTGATGTTATGTTTTTTTTAATGATGCTTTCTTTATATGTATAACTATAGTCAATTATGTTAAAAAAAACGGTATAATTGAAACTGAATTAATCTATAATTATAATTAAACTTGTATTTTTAATTATATTAAATTTAATATTGTGTAATTATATAGAATAAAAAACACATTTAAATACTCTTATGTATGTATGTATGTATGTATGTATGTAGGTATGTACATACATACCTAAATCTAAATCGTTACGCTCCCTAAGTTCATGCAGACACTCTACCCCCATCGCGCCACGCCCTTGACCTTCAAGGTTTATTTACCATGGCTTATAATAAATAAGCCTGAGTGTCTCTTATATTGGTTGAATAGTTGTTTTTAGATGTACGGTAGTTTTTGAAACTACTAGCGCCATCTGGCGTTGCAGTTGAAAATTATTAATATTTTAATACTAATATTAATACAATTTATATTAACTTTTCCATTGTATTGAAAAAACAAGACATCAGCTTTTTAATGTAATTATATATAATATATAGAATAGTTAATTTACTAAGCCGATTAAGAGTTTTACCTTTTTTTCAATAAAATATATTTCTTGATATTATTATAATTCACAAGTAAATGTTGGATGAATAATAATTATATAACATAAATAATATCAAATATACAAACGACCTTGTACTCTTTTTTTGAAGTATAAGATATGAAATGTCCTTAAATCTGTGGAAGAGTAAAAGCTAAGTGAATCCGGCCATTTGGACTCCCGCGGGGACGCCCGGAGATATATTGTCATTTCTATGTACATATTACATAGAAGGTATATATATATATATAGATATATCTACAATAATAAATATGATTTTTTTATGATTAGTCTAAGAATTTTCTGATGTTACTTTTTTAAAGTATTACTGCCTTATTGCTTTTCTTTTCTTTTAATTGTTTTTTTTTCGAATTGAAATGCTTTGTAGCGTTGAGTCATTTTTACATTTTTTGTACAATTTTTTTTGTTTGATAAAGAATAAATAAATAAATAAAAAATATTATTTATTTAAAATTTTCTTCAACATAAATCATTTCTTTTCAAACATGGATAAGGAAAATTGACGAATAATATAATGATTTTTTGGTAACTTTAATTTCCAGTTGAAGATCCTATTGTTTGATTTTACAAATACTATAAAATATTTTATATAAATAAATATATATTTTAGTATATGTACGTAGTATACTAAGGCTCTATAAAATTTGAATATATCTCAAATTTTTATACAAATTGAGATTGTTTTCTGTTAATATTTTTTTTTAATTATATACTAGTATATATTAAATAATAGGAAGAACCAAGAGATTCGCAATCCAGTCTAAATTGCAGCCATTAAATGAATTCAAGCCCATGCCGTGACAGACTCACCCTTGAACTTTATTGATTTAGTCGACGTCCACTTTATTGCTTTTCCCACGAAAATGAGTTTTTTATTAATGTTATATTATATACTTGTTTAAACACACCATCGAACATTCAGACGAATAGTCAAATAAAGCCAATACATTAAATGCCTGATTTTTAATATTTTTTTTTATTTTTGAAAATATTTCTCAGCAATAAAAACTATACTGAATATAAAATTTAGTTTTCAATAGTTCCTTAACTTCGACAGTTAAATGTATATTCTCTAAGAAACAAAAGATTCTGAATCTTTACTAGTTTCAAACAAACCTTCGATCAAATACCGGAAGGAGCATGGAGCTCGGCAATCTAGTCTGAATTACCTCATTTAAGTGAACCGCTCCAGCCACCATGCGATACACTTAGCATCCTTGAACTTTATTGATAGTTCATTTTATTGTTTTTCCTATAGGAATAAGCTTCCTTTGTTCTTCCTTTGCCTTTAAGACTTTAATGGTTGTATTATATTTTAAATCTAAAGTTCCCAAAGTAAGCATTTGAATATAATATATACCAATCATAGTTTTTGAGCAAATTACATTAAATACGATACTATAATTTAGTATCTCAAAGGAGTTTTGCTTAAGTAATTAAAGATTGCATTTCTCTTGGATTTTAAATCGAAAACAGACAACAGACAACACATACAGTGTATTTATTCTGATAGAATATTAAATAATATAGATAGTTTTAAACTAGCAATTACTGCATTTGATGACAAGCAATCACTCTACTATATCTAAAATATGTCTGCCGCACACATACTTAGAAAATCCTGTTATCGTATGCAAATTTGAGTTATTCTATGTTTTCAACTGCTTTATAACGTAATATCTAGTCTTGTAATAACTATAAAGCATATTCTTTATATTCTTGTCGGAAGTTTGCGTCGAGTCGGAGAAAAACACGGCTATGGTTACCTCCGTTAATTCTGTTTCTATTAAAATTCACGGTCTCATCGTCTCAGGTCTTACAGAGGGATTCTTGTCTTTTATTTATTTGAAATATGTACAAGACTCTGGGGATTACAGAATTTAATCAACGAATCCTTGAATTTAATAGGAACTTTAATTCTGTCTGATCATCGGACTTGACTTTTATTGTTCCAAGTCACACTGTGCTCATTTATTTTATTTACCAAAATTAAGTTAAATATACATATAAATACTTATTTAAAAGAAATGTTTACTTATATTAAATTGTTCTGTATTTTTGCAAGCAAATGTAACAGTAAATTTTCTTTATCACCGAAGAGGACTGACACGATAACTCAGTTGATTATGCGACGGAATGGTATGCAAGAGGTCGCAGGTTCGAGTCCTGCTTATGTGGATATTTTTTTATATGTATAAGATATGTGATTTGTGTTATTTATTTAAGAATATTGTAGGTTACGTGTGTAAAGTTAATTTTAAATTAAAAAAAAAACAAAATGTTCACTCTATTAAATTAAAAAAATAGTTCTAATAGAAAATATAACATCTGTTTTAATATTAAATAGGATTCCTGTTTCAAATGACAAAAGGGATACTTAAGAGGGTAATATCATTTCAGTAGAACTTTAATAGTTTAATTATAATACAAATTGCGTAGTAATGTTATTATATGAATATGAGTACTAAGAAGTAAAGTAATTGTACAGAGCAGGCAAGTTGAGATTTAATAAAAACGTAAATAATTTTTATAGCCATTTCAGGGGAGTTTGTTTATCTGGGGTGGCGTGGGGTGTTTACAGATATAGAATGTAATTTGAATCTTAATACTATTCCATTATTTATTAAGAGTAAATGTATGGGATTCTTGAATGGTAATGACGTGATTTTTTCCCTTTATTTAAATTTTCATTCTCTGTCATCTTACTTGGGGTGGACGGATTTTGATAAAAGCGTTGTTTTCGAGACGTGTCTCTTAATACTGTTGTTTTAACTCTTAATGGGTTTTACAGCTTTTAATATAATGAAGTTTTTATTTCTGACAATACGAGTAACGGAAATACAAATGGATGAATAAATTGAAACTGAAAGAAAAATATTGCTATGTTTACTTCATTCTTTATATATTATTAATATTTAATATTAATTGTTTAGAGGATGGTGTTTCTTTTCTTTAAATCCATTTAATAAGTTTATTTAATGTTGAAAGTTATTTATAATAAGTTACAATTTTAATTTAATGACAATTGAATAATGCATACAATAGGATTTTTTATATATGTTCATTATTAGTACATTTTAGTAGACTTTATTTAAATATAAGTTAAGGTAATAAGTTTATATATGTGTGTACCTATTTTTGCCCTTTAAAAGGATCTTTTTCACTTTCACGTGTAACTGGTAGATATATCTTTTTAGAGATAAACTATTTCAATGCATTTCTTCTTTTATCAAATCTGGTACAAAAGTAAATTAAAATAATAATAATTAAGAACACATTACTTTCTTTGATTGAAGATTCCCTTCTATTAGTATTCTGTTAGTATTCGGTTGTTTGGTAGTATTTGGATAATTCTTAGTATATATACAAATAAATGTTTCATCTAAATATTTATAGATACGAGTGCAAGTGTAAAAAATAAGTTGTGGCGTAAAAACAAGTATACAAGGAAATCAATAAAAACCAGTTCACGTTATTTGGTTTCACCCAAATCAATCCCAATCACTCCCTATCGCATTATACGACTCCAGTCTCAATTTCGTGGTTTATTCGATAAAAATAATAACTTTTACGGATCCCTTATCGAGATCCATCACTATGTTTTGTGTCACGTTCCGCAAACATCACATAAATGGTCGTAAATAAATAGTACTTCCGGACTGGTTCTATATTTACTCAAACAGACTCAACCCCGCTCTTAGTAATATTTTGCTTGAATTTAAATGTACAGAAATATATTATGATATATATTAAATGTACAAAATGTATTCAGCTACTATTTTAATAGTATTTGGAAAGAAATGTAAATGATGTCTGGAAGTATTCAATAAAGTTCCAACCAAAAAAAAGTACAGGGTAGTTAGGAAGAGCTGTGAAACATTAATAAATATTTCTTTGTTTATAAATGGTTTTAAGCTGTCGTTGTGTCTGTGTTTGTTAATATATTATAGGTTTTTTGAAACTTTTAATTATTGATATTGTATGTACATAAGTTAGTTGTATTTTAAATAAGTTGGTGACTATTTTATTATATGCAAATATATTAAGCTATATCCTCTCGTTCGCACTATTCCACACTTGTTACATGAAATATTTCAGCTGAAGGTTATCTGTCAGAGATTGCTCTTAGCTATAAGATCGCCTTTGCATATTTTTCTTGTTTGAACTTGTGTATTTATCTTATTGAGTGCAATAAAGTGCTTATCTGTTTACGATTTCTCATCTCATCTAAATTATTGAAACCATTTAAGTCTGGTTTTCAAGCAGTTCAGTTTTTAGTGCAAGTATTACATATATTTCATCTCAATAATAACTAAAAGAAATTACTCAATTAGTATATTAGTGAAATATTACTTTTGTAACATTTCAGAATTTAATTCACACTGGATATTGGGGAGTGACACATTTGAATATTTGAAAGCTTAACGAAAAATTAACGCAGCCTAAGCTCAAGCAGTGTCTCTGGTACGAGTTTTGACATTACGAAACGTTGATAGTTTTCGAACTTTATTCATAATGATCATAGTTTGATTGTGTAGCAGACCAATCACAACCAAATCCTTGGTTTACTTTTAACTGCAACCAAAAAATCGTTTCGTGACTGCTCGAAAACTATCAACGTTTCGTTATGTGAAAACTCGTATTAAGGGTGTAACAGTTGTATTTAAGTTTACCAGATGACGTTTGTATGTAAAAAAAAATTATATTAATAAATTAGCTAAAACTTTTTTCTTTATTAATATCTACGTTGCTTATAAAATTTGATGAGTTTAAGCTATTTTAGTTGTTTTTGTGATCTAGTAAAGGTGTATTAAAATAGATTACTTAACAAACTTTTAGCTGTGCGGTACGTGGAAATTCGTAGATAAGTCTAGAGTAGATCTATCTATAGTATATGTGTACGTGGGTTGATTTTACGTGCCATCGAATGATGCTATCGATGGATTGATCTTTGGATAAGCAGCAATGATGTATCATTTCTTTTGGATCTCAAGCAATGATAGCGTAGAAGTACATTTAATTTGCTAGAAATTTTGTCTCTTCCAATATATTTATCATCTCAATTCCATTGCTCTAGAGAGATATGAAATGCGTGTGCATGAATCGTGAAGCATCAAAATAGTTCGGTTGAATATCCCAACAACCTGCTTATATCAAAAATATGTGAAGGCACATACATGTAAACCGTTAAATGTATGGTTTTACATTTTTAAAATGCTGTTGCTAGATTTTCAGAATTTGATTCTGAATATATTTCGAAGATAATTTTTCAAATGCGGTTAAAACATTTTACTTCTTTTTTTATATATATTTTTAATATTAATATATCTCTGAATATTTGGAGTGATTTACCGATATTTATTTAGTGAATTTTATTGTAAGTTATTATATTATACATTTATAAAAATATTTTATTTTATAAAACTATATTTGTATTTTTTTGTATCTTTAAAGTGGTCTCTTTTGATTTTGTGAAATTTATTGGTTTCTTGATTGTAGACCTTATACGGAACCAAATTTAAGACTTTCTTTGAGACAAACGTTATGAAAAAATTAAAAATAAATTGAAATCCACAGTAATCGAGTCTGGAGACGAACCAGCAGCCTGCAGCAACCGTCGAACTCTGGTCCTCGCTAACCACCAGAGCACTGCAGATGTTCCTATGCTGATGACAGCGTGGAACCCTCGACCTGGTGTGCTGTCCAACTTGATGTGGATCATGGACAGGGTGTTCAAGTTTACCAATTTTGGTATCGTCAGCGTTTTGCATAAGGACTTCTTTATACAAGCGGTAAGTTTTTTTTTATTTTAGAAGGGAAAATTCATTAGGGTAGAGCGCGGCTAAAAGGTCCCCTCAAAAAAAGAAATTATACGAGAGGAGACAAGGAGAATCGGGAGGCCTAACAAGCCGTCGCTGATCCGAGAGACTTCGTTAAAAAGAGATATACAACTGCGTCTCAAAATTTTAAAGAAAGTAACTTCTATAATTATAATTCTTTTTTGTTTCGAACAGTGTTCTTTCGTATATTATGCATTTTTTAATAGTATACGAGATTTATCGGTCTTTGACAATTATTAGTTTTTAGCTAGTTTTACTGGTATTTTTGTTGTTAATCTGTAAAAACAGTTACAGGGTAAAAAGGTCCAATGAGGGTCTGTAAGCCCTATCAATAATATGACTTTTTAGTGATGTCTAATCCAAAGCTTTAAAAATTATCAAAATTAAGATGTAAAAATATCAACATTAGCTAATACAAATGAGGGTTCTTCCGGAGGAGACGATGAGTCTGATAATGATTAAATAGAGATACAACGAACTGTTACAGTATTATTGTTATATTTAAAAATATATATATATTTGTACAATTTATAACTTAAGATTTTGTTATTTATAACACTGTTACAAGACTCTAAAAGATTAAACAAACTTATATACAATTTAAAGTCAGGTTATCGCAAAATTCATCAAGAATAGTTTTGTCTTGAATTGAGTGATTAATGATAGAGTGATAAGCTCAACAAAGTTCGAAATAATGAATAAGTGTTTCTATTTATGATATTATAAAAAAATAATATAGCTTTTTACTATTAAAAAATAAAATATCATGTAGTAAAGATTGTTTTTTTTTTTTACAATAATTACAACACTCTGAGTTTTCCATTTTGGAATAAAAACAAACAATTGAATTTTATTGAATTCGAATTCTTTAAAACGTTTTAAAAATATTTCCACTATACTGGCCTTTTGGCTTCTTGTGTGTTCCTTTTTACCCCTACTATGGGGCAAAAAGGAAAGACGACAAAGTTTAGAAATATTGCAAAATGACAAACTATTGAGAATTCATTCAAAAATTAATTAAACTGTAAGATAACTGGTTGTTTAATTAATGGTATATAAACGCTATGTTAACGGCTTTCACAGTGTAATTCGAATTAGTCAAAATATTATGCCCTACTCTAATATCCAAAAATGAATATATTATTATATTATTTCTCTGTGCTACTTCAGTTATTATATATACATGGACGTAATAAAATATTTATTGTAATCTAACCGTTATAAACAATTCATATTTGATCGAGCCACAAGAATAAAATGAATAAAACGACCGCTGATGTAAGCGATGTCGGTTCATGGGATTATAAACCGGTTTTATCACGAGTGTATAAATCATCGTAAATATTTATTCAAGGTCGTTTGAAATTTATTCGCGTCATAATTTTCCAGTTAGTTAACTAACGAAAATCTTTAAAGTATGTATTCTTAATTGAGGTGCAAACATTTGTTTTTGATTGATTGATGCCGCAGCGTCGCTGGCCCGCATATTTTTTAGCTCCTTGTAATTTTGACGGATCGTTAATTTGAGAATTTTAAGATTTTGATTGTTTCTTCATAGGATATGACGTATTTTAAATTAAAGCTTATTAGGTGCGAGTATGTGTGTGTGTGATTTAATCACTTAGTTATTTTCTCAACTTTCTAGTATTTTTTACTCTTTCTTTTATTTCTTTTAGATATGTGTGTTATTTATTTATTGTTATCTGATTTTGAAATCTTATTATGTTTTTGTTAATACAATATATATGTTAGAAATCACGTTACCTGTACACACACATGCACGCACATACACGCACATACACCCACGCATAACACACACACACACACACACACAAACACGTACACGCACATACACATTGTTAATTATTGAGTACTTTAAAACATTTCCTTCATATAATTTCTTTTTTGTGATTGACATAAATTGTACAAAATGCCTAATGTCTGTTCTTTTAGCGGTTGTTTCTCTGTCTTTTACACTGCTTTATTAAACACGCCAATACTCGATATATGCTAAGCGGAAAATAGTTTTCTTTGTCTATTGGATATTTTTTTAGCTGATTGTCCTTTAACAGTTCTATCTGCGTTGACAGGTCAAATATTCGGTACTGATTGCCTGACAGATCATTTTTGTGATTTTTAAACTAAGTTTTTAAGTATTAATATCTAGTTATAATTTATTAAATTTTGTGGGGGCTTGAAAATTGGGATTGTTTCTTATGAAAGAAATACGTTAAATTGATATTTATTTAAACTTTAAAACAACGCCACCTTCTGGGCCTTACTAAAACTAAGAACCAGGCACCAGTTCAAAAAAATGTATCAAAATCGGTGTAGCCGTTTTAAAAGAGTTGAATTATCAAGACGGGGAATCCTTCATTTTATATGCGAGCATGAATATACAACTATATAATATATAATAATATATATGTAATAATATTTTACATATAATAAAATAATATCGGTAATATTTACTCAGGTGAGTATTACAAGTAAAAGTTTTCATCTATGATTGAATCTTTCTAATCTTTGTTAATGCTTAGAAATAATGGTCAAAGAAACATACGTTTACGCCATCTCTATTTAAAACTAAAATATATGTTTTTGGTTATCGAATCGCAAATCGAATTTGAATTCGAATCGCAAATTCTTACTTTTATCAAATTTTATTAAAAAAAATAAACCAACTATAACAATAATCTGAAAAGAAAAATAAACCTTTCTTTAACAGTCAAAACGAAAAACCAAACATATACAAAATAAAGAATTTAAAACACACAAATAATCTTCAATTTTTATATTTTATGTTATTTAAATTAAGTAGAATTAAAGCATTTTATAAAAATGTAAGCTCTTTTAACCTTAAACAAATTAACATAAAGAAAAATTTTCCAAGCCTGGTTTACGCCATATTGCGAGGACATGTTCCGCCATGTTACGTAAGTTATTCAATTATATCATCCATATTTTAATATCAGTACCCTTAGTAACAGTTTTGACGTTACGAAACATTGATAGTTTTCGAGCAGTCGCGTAATGAGTTCTTGGTTGCGATTGCTTACAACCAAATAACAATCAATCACAACCAAGGACGTTTCGCGACAGCCCAAAAACTATCAACGTTTCGTACTATCAAAACTCGTAGTAGGGGTACAGATTCGAACCCATTAGCGTAACGAATTGTTGACGTGTTGATATAAGTTCATGAGTTAATTCGCCTATCAATTTTTAATATTAATTGCCAATGGTTTGGCATGTACAGCCGCTGCAGTATTGATATTCGTTATTGAAAGGTATTTTAACAATTTAATGAAGTTATCGAGAAATACTATTTCGGATTGGTAAAATACGTACCTAAATATTAATTTGCAAGATCATTCTTGTTGAAGTTAATCAATATTTTTTTGTACTTGGCATTACAGACAGACAAGTACATATATGTACCTAAGTATACTTACGTTCGCTGAAAATAAAAAAATAGTTTCTTGTTAACAGTTGAACATTATGGAAATAACATTTTGTGACAAATAATATTAGCATTAATATTATTTTGAAATTATTGTCTAGTATGAGAGATACTCGCAAAAACTGCTCCACTTCTAATGCAGTTGGTTTGAATAAAGATAATGTATTTATGGATCGCTGAGACAATTTGCTCACAAATTACCCTTCTCGAACATATGATTCACAGCTCGTGATTATTGCGGCTTAAGATTTATAACATTCGATACGACTTTAGAATTTATTTAAGAATATCTATGAACATGTCTAGCTATGTTAAGATTATTTTTTTAGATTTAGATGCGAGCAGGGATTCGATTCCGGGACCTCTGGGAAACTGTACCGATGCTATACCAATTGATTTATTAAAATTTTCTTTTTTCAAGTGGCATTTACAAGCACTTTTGAATTGTCAAATATTTCTTTAAAAAATGTCACCCCGTATCAGTTTGGAATGCTGTTCTTCTGATACGAGCAGGCCAGAAACTCAACAGTTTATATTTATTTAATAATTTGTTTTACAGTCAAGTATTTCATTAGTTATTTTTAAAGAGACTGAATAATGTACAAAGTGAAAAAAAAAATGTCGTAACGACATTGCTATAAAGTTCGTTTCGACAAAACATCGTATGCTGTAAAGATGTCATCAGATGTAAACATGCCACGCTTTGTTGGGACAATTTCTTTGTCATTAGTTGTGCGTGTGTCTGATAAACGGTCGATTATATACAAGGTTCAGTTTGATGACCCTTTTAAATTGTAATAAGTGTAGATGAGAGATTAATAGTTTTGACGTTTATTACAACGATGTTAATTTTTTACGGCAATTTGTAGATTGCAGTCATTAAATGTAATTAACCGCTTATGTTAAATGTTTGTGAACTATGAATGTTTCGATATATAGTGAAATATATTTCAATTTTTGGTTATTATAACGTAATGTACCATGAATAAATATTACAAAAGATTTATTAACGTGACAGATATTTTGATAATACTTAACCTTGTAAAGCGACTTTATTTAAAATCTGTATATTTTTTTAAATATAATCTGGTCATATTTTAACTACGTCTGTCAAAAAAAATTGATTATAAAATATGCAAAATTATCTTACTTTACGAGCATCATTTAGCTTTCTCCTAGAGCTATAATGTAACAACCTCTTAAATGAAATAATTTTCTTTCAAATGATGAACATAGAATTTTTTCTAACACATTTAATTTAATTCCATAACACATATAACGACATGATATATTATATTATATCATTATATAAAATACTTACTTTTTCCAAATACTCAAATATATTTTAATATGTCTAGAGTGTAGGCGTAAAGCAATAAGCTCCTGAAAGTTTACACACATTGAACCACGTACTATCTTACAGCTGTGGTTGAATCGTACTATACCATATACTCTTTTACACAAATCTTTTCTTAAGATATTCCTTCCATCTATTTGTACACAATACTTTAACTTATTTTATATGATTTGAAAAAACAAATCACCCACATATTAACCTTCATTACAAGCTTCCTTTGCTAAGTGGCGAAATATTATATTTACTTCTGTCCCAATATGTGAATAATGACCCAGTATGATTTTTATTTTATTTCTTACATTATTAATTCTGTCTAAAACACTATAGGTCGGGGTGCCACGAAACGTCAAGTGGCATCATATATAATATATTTTTATATATTATCACCAAAAAAATCCAGCTTAAAATATTCCAATAATAAAGAAAATTCAACAATCCAAAAGAGAAAACCCGTCTAAAACGGTTTCGTTTCGAATTTTCACAAAGAGATTTCCTGAAAAAGGGTTTCAAGGGTATTAAGATTTACATTTTGTGACTTAATTATTAAAGAGAGCTTAAGCTTCGTTTCCCCTCGCTAATCTTTCGGTTATAACCCTTGGAATGACAAATGCCAAAACAATTTTACAAGCTATTTTTGTAACTGAAAAGGCGATTGCTTTTACAACTTTCAGTAGATTTCTTTTTCGTAATAGTAATAATATTTTTAACCTAACAGCCTACTATGAACTCTTATAGCAATAATAAATTTATTTATTAATTCGTCCTAAATGTAATATTATTTTAATAACGTTTTGATTTTAATGACGTGATTCTAAATCAATTATTCTTTTACTTTAGGATACATTTTTAACTCGCACAATGAAGTTTGAATTTGACGTTTGAATAAAACAATATTGTTTTACAGAGTCCGTGGTAAAGTAATATTATTGTAATGTTTCAACAAAAATTCTTAATACTATGACAGTTATTAAGAGTTCATGGTAGTGAATGAAATATAATTCTCTTATCAAAGCAGGGAGCTCTATGTCTGGTAGAGTTTATGCGAGCACGCTAAGAGCAAGGTCTTGATAGGACAATGACTGACGCTTTAGCTGACGTGCCAGTGACACACAATATCTGAGAGAATAATGATGATTTACACACAGATGACGCGGCATTATGGTTCTGTATATATACATATATATATTTAAGCCGTGAGTCTGTTAGTGTCCGTCTAATTCCTGAATTATTAGATTGATTGGTGTCATGATATATTGTTATATGTTTTAAATCAATCAAGCTATTAATGCTATAATTTTCTATAGGTACGTAGTTTTTTTTCTTGGCCGCGGAGTCGAAAACAAAAGATAGTGTTATTTAAAATATAAATATTTATGCCTGTTTTTTTTAACAAATTACTCATACCCCGGATATAACGATAGGAAAAAAATGTGATTTATGAACGATATATAAACATCCAAACGGAAATTACATGTATTGCTTGTTATTTAATTGTGATCTTTATCATCGCGTGTTAGAGTCTATTCTTAATTGTATTGTTTCATGCAGTGTATTGAGTGGGAAGTACTGTGGTACAAGATTGGTTATATTTATAAATTTCAATTTCAGTAGAGGGCTTCAGAACAGTTTTATCATATTGTTTTACTTTATTTATTTTTTTCAGGTTTAAAAAAATATGCACGGATTTATTTATTTATCAGGACTCTTTCATATTAATATTAATCATAACTTTAGTTATTCTCTGTAACCGCATAATTTTCTATAATTGTGAATATTCAAAATAATCATTTTTATTATATCAGTTTTCACAAAAAAAATCAAGGATTTTTTTTTTCTTTCAAAAATTTATTTTAGAGAGAGATTGAAACGTTTATTTTAGAGGTGTTTTGATGTAAGTAGTTTTATTCATATTATCTCTTTAGTTATTCTTTTGAATCGCTTCATCCTTTGCCTTGAATCGATATCATAGTATTAAAAACATTGTAAGTCCCGTTCCCAACAGGTTTACAACCTCTGCCCCCTTTATGGACACAACTAATAAAGTCCAATCGTTTTACTACCTCCAGCACAGGAATGCACGGTGGCATGTGCATTAGAATTTAATATGTACAAACAATTTAGCTCCTTATTCAATAATAATAACGAAGCATAATCCTATGCACGTATTTGTAAATTAAATAACACTGTGTTCTGCTTATTTTGGTATATATATTCCGGAGTTTTATCTAGGATTGGAGATAGTGTTTGTCAGTTTAATTATTATGGTTTTTATTAAAATTAAGTATTTTTTTGTCTGTCTATAATTGTTTTGGTTGTAAACAAGTTTTAAGCTGTTTCAGTCAATTTATTTAGTTATATATAATTTGTTTTATATATTTCTTATCTATGGCCATCATATCTGAAATTCAAGATTTGGTAAAATCTAAATAAAAACAAATCTTTCATTGCCTACGAAGTCCTATTATATTTGGAAATTCCAAAAAGAATATAACACTAAGTTATTTGATAAATTCCAAGCTAATATACCACTTTTAACTAACATGACCTGTCAGTTTAGTGGATAGTACCAATACCAGTAACCAGACTGCTGAATCAAAGGTTATGGGTTCGATTCTCAGATGGGTCAACCCTTCATGTGATCCAAAGATTGTTTTCCCTAGTCTGGATGTGCTTTGTGTCACTTATCAAATAACAGGAAAAGAATATTTGTTTTTTATAATTCACACACTTTCATACCATGTTTTTCTAGGTCATAGAAGAAACCTACTCATTATTTTTATATCTCTAACCCCAGGTATTAAGACTGTGCTTTGATGAACTAGTTAGTCAAATCATCTAAGAGGAGTTTATTCACATACATTTTAATCTATTAATTTTATCAAAATATGCCACCGGGATAAGTAAGGTTAAAAATAGTACCAACAATAATACCCTGAACAAAGACATTCTCGTATCAAGGTTACAGCTAAGTTAAGAGGTATGTATTAAGAATACTTTCTTGGCCTCTTTCCAAAATATCAGTCACAATTCTTGAGCCAAATCGGGTCACTTTAAATTGACTTTCCTTAGCTTATATAGATCTCATTGTAGTCTTAACATTTTAATTTGCTTGAAGTGTTGTTGTCTTTATCATCATTAAGTATATATTATAACAAAAATATTTATCACTCAATATAATAGAATTCTTTAAAAAAAAAAGTTTTAATATGTTTCTAATGTATCGAAATATAAAGATAGATACACTTGCCTAACTGGTATTTTGAGAGGTTCATATCCAATGCGGTCACTGATCATAGACTTCATAATATTTGGGTTCTTTTGGATAAAGGGATGTTATTATATTTAGGTATTTATTTTATTACAAATGGATATCAATAACAGTTATTTGTTAAGGAAGTTCTTTTCTTATTTGTATTTTCTTTCTTATGATGACAAATAACTTAGAATATTAGGAATTATCAGGAAAACTTTTGCTGTAATTCTTATCTACACTCGAGTGTATTGAAATCGCACATGTGAATTAAAAAATAAACTTATTTTTTATTTTTTTTTATGTTAACAAAGACCTATATTTGTTAATACGAAATATAAGGGTGTTGAAACACCCTTATATTTCGTATTTATTTAATGATAAGATATAAATTAGGATAAAATTTATCGGATTGCCATAAAAAAATCAACAATTGTCGTTCTATGACCCCGGTTTGGGGTCTCGCATTGTCGTGCATAAAGAGAAAATATATGTTTATTTTTAATAAAATGTCAGTAAAAAATATATTTTTTAAAATTTTTACATGGTGCAGTTTCATTACTCTTGTGTATTGATCGAATTATTCGCTAGTTTAGTTTTTTGTAAAGTATTTATTTTTAAATTTGTGTTAAATGAAGCGTCGCATTACACAAGATAGCCTTCTTATAAAGTATAATATCTGTTTTGGTTATTCATTCTAGTAAGAATAATTTGAAGAGAATTTTAAAATCAATCAAAATTTATATTAAATAATCAGAATTTCTACGAAAAAATTGGTGTTTTGTTTTGTCTTAGGATGTCTTGATCAATAATTTTTTTGGCGAAACATTTGCGGTCGGTGCTGAATTAAAATAATATTTTGTCAGTATACAAACAAACAGATATATACACTATAGAAATATATATAAAAAGATTTTAAGTGGTATACATTATATAAACTGATGTTATCTGTATAATATCAACTATGTTATTATAGTTCGTAGTTAGTAGTGTATTATATATTTCGTACAAAAAAAAATTAGAAGTACAAAAGACCGTAACATTTTATATACAAGCCCATAATAAGAAAACGTCTTATATATAATATTTGTTATTATCGTTTAAAAATTACAAGTCACAAACTTGGATAGAAACATCTTCCATTTTATTTTAGTCCAGTTTCGTGCAAAATATTATTTTTTGTATTTCATTTCACTTTTATCTCTGAGGGTCAGGTGGCTTATAATTGCTTCGGGTGATCTTTATAATTAAAGAAAAGATTTTGACTTTTAAATGATATCCCCATTTATCGGCAGATTTGTTTTGTCATTTAAGACTTGTTTTGTTTTAAATTGTTTATCTTCTTACTTTGATTATTGGAATATATTACGCGTTTCTACGCGTAATATATTCCAATAATCAAATTGCAACCTGCAAATAATAATTATTCACTGTAAGATTCTTCTTACAGTGAATAATTATTATTTGCAGGTTGCCTGAAAAACACATCAGTGTTTTTCAGCTGTAAAACTGTATCAACAGTTTCACATTTACAATATTATTTTCAATTAATATTGTATCTTTTTATCTTTTGGTTCCTTTTCATACCTTTATAATACGTAAATTACATTTCCAAATGACATAACGTATTTGAATGAAACATATTTGTATTTAAATGATAAATATCTCATATTCTGTGTTCATTTATGTTGGCACACGATGAAAGGCAAATGAAATTTATTATTTCGTGAAACAAATTTGATGATAATCAATTACAGAGAATTCCTCATATTATTTTCTAGGAAAGCATCCTTTGTGAAGCATTTTCATACTTGTAACATGTTTCTTAGAAATGTGTTTTGTTGGTAGTTGGATTGGAGCCAAGGTAAATCAGCGCTGTAACCTATGACCACGATTACTCTCTGCTGATAGTAAATGGTGATACGATTGACCTGTATTTTTAATGGACTGCTCAAAATGTATATGTACTGAAATGGTATTATAAGGCTTCGAGCTATCGAGTATAAAAAATAAGAATTTAAATGGCACAGTTGATTGAAGGTCAATTGTATGTTTACACAAAATTCTTTGTATACGGGACGGTTTTTCAGAGGTCGCGAGTTCAAATCTATGACTGTATCGATAAATTTTTCTTTATATAATTATTTTAATAATTTTAGAAATACCATGGAATGTGATGTTCATACATAAATAATTTAAATGTTCAGTCAATTCGCTCTCGTTCGTATATTTTTTTAATATAATGAAAAGTTCTCAGAAATGCTAAAGAGAAAACTTTATTAATATCTCTGCCAAATTTATTTTTATTAAGACCAAGTTTGAGTATCATTATACTTTTAATAATACTCACACCAGATTTCAGCTCGTAAATAACTAATCTAAGTTTTCACAATGGAACTGGAAAACTTAATTAAGCTTATATTTTTTTCACTTACCAAACAGTTGGAGTTGAATCAGATATTGGTTCCGTATAAAAGTTTAAACTACCGAGGCGCTGAAATTTTCACAAGTCTGTATATTGGCGCTCCGCCAAATGTAGAGTTGCATACTTTAAGGCTGTGTTTAGACAATGTTGCCTACATTTGTGAAACTTTTGTGTATATGTGGGTTTATTTTATTTATTTTCTATGTAATAGCATTATAGTGAGATATGTTTTTTTTATTAAACTAATCAAAAATTTATAAAAATACGTACATTTATTTTGTTTTAAGTTTATAGAATTTTAGTGTAATTTTGTAATATATATTTTATTATAAATAGCGAAAACAACATCTCAAAAGCAGTATAACATACGTCCAAACACACTTTTGCGTTTATATTATTTATCGTATTCAAGTAGTTTATATTCATCGATAATAAGACTATCGATATATCAAAACCATTCCTATCGACTTAACTTAAGGTTCAAAACCGTTTCCACTAAAGGCTCCTGAATAAAATATATCGATAAAACACTCTTGGAAATAAAGACGGACTTCGTTAACCCTCCTGCATTTATTAGTTGAGGGGTTATTCTCGAATCGCCTCGACTCGAGTATCGCATGGAAATTCATTGAACGCTTAGATCGCATGACTCCATCGCATTTATTCGCAACTAGTAAGCCATTCGGAAATCTCTATTTAAAAGATTTCTCTACTTGAAAATGTTCATTTTATATATATATTTTTAAATAATACGTAAGTTATTCCTTCGCTTGTCACGCCATGCATTTTATTTGTTTTAATGACCCCTTCAATATTTATTGAATATTTTTTAATATTTTGCATCTAAATTTTTTAAAATAAACTTAAATACAACATGTGTATTTAAATTTAAATAAAAGATGTGGATGAAAGATGGTGAAGAACGCTACATTAAATATAAATATAATACAAATAGAAAGAGAAAAAAATATATGCTCTTAAAACTTGTTTTTTTGATTATAAGGATTTTTTTAAAGAAAATTATATGTATGTATCCAAAATAAAGTTCAATCAAATAATAATTATCATTCTCTTATTAAATGTCTTAGCAGAAAAGTAGATCCTCGTACTCTTAATAGAGATATCTCTTAAATTGATAAATAGAGTTCCTTGTAAGCATACTTTTAATCGCATGTCCCAAAGAAAACATTTCATTACTCAGTCCTTTTGAAATGCGAGCATTTTAAAGCACTTAGTAGAGTTTGCATGTTTTTTAAGTTGTTGCTTAAAACGGGCTATGATGGCTATGATGTTTAAAATGGGCTATGATATTTGAATTGCTTAAAAATAGTTCTTTTATAATTTTTAATATATGTAGAAAGAAAAATAAATCCGGGATTCGAACCCGAATTGGTCGAACGTTGTTTGACCAATTTTGCTACAAGTATTAGTTAATGTAGCATTCTATACATATTCGTCTTTATCAAGACGGCGGTGACATTTATTAGACTTCTTTCGAAAATGCTAACCAATGTTTGTAGTTTTGCAGTATTGATTAATATTAAAAATATCTACATTACATTTATAGATGGGTATAAATGTAATGTAGATATTTTCAATATTAAGTTTATATTTATTATTTATATTTTTATGCGACTCTTTTTAAGTACACTTATAGAATAGCGACTCCATTAAGTGTCGTTAGTGAATTAAGTTGTTCACATGTGTTCGCCGTTACCCCCCCTATCATCAAGCCCAAATCTGACCTATTATACATTTTTAATGAACCATAAAGGTTTTCTGAATGTCACTTATATATAATATGTAGATACACCCGTCACAATATTTTTGGGAACTAACAAGAGCATTTTTTTGAAAATATCTATAAACATGTATACATAACATTATATTTCTAAATAAATATAGAAAGAAAAATAAACTAATTCAGACAGGGATTCCAATCCACGACCTCTGGGAGACTGTCTCGTCTTTCTTACAATAGAGCTGCTACTACCTCGTTTTTCTAATACTATCTTAAAAGTAAGATACTAATAAAATAATAAGTCAGTAATGAAACAGCTGTTAAAAACTTTAAGCAGCTTAGCTCATATTTAAGCTCATATTCGCAGCGGAACTTGTTAGCATGCGTTGATGGAAATTATACGAATATGCCCTGCTAGCTTACTCACTCACTCACTCATAAACTCCAGTATGAGTTTGTAATTTGTCCTTATATTAATAAGGATATATATATATATATATATATATATATTTACCCGGCTGTATTGACGTTAATTGTACCGGAATTTCGTTATAGAAAGTAAAATATAAAATATACTCTTAATATATAAGAAAAAAATATTTTGAACAAAAATGACTTCCGATAAAGATTTTGATTAAAACAAATAAATCAATATAATAATTCAGAATCTTAGCTACAAGTGATTTTAAATAAATAGATAATCAGAGATTGGTCTTTAGAAATGTTATGAATGGAGATAAGTCTCAATGTGGCTGAATATACTTGCGGTGGCTTACATTCATTTGGCGCGGAGAATATGTAGCCACATGTTGCATCGCTATTGTGACCATGGTTTTATATTCTTTGGGATAAATTTAACATTCCTATAAAGTTTGGGCACGATAAGCAATATATGTATAATATAAATATTTTTTGTTGTTTATATACGTATATTTTATTATTTAGATAATTTTTTTTGTTGTATAAAAAGTATGTATTTTTTTAATTTAATTAAATAGAATAATAATTTATTATTTTTCCAAATTAGTTTTAACTCTCTCGACATATACTCATATATGTAGAGTACTAACTTTGTTTTTGTTACATAATGTGATATGTATACAATAATATGTTTTTTTAATATTTTGATGTGAATACATATATTTGAAATTATAATATACATAAAGATAATTAAATAGTTTTTAGTATTTAATTAATTTATTATTAGAATAAATAAAAATAAATATGATAAGTAATATATATAACTAATGGTCACTCTAATTCGTGGCATCTAGTTAGAGCAGGTCAGGCCAGGGGTCAGTGAGAGTCAGTCCAATTTACTGTCCCATATATGGTGACAGGTATTTATAGACGCTTGATAAAGCATCTTGTAATGATAGTAGCATATTTCAAACAGAGATATATATAAATACATAAAAATATATAAATAATAAATTTAATGTATATTTCAATTTAATTCTAAAATTCTCAACCTAACCACGAAATTGTTCAAAGGAATTATTTTCTGATCAAACGAACATTCGGAAACCCTTTTAAACAATATTACCACATTTACATATATATCTACAAAATGAAACATACGGATATCCGGTTTTCATCATGAAAATCAACAGACCCACAAAAGCCACTAATCAGAACATTGGAAAGTTCTAAAAACAATTTTACACACTTGTGTTGTTTGGATTCACGAAATGTCGTTACGATATTTTTGTCGGAAAACGATTATGTAAACTATATAGGTAGATTGTGCTTTTTAATTTTATGAAAGCCTTTTTGAAAACATACTTCGTTAAATCTATTAAAGATAATTTTATTTAATTAACTTGCTTTATATTAAATTCATTTATATTTTGATAAATTTGGTTTAAAACCACATTTTAAATTGAGTAAAAGTTTAAAGTAGAAAAAGAGTTGTATACTATTGTAAAATGAATTTTAATCGTCAATACAATGAAAACGATTGAAAAATCGTTACGATTTAACTCAATAACACGTCGCGCAGCAAAAAGCAAAATCCGGCTTAAGAGTTACAATTTTCAGCCGCATTTAATCACCTCGGAGTGGCGTTCACCTAATTTCCACTTGGAGGGAATAATTTATCCTCTTTGTCGCGGTTCTAATGGAATATTCAGTCTGGCATTAGCAATGTTAGGGTGGAGACAGACGTAATACGTTATGCGGTCTTAATTACGAGAAAGATGGTTTTAATGAAAAGAAATTGCCTGGTTATGTAAATTATATTATTAATCGCATGAGTGAGTACAGCCCTTAAATGTATACATACTATTAAATATAATAACTGTATATTAAAATTGCCTTTTTGATATTTGGAACAAATATCTAATTTTGTTTGTTTAAGTTTATATGGTTTAATCAAACTATTTAATTTAACTTTACATTATAACATTTTTTAACATTTTTAACATTATATTCAAACTTATAGATTTAAAACTACACATTTTGAAACTGAAGATGACGTGTGCACTCGCCCTATTAGTATCCGTTGTTAGCAATGTTATCCTACGCCAGTATTCATAATGTTGTAATAGAAAAGTTTGAATCTGAATTTCAGCGGTTCGTTATTGGATTAGCTCCAATCTGCTTTCACGTAAAAGCTTAACTTTGAAAGGATTTATTTATGTTAGAATTAAAATTTCAATGACCATGCCTTACTTTCTCTGTAATAGACCATGAAATTTTTTGAGGTTTTGTTTTTTCAGAAAAAAATTGTCCCTGTTCCAACCATACATATACACAAGCCATTGCTTGGCATATAGTAAAGAAACATAAAATTTATTAGTTACGTGTATTCGACATTATCACTTTATCACTCACACATCAACATCGCTCGTCTAATAGACCATGAGTTTGTTAAAGGTTTGTAATTTCAAAACATGTCCCTGTTCGAACTATATATATATATATATTATAAGCAATTCCTTGGCACATAGCAAGGAAACATTGAGTATTCTACACGTCAAGGCTGCCCGCGTCCTAAATATCTATCAGGCGATAGAAATATCCAATTTTATTGCACAACCTTATTTATTTGACATTCTGTAGACCCCATTTATCCAGGTGTCCTTTTAAAGTACTCAATCGTCGAGGGGTCCACAAAGCGTCACTGTCAATAGTGGTCCCTGCTGATTGAAATTCCATTATCATGGACCCTCTGGTTTAAGTAGATATAAGTCGAGGGTAGTTGCACATGTGGTGGAACTGAACGTGGATTCATTGGTAAATTTTGTTATGTTGACTGATTTTAATTAAGTTATGTGTTTTTAATGTTTTATAAGTTTGGCATTGTGGAAAAACCAACAGTTTTTTTATATATTTTGGAATTTACTCCAAATACCCTATAATTTAGGTAAATTATGTTAGTCAATGTGATTTCCTGAAAGACTTTAAGTATTAAAGAATTTAAGTTATATTCACAATATATTTTTTGTCAAGATGACAGTACACAACAACACTTTGATGCGATAGATGGCGCTGCTCACAGGTTTAAATACTTAGTCTGGCCATAAATACTGTTACACTTTAAAATAAAAAAAAGACTGCAAATAACATTTATTACTTTTACAGTATGTTAGTTTAGTACATAAATATAAAACAATTAAAAATATATAAAGCTTATTCGAAGTCTCTATTGGCTGCAATACAGTCCTTTAAACGTTGAGGCCAGTTATCAATAGAAGCACGCACTCTTTCCATGGGAAAATGTTTCATTGCCAATCGTATAGATTGTTTTAGGGACTCCAAATTTTCATGACGTTTAGATCAAGCTGTACTCTCTAAAATTTACCATAAACCACAATCCAGCGGATAAAGATCGGGACTAGACGATGGCCAGTCTTCAGCTCTGATGAAGTCCGAAACGTTCGCTTCCAACCAAGACTGCGTCGAACAAGATTTATAACCCGGCGCCGAGTCTTGCTGGAAAGACCTTACTTGGTTATTGGACATGGTGATGTTAAGGGGCTTAACTTAGAAGGTATTCTCAAGAATGGTATCTTGATATACTTGTGCCGATGTTTTGATACCTTTTTCACAAAAATATGGCTCAGTCACTCCTTCATAGCTAACACCCCACCAAACCATCACTGAAGTTGGATAATCTCTACGTTGGCCTCTATCGACTAATTGGGAAGCTTCCTTAGAGCTTTGACCATAAATACGGTCATTTTATTTGTTAAAATGTTGCTCAATTGTAAAAATTTTCTCATCCGTAAACAAAATTTTTCTGTGAACTCCCTTTGCGTACCGCTCCAGTATTTGTTTCGATTTTACCACCCTATTCTTCTTTAGATTATCAGTTAAGAAATGACCATTATATTATAGGTTGCAAGTCCTAAGTCATCTTTTAAAATACACGACATGGTTCTAGGTGCTATCTTCATTTCCCGTGACAAAATCTTTTGCTTTCGGACAGGATTTCTTCGAATTCTTTCCCTTACTGCTTTGACCACCTTTTTCCTACGAATACTACGTGTACGGCTAGATCTTTTTTTGTCGCAAACAGAGGAAGTTTTATTGTACCTATTAATAGCCCGGTACAAAAACATTTTACTAAAACCAAGTGTATGGAGAGTTTTAAAAATTGCATTTGGCTCCATACCTACTTTGTGTAATGCAATCACAGCGATTCAGTTCTCTTTATCACCCCACTCCATTTTAAAATCGTAAAATATTGTACAATGTATTGGCGCCAAAATGAGAAAACACAATGAACAATCGTATAAAAATGACAGATTCGAAATTCAAATGTAATATTTTTTTTTATTTTAAAGTGTAACAGTATTTATGGCCGTACTAAGTATATAGTGTTTATATTTGTGTTTTAGAATGACTCATGATAATATGTTATGATAGTATTAAATAACAAAAAAAAAAGTATAAAACGCTGTGCTGCTCAAGTTAATAATAAATTTATACCTCGTGTATTAAAATTTACTTACTTTATAAAATTTCCCGTGGATGTGAAAAAACCTGAGAGGTTTTCCTCGTCACCAACTTCGGCTTTCGTCCTTTGTATCGCACGGATTTACCGACAACTTTTATGATGGCATCAGAATCGAAAGGTTTGATGTGGAATGGGTCTAAGGGTTGCTTCAGAAACTGTTTTTCAATTTACGCAGCGGTTAATTTATATTTTACTCCAGATTCCGGTTTTTAATGTATTTTAGAATTGATAAAGATCTTTGAATCATAAATTAATATTTAATCAATTTGTTACATTTTACACCAGCTTCCTGTTGGGTTATTTATCTTTTAAAAGTTTATTTTTTTAATGAATTGATATCATTTTTTGATTCATAAATTAATATTTAATTAATTTCTTATATTTTACTCCAGCTTCCTGTTTTTATTTTGAATCGCAGTTTTTTATTTATTTTATTTAAGAAGTAATAACATCTTTGATTCGTAAATAAATTTATTTTAAATACGTTTATATAAAACATGTATAATACAAAAATAAGTATAGAATAACTAGAATAATGAATCGTAAGTAAAAATGCACAGTTCTACTCCACAGTCATTGTTTCATATATAAAGAAGTCTATTATATTGTAAGCGGTAAATAGTGTAATTGTTTTCAGCGGTTTCGGTACGTACTTGTGTAATTTAAATGTTTCGAGTTGAGTGCTCTAGGTGCCGTCGTACTAATTTGTAATGATTTGCGAGGAGTGAAAACAAGGTTTTATATGTTTATTTTTCTAACAATAATAAATATTCTTTTATTGTACACCTTAGTCATAAAGTAACGAAAAATAAAAATAACAGAAAATTAAAAATGTGTGCAAATTTGTCTGGTCGTTTGCCTTCATATCTCATATCGGTCATATCGCTACAGAGAAATCCAGGCTCCATTCCAGGCTACCGATTGTATGGAGGAAAGATCATACTAGCGCAGTAGTGTGTATGTATGAATGTTTTAAATACATGATTGATTGATTTATGTAATACATAATAATTAAAATAGGGGCGGACGATTCAAAGCAATAAAGGTTAGCAAGTACAATATAAATCAAAGGTAGGGGAGAGGGACAAAGGTAGAATTGTAAATGCAACCTTTTCCAATAATTTTACCCTCGCATCAATCAATTAACGTCCCCTTTGTTTCTTTTGCTAAGCGACGTGAAAATATGTACTATGCCTCAATTAGAATCTTCGTGTATTTTAGACGTCTTCAGGTGTAAGAAATTTTGGCTATAAATTGTGTTATAGGTGGGAATATGGTTTTCAACTATATGCCATAACAAATAGTACAATTAATAATCTTACAGTTTTTAATCAAAAATATATTTAATAACTTAAGAATCTTGATGTAAAAAAATCATTATTCAATTCTTCAGATCTAGCCTCGGGCTGAAGTAGAGCTGAGATTTCATTTTGTGAATATAAATTTAAGATTTTCAACCTCATTACCCTCATCGGTGATTTAAAAAGGTCGGAATGAAACGACTGCCCAATGGTTTTGCACAGATTCTTTGTATCACAGAGAGAAACAAGCTATTCGTAGCATTGTCCATGGTTTTGCCTGAAATAATATTTTTGTTTAATATAAAGAAACAATGTGGATTGTTCTTGTTGAATTTATCACATAGACAATCGAGTTACTTGTTGTCTTGGCTTCCAATAGTTTTATTTGAAATGTCAATAGGGGACAGCGAAAAAAATTGTTTCTGATGATATTGTGATTACTGTTCCAACAAATTATGTAATCTTTTCTTATTTGGGAGTTAGATCTGTGTAAAAGTACACTGTGCAATATTATAAGGTTCCCTTTTACCTGAGATGAATGTAATTTAGAGTGATTTCGAAAAAAGAAATTATCTTTTCCTTGTTCTTATAACTCTCTTCGCGCCTTGAAATATTTAAAGAATTTTATGAGGCAAATTATTAATAAAATATATTACTTTTACAAAAATATATATTTAAAATACTTTCTTAATACATCTTTATTATATCTGAATGTTAATTGAATTAGAATCACACATTTGTATAAAGTAGGGGCTCAAATTAATACCTTATTTTAAGTAAATTTTCGGGGGGGAAGCAATTTCCTGAAATTATTCAATTAAGAAACACCCTCTTATTATATCGCTAAAACGAAAGTTACATGACCGCTTTATTAAAACGAAAACAGAAATAAGGGTGTTACTTTGAAAGTTAGAAATAAAATTAAATTTTCTGATGGCGTCAAGGTAGGCAATTCATCGATCTTAAATGGCTCCCCTCTTCAATACATCACGAAAAACCAACTCTACATATATACATATATATGTTACAGGAATATGACCCGTATTGCAATAGTGGAATGCTTGAATTGAGTCTTAGTTTGCAATACATTTGCAAATGTTTTCTAAAGTGGTTCTTTGTGGACAGGTGTAAAAAATTCGAAGTTTATTATGCGTCCAGACGGTTTTGAGACTTAGTTTAAATGTTACAAAGTCAAAGATATAATATAATGTTCAAGATTAAAATTATAAGGATTTAATCATATTTGTTAGTTGACAGGTGTAAAAAACTCAATGACTATTGTGCGTCCGGACAGTTTTGAGATTTAGTTTTAATATTATAAAGACAATAATATTAAATAATGTTAGATATTTTAAGTATATGAAATTATATTGTCAATTTAGACATTGTTTCTATTAATTCAGTAATTTATGACTTAAAAAAATATTAAATTTTACATATATGGTTATTATATCTTCTTATGTTATATGAAAACATTGAAATTCGTGTATAATTTTCAATTCTCCGAAGTGTACTTGTATGGAAGACCGGCATCCAGACCATCTAGTATTATAATTTGTGAATTTGTATACAAACGGGCCCACATTTTCCTCACGAAGGGTCCACAATATTTGCGATACATTTGCAGTGAACCTTTTTTGACAATAATATGTAAATAACTGTATAGTATGAAAATAATAACAAAGGTATATTCTTATTAACTTAAATTAATATTCAAGTTCTTGTCTTAACTTGAAAGTTGTATTTATATTTAAATGAATGTGTATGTTCTATACGAGACGAGAAAACTAGACGAGAAAATTCTAATGAAGTTTATTTATAGTTCGGAAAATACTAATTACGTTTATTACACAGAAAAAGACGGAAGAATATTGAAAATTCTAAAAATATTTTATTATAAAAGAGGAAATTCTAGCATTCTTAAATAAAATAAAGCTTAGACCTTATTTCAACCTATAAATAACTCGACCCAACAATTTTCAGACTGAAAAAATAATAATGGAACATTACGCAACAAATATTTACCCTTATTTTATTCTTTTACTTTACTCCAATTTTCCACGCGGATAAATAATATCAAACGCTGACAGCCGACTGACGGACAGACCCCAAATGTATTTATGAGACCTTTCCGTTTGTTTTCGGAAATATCTTGCAATAATATTTTTATACTGATAACCGACTTCAGTAACAGAGCGACGTCTGAAAAACAATTCGTTTCTCAGTGTGTTAAACGTTTTGAGAAATTTCATTTCTGAAGTATGAAAACGCTATTAATTGCAATTTAGTATAATTTTGCATTTCGGTCTTGATAAATTTCAGAATTCAAGTAAGTTTCAAATGTCATTTAAATTGAAAATGCTGATGTTAAATCTGCGGTCTGAAACTACAAAGTTTCAAAGCAGCAGCTTAGCTTAAATACTTTTTGTAATTTGACTGTAAGTCTTATTTAAATTTTAAAAAAAAACCATCGAATATAATACTGTAGTTTATTTGACTGCAGCTGGCTGGCTGACAGCTGGATGACGGGCTGACTCTACCGGGGAAGCCTAAACACTCCCCTCTCTCCATCTTTACCTTCCCATTTTCATCCCTCCTCATTCTTTAAAGGTGGTAACGCATTGGCTTTATTTGCCAATGTACACTTCTAGTTTAAGTTTTTAATGTTAAGTAACGATGATAGTTTTCGAGAAGTCACGAAAAGGGTTCTTGTTTTGGTTCTCTACCAATCACAATCTATAACTCGTTTCGTGACTGCCCGAAAACTATCAATGATTCGTAACGTCAAAACGGTATACGGTTACAGTTGGACCATTTGTTTGTTTTCCATAAGAAATGCAATTCATTATGTTACTGTAAAACATCATATATCATGCATTTTGAATTATACAACGAATCGAAAGTTTAGTTTTTGTCTTTTATATCAATATAGTTAGTTAATAAAGGAAAAACTTTGAAAAGGCAAAGGCTTATGAAATATAATGAGAATTAAATATAATATAAACATACATACATTTAAAGTTTCATCTTACCTCTGTTTTCCTGTTATTCGTCAGTATTCCCATTATTCAAAGTGGTCTGAACAAGGTATCGCATTGACTCGCTCGAAATGACTTTTAGACAAACGTTCCTTTTGAAGGGAAATCGCCGAAAAAATGGCAGGCCGTATTCAAAAAGAATAACAAAACGGCGGCGTTTGGGAGGAATAACGAAATTGCAAAACCATGAATGCTTAATGTTATAGGGCGGCTAGGGGATTAATTTGACGATGTGCAACCTCCCTTAGGGCTTGGGACCTATCGATTTCGTGACTCGATAGGATTATTCTCGCAGATTTATTATCGTCTTTCTATTTTTGATATGTCACGAGATGTTCTGTTTTGTAAAAAATGATACGGGTTTTTCATTTCATTAAATCGTTTTCGAATTTTCAGGCTCGTTTACAATTTAATAAATTACTTTTTGTATAGTTTAGTATTGAATTTGTTTATATATTCTTTTAGGTCTCATGTCGTGACGTCACGCTAATTTCAAGCACTAACACCCAAGGTCCGACACGCACAGACCTACTTACTGACTTATTAGATTTTCCTTAAGACCAAATCGATAGTATTCCATTCGTCAATTACTTTTCCTTCATAGGGTCTTGCCCCAAAGAATGTGAAAACATTAGGAGATATTAGTAATAAAGTCGAAATGAAAAGAAAATACAAGGTGGGATGAAATATATATAGGTAGGGTGTAAGATGGTCCTCTATTCCCTTTGGTGTGATAAATTACTTTGTATCTAGTACATAAAATAAGCTTCTGTATAAAAACAAATTATATTTAAATAATGTAATGAAAGTTAGTTATTAATAATAAAGTTTAAACAATAACAGTAGCTTCAGTTGAGTTTATTTTAACATTATTTGTGTACAAATACAAGAACAATGAATCGTAAAACAAATTCCCGCATACAATGCTTCATCAATACTTAATACGTATTATTTGTTCGCACTGACATTTGATTATATGACATGACGCGTTCGCGGTTTTTTTCCAACTAGACGGGAAGGGAATTAAAGATGTAGTTTTTTTATACATCTTCGTTTAATGACCGGTATTCTAAGATTTTCTATGGTTTGAAAAATTTTAATTTTTACTACCACGTAAAATTAATTTCGAACTTTGACTAATGTGTTCTCAACTTTTTTTACATACACATTTTTTTTTATATTTTATTGTTCAACGTTCCAAATTGGCCGCTTCTAATAAATAATAGACAAATATTATTGCTTTTTTATTTTTAAATGAAATATTAAACAACAATTGTTGTATTTTTATCATACATATAATATTGATAATATAATACAATCTACAGATTGATTTCTGTATTTTTTCGTTCATTCAACACATCCATTCTTTCCACGTGACATTGGATTACATCGAGAGGGAACACGGCTCAGCTTATCTCTTATTTTATATTGAAAAAACATTTCGTGAGTAGCATGTCAAGAGTCTTTTTAAATATATGTTTAAAATGTATATATGCTCTTTTTCGTATATAAGCTCTATTTATTGATATTCATATATCATGAAACTAGGGATGTATTACATTTGTATAACTAATTTCGGCAATCCGTAATTTGAACGGAATTAAAACTGTATTATACTAACCAATCTGAAACATTATCTTAATTTCGAATTCGTCCTAAAATTAATATTACTTTAATAATGTTTCGATGAGAAGTTTTGATGACGTCATTCTCAATCATACATTCTTTTACTATAGGAAACATTATTAACTCGTAACATGAAGTGAGTTTTCACATTTGAAATATTAATGTAATATTGTTAAAGTTTGGCATTAAAGAAAGCATTCATTCTTTTACCTCACAACCAGGAGTACAATATTGCTTTATAGGGATCAAACAAACCAAAGAATAATTATTTCAAAATTGCATCAAAACTTCTTAAAACTATTACAGTTTTTAGTGTTTGTAGGTTTATATACAATTGCATTTGGAGCCCCTCAACTCAAATCAAGAATTTGTACTGCATGTTTCCTATATCTATGTACAAAAATAATCTTACAATTATAATATAATACCATAGCAATGTTTTTCGAATATGATTAAACTACAAATATAATATATATATAATATTATAATATATATACCTAATCAACACTTATGTGAAAGATTGTGACGTGACTAAATCTTCATTTGGTTTTCTTTATTTTTTATTTTTAAAGTTATAATATTTCACGTGTGACTTGCGGTTTATACAAAAAGGTGACGTTTTTGCAACTTTATTTAAAACAAATAAGTTTATTGGCGTTTCAAAAATAATAAATATATTCTTATCTTTTATCTTATACTTATAAGCTATTATTAAAATCAGTTTAAAAGATTGTAGATTAATCTTTTTATGCACACAATCTTTTACAATCAAGCTCTTGAAGAAAATTATAATCAAACAAGAGTTGAGAGGAGAGAAACGAGACTAGATTTTAATCCAAAAATAGATTAAGTTCGTGGATGTGTTTGTACAGCATCTCCACCCTTTATTGTGTCTCTTGATTTATTCCGAATACAAACAAAACTGATATAATTATTTGTTATATATTGGATTTGGGATTATTTTAAGGATTTTGTTATTTTTTTTGCATTGAATGAATATTCAAATGTTTATCATCAACAGTATTTTAGTTATTTCGTATGTTATTATATTTTCTATTAATTTGTCAGGATCTTTAGGTACTAAATTAAAAGTTTCAATTAAGTATATCTAGCTTTAAAAAATATTAGATTAATTTATTTGAATATGGCGAAACACCTAGAACTCGTTCTGAAGAGGCTGAAAATCTCTCTCTCTCGATATATATAAAATAATGACATCTTTAGTTTTAATATGATAATTCTTAGATAATTAATGAAATAAATATATAAATTTTATTATATGAAAAGCAAAAAAGACATGCGTATTTAAATATCACTCATTAAATAAGGCATTGATAAAGATAATGATTTAACAGACATTTAATTTGTATGTTTAACACAGACCATGAATTGTAAACGCTATTGTTCGTGATACGGTCCTTTGAAACGTTTGTTGATTGGTGATTCCGATGTCATTACCGCGCTTTGTCTGATCTACGAATGATAGGATTATTATTTGTCTGGTAACATTATATTTTTAAAAGCTTGTGTGTTTTGATTTTTTGTTTTTATCTTTTTATAAATTTTTTGATTTTTTTTTGTTTTTATCTTTTTATAAATAAATGTCTAAATTTCAGTGTTTTGAAGTTAACGTGCATTTCATTATTAAAAACGTTATATTTATGTGATTTTTATATAAAATAAGTATAATTTTGAACTTCGAACTTAATATATATTCGTACTAATTTGTAAATATAATAACAATTTTCTATGACTTTTAATTTCATAATATACATGTTTATGCTTCATTCTATACTCTCTACATTCCCACCAATATAAGGTCTGAAGAGAGAGAGAGAGAGAGAGAAGAAGATCAGAAGAGAGAGAGAGAGAGAGAGACCTGTAAGACAGCCTTATGGCATTTCCAATACTTCTATATTATGTATGTACTATGCAATAAAAAATAATATTATTTTGTTATTACAAACTAATTGTAAATTTCGATAACAGTGATATTATTTCTAAATTGTCTCTAATATATGTCATTATACCTGTATATACACAGCTCTGGTCCAGGGCTGGCTAAGCCAAGGTACGTGCTGCGAATAACCCTGACGATATTAGCTTCAATACACGAACATACAAAGTATTTTAAAGCTAACATTTTATGACATAGGTATAAGCTTAATATACAATGTATTAAAGATATATATATATATATATTTTTAGTCCAGTTTTACGATATTGTATCGTCATATAATAAAATATAAATTGGTGTTTGTGTATTGCTTTAAAATGTATATAAAAGTAGAAAATCACTGACAAAACATTTATTTTAATTCAAAATATGTGACCCTATAACCATTAATCATTGTCCAGGAAGTCTCCATGATGGACGATAACTAATTATTTATTTACATTTACTCGTCTGTATTCACGTGAATTGTGTCGTAATTCGTCGGACCAGTTCCGACCAGTTCACATCACGAGTCCGCCATGCTTCGAGCTCATGAGTAAGAACCTCGAATCAGTTTCAAATCAGTCGAGCAAAGTCTGAAACAATCTACATGAATACAGCCGAGTAAATATATATAATAGTCCTCATGGTTCACGACAGTTCAAATACAAAAATAAATAAGTTTTTGAGTTTTCAAGCTCAAAAACTAGCGGTTTTAAAGTAAAATTTTCAGTGTCAAGAAGACAGTATTCTTTCGAGTATAAAAGTTTAAAATACCTAATGGTTATAAATCGTCTTCAGGCCAATTTATAACTCGTTTTTATATTAACCAGCTTCAGCTTTTAAATCGCGTAAAAGCAAAAGAAAATATAAAACCGTTGGTCTGTAATTTCTTTTCCGTCTGTCCAGTAATGAGTTTTCTTATGAACGTTTTTTAATTTGGCGACGAGACGACATGAAAACGACTGTCAAACATTTATTATAAATTTCTATGAAATAAAATTGTCGAATTTAATAATTTCACACAATTTTGAAGGTATTTTATAATGAAAGTGTGATTCTAATTAAAATTAACATTCGAATTAATCTATGAAAGTATTCATTTTTCATTTTATATAATAAAATTTGAAATAGAAATAAAATTCAAACAAAAATACACAATAACACAAATATATTCTTGACTCGTTCGTAAAAATCAAGCGTCCATTCAAGACCGGGCTCAAACAAACATCAACTTTCAAAAGAAAAATACTCGCTGTAAAGTCAACCCTCTTTCCTTTCGTGATCTGAAAAATTAGCGCGAGACGTGGACTAACTGCGACGTGTGATAAGACTGAAACACTGAATTGTTGTGGGCGTCTCACTTAAAATGTTATAAATAGTTGACATTAATAGTTCTGCTATTTTAGATTTTAAGATATTTTCATTTCCGACCGCTACGGTTTGCAACTTAGATATTGCAATCTCATTTATGTTTTCTATGATTGTACAGTATCTCCATATCTTCGTAATAAAACTATTTTATTAGTTTAAATATTGTATATCTAGATAGCATAGAGAGAGTCTAGTCTTAGAACAACGTGTCTTTTTATATTATGGGTTTAGGTAAGTGTTTGAAGACTTATCATATTTTTTATGA
The DNA here is from genome assembly GCA_963555665.1 of Dircenna loreta. Taxonomy (NCBI): domain Eukaryota; kingdom Metazoa; phylum Arthropoda; class Insecta; order Lepidoptera; family Nymphalidae; genus Dircenna; species Dircenna loreta. The sequence continues at coordinate 13,515,844 of OY743088.1, read as the reverse complement.
TTTTATACTATCTACTCATTTAAATAAATTTATAACATGGAGTAAACTAAATAAAATCAGATAATTTTTTGACCTGACAAGTCGATAATTTAAAGTAGTGTCATTCTATGCTTCATATGTCATGACAAACTAACTCCAAATATATTATATAGTGTTAATAAATCTAAGGCTGAGGAAGTGCCGGTGTTGCAGCGATACAGGGGGCTGGGACGTTGTGATAAATGAAAGTAATTGGTCAGTCTGTCGCGTTAGCGCTGGGGTGAAGCGCAAAACGACTGACTAAAGGACATTCTATATATTTAAATGATATTATTAGCAATGAAATATTATTTAAATTGAACCAAACAATCTCAATATTACCGAGGCGGTGTCAAATTAATAGCGACGATAAAACTTACTTTACAACTTTAATTATGTTTGTTGTTGTCATTGGTCGGGAGGTGTCGCTGAGGATCTACGAAATGGCAAACTCGAGTTTGACAGACCCCAAGAATTACACACTTACCGGGCTCATTTTATGAGTGGAAGTTACGAGAAAGGCCCCAGACGGACTATTAAAGGCTATATTCCACGAATCTCATAAAGTACAGGAAACAACGTTTCTTTGCGATCTTATCAAACTTTATGTCGAAGTACTAAAGTATATTTTAAGGGATCTCAACAGCAAAATAAATTTAGTACAGTTTTCTACGTCCGACGCCATTTTGTTCATCGTAAAACATTAACAGCGTCTCTGTATTTTTGTGGTAAGCAACAAGTAATAATAAAATTGTAATTACAAGGAAAATTTGCTGTCTCGATTTGACATTCCCTAACTTCCCACGTTTGAGTTATGATTAAGGAACTTTTCAACAAGATCTTCTGTGAAGACTGCCTTCAACATCTCACGCAATTATTTTGTTCTTAGGTTTTTGTTTTGTTTATGTACCGGAAGCCATTTTCGGCATCGATAAACAAAGTAAAAAAAAATAAAGAATGAAAAAATCATCGATGATCATTTAAATAAGTTAAACATGTTTACAAACAATTAGAAAAATTTTTTTGGGTGTCGAATCTTTTAATATTTTTTGAAACTGCAATGTTTGTACGTAAGTGTAGGATTTTCAATAGAAGCCTTAAAGATATCGCTTCCGTCCCGATAAAGACGACAATATATTAAAGAATGGTAAATTTATCGAAGCTGGTAGAGATGCTATTCTAAAGAGCAGTTTTGCTAACAATGTTTTTTTTTCTTCCACACCCAAAAAATATATTAAAGGGGACAGGTTATAGGCAATACTAGAATTTCCAAGGTACGCTTGATCTAGCGTCTGTCCAGATACAGCCATCGGTATATCTTTGATATTCCTTAATAAATTCGACAATTTATAACAATTCTCTCAATTCATTAAAATTATGACGCTCTTCCCAATTTCCACTTTAGTATTAAAATTCATATCGATCCATTTCAATATTTGTTTGATCTCACATTTTAAAGTCAATTAGGGTGTTTCAATAAAATTGATTGCTCCATCAAGTATCAAAGGTCTGTCGATAAGAGTCGTTTTATTAATCATATCAGCCACGTGAGGCCTTTTGCAATTTGTTTGTGCTTTTAGATTCCCTTTTGGTTACCCTGTATATATAGCATTTTTGTTATATTTATAATTTTTATCATTTTGCCTTTTGGTATTCTATTTTTCTTTTTCAGGAAACCTGTAAAATATAGATTATTATTATTCAATGTTACTGTGAAATATAGTTTTTTATCATACGACTTATCATCGTTTTTTTTTGTTTTTTAACACTTTGTTAAAAATATAAATAAAATATTTTTATACGGAAAGGCTGCCGAATAAGCTCTTCATGTAAAAAATAGACTTTTTGGAACTTGAAAAGTGCGAAATACCGCCAGTCGTGGAGTGTTCTCAGGTCCTCAGTGGGTTTTTAGCACTAACGAGGCCTGCACACAGTGTTATTGAAGCATAAACAACTATAGCTCTTAAAATAACACCATAAAGCTCAGAATAACTTACATGTATTGTGTTTTTTGTCGCTCGTTGACCTAAAAGATTACGCGGTAAAAGTCCGAGGTCTATTTTCAAAATATAGGACTTGTTTATATTCAAGGGAATGTGTAACAACTGCATTAGCTCTTATTCATCAAGGGTACTCCATTTTGTAAAGTGCTTGTTTTTTTCTTTTTTTTTTTTTTAAGTTAAAACTTCATAGTGCATGAACAAAAAAAATGTATTGATGTAATAAATTTTCTGAAAATTTTTGATCATAAAATAGTTTATTAGTTCCAAGTTATGTAGTTTGAATTGTTCTAATAGCTAGTTTCATCCAAGCTACCGGTGCTCTTAGACATTTGAATAGTAAATGAAATATTATATGAAATTAAATTGGTATTAATATCATATTTCATCTACCCGCGTCACATCTTAAGTGCCTTGCATTAGTATCATTAAAACAATGTTCATAAAACAATACAGATTATAAAGCGGACAATCTCACCTCGCAATAATAAATCTAAAATCCAAACCACCTGAGCGTTCGACGTCCCTGTGATTATGAATGAGCCTTACACCCCAATCTCCCCTTGCACCCACAAGCTAATAAAAACCATGTAACACGGTAATAAGATCCATTTTACAATGTAACTTACACACATACTTAAGAATAACCGAATTAGTGCTTGAAAAGCGAAGCGTATTTCGTATAGCATAGCATACTAATTCATATTGAATTTTCGTGTTATTAAAATATGAACTCTATAATGCTTAACGTAGGGTCTAATATTTAAAAATGGTAGTTTAATATAAAATTTTATTATTGATTGAATATACGCGTTATTACAAGTATATTAGAGTTGAAATTACATAGTACAGTATGTTATGGTGTGTTTGCGTCCTGGCGCGACAAGCTCGCCCGGGCTGAGCTCGTATCCTGGGCGACCGACGACCCCCTGTTCACCCCATCTTGCACAACTGTTCTTCTATTTATAACATTGTCGTCCTTATTACAATTGAACTAAAGACTATATACCTTTGAATGCGTAACTGAATTGTATGTATAGTTGCGTTTCGTATTCGTTTGTTTTAGTTCGAAAATAGATTGGGCTTTGATTGGTGTGACGTTTTATTTAAATTCTTGTATTTTTAGAGGATTATTCACTTTTGTTCTTCCATCAGAATACTTCAATGCTAATACGATGAGAATACACTTGCAATATTTATAAATATTTTGTTTAATCCAAATTGCTCTTAGACATTTGTATAGTAATAGTATGTAGTATAATATTTTTGAATATATCTTCAATGTTTAACTAAACAGTGTTAGCCAGAGAAAATAATTTTAATTAAAACATAAAAAATATATTATGAATATTTTACATTGTTTACATTAATATTTTCACGATTTCAACGCCATCTTGTTGGTTGAATCAGATTGAGCAAAACTGAGCTGAATAATATTCACAATATTTGATTATTAGACTCCAGCATCCTTAGGGAGATCATTCCAATCTCGCGCATTGCTCATTGGCATTTTGTGCATCTGTCTGTCCTTTAATAAAGGGTGTTGTACACGATGAGGGAGCTACAAGTTTTTTGAGGGAGGCATCTAATTACATGAAACTCGGAATTGAAAGTAGATGTTCAAATAACACTCAGACAGTTAAAATTTTATATTTGTTTTATTATTGCAAAAAAAATTACACTAAAGTTTGAAAATATCTTTAAGCTTATTTAAAATTTCAATAAATATAGATTAAAAAACCGGTACCCGTTCCGTCGCTGTAATTGAACTACCGTATCGCTAAAATTTTAGAGCAACTGGACAGTTTCCCAGTAGTCGCGTGTTCGAATCCCAGCGCGTATCAATTTATTATTTTTTTTTAATTTTGATACTATATATTTTTATACGTTTTTATCTGTCGCTACATAAATATGTATTTTTAAAAAATAATTTAATATTCAAGTGATCAACACCGCTTTAAGTTTGAATTTTATTTCAATACTTTGTGTGGGCGTAGAATTTTGTCATAACTTTGATAAAATTTTAATAAAAGCTTCACTGATACTACATATATATAAATAGTAAGGAAACATGTCTGTTTGTGTTATATTAAAATAAATAGTTATTTAATAGCTTATACTATATATAATTAATATGATCAAAGTTTGAAGTAACAAGTTTCTTATTAGCGTTAGGATGTTGATCTTATACTAGTTTGAAGGATTCTAAAAGCTTTGTTCAACTGCTGGGCCAATTCAATACGACTGGAGCGTTCTAGAAACTTACTTTTCTGAGAGATTTTTTATGTCCATTTCTTGAATTCATTGAAACAATTGGGGTTGTCTTCCGATTTACTCGACCCCTATTCTTTTATTATAAATTGTTCTATATTATATTACCTTAAATTATTTATTATACTATTTATAGTTCATGTACAAAAGGGAATCAAGATTCTATTACATTAAGTTCATCTTATGAGGTATACCTTGCTTGACTTTGCCTTGAGATGAAAACATATATGTTAGATAAATATTTATATTAAGTCTGGTTATTGATAGGTACGCCTTAAAAAAGCTTGTATTATTAGGAAAATAATATGATATATAACTGGCCAACCCGTAGTGAAGTGATTCGAATCCGCGACTTCTGTGAAACCGTCCCGTCGCTCTATCGATTGAGCTACCGCACCACTACCTGAATGAATGAGTGAATTTAGCATTATATACCTATTCGTCTTTATCAGGACGATGGTGACATCTGCTAGGCTTCTTTCAAAAAGTGATACAATAGCTCAACTGGTAAAGCGACGGGACGGATTACCAGAATTCATGGGTTCGAATCCCGCCCGTATCAGATTAATTTTTCATCCTATATTTATTTAATATTTATATTAGCTTAACATGGCTATACATTTTAAAAACGTGTCCATGGAGTTTCTTGCCGGTTCTTCTCCATGGAACGGTGCATCTAGAGTCTGACGTCTCATAAGTGTATGCTTATTCGAAATTAAAAAAAATGACTTCGACTTTGAATAAATATTTTTAAGTAATTTGAAGGAATGTCTTAATCCAATAATATATATATATTTATATATCGAACCCATTTTTCAAATCGAATCCTTTAGTTATTGTGTTAATCACTCCCCTTGCAATATGCAGAGTGCTTCACAAACTTCACTATGAAAGATTCGGTGCAAATTTGGCTTTCATTATTCGAGGCATGCAGGTTTATTTTTAATACCGCGAGGAATGTTTGCGTTTACTCAGAGATGGAGCGGGTTATTCGACTTAAAAAAAAATAGTTTTAAGATTTTATTAAAAATTCTCTTTTAGAATTTTTCAATATAAAAAAAAATAATGTAATTTTCATGTCACTTTTATATATATATACATACATATATATATGTGTGTATTTTATTTGTTTTGTTTATAATAACAATGTATTATTTATATGCTTATAATTATACTAAACATAATTCCACGGTAAATACGAGGTAATATAAAAGTTGCTACCAGTGGCGATGCGTCTGATTTTCTATTATAAAAAAAATAAATAAATCAAAATGTATATTTAAAGTATTTGAAAGTAAGATTTCGTCTAGTTATGTTTCGTCTAGTTATATTTCTATCATGTTGCTAACGAACACTCCCCCGGGCTAAATAGTTACAGTTTTCATTTCAGCTATTCTACATAATCGAGTTTTTGTAGTTTTAAATTTTCAGCACTTTTATATAATATTCAACATTTCAGAGTTAACAAAATTGAGTGTGTATGCGTGTGAAGTGATTATGAATTATGAAAAAACTATTTTTCGTAGAATTATAATATTTTTAAGTATTTTGGTAATCAAGTTTCAAGATTTAAATGATTTTAAGGTATACGAGTACATTCCATATAATTAACATTCAGTGCACTTAGCTATGTTGCTACTTCATTTATATTAACAAGTTAACAATATCTATTATGTATTTTTATGTATGTGTTTATACTTGTGTGTATGTATTTATATGCATATGTTTGTGTGAGTAGTATCTTTGAACAGTTTTTTTAAGTGATCAACAGAAAATCTTCTGGTAATATACAAAGAAGCACCTAAAAGGTTTATTAATCACACCCGATTGAGTCGGGGTATTCGCCTAGAAAATGGTCTGCTAATAAACTCTCGTATTTTTAAAAATTTTATATCATGTCGTTTTAAAAAAAATATATTTTAAAACCCTTTTCATATTAATTTCTTAAGGCTGGTTTTCGCTACGGCGTAGCAGTAAATGCCTACGGCGTAGAGGTGGTGTAATAGTGTGTTTTTAGCGTTAACACTAATTAGCTTGACTGAATGACCTGGATTCTAAAATCAAAATAAGCATTTATTTTTGAAGTTCCGTAAGAATATAAATATGTTGTTTTTTTTAAATATATGTTCCCCATCATTATGTATGTTTAGAAATTATCAGTTTTTCGTGATTTTTTAACAATATTTCTTTAATATAGATATAGTTTTGAATAGGAGATATGAGTTAGAATAACTTAAGATTAGCTTCAGTAATATTTACTTAAGTTTGAAATAGAGAACGTTAAGCCATTTCTGAGCAAATTAGTTGTCATTGCGAGTTGCAGCGCCCGCGGCGTGTAGACGAGCCTTAATTGTATGTACGTCTTGTACCATTTATGTTAGTGTAAGGCTGTATATACACGAAACTATAAATCTTATTTTGCTATCTAGATTTCACTTAACTCTATCACTAGGATTGTATCGGGACGCTGATTATTTTAATCTTGAAAAATATAAACTTTAATTTATTTACAAAATTCATATTATGATGGCTATTGAATAAAGTTATACAATTATTATTTATTTTTAATGAAATAAGTTTTAATTTAATTTAGAATACTGTGGAAACGGCTTTAAGATTAATTAAGCCAGAGACTAGCAATGAGATGCGAAGTTTGGCTTTGGTATCATTGTTGGTTGAAATTGCTTTGTTTCATCAAAATAGAAATTGTTTACTTGTTTGAGACTTATTGGATTAGTACTTTTAATCAAGTTTTTTTTTTATTATTATTAAGTATTATTATTTATATAAATATTTTATCGTTTTGACAAAAATAAACATGAAATTATATTGTAAGGTGTGTAATGTATTATATGATAAATTACTAATTGGTAACTAATAGGTACTTTTCGTACAATTTGTTTTTAAATACATCGTCTGTTTGTTTGTTTGTTTGTGTAACAAGCTAATAGGTATTAGAATACGAATTTTTATATTTGATATGGTTTTGGCTTATTATCTAAATCAATATAAATAGTAGGATGCTATTAAAACCGAAAAAATCTAAATATTCAGGTGAAAATATAAAAATCGGTTGGGCTAATATTGCAATAAAAATAATCGATTGATATAAATTTTAATCAATGATAGCTGTAATTATTATGTCTTATATATTTTAGAGAAATTTACTGGCGAGTGTGAATTACTGACATTCTATCCATATTCTTATTAAATAAGAAAATGTTATATTAATATATTAGTCTAAGAAATGTAAATATTATTATCAACTGTTTTTTTTTAATATTTTATATTAAAAATACTAAATGAATATATGTGTCTTTTCAATGGTAAAAAATGGGTTATATTTTTGATACTGTTTTATTATGTTAGATCGTTTTCTTATATTATATATAAGGTTATTTTATATTTTTTATTTATGTTATTTATATAAAATCATTCTTTTGTTACAGGTAAGTTAGATGGAAATACTTTCAGTGCGTTTAAGGTACAATTTCCTTGAAAATATATATAAAATTATCTTTTATATTTTATTTCTCACAAATAAATTATTAAAATAATATAACTAGTAACGGAATGTATATGAGTGCGCGACAATTAATAAATGACATAATTAGGACACCCTGTGACAAACGCACGCGGTACAATATAACCCTTGTACGGTTTGAAACAACCCTTGATATTTTTAATTATAATACACGTATATGTATGTATATATGTGTTAATATACTTATATATTTATTTGGCTTAATTAAGTTTTGATCTTAGATGCTTATTTTTATTTTTTGTCTTATGTATGTTACATCCTAGATACATAAGGAATTAGTTTCCATATTTTAATCAAAAACTACCCTATAAAGTTAACGAATTATTTAAATCTGTACATATTCATTGTAAGGGTTGTTATTATAGGACCGCGGAGTAATCAGAAGGGTTGACTCATATCGATGGCTTAATTTTCAAGAGTTATTTGCATGGAGTCAAAGACTTGGCCTCAGTACTGGCATCTGCATGCAAATGGATGTAATTTCGCACTGTGACAGCCTGAGGCAGGAGACAAATGTTTAAGGGTTGCTACTTTAGGATTTAGGATTTTGGATTTGAGATTTTAATTGTATATCAAGGTTTTGTAAATATATGATTGTAGATTTTGATTTTGATTTATTAATTTGATTAAACTATCAATCATAGTTTTTTATTTTTTTTTTTAAAATAGCTGTATATCTTTGTGTATCATCAAATTTAAACTTAATCAAAAATTGTATGGAAACTACCTTCACCACGTCCATTTTATACTCAGATAAAATTTGCTTAATTTTCTCATTTATTCTTCTCGTTCATTTATATTTATAATTTAAATTAAGTTTCTACAGCCAACCCTATGCATATAATTAAAAAAGTTAGCGTTAAAAATAGTTCAAATAAAACAAGTGTTTACCGACCTGTGTAGTAACCCTCAAGTAGGGCTTGATTGAAGGTTGCTTCATATCGGAGTGATTTACGCAGATGTACGCACTGATTGTCATCTATTGTTGTATTAGATTAAATGAGTGACGATTTGTGTGCAAAGTCCTTCATTTTGAATTTCGGAGGGGCGCTAAATTATCAATTATTCAGCTAGTGAGTGTTAATATATTCGCTAGTAGTAGTACATGCCTATTCTGTCCCACAGTTTGAAAAAACATAAACTGAATATTAGTTTATTGACTTTGCTAAGATGTTATTTATATTTTTTTTTATTAAAAATAATTAATTATTATATTAAGATCTTTTTTAATATCTATATATTCCATCCATCCAGTTAATATGAACCTTTCATTTGTCGGTATGTATTTGGTTTACGTCTGCACTAACGAGACTCATCTTTATAAAGAGCTTTGGCTAATTAGTTGTTTTATAAATAACGTAAAAATATAAAAAAAAAAACTGTCAAAGGCTTTCATAAAAATGTCTCTAAAGTGACTGGGGATGAATGATTTTGTTTTGCAAGAATATTTCTAATGAGTTTCGTAATGTTTTACGGCAATTTGTGATTTATTTCAATGTATATATGAGCTGATTTGCCGTGATGTGTCCTTGTGCTTTATAAAACTTTGTTGAAAGTCACACATTTTGATGTACCAAAAGTTTTTGGATTAATATCTGAGAGCGTCACGTTTGCCGTATTTTCTTGTCGTTTTATTTTTGATTTCAGTTCTGTGATATACTAAAATGCAATCATAATAATTCAACTTACAAAATAGGATTCACTTCTAAATATATATTTAGCATTTTAATCTACTAGAGGTTTACATTTAATTTTTTTTACAATTTATTTTTGTCTTATTATTTAGACTTACTACTTTTTTGTATTGTTATATAAACGGAAGGAATTTTAACCTATATTATTGTACTTTTTTATTATTTCACGTATTGCAAAACTTTTCTTCATAAAAAAAATCTAATTATTTATTTTTCGTATCATATAAAAAACAAACTTTTTTTTCATCAAATAAAAACATTTGCTATGTATATGTTACGTGAAATGTATTAAATATTTTATTGTTCTTTTACAGACATAAAGCCATATATTCTAATTCAATTAAATATTTTGCAAATAGTCTGAAAAGTTACGCATCTGTTGGCATTCAGGCAACTGGTTGGAAAAGAGACAAGTAAAATTGTTTTCTTTTTATAAATGATTTTAAATTAACATTTATAATCACATTTTAAATAAACTAAATGAATGATTCTTACATACATATATTAAAAATATTATGTAGTACTTTGATCCTAATATAAAAAAAGTATTATCTATTTCAGTCATTTAATTAATTATAAATAATCTTTAACTTGTCTCTCCTCCTCTATTCAAGTTCAAGTAATAACTCGATAGCACCAAAACACCCACTCGTAGTTTTGTCTCATTAAATAGTTGAATCAACTTCATATAATTTTGCTGCGATATAGTTCTATTTCATTTAACATGGCAAAAGACTTACAACCTTGTTACTCTTAAGTATAATTGGATGAGTTTGTTTGAGAGTTATATTTGCCTTTTATGTTGTATGAACATTGTGGGTGAAGTTTTCAAATGATTTGGTATATGATTTTAAGATCGTTAAAGTATTATATAATTAATAAAATATATTTTTGATAAATAATACATATAGTAAATTTAAATAATTTTAAATAAATAAAAAACAAAACGGATACGAGCAAGGATGCGATCCTGCGACTTCTGGAAAACCGTTCCGTCGTTCTAACATTTGAGCAACCGTATCCTTCGGTGTTTTGGTAAATTTCAAGAAGTTTAAGATTTGAAAAATGTTATCTAATCAACCTTTAATGACAATAATGTTATTTTAGTTGAATATTCGATAAAATGTATCAAAATTAATCTCATAATATGAAATCCGCTTTATTTGGACGGTAAATTCTATTGTGAACTACATTAACGGTTATTACGGTACTTCATAGCAGATTATATTATGGCTTCTAGTAATAGAAATAATTAAGTACATAAGACTTATGGAATTAGTCTGTTTAATTCCTGCAGATAATAAGCATTAACATTAGACCTTCATACGGAATTTGAAGAGACATTTAAAGCTCTCATGTCAAGTCTTACAACAGTTCATACAAACGGAATTTTATAATACATAGTCAGTGTGAGCTTCCATCCCAGGATTCATGATACTTCAGCCCTGACCCTTATTATTACAGAGTTTTTATATGAAATTGTCTTATTATAAAGTATTTTATAACAATGGAATTAAAGTGCTGTTATTCCTGTATTGTTATACAGATGATCTATTGTGAATATTACTTTTGAATCAATTAAAATACGAGTACTAAATACTTTCTAAAATTTTATTAGTGATTCAATGTGATTACAAATAACATGTGTTATTAAGAAACGTATTCGTATATATATTCGAATTATTGCCTTGACTGATCTATCAACATATCGTATACTTAACATTATGACTGCAGATTACTTTTATGAAGACTCTCATTAAGTAAGTTTTGAATATCGCTTAATTTGTTTAAAATGATAAAAGTTGAAACACGAGTCATTCTAAACGTTATATTTTTTGGATGAATAAGTGACTAAAATAATTATAAAAATAAAATAAACCTAAAGTACTTTATATAAATAAAAAATTAAAAAAAAAAACTTTAGGTCTGTATACGAACTAGTGTTGAAGGCATTTACGGTATCTATTTTGGTTTCTACCAAAAACCGATAAAAGTAATACAGTTTTAAATGCTGAAGAAGAACTGCTTCTTGCTGAAGTTTCCAACTTGAGGAACTTAGTATTTTGTGAGTTCGTACTTTGTAAAAAATAAACTAAGTTTTACTTATACGTTAAAGCTTAAACTTAAATAGGAAGAGTGTTTTAACTGCTATTACATTTTATTTCTCTCTTAAATATTTCAAATAGAGTCGTGACTGCGTTTTATACTCCCATGTGACCTGATACATGTGTAACACCCTGAAAATAGTTAAATATATTATGTGTGAATATTATGTGTAGTTTCAAGCAAAGAGTGAATAGGCAACTACTAAGTGATGCGCCTTCCCGTCTATGACTACATCTCTACTTTTCATCAGGTGGAATGTAGTCAAGCATCATCTTGGTCCTAGATAAAGAAAAAAAAATGTAGACAGGAATGTGCTATTATTAAAAAATATTATCGATGGAATTTTTCATGGATCCATAGATACATCTTTTTAGAACCGTAAAAAAACACATCTCTTATACGTAAAACTAATAACAACTTCGACTTGAGTATTAAATACTTAATGATCTTTAACTATTCTAAAATAATTATTAAAAAAGTTATTCGTATAATATTACTGTTATCATTTTTTAACTAAAATGTTACACACACAGACATTACAAGTGTATGTAAGTGTAATGTTTGCTTTCGTAAGTGCGAGTTTACGCGCACACAGACGGCTCACATAATGACGATAAATACTCTAGCATGTGTGCTACAATGGTAGAGCTTACTCTCGTTGCCATGTTAATATTAAATAGAAATGTAAAGCAGTTTCAGTTTAACAACTTAACTCCCTGAAAATAAAATAGCACTTGCCTCAGCTTAGAATTTAATTGTTTTTTTATTCTTTATTAACGGGGACTTTTTATTCCGTTTTTATATTATTGTATGTAGACTCTACTTTTCTGCGCTTTTTTTTGTCGTGTGATTTTACAACTTGTCAGAAAATTAATGAGATTTTTGATTTTTTTTTATTATAATAACAATAGTAATAAATATTTGGACACATTCACATAACGCTATCTAGCCCTTAACTAAGCAAAGCTTATTCTATGGGTCATAGAAAACTGATAAACATACATATGCTATATTTATTTTAAATATTTACTATACATTTTACACTTAGACGAAAAAAATTAAAGTTTCGGAATCGAACCCACGACCACTGCCAATCAATCGTCCTTATAAGACAAATATAGTAATAAATCAATTGTATTGTTTTTTGGACCTTTAAATGTTTGTATTTCAATTAACTTCAATGTCTGCTCTAATAGGTTCATGTATTCTGTAGTAATCCTGAAAATTTCAATAACATAAGAGAAATTAGGTCAATTTTCGTCGGATTAAAGTGCCGTGAGGCACGAAGGGGGTCGATATATGAATAATTAAGGAATCTATCAGACCTGAACGATTTAAGTGTTCAAAACTAGGTTGGATATTCCGAATTTTAATGATACTTTTATAATATGCGGTGACATTTTCTCTGATGGAATTATTTTTTCTTTTTTAGAATCAATCAATTGTTTTAGTGCCTGTTAAAAATATGTTTTTTCTTATTGTGATTGTTTTTATATATTCTTTAATAATAATTGAGTATTTTTTTAACATGAGTATATACTGAAAAATAAATAAATATGTGTAGGGACTCGAACCCGCGACCTCTGGGAAAGTTTCCCGTCGCCTTACCAATTTAGCTACCATATCACTATCCGCTTCAATGAATTTCACATGTTATTTTATCGGGACGTCGGAGACGTCTGTCCTAATTATTAAAAAAAATTACTAACGTTTCTAACTTTGCAGTATTTAAATGTTAAATGGTTAACATGGCTTTACATGTTTACTGACATTTTCAAAAAGTATTTATTTACTTATATAACATGTAATGTATATTTTATCTTATATCAATAATATTTCTTACAGTAAATTTCAAATCGATGTTGTCTTTTTTAGACTTTTTAAGAATCAATAGTCTCTTTGACCGGGATCAAAGCGCAGAGTGGCGAAGTGCCAATGTGTTGTCTTTGGTGATCTTCAAAGGAATATAAAATGTTTGAAAAATTGTTAAATAAAGAAAAAAATATATATTTTCTACAATATTTAAATTAATAATAGTATTTCAATTACAATAATAAAATAAAATAACTTTTATGTCAATCTTGGAGTTATGTGTAAGTTAAATGTAGACATTAGGATGTGTCTACATTGAGCTTTATATAGGTATTAATAAGCCCTTTTAATAAGTGGTATTTGGTTAGCAACCCACAAAGCACTAAGGGCCAGAGCAGGATACATAAGGGTGTGCTTTCATTAGGGAAAGCCAGCGGATTATGTTAATGTAATGAAACGACTAGCCTTTGGCTGTTGAACGAGGATGGGGGGGAGATTGGGGGTCATATTTTTGTACCTATTTAAATATGAAATAACGATAGACTTATAAAATCTTATAACATTAATAATGTATGATGGTTAACACTGATTCGTAAAATAATTTCTTTATAAATAAGAGAATAATAATTAATGAAACTAGGATAGCAAGCTAAATAAAATTCCCGAAGGGTAATCCCAAAATAACGAGAAGGGCCGAGGGCAGCGAGTAATTATTCTAACATCAACGCGGAAGTCTTATTAGCTTTATATGTTTGCTTGTTTTTGACTGTTTTATACGCGCAGTACTGTATAAGTTTTATCGATATTAGGTATAAATACAATTTTATATCAAGATCCGTCAAGATAGATAGACAGACAATTTTATTAATAGTTATGTTTGGTTCTGTGAATTATGCAAGGAACACTTATCACAAAATTTATTTATATATAAATATAAATACAGATTTAAATAGTAATATAATTAACAATAATTACATAACCATATAATTTAAATCACCAATAACAGCGCAAAGCAACAGAGGAGTCGTATATAAGAATTAAAATAATAAAAGCACATAAAATATATATCATTCTTACGTACTCTATGTAATGATACAATTAATAACAGAAAATTGCAATCGTAATAAAGACATTAAACTTCCGAAGTGGGAATCTTAAGTAATATTTATTACGCAACTGCGGGTAATTATTTAGAACCACCCCTTCAGGGTGGGACGAATGAACTAACTTCATACATGAATTTCGCTCAGGTAAGTCAATTATGGCGTTAATCTCTGGTATGGTGACTGTGGGCTGCATAAAATATCTAACAAGATTTTAAAACTCAGTGGTTTAAAGAGACAAATGTTAATAGGGTTGAGTAATTAAAAGCAAAATGGTTTATTTATTTCTTTATGTTTTACAGGATTATTCAAAAAATAATTTGAAAAGAGCAGTTCCGATTTTAATAAAACCTCGAAGTGTTTGTACAAACAATTTTCAGTACGGTAAGTAATTTTCAGTAAATGGAATTTCAGTTTAATGCGAATAGATTCATATTGCACCTGAAAATCAATTAGTCGAATAGTAAGTGCTTGGTTTATGATCGAATTGTAATATAATGCCCGATATTGGTCGATAATGGCCGTGGATTGTCCAATATTGGCTGTCTTTAAAAATAAAATATCGTATTATCATGCTAACCTACCTAGCTAAAAACTGTTCCTATTTAACATTAAATTTTTAATATATTTTTATGATTGTTTTTCTATGTCTTTCTCAAACTTCAAAAGAAAAAAAGAAGCAACTGAAGTACAAACAAACATTTAAATTTATTGTGTTCTAAGAAGCCTTGAAGTACCACCAATAAAACCCTTTTGCCCTGTAGATATCATAACTCTTTGATGGGATAACTTTCCCTGTGTTCCTTCGAATTCTGTATTATTATTTTTTTTTCTCTTTTATGATGATATTTTCTTTTAAAACTTGAGATTATATTCGAAAGCTTTCAACCTCAAGCGAAGTAAGTTTGTATACTTTGTGTAATGGTGACACTCATCTTGAATACTGAAAGGAATTAATTTAGTTTTAACGCCTTTGAGATTTATTACACTGAGAACTTTGAGAATTGGAGATATAAAATCTCATAATATCTCTGATTCCGCTACAATCAACAAAGTGTGTCGAACTTGTGTTGTCTGATTTGCATCAGCTTATCTACACGTGTAACAGATTTTCATCCGAAAATCCATCCAACTTTTTCAAAGCAAATAGATTTCAAAACTATAACATACTCGACCACATAACATGTGGTCTTATTGCTATTTAAATAAAGGTGAGAATACAATAAACTATATTTTGACATGTGGTCTACCGTACACTACAAAGGCCTCGAGTTAAAAAACATGCAAAGCAATATCCCGTGATCCCCTCGGGCAGACCCATTGGACATCAGATTTCAAAGATAAAAAACTCAAGCTAAATTCAACTCCATTCCCCGGACTCAGAATTTAAATTAATTTACTTCAGTACATATAACGATAAAAATGGTTCGCGTCTGTGCTCTCCGAATAGGAATCTTATTGTTATAGACAAAAAATTCAAAAGGTTGGTGAGATAAGCAAGGTGGGATTGGTTGGCGACTAAATGTTTGACAGGATTTCTGTAACGAAAATTACAAGCCATATCCGAATTGTCCCAATTACATTTCTTTCCGTCTTATTTTTCATGACTCGCCTTTAACCGTGGGTTTGCTCAGTCGCCATGAAAAATCCTTAAAATTGAGCTGTAATTTTCGTTCTCTATACACGCTTAAGCTTAAATGTTTTATATTTTGGGTGAGTAATTTCATGTGAAAAAAAAGAGATACTATTATATTAAAGCACAGTTTATTTTATACTGAACAGAATATTAATATTGCTACGCTATCTCGTAGCAGCCTACGCTAATATTGACGCTACAAGACGTAGCGCACTTCCGTAGACGCATTGTAGCATATATAATATTATCACATAATTTATACATTTAACACTATAATAATGATAAAGATAATATATATTTATATATAATACATATATATGTATATATATGTTCTGTTTTTGAAATGCTTTATCGACAAATGCTATGTGATTTATGTTTTTGACATATCCCTTAACACGCAGTAATTATTTTAACCCTTATTTAGCTTTTACCTTTTGGGGTTTGATATTGAAACTGTCATAGGGGTTTATTTTTATAAATATATTTTTTATTGTTGCAATTAATTGATATTTAAATTTATATAATTATTTAATTTAAGTTGTATGAAGTTAAATAACTTTGTAAAATATAATAAATAATACAAGAATGAGATTCATGTTGCTTTTAAAGGAACAAACAAAGATGTAAACGGTATCTACAAAGTCAAAGGGTATGCTTATAATAATTTCTAAGTAGAATACATGTTTTAAAATGCATGAGTCTAGATAAACAGAGAATTCCTTGTAAACGCCTAAAAGATAAAAAGATGTAACGTCAAGATTTTCTTGGCTTCAAAGGTTTTCAAAGTAAACGTTAGATTTATGTATTTGAATAAGAAAGAGAACTTGTTGACAAGAGTTTTATAAGATTGAGTATCTTAATGGAATCTTAAAGAACGTGAAGGATATGAGAAATAAGTAAATAAACTTTAATAGATATAAGTTTTTAAGTAAAGATAAGGTTGTTTGGTTTTTGTGACTAGACGGTGTTAGAAAAATCCACTAACTAAAATAGTAATAATATATATGTATAATGTAAAAACAGAGCTTCAAAAATAAATTTTAGAATTAAAAAAAAAAAGGAATCAAAATATTAAAATCTTTGAAAAGGATAATCAACCTCGTAATGCTATAAACTCGTTCTACACAATTTTTAATTCAGGGTATTTTATAAGCATAAAAATATTTTCTGAAAATACCTGAAAAAAAATTTCAAACGTGTCACAGGAGCTTTAGAAGTGTGATTACGCTTTTATTTGTAGGTGAGAAAAATGAGTTTAAGGGAACGAGGGGTGCGAGATTACAAGCATTTTTGTCAAGTTATTTCATGAGTCTGATATAAAGCCACCTTGACACTAGAAAGCTATATTACAATATAGCTATATATTGTAATATTATTTAAAATTAAGAAATTATATATTTTTAAAAATGAGTTTTGGAGTTAGTTTAATTTACTTTTTTTAAATGACTTAAAAACAAAAAAAAAACAACAACATTGAATTGCGCCTTGTATGAACCAAACAAAGGGACAAATCTTATTGTTAAAGAATAAGCACATGTAGAAAATAAGTTCGTATAAACTATATTTTTATTTATAAATATAACCTAGGACTCTTTATTAAAAGATCTAAGATTTATATTATATATTGTATTTATATTAAATGCATCTATTTTGATCTAAGGAGCTTTTGGCGATAAACGAAAATATATTACGTCTATTTGACAAGCACATACATTGAATATTTCCGCTTGGGGTGACTTATTTCAATTGTTCAACTTGGGGTGACAATGTTGTTACAGCGCTACCACCTTTCAATTACTAATCTAAGTGATTCAGTGGCGTCCGACATGACATATTTTTTAAAGCTATATCGCACTGTATTTTGTGAGGAGAATCCTTACTCTTTTTTAAGACTCATGCACAAAATTTTTAATCTTCTGAAATGATTGATAGATCGATTATAAAAAGGCATTCCATCAAACTATCCTTTCACAGGTTTTGATTCCTGCTTGGTGTGCCTAAATGTACGATTAAGGATCATTGACCTTACAATCTGTAGTAATTTATATTTTTAATGATGTATGAATACACAATCTTTTTCGTTTATAAGCTTAACTGAACTAGGCAAATAGAAGGTCAATTAAATAGTATAAACTTGAAAATGTTTACTTCATTCGAATCTCGTACGTTGTGTACAAACGGCGGATTTAACCTTACCTTTCTAGCAGTCAATGTTCGAATGTACACAAGTACTAGTAGTTGTAGAAAAAAAAGAAGAACTAGGCTGTATAAAGGCAGAAGTACTAGTTAAAAAAGTGTAAAAAAAATATCGTAACTAAACAATAATACTCATCGTCCACATCCCAATTATATATCAGATTTGGCAAAAGTTTTTACGACTGACCGACCCATAAAACCTCAACCCTCCTAACTATACAATTATGGGTAATATTAATTTGTTGAAATATATACACAATAAAGCTAATATTATATAAATGTTTTCATAAAGAAAACGTCTCACGTGTTTTTATTTACTTTTTATATATACAGGATGTATAATAAAAAAGATGAAACGACGATATAATTTTTATACAAATGTAATTTCCCGTTTCTTCCAAGAAATGATGAGCTTCATTATTTTTAAAAAATCATAAGTGAATTATGACTTTGTTTTTTATTATTATAATATATATTTATAGGCTTTAAAATATATTGGAAATAAGTTTTCTTTAAACAACTTTATTTATCTTAAATATACTTTTTAAAAACAAAAAAAAAAAAACTGAATATTTTCGACTTTCCCTGTCGACAGGCATTTGAAAAAGCGGTTGTGGTTGTTGTGTAGTTGTGGCTGAAAATACTTACCTGAAGAATTTCAATAGCGGAAAAAATAGTTTTTAGTTCTATAAAAGTAAAAACGTGACTAATTCTGAAAATAAAATATTTTTTACAGTATTTGCGATTTTTTAAGTACAGGATACAGACTGAACAATGGTTTTTGGAAATCTTATCTGTTTATTTTTATAAGAATCTCATAAATACTTAATGCTCAAGAAACCTACCTTACTATTATTTTATTACTTATTAGTAGATTTTCTACTCGTAATTCGTATCAAAAATCTTAAAAATAGGTAATAATGACAAAATTGGTTTTCGGGGTCACCTAGTTATAACGAGTGTAACAAATAGTAAACCTTTTAAAGAATTTGAATACAATTTAAATGATAAAGTTGAATTTACCTATATAAATAGTAACAGTGTACATCCAGATCAATTTGTATCAATGCCATTGTATTATTTCGTGGTTAGGCGCGATCATTAAAATGTGATCAGTGGCATCAGATAAAACGACACCAATATTAACGGACCCTCTATGTTTTGAAATATTGTCGTGGTACCGGTATAAACATAGTTTTGCATTACATGTACATATATCGAGTGTTTTTGTACTTGGAGTGTAAATACGCAAACTTTCAGAATTGAAATATATTGCAATTCCTACATGTATTGTATTTTTTGTATATATTTCGTCTTCAGTATGGAAAATACGTAAATTTTCACAAGTGTAATAAATGGCAAGTCCTATTTTGCCACGACAGTTTAAGCACTAACAACAGTTTAAGAATCAACAAAACACCCAAAATATACTAGCTACATCGATCAAAGTATAAACTTTGCTTATAAATAAACTAAGCTATTAATGAAATATAAATAAATCGTCTTGACAATTTACATTATTCTGAAAACAAAGGAGTAATAAAACATCCATTAGTAGTCACTCCTCGTGACCAATAAATGTCTCGTTTCTCAAATTTTATGGGGGTCGGTGTGGGCTTAGTGGGTCAGCTCTGATTCCACATTATTGATGGCCCGCGGATTATATCAGTTTAAGGGCATAGATACATGATTAGGCCACATAAATCAACTATAGCGAAAGTATGTCCCGAGCCTAAAAGTTTAATGTTATGTAATTTATTACGGTATTATGAATTTCATGATACATTAGTCCCAAAAAATATATAGAGCGAGAGGAGATTAGTACTTCAAAGGACTTCAAATCGACACTGTGTTTATTTCAATTTATTTAAATCGGGTAATAAATTACAAAGAACATTACAATTACATAGAAAATACTATCTCGTACAGTCTAACACTTATATAAACACACAACATTTAAAGAGTTTTTCTTTTACGTAAATTAATTGACATATTTTACGCATGTTTTTGCGAGAGACAAATGTACTATTCCTCATATATATTTACTTATAAACTCTCTCACTGATGCACATAAAAGGTAGTTGAATGTCTTTCATTGATATACGATCGTTAATTTTTTTATGTTGTTGTGGCAATTATTTCTGTTATGGCATTTAAGTATCCTCTGAAACGACGAGTCGATAAATAATACAGACCCCTCTGTGGCGTCCCGACGATTTAATTTTATCACCAAAATAATAATAAAAAAAAAAAATATATATATAATGTAAATGTTTGTTCTGTAATACAAATATAAGCTATGTAATATATATATATTCTATTTTTAGTTATTTTTTTAACTAATAAATAATCTAAGTTTTATATATAAATGTAATTTAGGCTGTGTGAAATGTTTTTGTTACATTTTCACAGAAAGGCTTTAGCGTGTCCTTTTTCGAATTTAATTAATATGGCATTTAATGTAATTTATGGTACTTCACGGCAGACCCTATCTTGAGATCCTTTTTAAATTAACGAACGCTGCCGAAGTGAAACGAGGACCTTACCTTCGTCAATGGGTAATTTTTTGTGCGTTCACCCGGAAAAACCATAAACTCCCCATCTTTTTTTTGGGATTTACCTTTTGTTTTACCTGACCTAGTTTTGTCGTTGATTAAACGTTGGGTCTTATCTATGATTAAGTGAAAGAAAAATAATGTAGCACTATTTAATATCCCTACTTATAATATAAATGAAGTAATACACAACTAAATAGTAAATAACCCAGATACTTGCCGATTCCTGTAACAAAAAGTCTAAAATAGTAAATTAATACTTTTTAGTAACTTATACTTTTTTTTTATAACTTTAAGGACTTTTTTTTATATAAGGATTTATGATCCAAGTAATTTTGCCGCGGATTTTTGATGTGTCTTGGAAAATCAAAGATCATTTAAAATTTTTGGTTTAATATTAATTTTATACTCCGATATTTTCTACTAATACCCAAGTTTTAACAATAATCTAACTAACATTTGTTTTTTTGTTACGATAAGTAAATACTTACCATAGCTGTATCGTTTGACTTACCCTGGAAAACGACGAAAATAGGCTTGTTGGAAGAATTTGCCGAACCTATGAAAGGTAAGATACGCGCTCATAACTTGAAACGGTCGATTCTCAAACAAAACGAGGCGGAATTGCGAGCAAATATCGCAGACGGAATTAGATTTACGAGTTCGGAATTTTTCGGAACTCCACGGAACTTGGGGATCAGTTTCGAATGCCGCCATTCAACACATTATCATATAAATGCGGTGTTGACGCAAAAATATGGCGTCGACGTCTCTACCTCAAAAGGTGTGAAATACGTGACCTAAATAATCTTGATACTTAATACCGTTATGTGGAGTTATGGATTCGTAAGCGTTCTCGTGATTACTTTGATCCTAATAATTTTATGATAAGACGAATGTTTTTTGAATTTATTTACAAAGCATTTTGTAAATCAATTCAAATGTGTCGTGGGTTAGATCTCAGATTTTTATTTTTTTTAATTTCAAAATTACAAAAATAGTTTGTGCATATTCTTAAGTGGCTACTAGACCCATAGCACTTACAAGTTTTGTTGAGTTTTGTTGAGTTTAGATTGCGTTGTATAGAAATCTCTGAGTATGTCCGAAAGTTCGATTTTTTGTAAATATGTGTGAATATTAAACAGAATAAAGAAAGAAAGAAAGATATGCATTTTAATACTTACACCTATTTGACAAATATAAGTTAGAATTAGAAGTGAAATTTAAGTAGGTAAATTACTTTTCCTAAGCGAAAAGCCTTCACAAGATAATAACAAAAATATCTCAAGTTACAGTAATTGAGACGCCGCTGTTTTATAAAACGCTAATTAGTTGCTCTTCATCCATTATATTTATTAATTTATATATATTGCTCTATTTTTTTGAAAAATATCCTTGATCAGAATTAAAAGATATGCCAATTCATGAAACTCTACATATGAACTATTTTTTAGTAAAACTATAAAATTGTTTATAATCGTTTATTGTCAAGTATTTTTCTATTTTATACATAATATTAATATACAATTTAGCACTACAAAAAAATAATTTTGATATTTGTAATTTTAATTTTAACTTTTCTCTAGAAATGGATTATATTGGATTTTAAAAGATTTCTTAAAGCTTACCTCCAATAAGATACGCAATACAACTTTTAGTAATAAAAATATTACTTATCCCTGACTGGGGGATTAATGGGGATAGTTTCGGGTAGAATTGCTGGCGGGGGCTGATCCCGCGGGAGTTAAAGGGATCTTAGGTATTTATAATTCCCAGTCAGGATTACGTAGTGTATTGTTATTTAAAATGAATTCTCCTTGTAATAGTGATGTGTTTTGAATTTCTTTTGTTCTTATCTGGAAAAAACTGTAATATTGGTAATTTTTGAGTTTTTACATGCATTGTCTAGAGTCTTTTATGAATAGAAGCCTTAGTAAATTCAAAACATCATATAACCTATTAAGGTTAATTGAAAATTTGAAAATGCTAAAATATACTGTTTTTTAGTCTCTCTAACTTCAAGTAATTTTCTTTAGCTAAAAGCAATACTCCATTTAAAAGTCGATAAGATGGGAATACACAGCACCCTTGAGGATAATTCAAGCACTTGACATTAGTTGGAGAAAATGGCTCCAAAACTTGGACTTTCATTCACAAGTTTTTTGTGTGGATGAACGTGATAGAGACGGACGTCCCACATTGTAGGGACGAATATTTATTACTTATGAAATGGTATATTTTATCGTTTCATTTTATATTTTATATAAATAATTTGTAATTAATAAAGTATCTTCACATTAACCGGTATTATGATTTAGAATTAAAGTACTGTTCTGGAAATACAGCAGAAATTGAATCATGTATAGACATTTTATTGAAATATCTATAGAAATAATAAATTAATAGGTTTTTGTTGTTATATTAATATTTATAAATTTGAAGTACAATTGAACTTTCATCAATCTTTTGCTTTAATTTCGTTTGTAATGGGACGACTTTTGTAATGAAAGTGCTATAATGACCTTTGGTGGTAGAAATAAGGGTAGTCTGTAAGAATCATGAGGTCAGGGGGTGCGAAAATTGTAAGTCCATTTCCTATTAACTTTTATATATTCCCCAAACATTGGGTAATGAAGAGATATAGCAAAAACTTTTGATAGCTATTTTAGTAGAAAATAAAAACAGAATATGTTACTGCATTCAGTAAAAATATTTTTGAATCAAGCCTTAAAAATATACATTTTAATTGAATATTGAACAAAAATGAATGTATATTTTTAAGTATCGTATATTGTTTTGCATTTTCAGGCTTCAGCTAAACAAACTGTGATAGTTTATGAATATAAAATCAACTATGGCACTAGAGTATCTAACTGAAGCACTTTTCATGTTACTGAAAATGCATTTATATATTTATTGTGTACTGAAAGCAATTTGAATTTCAATTAAACCGGTCTACCAATTGATAATAGTATATTCATTATTTTTAAATAGAATATTTTTTATATTATAAGCTGATATTAAAATTAAATAAAACTGAAATTATAAGTATTAATATGGATTCTACGATTATATTTGTATATTATACGATACGATATACGATTATATGATATATATGTGTTTATTATTTAACAAATATTAAAATACATAATTTTAAAGAATAAATGGTTAAAATGAGACAAAACTTCATGAAAAGCGTCTCATACTTTTGTGTTGTTATCAAAATAGTAGTATAATTTTCACTGGCTGTTGCGGCAGACAAACAAAATGAAATACTTTTATTTAGGTTAAATCTTTCCAAGTATAATTATTAAAATTTGCACCAAAAATTACATTTTTATAAGAATATTTCTTATTACCCTATCATAAGTGTAGAATTATTAAATATATTGTATTACATTAAAATAATCTTATATAATCAAAAGAAATCTTAAATCAACAATATATTTAAATATGGCAAGTGCTACATGTCTACATTACCACGGTAAATAAATTTCTCAGCACCGCCCAAAATGAACTTGCAGTGTCCATAAAACATAACATATTAAAGTTTTATACTATGAAATGTTTCTACATTAAATGTTCTAACAACGCATCCCTATAGTTTGTAAAATATTGCCCAAGTTGCGCCGCGGGTCGGGTTTATTGAATTATCTCCTTGCACCAGTCATTGTATGAAGTTATAATGAATGGCCGGAGTATACCGCGTTATGGACTAAAGGTATTGTTAAGCAATGATGGGCTTAACAGCTGTAAATTGAAGTGTACTCGAGAAGTTCAATAACCTTTGTGTGGGCCGGTATTTATATTCTAAAACATGAGATAGATTTATACGAATTATTTATCACTTAAAATTAATTAAAATTAAATATTACATTCAGAATCATAATTTAGAAAAGTATAACGAATTCACTATCGTTCTTCTCAAACAGTGAAGAGTAGGCCAGACTTATGACAAGGTATAAACTAACTCGACAACATAAAAGCCCGAGGCTTTCCCTGCGAAATAATGTTACACTTTTAGATTGTATCTTCGTTTACTTTTTTGTTTTATTCCTATAGAATATTAAAGCATGAAATGGACACCAAACTATTAGTTTTTTTTACGTAGATTATTCTTTTATCATAATAATAAACAATCTTATTAAATCACTAGCAACTTTTAGGAGTAATAGCTATATAACAAAAAAAGTTTCATCAAAATCTGTCCAGTACTTTTTGCGTGAATGCCGTAACAGACAGTAACGTCAAAGTCAAAGGACTCGTGGTATTTTAATAAGGTACAGAATTGAATTCTTCTACAGCTTTATTATGTATAAATATAATATTTATAATAATATTACCATTAAAATTATTATTATAATACTAGTATTTATTGCTCGTTATCCATTACAGCGTCCAATCAATAAATCTTGATAGATGTTAAATCAAGTAGGAAATGGATCGTTTACAATATGGTTTGATCAGTTTCTCCGAGACGTCATTATCTCAAAACAGCTGCACAATTTTCCGACTCAGTGGATGATTAATTAAGCCTGATGTATATAGTTTCAGTGATTCTGAAGAAACATACATACGTACCTATTTCTTATGTATAATACATAAACATAAGATATAAGTCGGTTAGAAGTAATATGCATGAAATCTTTTAGAAAATTACGCTTTTATTGAGTTGAACAATTTAAGTGTGTTTTTTATTTCCTTAGCTTCCAATATTTATTTTAAAATGTTGAAGTGAATAAAAATTAAAGGCATTCAAAGCGTATTGGATGAAACAAAATTTCGTTACGGACAGACCACGGTTGCATCAATCGGTTTAGACAACGCGCTGACTGGTGGGATGCTGCGGTCAAAGATTATTGCACAGATGTGGCAGCTTTTAGATAAAATTCGATGCATATAACCAACATGTTATGTGTACTTATATAAGTCGTCAAGTAATCAATTTAATTCTTTCACTATACAGACACAAATTTAATAAATATGGTAATGATATTGAGATAAACAACATTTTTGAAATAAAACTTACAATAAATACGAATGTGACATAGTAGCAATTGCTTGTTACTTTGTTTTGTTATTTAGCATAACGTGGAATCTCCTAAACAAAATAAGTGTAAATCGTGTTCTATTTTGCCTTCTGAGGGAGGGACAGTGGTGCTGTAACCAAATATTGCATTAAAAAAAATCTTAACATAAAATGCGAACCCCAGACCTCAGAGTTATATTTGATTAATTTTGTTTGAACCACTAGACTAAAGAGGCTTCATGACAACATGTGTGTTTCAGGGAATTGTTTTAATATTACAGGAATATTGCACATCTGCATCTCTTATCTATAGACGGGGAGGGGGGCGGCGCGTCGTACCTGCGCGGGGACGGTATTGATTATTCGAGAGGCGTTTACTTTCGCCACTGTTTTAATGCTATGAAATGTTTTTATTGTCCTGCAAAACTCAATAATGTGGCAATCAATATGCGTTTGTGATGTCCGGAATACACACAGGTCGGGATTGATGAATTAGTTTTTTTTTTCTTAGATAGATTTAGTTTTAAGTAGACTGCCGTATGTGGAAATAGCACTTGGCTGAATTTGCATTTAAAATAATTGCATGGATGGGTTGTAACTACACTATAAATGCAGTGTTACAAAATTTAGTTTAAAGAATATACTTATTTTTATACAATGAATTACATATAAAATATCATACCAAATGAAAAGAAAACGAGTACTAATATGTATTTAAATATATACATTTATATTTATAAATATGTTAATCTATACTTTATTTTAAAATAAGATAGTCCTTTCCATACTTATAATATTAGTTATAATTAATAGTATTGTTATTAGCCAAAAGCACAGCGCATACTCGACCCGGAATTCAAATCTTGGACCACTTGAAAGCACTCAACCCTCGGGGTTAACGAAGCGTTAAAGAGATTAAACTTACAGGCTTACAGGTTTTCAGGCTATGTTTAAAAATCTCTTGCGTAGTACACTAGTGAATATTATATAAAAGATGTTAATATATTTCTAATGTTATAGTTTTCTCGGTTTTATTTTTGTATGTATTCTTAATATGTAAAATAACTTTTAATTATAAATAATATTAAATGTTTCTTCATTGAACATATTCATTATTTTAACATTGGCATACTTTGTATATTATACTATTATATTTTGTAAAAAAAAATTAGGATTTTATTATGAAATATGTTTTAAAATAGGCGATATTTATCAATGATACTAGAATATGACGTTTCATAATAATGATGTATGAATATTTGAAATAAAAATTACTTTGAATACAATCATATATTTTGTTTATCTATTTTATGGTTGTTCATTTTTAATGTATAAAAATTGCATGGCACAAAATGCACTTATGTTTTTTAGAAATTTCAGTACTATGTTATAATCTCTTAACAAATATTTATATAATGTTTTAGATTGATTTTTAATTGAAATGAATGCTACTTTTAATATTGAATTAATAGGAGAGAAGATGTATTTTTTCTCTATTTTAGTATACAAAAGTAGAAATAATCTGTACCGAGGAAAATCTCAATTATAGAATGCGGTGGAAGTGCTATTCGGTCTACGGAATTACTATTTTAAAAATAGAGTGGAATAGTTTAGAATACTTACAAAATAAACAGACAATGTATAAAATGCTGTGTTACTTTTTAGCGCTTTAAAATATAAACATATTAATGTTATAATACCAAAAGTTATAATATATATGGGAAGGGATTCGAATCCGCGACCTCTATGAAACTGTGATAGAGGTTGTCGGTGTAGATTTATTATTTATCCTTTATCTGTACGTATAGCCATGTAATATAATATATATTATAGCATATATATATCATTTATACATGTATACATTTACACTTATACATATATATATTTTCAAACTTTAAGTAAATATTTTTTGCAATTCTACAGAATACTCACAACACTATTTCGATTGTTAGTAACGCCTCTGATTACAGGAATAATTTGTAATATTAACTCAGAGCTATTGTAATTGTAATTGGATATGTATGAAATGGAAATTAGTGGGTTGAAATTAATTTCCTCTAAATAACTCAAACTACATAGATACATGTATTGAAATTATATCTCTGATAAATATATCTGTTCACCTAGTACGAGTTTTGGCGTTACGAAACGTTGATAGTTTTCGAACAGTTACGAAACGAGTTATTAACTGTTAATTTTTATTAATATGGTTATTCATATCACAACCAAGAACTGGTTTCGTGACTTCTCGAAAACTATCAACGTTTCGTAACGTTAAAACTCGTACTAGGTATTTTGAACAAACAGATCAAACTCTACGTTTATTATCCGAATACCTTTTATCTAAAATCCCTGACTTGGGTTTTTGCTTCCCTCACCAAAGCTAGTAGCGTCAAAGGTCAATATAAATAGTTTTAAAATCTTATATTATTTTATAATCTAAGAAAGTAATTGCTTAAATACGAATTATAATTTCGTGACAAAATAATAAATCTTTAACATTTAATATTAATTTCTATTCCCATAACAATATTGTCTGGCATTTTATTATTACCAGAGACTGAATAGGTTTGGGCAATAATAAGCTGAAGAACAGTTTTACGTCCTTATATTAGGCCAGGGGGACCAGGCAAATGAGAGGCGCGTGACTGGAGCCTAATAGTTCATATAAATAAAGTTGTGGCTTTGCCTTTATTTGACACTTTCTTTTGTGGGTTTCTGACTTCTAATGGACACATTTAGGCCCACTTTAGTACTTCAGATGATATACTAAAATGCTTAGAACATACATTATATATATACTAACGTTTTGTACAATGTTACATATCTGGACATATCTTGACATATCGTGACATATCTGTCTAGTATTTGTATGAGATTTATCAAGTTAAGAAATTTTATCATTTTATCTAAGGATACATTAAATCCCGGTTCAGTAGAAGCAAGAATTTAATAAAATAAATTTCAATTTATACTTCAGGGATAGAAGGATCTCTTACTTGGTATAAACTTTAAATTACCCCTCCCTTAAGATTTTCAGAGAATGCTGCCGCTTTTCAGTAAGGCAATATCATAATTTATATTATTTTTAATGTTTGTCAAGAAAGTAATTTTTCACCAAAATTTTTGCATTCCAGAATATTTGTTTGATTGAATTTGATTGAACATATTAATATATAATAATAAATAAATAAATATGACAGAAATACCTTTTCCAACTGAATATTAAAACGTCATATTGTTTCTAAACTATAAGCCTTTTATTGGGATTTTTTGTATAAAAATATAAAGTAATTAAAAAAATCGGATCTTGAGACAGTTCAATTAAAAATTAAGTGTTTTGGTTTTATAAATATTTTTCCTTTCCAAAGTTGTTACTCGTCTTGAAAATTAATCAACACAGATCTATGAAGAACTGAATGTTAGAACGGATTTTCATTTTTTTTTTACAAAGCCTCAGTAATTCCTAAAAGATGATACTAAAAGCAAAGTTATAGCTCATAAACTAATCAAACAAATTCTGTTTTTTTTTAAGATATCTTTGTTCAAAGGTTTGAGGTCAATTTATAAGATTTTTATTATGTTAATATGGTGAATAAGCCTAAAATAATATAGGTACTAACAACTTACATTTATTCAATAATAATTATTGTACATTTAAATGTTAATAAAGGCAGAAATACAAAGAACGTTTGTCTATTCCTTTGTATTGACGGATCCGGGGTTAGATTATTGACAGTTCACAAATGATTTTATTTAGAAACCCGTTAAATTTAACAAAATCCAACCGTATTAAGTTATTATAGTTAAACGGTTTGTATGCTAAGTCCACTGGAGTGTCGCGTCCCTTGTTAAATTAAATTGCTAAAGATAACACTTAGAAAGGTTAATGTGTGTAATCCCACTTATGAGGTCACACACACATCCTAACTTTAGTTTTAGTCATATTTATAAATGTGTTTATTTATTTTAAACTTATTATATATATAATTTGTTTAGTATTTCTTTTATTTGTCATTGTATTGATTATCCATTATTGTATCGGTATAATGCATTCTAAAGTTTAGTCATTTTTATAAATTAGTGTTTATTTATAATAAATATTATGAATGTGTTTATTTATAGTAAAACTATACTATAAATAAACACATTCATAATATTTAAGTTAATTATTGTTTAAAAACAACATGTTTTAGTTACATTTTTAAAATTGTGCTTACTTTTGTAATGAAACTAAATTATGAAATTTATATATTTTTCATCTTCATTTTTTATTGTATTTATTATTTATTGTTGTGCAAAAATAGAATTCGAAAAGTAATTTCCAAATTATACATAAATCTTTTCAAATAAAAAGATGCCATACAAAATATAAATTGAAAACAAACGTAAAACTATATTGAATTTCTGAAAAGGTTTAAGTAAAATGAAGCCTTCAAGATTGAGTTTTTATATCAAATATTTCAATTTACAACTGTTGTTGGTAAAAAGATTTCCCGTTTAACTCAAAATTGTTAGACGTAAAATATCTCAATATTTCTTAGTATTTTTCATTTATTTCGAATTTTCCTCGTTTATGATCGCGGTATGCCGGGTATTTAGCGCTGAGCGTCGCTTTTATTGAGAAGAAAATATTTAATAAGAACGATTTTCTTTTAAACGTCTCACGGTAATACCATTTTATGATATGAAGCGATTTTAAGCCTTGTACTATTACCATTAAGTACCATTACCGTTAAAATCCCTTAACACGAATGGATATGGAAATAAAAAAAAATATGCGGTCATGAAACATATTTGCAAAATAAAACAACTACGAAACAGATGCAAAAAATAAAAATCATCAATCTTGTCGGTTCTCGAATCGTAAATATATTCAAATCAACGACGAAATAAGTGATTCAATAATATCAATAGACCGTATGTAAAAGATTTACTGATTCTAACGATTTTGATGTTACTTTTTTTTCATTAAATACTCTAATCTATGTGTATTTTTTGAATATACAACCATGGCGTTTAATTATATACTATTTTTTATTACTGCAGTAATAAAACTTTCTTTTTTCTCGTAAGATACGTGATTGCCATGATATGATTACCCCAAGTACCCGTTTTGAAGTTACAAAACGTTGATAGTTTTCGAGCATTCATGAAACAGTTTCGTTCAGTGAAAACCATATCACGACCAATAACTCGTTTCGTAACTGCCCCAAAACTATCAACGGTTCGTACTATCAAAACTCGTACTAGGGTTTCTGTACGATAAGACTTGAAAAAATAAATCAAATAATAGGGAATTATCGCAGTTTTTTTTAAATTACACCACATTCTAAGGGACACCCCGATGAGGAAGACGGGAGGTGTCAGCCCTCACGCCTGTAGAGGAGGGACGAGGTAAATGGGCTCCTTTGGTAATTTATTATTGAAACGTCGCTTTCATTCTTTCCTTTTGTGATATTGTCTCCACTCGTAGCTTATTTGTTCCGGAGTAATTTGTTTGAAAATTTCCGTTTTTTTTTCATACCCCCCCTAATAAAGGGGGGGTTATTACGACTGTGGTAATGCATGATTTTTGTCCGCTTTTTAATTTATGTGATTTTAATGAATTTGGAAGTAATAAACGCGTTTAAGCTCGTTAAATGAATCTGGTGGAGAAAAGTTTTTGTCAATATTGAGATAATATAACTTTTTTATATGCCATTAACTTGACATTGCATGCAATTACCGTAATTTATTACTAAACAGTTTAATAGATTTTTTTCGTTATATAAAATAAATCTAATTAAAATATTTCATATTTTCTAAATTCTCGTTGACATTTTATTCCGGAATGTGAATTACTTAAAAAAAAATTGTTGTACTTTATTTTTTGAATTAAAATATTTTTCTTAACGTTTTGTTTTTAAAGTAATAAATCGTTGTCCAAAAAATAATTGTATATTTTTTTTTACAAAAATGTATTACAGAAGAAACAAGTTAGAATTAATCCCGCGAAAAAGTTTAATGAAAACATCACCTGCGTTCTTTGCCTA
Source organism: Dircenna loreta (assembly GCA_963555665.1). Classification (NCBI taxonomy): domain Eukaryota; kingdom Metazoa; phylum Arthropoda; class Insecta; order Lepidoptera; family Nymphalidae; genus Dircenna; species Dircenna loreta. Next base: position 13,483,845 of record OY743088.1, on the reverse strand, counting down.
TATTTATGGACTTAATGTACAGCGGGGTGAAAGACCGTGGTGATACGTCACTGAATTCTCGTATCTATTACACTGGCATTAATAATTATAATTGTGTGCATATTCTCGGTGCATTGGGGGGAAAAGGATACGCATCCAAACTCAGCGAGGGAGCGTCCACAATGGGGCTCGTTTGATAAATTGCGATATTGTTGTTACTCCAGATACCATCCAGCGGCGACCTCTGCACCTTTTCACTGACTTACATTTTTTAAACAAAACAAGCTAAGACGGAGGCTCAAGTTACAGCGGCCCCTGCGCAACGTGGAATTTCTTTCATTGGCTGATTCATTTGTAGTTCTGGTTTGTTGGTTATTGAATTGTTTGAAGTCTAGTGAAGTGGATGTCTTTTTATCAGCTTCTTGTTTTTTGTTTTCGAAACATTTCCATGTAAATATTTTTTAACAATGAGGGTGCTCTGTGTTCAATTTGATGGAATGTTTTGAAGAATTTCACATGAGACATGAATTTTTGTAAATGATATATTCTTTGAAGTCCGATGACGAGTAATCATACATTGAATGAACGAATGAATGAATACACATTGTTTGTGTCGTACAAAGTTCAGTTTGCTCCACAAAGTCGATCTCAATGTGGATTATCCACGCAATTTCAATTCAGTCCGCGGTCGCCGGTCACTGCAAATACGAAAGCCGGGTCATTCGAAGCGGTTAGATACACATAAGTACAGTCGGCAAATTAATTAAATTTTACAATTATAAAACATTTTTTTTGGTCATATCATTATAACCAACAAAATTTTGAAATCTATTACAATGACTTAGGGTTGTACTTTACATATATTTTTAATTGTTTTTTGTTTGTGTTAATAATTTGTGTTAATTTAAGCGTTTAGAAGTATCAAAATGTAACAAATTCATAATTTTCTTATAAAATATTTATTTGCAATCCTTTTAATGATTTTAAAATAATTTTGGGTTTAATTAATGATTATCATTTTTATGCTGACGGTACACAAAGATCAATAAAGTCACATACCAATAATGTGTTTGCGCGGTTAGTTTTATCGACATTGCCGTGTGTGTTTGTGTGTCTCATTAAATTCATAAACAACATCGTATTAACCCATCGGGATTATATGAAGATAGCACTGAGGTTGGAATGCGTAATGTTTATTGGAACTAAAGCTACTTAACTTATTACAAAGAATTTTATGAAGATATCTAGAATGTAGTGGAATTTTCTGGAATGCTCTCGATATTATTTCTTTGGTAGTATGTTGAAAGGAAAGTTATATTTTATTTATTTATTTGTATTTTTTTTTGCTTACCAAATCTCTTTTATAATGATGTAAAATCTATTTTTTATCCATTTTTCTTTTAATAATTTAAGTTGCTTTTTTGCTTTATTATAGGCATTTATCTGAACTCCATTACTATTTGCCATACCCAAAAAGACTAAATAATTGTCAAAATCTTGACCTAGTTCTGACATATATCAAATATGTGACAAAGGATTCGGCAGAAACAGCATACTTATACATGATAGAGGAATATAACATAGCAGGGAATAGTGAGAATAAATCTTTTAAAAAACAAACATATATATATATATATACATATATTTTCAAGAGTTTTGGGAATCATAAGTTAAACCACCAATATTGTAATACTAGATTAACGAAGATTATAAGATCGAAGTAATTGCTCAAATGATGCGTGAGGGTAGTTTAGATGTTGCAGGGCTTCGGTATCAAGTGACTTCCGATTTTTTTTGACGCGCAGTTCATATCCGAGGATATCAGTTACGAGACGGAAATAGATATAATGAGATATAGATATATAGAGGGGGATGCTTTAAAGAATATACAATATTTTGTCTAGTTTTCGAGTAATGGAAAGTTTATTGTAAATTAAATTAATGGCCGTTTAGTTATGAAACTAAACCACAAAGAAAATGTTCACGACACCTCTGAAATACTTATCTGAATTTCACGGATTGCCGACAAACTTAGCAGTCAGCTATTCAAAGTTAAATTATATAGCGAGCAATTACTGGCCTCGAAACTAAACGATGATCATATAAAACTAGAAAAGGCTTTTAGTTTAGTTTATTATTAATATCTGTTAGTACTTTATTAGTTCATTTTTTCCAAATAAAACAAAATTTTGTATTATTTTTACTTCACGTTATAAAAGCTACAACGATCAAAAGCTTATCATACTTTTATATTCAGAGTTCTTCTACACGATATTTTAAATGGATTAAGAACTTTGTTGAGGCGAAAGTTTTAGTTTTGATAAAGTATATCCTGATTTTATTGATGCTTCCAGTGACTTTGCAAGTATATTAAAGGTAGCCCTACTAGGTGTGAGATACCTCCCCCCCATCCCCCCTTGGCTCCTCGGCTCAATCGCTTGATTAATACAAAGTTGTCCATTATTATAATTGAGGTATCTGAGTTTGTCGATTTGTTTTAATTGATAATTTCGGCCCGGCTTTGTCGCAATCGATGGCACTTTGAAATTTTGCGAAAGTCGATTCAGAGTTTGAAATTTGTTCTAAAATTTGTTAACCTCAGTCCTAATGGGGTGTTATTTTAATGTACTTTTGTGTTTGTTTCAGAAACAAAGTATTTTAATTTACTATTTTGAGAGTAAAAGGATTTTAATATAAAATAATTGTATTAAATCAGAAAATTAATAATAAAGATGTAGCCATATCTTCATCGTATATTTTATTTTAAAACATCTGTTTAACAAAAAAAAATATATAAGCAGATGTTTAACAAAAGAATGATTTATGTACCCCGACCTGTGCAGGAAGCGTGCTTGACGGACTGCGCACGCTTCGACGGCCATTTTGTTTTTGCTAATTAAATAAACTGACGCGTGGATATAGACATGCTTTGTGGATTACTTTTTTTTATTAAGTTCTGTTTTTTATTATTAATAACGTAATTTTTCAAGTAACTTACGAGCAGTATTATATGTTGAATACTTTTTCTTAAAGAAAATTAAAAATGTTTATTTAGTTCTGTTTTGATATTATTAATACCGTCATTTTTGGCTTACAAATAATTAACGAGTAAATTTCGAGTTATAAACTCGAAATAAACATTTTTAAGCAAATTTCGAGTTATAAACTCGAAATAAACATTTTTAAGAAAATTTCGAGTTATAAACTCGAAATTTACTCGTTTCGAGTTTATTTAGATATTTTTCAATAAAGTTTTCAACAAATTACACAACGTATGTGTCTTTTAAAACAAACTACAGTTTGTAAGGTGTGTAGAATTTCACACGCTACTCAGACTAAAATCAGCGTTAGTCCAAACATTTTGATACATCGATATGGACACACGGTAAGCCAAAGCGGTATGTCGATACCAACTAGAACGCCGATGTGTGTAACCGTCTTTATGTTTTGAAAAATGCATTATAAGATGTCAATTGTCATCATCTATTTCATTATCAATATTTATTTCTGGCTTTGAAAAACGCATTGCTAAATCTTGTTTCATCTGTTATAGTATCGATAAAAGCTCATCGCTATTACGTGGATGATGCGCTTATCAAGATCATTCGTCATCTCTGATGCATATATATAGTATAGTATGGTAGTATGTCTAAGGTGTTGGGACTTGTATTATATATATGTCATTATTATATTTTATGACAGGCGCGATTATAAATGTGCAATAAAATATAAAACAAATAACACTCTATATATTCAAAGGGACATATCTTGCTACTAAAACGATGTCCAAATAAAAAGTAGATGCTAATTTAAATTCCCCAAGTTTAAGGTCTGAAATTGTCTCGAGTCGTTGCATAATCACTTGGCGAAGATAAAACAACCACAACTTCTATGAAAAACTATGTGATGATCGCATAGCTCCGGGAGACCACACACTTGTTCGTTTTTAGTTTTGATACTTAGATTATATTTTGTCTGGTCTAATAGACGGTTTATGTAATGATGTAGTGAGTCAGTCATCTGTAATGAATGAAAAAAACAAGACTGAGTGAAGAAGAGTAGGACACGTTGGTTAGAGATTGGGTTACTGGTTCTCACTCAGCTTACGAAATAGCTACTTACTGATACTGATCTTCAGTGATAGTAGTATGAGGAGAGCATTATACAGTTTTTCAGCTAATCAGATAGTATACAGGATGTATTAAATTTTCATCAGCTTAGTTTTACTTTTACGAGTATCACTCACAAAAAAACAATGTTCACCAGTTAATAAGTTGATATGAATTCTGTATGTTTATTTAGAACGTACAAGTGTGATGGCTCCCATTACCGCTGAGGTTTGAAAATTCCCCGATCGAAAAGGAAATGAAGGGAAGTTTCGCTCCAATTTGCCGGCCGCGGAACTTTGGGCCGGGGAAATTAACTGGCTGGATACTTTCCCGGATTATCTTTATTTATCTTCGGCTCAGTATCGGTGTAATTAGGTTTTTTGGATCCCAATGTCGTAGCTGTTCGGAATTTTGTCATCGGATATTTGGATAACCTCTATAAGAGTTATGTTGCCATAATGGTTAGAAATGTTTTGACTTTTAATAATGAAATGGAACAAATTATACTATTTCTTAGTTATAATAATATAATGCTAATATTTATTTGTTTAAATTATACAATATGTTACTTCTCACGGATATTTTAACTAACATAATAATTTAAGCTCACTTAAGCTCGTAAAAGCTATGTGAATAATTGTTTCCCACACTCGCCATTGTTTCAAAACCCTGCGCACGCGCCGTTACACTGGATGATTTAATATCAAGATAATTACGTAGTAATCGTAAAGGGTATGTTTTTTTAACAATAATTGCTCAACATACATTAATTTGTAATGAGTTGTAGTTGTTTATAAAGCTTTAGTAATTGTTGTTATAAATTCAAAAATAACTATTTTCTGAATTTCTTTTAAATTGTTTTTTTTGTGCTTTACTTGAGAACTATTGTCATAGATCGTCACGACTGTAATTAAAATGTGTATTGCTTACAGAACAGTATTCAAATTTTACAGAACTGTACTGCTCCTGAGCAGTACAGTTCTGTAAAATTTGACAAAGATAATTTGAATTACTCTTCTTCTAAAAAGTGTCGTCAATAAGGAATGAAAATGATATTAATGAGGTAATAAAGTAACCTATAAGTCATAGAAAACCATGAGTTTATATAAATAAGTAAAAATTATTGAATAGATTTATTTATTGAATTGAAATATTAATAACCACAAAAGAAGTCTTTCATTAATAATTAAGTTACATATATTTTCATTAGAAATATTATTATCTTAATATTATTAATATATATTAAAAGGTAGCAGTATAAGAATATAAGAATATAAATGCTAAAGTAGGTAATTACGCTATGAGGTTATCATTACAACCGCGGACACAAAAAATGTACACATATATTTTTTTTCATATAAATTTATATTTGAATTTGTTTAAAAGTGTATGAATCAAACTGTTTATTTCAAATAAAATGAAATACAATAGAACAGAAATATTTAAAATTGATTCTTTTTAAAATATTTATAAATATATACTCACACTAATAAAGAATGCTATATAGTCTTAAGTTTGCAATCGAATATGAATTTGAATGTATAAGTGTAATTTATTTGTCATTTAGTGTATATTACTATAGTTTATTCTCTTATCTTTCTCTTAACAGCGGTAACGAGGCGAAAGTTTCATGTCAGAATACGCTCGTTAAGCGTTCTTAAACATTTGTTAGTGTAGTTTTTCTTAACGAATTTTGTTGATACTTTTAATGGGCTGAACATGCACGAAAATAACTAGGACTGTGTAGTCGGCAGGTTTATATAGAATTATCTTGTTAGTAATAAGTTGGCTTAGATGATTAAGGAATTAACCTGAATCAAAAGGTCAAAGACTCATTATGTCTAAATATTTAATATGAAATCAATGATAACGTAGAAATTATGTGATTTTATTTAAGAACATATTTTATTTAGAGATAGAGAGATAGAGAGACTTTTGTAAATTTAATATTCTTTGATAAACATACAATGAAAGATTTTCGAACTCGAACCTGCAATCTTTGGAAAACAATCCCGCCACTCTTATAATTGAGCTACCAGCCTCGATTTAGTATTCCAGATGTAATCATCTCTACCCTTATGTCGTACAGGTGTTTAAGTCGCCAGACCGTCGCTGACACGTTTTCCTATAACCACAACCGAAATGTTGTCGTGACCTTCCAACCGCTGCGACCCCTCGTCACTGTCACACAAAACTAGTGTCGTCGTAGTGATTGATGAGTGATTCCTTGTTATCTGTCATCTCTATCAATAATCACTTTTAACAACGAATACGATAAATAATCTTGTTCCCGTTACATTTGTTTAAAATCCAGGCCTCTACCAATTAACGTTATCGAATCGGGCTAACAATCTAACGGATATAAAACAAGGAAAGTAATTTAGAATGCAATTGCATTTGTCGGAAATCGCATTCCCACGAGGAGTGAACCCAAACAGGAATGGTTCTGAACTCCAATCTGGTGTCGGAAGGACTTTTGAAAACCTTAACGATCGACGGATTGCGCGCTTGGCCGATGGTATCGACACAATTCGAACAAGAAAGCGTGTTCTTAATCGCAATTAGTGATTGATTTTTTTTACTACCCATTATACCTACATATATTTCTATATATAAATTACCTATTCAAATGATGTTTTATTTCATCTTTAATTGTTCGTGTATAATTCCATCTATTGAAGAGGTATTTACTTATAAACTAGACCTGAAATAATATAAATATTAGGTGGTAAAGGTCTCAACTCTACGAAAATCCAATTAACACTAAGGCAAACGCTGCGAGTCCGCTATGTTTTGAGCTCATATGTAAGAACCCCGAATGGGGTCGAAACTAGTTGGAGAAATTCCGATAAACTAAAGTGAATAGGTGTATATATATATATATATATATATATATATATATATATATATATATAATAGTAGTCATAGTAAATAAACATATAATTATCATAATGGGTAACTAAGATTTAAAATATAATGTTATGTTTTTTTAAATATTTTGTCGACACCATTGGATAACAGCATACTTCGTGAGTTCTCAGTAAGCGGAGTGCAATTGGCCGGCCATCGAACCTGTGCAAACTAACGCTTAGTTTTTATTATGTGCATTTTCTAGTTAAACGGAATTGCGATGCTGTGTATACTTTTTATTTAGGTCATATGTAAGACCTAAATAAACATTTCAATAGAAAGTGTACCTGGATTTAGCTTGGGCTTATTCTAGGATTTATAATAATTATGATATATATAAGTTATACCTTTGAAGTATCAAGAACTCTTAACAATATCATTAAGCAATAAATTCGTTTATATTCAGTATCCATTTACAATATATCAATAATATTCCAAGTATGTTTACCTAGATTTCAAAAATATAAATATTAAGTTAGAAAAACTTTCGAAATTCTGCTTTCAATTGACACAACTCCAGTTAACAAACCCAATTTATACGCCACGAAACTTACCTAAAGCTGACTCATACTAACAAGTAATTCTATTATCAGAAATATTCGCAAACTCAGAACTAAAACATAATTAAGTAGTTTTAATTGCGGCACTTGCGAACAAACAGCGCTGAGTTCGCTGCGACCTCAATATTCTTGTATGACAACTTTGAGAATTCACGGTTCAAATATTGTGTACCTCTAAGTCAAACATAATTAAATTATATATTAATCATTATATGTATTAACATGTTTAGTTTATTTAAATTTAAAATTAATATAGAATGAAAAATAAATCGACACGAGCAGGATTTCAAACCCGCGACCTCTGGGAAACCTACCCGTCGCTATACCAATTGAGCTGCCGAATCCTGCCCGTATCGGCTTTTTTTCTTTCCAAATTTATAAACAAACTATACATTTATGTTTAAAACATTAAGTTCTTTTTTCATTGCAGCATTCTCTTGCTTGAGTCTCCCTTAAGGCTCACTTGAATAAGTTCGATAAAATCAAATAACAATACCCGTCTTGGCTTCACAAGACCCCAATCAAGGGAAAAACTGCATTCTCACCATGCTGATAATAGTCTTTACTGACCCCAGCTTATCTACCGTAACGTATAAAAATATATTAACAGCCGACATATTGTGTGTACAATCGGGGTAATGTTTCGAAAATAGTTGAGAGGGCTTGCGGTGGGGGAATATAAATTTGTATGGTTTATAGATAAATATTTATAATAACAAAATGTTCTAAAAGTTTCTGGAACACTTGTGCTAATAGTGCGATATTCTTATTTAATATACTAACGCCACCTAGTAAGTTTAAAAAGAACTACATTCGTATAGGCTTTGTTCTTTTTGTAGGACCAATTACACGAGCATGTCGCTTCGTAGAATCCGTTGTTCTTTTTATTTCGATGATTGCTCAACGTCTACACTTAAGATTTGAACGTATCATATAAGTATATAACTCGAGCTAAATTTTAATCCTCCAATAGTTGCAGCCAAATTTCAACCTATACTATAAATTTTACAATATACATACAAAACTAAAAAACAAATAGAGAGGGAGAGTGACAAAAGTGTTGAGCGAGATAGATAGATATACATTTTAAATGTTTGTCAGAGAATTTCACTTTTATATTAATCAAACTTATACAGATATATCCTTATTATAAGAAAAAAATTCATATGAAAAAGAAATACAGGAATGACTGACATGTTTTTACATTGAATGTATTTTGTTTCAGGGCAAAGCTAAACGAGAACAATCGCTGGATGAGCTGAAGGAGCACATTCATAAATATTACATACCTCTCAGACGGCAATTTATGGTGTTGTTTCCTGAAGGTGGTTTCCTACATAAGAGAAAAGAAATCAGTCAAAGGTAACGGAATTCACTTTGTATTGTTATCTGGCAATCATAATTAATAGAAACATACTAACTACATATATATTCCATTGTAGTAAATATTCAAAATTCAAGTTAAAAACATAATTATTGAATCATTATTATAGTAATTCATTAATGATGGAATGAATCATGATGATAATGATTTGAGATCGTGAGAATTGATTTTTAAAGTTTCAGTATTTTTATAATATATTATAATAATTATTCAAGCTAATTAACCTAGCAAGTTGTTTGTTGAACCAACATTTCCTTTGGAATCAAGCAATTATATTATATTGAGAACACACAGCTATTTCTTAGAAGGAGTCAGTAGACAGATGGAGGTACTCTAGAATAACGAGCTCCAACATCCGTTAAATTGGTCCTTGTAAATAATACTGAAATAAAGTCACTCGGAGTCGGCCATTCCGATGCAATATATGGTATCGAGTGCATTGTGAACGAGAAATATTATTGTTGTTTTTTTTTTTTTAACTTATAACGAGCCATGATACGAGCCTCGAATGTTGTTTTTCGTTTCAAATTTGATAGCTTCTCATTAGGATCTTTTTCAAGAGTTTTAGAAAATGTAATTTTCTTTTTGATTTTGTAACGCTTGACGTGTCTTGTATAGCGTCTCATTTACTCTAGAAAGGTAGAAATATTTTATTAAAGTAAACAACTATGTTTGCTTTTCCTTTTGATTAAATATTCATTAGGAGTCCCTAGATCTGACAAATTCAGTTTAGGATCAGCTAAAGATTTTTTTATATAAAAAAATATTTTTCTAGAAATGTAATTTTACTAAGACGTATGTATTATTTTAAGGTTTGCTGAGAAAAATAATTTACCAAAGCTAGAATATGTATCGTTACCGCGGGCTGGAGCTATGAAGGTTATTATGGAAGAAATCGGTCCTCACTATGAACAAGCTGGCACTTCCAAGCAGGATAGTAAAATAGGTAATATTATTAAACTACATTATTTGATAATTTAAAATGACTATAAAATAAATATTTATACTATTTACGTCCTGAAATAAATAGAAGTTTACAAGTTAAATTACACTACGGCTCACGTAATTATAAAGAAATTAAAACTATACTTGTTTGTGAATAGTAAATAATAATTATTATTTTTGGACAGATGACGTTAACCAAAACAATACAAAATCGTCAAAAGTGGATACTATTGAGTGGATCCTGGATGTGACCATTGCGTATCCAGATCGTATTCCAATTCATCTTCAAGATATCGTCTGCGGCATCCGACCTCCTTGTACTACCCACCTTCATTACCGACTGTATCCTAGCAGCGAGGTTTGTATAATAATTTGGTACTAACATGAAGAACGTAATTACGAAACAATTACGAATGATTTGTTAAAGAAAATACAGATATTCTTTCAAAAGCCAAATCTCGATAATTTTGGAAAAAGATAATGGATTCAAACCGAATATAAATATCCTACTTTAAAATTTTGGAACATGAAATGAAATTGATTACAGCCACTGAAACAAAAACAAGTCCAAAAAGAACCTGTAGTCCTAAAAAGAGGCAATATAGGTTTTGGCAACGTTGCAATTTGGTAACTTGCCAAACGTTTATTGCATGGAAAATAATGATTAGATAATCTGTCATCGATATATTTACGATCCTTCGCTCGTATAAAATATTATTGGTTTGTAGGTCAGAGATTGAAAACTGATAAATAACTTTTATTGTAGTTTCTAAGAAAACTTTTTTAGTAAATAGATCTTTTGTGAATACTATGACCCACATACTGATATTTATAATTGAGAAGTTCTGATTAAATTCCGAGTTTCGTGATATTTTATTGTTCTTTTCCAGGTACCATCAGATACTGATGAAATGACTCAATGGCTATACGATAGATTTATAGAAAAAGATAAAATGCTTGAAGAGTATTACCGTACAGGAAAGTTTCCATCAAAAGGTAATATTTCCGAAATACCGAGGCAAGTGAGGCAGGACAACCTCCGATATCTCATCCTGCATCTATTTTATATAGCTTCAACCTTTTTACAATATAAGATGTTTTGCGAATTGTTCAGCTACTTTTGGTAACAAGATGAACGACCAGATTGTCTTTAATTAATATCATCTACCACAGTTGCGTAAGTTTTGTATGTAAAAAAAATATGATATTATATCATGATTTTTACACGTTTGGTCTTTGGAACATCAAATTAAATACAATCCATTCTCTCTTGTTCTGAACGCGAGAACTTATTGTTTGCAATGTCGTCTAATGGGCCATATTATACAATAGTTTAAGCATATTCTTAAGTTGTTTATTATAAGTGATTTTGTTTATTTTGAATGGAGATTTTTTTGCCTTCAGTACAAGAAGGAATCTGTTGTGTTTCAAAGCTTAAGTACATTTTTGTCTTTTTCTTAGGGTTTTCTTTAGTTTAAAATACAACGTTACCTACAATTGACATGTCGGGTAATCTCGATGTATTGTGCCGATGGTACAATGATTTGCGTTCTACCAAAAGCACTTGTTAGTGAGAAATTAAATTGTTGTGTGGAAATCAAAGTGTGCTGTGACAAACGAGTCAATATATAAGTCCTTTTTAGAATAGGTTTGTGCTTTGCGCTGTACCAAATTTTTAATTCTGACAATAATCTTTCTATGTCTACGTCTACTCTTTAATGAGGAGCGCTGGTTTCTGTTTAGTTTTATTTTGCATCTTTATTTTCATTAATAATGTTAGAAAAACTAAGGATCGTGGCATATCATTTACAATTTTCATATCAAATTTAGTAAGATTCTCCTTTTTTCTTAAATAGGGACAATTTTTGTCCGTAATGTAATAATGTTGTAAGAGGCGGCAATAATTGAACTGTTTTATGCAATTATGTGCCCCTCACGATTTTCATTTTAATTATGTTAACGTATCTACTAACAAATTTAAGACAGAACCAGATTAAAAAGATAAATGTTTTTGATGTGCCTTTGGCTTGCATTTCGCACATTCATGGATTCTGTCTTCTTATTGCATAACGCAGTTAATATTATAGTAGGTATTCTAAAAGTTTTCAGAAATTGACAGTAATGGCAGTAGCTTGGGTTTCGTGTTCGAGACGAGTCAGCGCTCCTGTAAAAGTAGTGAAAATCACGATTCACATTCTATTTAATCACGATCCCGTTTGTAAAATAAAATCGAATTTTATACAAAAGAATTTCAGAAGCCATACGCTATCGGAATACTAAATTAACCGTTAAGCGTAAACTTATCTGTATACTGTCAGTAAGAGTTCTTGATCATTGATCAATCTAAATTAGGTTAAGTCACGATAGATTTTACACGTAGCTTAAGTATCAAAATTTTTGTTCTCTCGTCTGAATGTTCCTTTCATTAGTTTGTATTGTACAGTTTATATCCTAGGTTTTGTGGTACAGAAAATATGCCAAAATTAAAGTACGTTTTGCCGGAAGTGCCTAGGCTTAATTGGTAGAGGGCTTGTTGGAGATATTTGAAAAATCATTTATAAAAAATTGTCAAGGTTGTGCGATTGAGATAGAAATCATCTGATCTCTTTCTATCATATAGGATATATATGTATAACTATATGTACTAAATGTGTAAACGGATGAAGATGAACAGTAAGGATGAATTTCTATAGAAATTGCAGAAATTTCATTTTCATTTGAATTTATTTAAAAGTATACTAAACGGTTTAGCTTTTACATATATATATGTATAGAAATATATTATATTACATTGTCCAAGCTGTTATGAGCTTTTTTTGGATGTGTTTTAATACAAAAGCGTAAGGACATAAAAACGGTAAATTTCTAAATAAATATAACACGGCTAACATGTTAACATACATTTTTAATGGTGAAGACAGTACTTAAATGTTTCATTTATATGTGTACTAATATTATAAATGTGGAAGTAAGTTTGTATGTTATTTCTTTCAAGTCACTAGATATTGATGTGCTTTTGACATGTGGAGGGCTGGAATGCGAAGATTAACCCAACACATGCTGTGCCATTACCACGCATTGCTTATTAAAATATATCTTCACAGGTTTTTGGTCTCTCAATTAAAATCACCTCAATATACTTAGTTTTACAAACGTCAAGTCCGATTCAGTTCCTTTATCCATAACTGTGCCTTCTATTGCATCATTCGTCGTATCGAAATTTAAACTATATAGAAGTTTTATTTGAATCGAAAATAGTGTTAAAATAATTTTGCACAAATTAAATAGAATTACAAGACATGTGATTCATTGTAATAAATTTTAACCATATGTTATTTTTCTCCTTGTTATCATAATATATCCATTTATTACCGTTTTCTTTTTAATAAACTGTTTGTCTACTTAATTTTGGATACCATACTGTAATTAAATATTTCTTTTTATAATATTTTTGCTATTCAAATACTTACAGTATCACTATGCATTTAAACCTTAAATGTATTATTCATAATTGTACTGACTATATTTACCTACAAAGAAGTTTAGATTTTTTTAAATTTTTATTTGAAAGGCAACTTCATATTTGCATATTGAGACCTTTGGATTTAATAACACCACTCTTAATTGTATACCATTTTTCACCTAAAGTAATAAAAACTATCTTTACTTATAATATTATTTAGGTGTTTTGGTTCAGTTCAAGTTTTTTTTGTATTTTACAACTGTTGTAAGTTATAAAACGCAAGAATTATTTGATTTGTATTTTTGTAGAACGGACTTAATGTTAGTATTGGATGTTTGTATAATACAGTAAAATTCATCGACATAAGCAGGAATTGATCCTGCTACCTCTGATATTTTTTGCCGGCGCTCATTTCATTGCGGTTTTAACGAGTTTCGAATTGAATTGGAATTCAATTGTAACAAGAATTTATACAATTTTGTAATTATTATTTATAAACATAATATTCAAATTCAGGAATTCATAGAGGAATTCTATATACATATTCTTTCAGTGTATTTTATGTGTTTGTGTATTTTTATAAGTGAAAGCAGCTTCTTTGTTGTTTTTTTTTAATTTAATAGTCAAGCTAATGAAACGCAAGTGAGACTTGTGCTAGGGTCTCGTACTAATGCCTTAAACCTTTCAAAGATGATTTCACTGTTAACATATGTTTTTGAAATATGTTCTTATTCCAAATTATATTAATACGGTACCAATCTAGTGCTGTTGTTTTTCTAAATAATCACATATGATTATTTAGTTTCGTTGTTACTTTTTTGTTCAGTTAAGTTTGTAGTAGTTATAGGTTTGTCTGTGTGGGTTTCGCTTCTTTTTTTATTTCCTTTCATTCTACATTACTACTGATAAAAAATATCAGATTAAGTAAGGAGATTCAGGGGTGTTAGTTACTTTTATGTTTTTTTTATTTTTGGTTAACTGGTTTATTTTATTATGATCAATGGTTCACTATGTATGTGTAATTTTATGTAACGTGCATCAATTTGATGAATTTAAGGGATTATAACATTTGATGTTTATATTAAGTTTCACTTTGGAATCATTGAAATGAATATGAAATTAATTGGAGATTATATTTCCGTTTCAAATAATATCCATTTGATATGACAATTTCTTATTCACCCTGGATTTTTTTAATTCGGTAACATATTAACTAAAGAAGTATTTTGAATTTTTCATCCAATTTGAATTTTTATTTTATTTAATTATAATGTTCAAACAGTGTCAGTTGTCGATGTGAGTTAAGTGAAGCTTGACGTCTGTAAATAGGTTAAGGGCGTTCTTCAGTTTATGAATAAAGCACATTGCGGCACGTGATTTTTGTTTTATTTCGACATTATTGTATACCTGAGTATTTTGATGAATTTTGCTTTTATTTAGCTTATTAAAAGATACATACAATATATTTCGATTGAGTAAGTTATGGAATTAAAGCAAAATTTAATTATATCCATATATTTTAAAGTTTGCATATTTGGAATATTTTTGTTTACTTATTTACATATTGTACATTTTCCATCCACACCAGTGATCACTTGTCTACAAATGGAAGTGTCAGGAGGGCCTATTTTGCAACCATAATCGTACTTATCGAAATATGTTCTAAAAAAAAACTCCTCAACTTAAAATAAAAGCTACAAAGATCCAAACATATTCTGGTCTGAGAAGAACAACACATCACTATTTAATTTTACATTTAGTTTTAACAGTTTAATTTAACAGTTTTTTCTGAGTAGTAGATTATAAATGTTAAATCTTTGTACATCTAAGAGAGAATAGTTTACATGGATAATAACAAATTGTCTCTATTTATTTTAAAAATAAACAAGTAGCATCTGCAAACAATAATATCCTATATTTATGCCTCATAAAGTAATGTTAGTCATTTATGTTAATGAGAAACAACAAAGGCCCTGATGTAGAGCCTTGTGGTATGATCATTTTTGACAAATGAGCTAAGGGAACACTTTCCATTCACGTCTACTTTCTGAATCTGTCATTAAGATATGAAGTAATTTTAACTAGTTTATATATTTAGATTTATCAATATTTTTTTTCTAATTTTCCCAATGTTGTGATTTCTTAATTAGGGTTTTATGCTGTACGTTATATTTATAGAAAAATATATATTTATTAGTTATAACAAATGTCCACAGTAATTTGTGATTACTCTTAACAGTAAAACTATTCAGGTATAAATCAATAGCATATAATATATTGTTTAAATAATGAGTACAAGTATCAGTTGTAGGGTAACCAGAAGTGAAACCAAACTGTGTCATGTATGAAAGATTATTTTTATTAAACTAGTTGACTAAATTTAAATAAGCTTCTCATGGTTATAATTTTCAAAAATTAGTTGACTAAGGATAATTTAAGGGTCCTACTAAAGTAGATCTATGTTAGCTTAACTTTAACTTAAAAATATATATTTTTTTATTCAACTTAATAAAACATTGTCCGTACGTATTCTCAGAGCGGCAGCTGTTAAAAAGTTTAAAGAGTAAATGATGGTATTGGAGAATCTTTATATAAAAGTTTATTGATATATTTTTTGATATTATTATTAAGCTATTATTTAATAACCAAGCCTATAGTTACATTCCATACAATAACTTTTGTTCTTGAAAGTGAAAATATAACCAATCTCTACATTCACCATCACGTGCCGATGTTTGGAGACAACAGATTTCTATGGAAATACAAAATAAATAGCCTACCCGCGAAATTTATTGAACATCAAGAGTAAACAAAAACGGAAGGTAACTTATTTTTTTTAACACACAAATGAATGGAAATTAAGGTTGTAGAATGTGTGAAACCTTTATTAACGTATATTTTTTATATTTGTTAATATTCTTCCAAATATTGCATAATATTTATTTATAATTGTGTTAGTATTCAAACCTTTTCATGTTGACTTAGAAATAGAGGCAAATAAAAGTTTATCTTAAAAACTATTATTTACTAAAATAACTATTATTTAATACATATTATATTTTATGACTGTTTTTATATAATTTCTAATTATCCCCCACCGATGATTTGATTATATTTAAATAGTTCCTTAAATATTCTAAATATTGCTTAAGAGTACATATTGGCTAACTAAGGTGTAAATAGAACCTAAATAATACACAAATTATGTACGCTATAAAATGAAATTTCTCATAACAATACTGTGCTACGATAAATACATGGGGTGCCTTTTATTATACTGTTATTATTTCTGATCCCACGCGAACGTTGGAGCTGACAAAAGCAAGTATTTAAATAACACCTACAATTGAAGATCAAAAACCTGCAAACGACTTCCATCCCATTTGTGTCTAATCCAATATAAAAGAACATACTAAACGTCTGCGGAATATTGGAGAGAACTGAAAATCGCCTTTCAACCTGTAAATAACATTTCAGGCGCCGTAAAAATATATATCGCCCGACGAACACGTGTCGCTTGAAGACAACGACAAAGACGTATGAAACTTTCTAGATGTGATGATATAATAAGACAAATAACGGATTACAAACGGATTTTGTTTAAGTTTCGTTACAGATTTGTTCTTCTATTATGGGATGCATTCATCCCTTAAGAATAAAGAATCCCTTAAGAAGAAAGAATAATAACATATACTAATACAACGGTGATGTTTCATTTGTTCATAGAGACAGTAGGTCTAAAAATAGTCAACCAACCGTATAATGACTAGATCGACCGGCTGACCACTCTCTTCAAGAAGCCCAAATATACTAGATAAATTTTGAGTTAAAGATCCGGAAATTCATCTATCCCCCGCCTGTTTTAGTAAACTATGATAGTGACTATATTATTAGGCATTAATAAATACTAGTATAGCTATTCTTTTATTTTAAAAATATGCTATTCTACAAATAGCGCTTCCGTTGCCAGGAACAAAAAAAAAACACCTATCCCATCTAGATAGTA
The DNA here is from genome assembly GCA_963555665.1 of Dircenna loreta. Lineage (NCBI taxonomy): Eukaryota > Metazoa > Arthropoda > Insecta > Lepidoptera > Nymphalidae > Dircenna > Dircenna loreta. Next base: position 13,466,489 of record OY743088.1, on the reverse strand, counting down.
TATACCAACGTTTCATATAGGAAAGACACTCAACAGGAGCCGATTATATACGGACAAAAGGAAACCGTATTGAACTTTTTTATATTCACGTAAATGTTATTTTGTTATTACTTTTCTGTCATTCTTTGATCAAATTGAGTTACAAAAGTACTTCTTGTTAGAAATAAAGAGGTAAGCTTTGTTTGTCTCCAGGCTTTTTAAAGTATTTTCATAGAAGGGGTTGTTAAATTAAATCTATAACAGATATTATATTTTTTGGGTAGTTTAAGTGCCTTTTGTTCCGTTAGGTAATAATGTTTGTTTTTTTTTAAACTTACCTATATTTTAATGTACGTGACTAATGGATTACCAATTCGACAATTCTTACTAAGTCGATAACTTTGTCGACAAATTGTCAATTAAATAAAAAAAAATTGAATATAGATTATATATTAATAATAGATCCTGTACTATTAAGATGTCAAGTGAAATTGTTATTTTCTTTGTGACAAAATACTATAACAATGCCCTCACTTAAAAATTCATAAGACGAATGACAAAAATGTTTTTGTTCATTATTATTAACAAGTTTCCAAGTAATTGTTTTAAAAAAAAGTATTGACAAAGATCTGAGCGACATGTAATTTAAGAATATTTAAATTTGTTGAATATCTTTTTAAACCTTCCAATTTCTTTGTACGTTCAATGTTCTTTTGTATAATTACAAGCATTTTCAAGAATGTCGCGCACTTTAGAATAAATAAACATATATTTTTTTAGAATAAATAAACATTTTTTTTTAAAAAGGATTGCATTACATGCTCATTAATTTAGTTATTATGGATTATTACATTTTTTATATTTAATCACAATTATGTGCTCGAACCTTATAGTGAAAACCTTAATAATAACACAAGGGCTAAAGTGGTTCTTGGTTATTTACATGACGAGAATATTCAACCGCAAAATTGTATTTATAAGCAAAACATCCGACCGATGAACTCGGGGTATACTCAGGTTACGTGTAGTATAGACAGTTCAATGAAATGGAGTATAGTATATTGTATGAGTGGTTTCCATTATTCTAAAGACAAACCATTTTGGTTAGATACGCTACTTCACGAATACAACGCAATTATCGTGTTTGTGTAGAAATTTGAAAAAGTACTTTTTAGTCAAAAAATTTTTATAACACAATAATAATAATATTATTATTTATATTCTATTAATGAAAATAGTACGCTTAGCAAAAAAAAATAGGCTTATTAAATGATGGAAATAGATAAAAGTATTGTATTTATATTAAATTATTGATACGCCTCGGTTTCCCACAGGCGGAACTTAAGTACTTAGCGACAAAATTTTATAATACATCTCTATCTCCATTGCTTTCAGCTGACAATCTGCTGTCAAACTAAATACATTATATTTTTTATGGGAATATGTGATAACGAACAGACAATTAACTCATTAAGGGTGCCATCGCTTAAAGATATCTTTAAATATCTCACGAGAGGGAGAGAAACGGTATGGCATCCAACTCTCTTAAAATTATAGCCTAACATTCAAATTTTTAAATTTATTACGAATTTTCATTGTACATAATATCCAATAATCACTACGGGTAGTTTTACTGTAATTATATTTCTTCAAAATCAAATCATATAAATTTGATTTATTTCTTATGGTAAAATAACTTATTTTGGAAGGATTCAAAAAATAAAACTATGGCATCGTGTAGTGACACGATGACAGCTGGAGTGCAATGAATGTTAAAGTTATCAAATGACGAAATAATAGCGGACATTGGCTCGCAAGCTGTCTCGAGTTATTAAACTCTGTGTGAAGTACTTTTATAATTATTGCGTTTGAAAACTAGCTTGAAATCGTTTCAAATATTTTATTATTCAATAAACTTTCTATATTGTGAATTAAAACTAAACTATTCATGTTTCCGTTATTATTTTAAATTATTTATTTATTTATATCGTTTGACTGTAAACTGAACCCATAATTACTCGTCAAATGGAAACGTCAGGAGGGCCTAATTTGATACTATATTATCGAAATGAGGTCTTTTGTAAAGACATTTCATATTAATGTAAAAGCTTCTAGAGTTAAAAACGCGTCCTGATCTGAGAAGAACCACACATCAAACTCAGTCAGGTATTTTTTTATTGTGATTACTATTTCACGTTTGTAAATATTTCAATTATTTTGAATGAAAAACCATTTATACTTTTAATCACTTAACATGATTTTTATTACGTGAATCAAAATTACGTTATCTTTTGAACATAAATCGTATAATTGGTTAAAATATAATATGTTTGTACTTTAAAGTCACGATGATACAAAACTACTTAAAAGTGGGTTCTAGCTAATATTAAACTTAAGTGTAATATCATTTTACTTTTAAAAATATTTTTATACAGATTGTAATTAAAATTTTAAACAAAAGAGGTAATTTGCACTGCCTACTGAAATACGTCTGCGTCCGTTCGTCTATAGATATCAGTAAACTGTGCGAGATCTAGGATTTTTTTGTAATACATAATATTCATTGAGGCATAAAACATACGTGATAATATTTTTTTCCCGCCCGCGATACTCTCGCAAGCGAACATTACAATTCAATGCGCATATGTTTATTTAAGCGACAAGCGTAAAAATGTATGAAGCTCAAACGCACAACTCATGAGCGAATAAGCGTAAAATGTACATTATATTAACGTTTATTAACTCAACTTTTAACATAGTTTTACAGGAAAATGTATGATAGTAGAGTAAGTAAATATAGGTTTATAATATCTATAAAATCCGACGAATAAGTAAATTATTTTAAATACCAATAATTTTAAAATTTGCTACTAAAAAGTCACAAAATATCGGCCATCTATGATGAAATAGAAACTGCTTAAAGCATAAATTCAATGACTTTCCATCACTATAAAACCTAGCCAAAGTTAACTTAATTAGCACTAAAATACCTTTCAATTAATTGTTTTAAGTACCAGTATCATAACATTATATATAACTCACTGCTAAAAGCAATAAATTTAGTGAATTTGACGGCTTTTTGTAAGCGCTTTATATTTGGACCCTGGTACTTTTTGTAAGCGCTTTATAATTGGGCCCCGGTACTTTTTGTAAGCGCTTTACATTTAGATTTTTTTATTTTTAAATATGTAATAATAAAATGTATAAACGCAACATATATCATATTCTTAAAAAATAAATATCGTTAATAAGAAATGAATACTGAACAATATAAAATATATCCATCATATAAAATTATTACGTATTTTCATTATAGTAACGTAGTTCCATGAATACACGTAAAACATACGATTTTTTAACAGGTCCAACTCTCTTATAATTGTCTTTATATTTTACATTTCAAACTTTAACTCTACATTCGAATGCTTTGCAGCAATCAGTCAGTCGTCTTTATCAGTAAGTTAGTTAATAGACAGACATCATGTTATCCAAGCTGAAGTTATTAAATTTGTATTAAATATACAATAAACAAGTAAGCCCTGATCGTGTCGGTGATTTTTTAATTCAAAATACATTCAAAATTACAGAGATACGTACGTAAACACTTACGTACGTAACACTTTAGCTAAATATGAGAGTTCAGCGACACATGCACTAGGAAAATTAAACAGTTAACTGTTATCACGAGGTTGCCGCAATTTGCAAACTTAACTTACTTAAACCATAGTTTTATATCTTACGACATTTCTCTCTGAGGATCAGTAGCAGATTTAGATTTTATATTAGTTTGAGCTATATACGTGATGAGTGTTCGGAAATCCCTTAAAACTCTTTTCAAAGACGCTACAATACTTACGCTTCCATTACTCTATATCTTAGAAAACATAGAATATGTCCGAGAAAAACTGCAATGTAAAAAGCCATGATTGGGATGTAAGGAGGAATAATTGATTTTGAATGATAATTATTTGTCATTGTTAATATGTAAATAGCACAATTGTCTACTGCACGTTTTAAACACTTCCCACCATGTTAAACTATAAAATCTTGTGTAATCATTTCCTTCAGGATGTCTAGCCGTCATTCTAGCATATAACTATTTTCCAGACGGGACATGTTCATCTTTCAGCAGTATAATGTCTCCAATATTGTAGTACTTTACGTTGTAGCTATTTAGATCTTACTTGCAGTCTGCTTACATATTCTATTTGCCACCTGTGCCAAGAATCCGTCAATTACTAACGATCCATTAAAAATATAAATGTATCTAAAATCGGGAGATGGAAAGCTAATTAGTGTCTCTTCTTAAAAAAAGAACCTGGTGTCAGTCACTCCAATGCTTCAGGATCACAGTTGTAAACTGGACTCGAGAGCCTAGAGCTTAGACATGCCTCTATGACACAGTGTGTTATTGATGATTCTTTAAATATCAGATTCGCCGTTACTATTCTACGCAAATAGTATTTGATCGATTTGACTCCGGCCTCCGGCCTCCGAATTGAGGGCTACATTTCAGAGGTACCCATTGCACAAGCTAGGAGTTCTTTCAATTGACCACGACGTTTCTTCTTATTTAAGAATTGCCAAAGGCATTTGAAAACGCTAATTTTCGCTATAAAACACTCCAGATTTAGGTGAATTTGCCTCTGCGTTACATTTTCCGCTGAAAAGCACAGATGATGTAGACGTGCTACTTCCGACCAGTTTCCGGTGAATTGTAGTTATAGCCGTGCATATGTAAATTTCAATATATGCTGTTTTACTTATATAAACTCCTCAAGGTTATGAGAACTTCAATACCCGCGAAGTCCACCACCCACCCTTGAGATTATCATCGTCAAGATATGGGTCTAGTTGTATTGATAACAATATCTTAGGTTTTATTTTCCTACTCTTTGCTAAAAGTTTTGCTACTTTTTGTTTCTAAGTTCTAGTCTAAGTCTGGTAAAAACTAAGTAATTGACAATTTCAACCCCACCTTTCCATGACCTGCCCTTTGAAATGGTGCCACTAGATTCAAAAGCTTCATAGGTGCAACGTAAATGTATTGAAATTAAAAAAAAAACCTGACTGAATCAAATAATTAGTAAACGTTCGTTGGTCGTGTGTTAGTCGTTGGTTATTATACTATATGACAATCAAATAAACTTCAATATTAGTGCTAATACAGGTATCACAGATCATTTTTTTTACATTATTAACCAAAATACCAAGCCTACCAATATCTACACTATTACGGTTCTATTAGCAAGATTTAGAGTTTGTAGGGCGTTCTTGTCGTCCAATCAGTGCGGTCCAAAATCACACAATTACACTAAATACCCTCAAACATTTATCAATTAGATTACATCCTAAACAAACATAACAGTCACTAACGAGGGTCTGTTTCTGTGTGTTTGTTTATATAGCATCTTGATTAAGTTTTCGCTAAAGAAAATAGATTTGGTAATATTCGTAAATGATTGATTAAAGTTGATTCGGTCTAATATTTTATATCTTGTGTTTCATTTCGTAACAAGTATACAGTGTTTTAACATAACAAAAGATAAGATTAAAAAAATGATAAGATAACAATGTCATTTGAGTATATTCGTGAAAAAGGATGAAAAACATCCACATAAAATGATTTAAATTAAACTCAATGATAATTAATAAAGTTAAATTTAATGGCGTTATTAAATCAAAATCTTAAAGCGACTTTAATTTGATTATTAACGAAATTCAATTTTATAGCGATATAAAACCGAAATCTTAAAGTGACATAAATATACAAGATTTTAGAATGAAAATATATAAAAACTTTGAAAGGAAATGTTATTGAGGATAAATTTGGTGATTCCATAGAATTTTGTTGTAATTACCTCACTTTAAACAATGCCAGCTATGCACGTTGAAATTTCACTCGAGTGTATAAATCAAAGGAGTTTAATTTAAAAAATTCATATAGGTAGCAGTGGGGACTTGTAAGCGAGTTTATTGGACAGGCGCATGCAAAATTAAGGCCCTGTTGGCTCCGGAGGTAACTGAAACAAACAGTTTGTTGCAGCTGTGTGCTGCGTTTAAACGGGAGAGTAACTGGCACATTAAATTTAATTATATTACTGGTACGTTTAAAATGTCACTTTTTTTTTTAATATGTTATATATCTTTGGTGTTTTATATTATATCAGTGATATCGATAATGTGGAAGAAAAGCAATATTCTGTAATGTATATATTAATTTTCCATATACTCGGTAGATATATTAACTTATTACTATGGAAGACTTTTACCAATGGTAAGGTTACCGAAGGCTTTTCCAATGCTACAAAATAATTTAAAGTAAACGAGGCATAGCTGCAGCTCTATCTCATCCTCTCATAGTTATTGGGAGCACAAAGAAGCACGAAGTTGAACACCTTTCTGTGTTAATACCAGACTCTACATTGTCTGAAGCCGGCGGCCCTTTTACTTGATTAAAGTTTAGACAGCAAAGGAGATTTTAATTTATTGCTTGTAGAAAATATATATAAAAGCAGCATTTAGTAGATACAGATTTGTTCAAGCCAGACATTTTTTAATTAAAACTACTTAATCTAAATATAATTTTATTAGATTACAAGTACACATAAAAAATATATAATTTAGGACTACTGACTATTGAATTTACATTATAAATTTAATCCGAAGGTTGAACGTTTTTTAGCAACGTGCTCACGGGAAGACGAGATGTGACATCTCGATCTGTAAAATTATTTTTTTCGTTAATCTAAATCCTAAATTAAGTGATATTATGTTAATACAATTGTGATGAGTTTATTATACTTTTGAACTGTATTATTTACATTAATAGCAACTAGAAGAAAGGAGAAAAATGAATAAAATACCAAGGTTTCAGTTACAACGCTGAAGTTCTAAGACGATGTGAAATTATAATTACGATAGCTTACATTTCAAAGCAAAATCTCAAGTACTGCTTTAATGAAATGCAAAAAACTTGTATGTATAAAAATATCAAAAGACAAATACTTAATATACTAAAGGGTTGTTAAATGTTTATATGTTGACTCTGTAAAAAAAAGCAAATATTTTTAACAATAAATAATAAACACTATACCTTCAGTTATTATATTTTTATGTGAAAAGTTATTAAATATTTATGTGAAAAAACGTTTGTTCAATGTTTTATTAATATGTAGTTAGTTACTCACACTGGCGACATCAATTTTCTGGGGAAAATATTTATATTTTTATATTTTTTGGGGAAAATTTATGTATATCTATAAAAATATATTTTTTAATTTATTAACAATACTTGTAGATACAAGAAATAAGCTAGCACAGAAATCAATAAAGTTTCAACTGAAAATAAAGTACATGTAAATTGTGTATATATTTTTATTTTTATATATTTTTAATTATACCCAAGAAAACAGACAAATATATATTTTGTTATGACTGACAAAATGTGTCAATGTTTTTAATTATGACGTGTCTGTGGTAAAGTCGACGTGACATTACGTGACAGGAATAGTTTGTTCATTTGTCACGTCATTGCGAGTTGATCTCACTAAGATTAGAGGAAAAGTTGTTAAGACGTTCCTTATTTGTCCTGAATATATATGAGTAGAGTAAGGGTATATAATATAGGTGCTTTTGTAATTATATCTCAGTATAGAGTTCCAATCTAAAAATCATAAGTAAAATTTTCCTTTACCAACTAATTTCCACTATTTTCAGTTCAATAAGTACCATATCAAAGATAGGGCATAATAAAATTGACATATTATTTTAAGCTAATTTGGCTTTAATCGCAACTACATAAGAACGGAAATCCGTTGAATTTCATCATCTTGGGTTGTATTTTATACGCACCTATAAGCAATCACGAACATTCTTTGAGAGTAAAAAGAAATTATGCTAAGGGAAAATAGTTCTTATGTCAAAGGCAAAAGAGTAAGATTTATATAAAGTAAGGATGTATTCACATGGACGTCATTTAATGATGTCGTGGACGGTATGCTTTGATCTTGTTTGTGGCGCGTGGTGCAAGGCTTGTTCCTTTTTTGAAGGGTTACATGAACCTGAAAGAGCCCTGAAAAAGAACAACGTTTGAAAGCATTTTTTTTTCTCAGGCCAGATTTTCTATAGTTAAAGAAAAAAGAAAACTTAAAGGAGTGTTCCAAAATAATATTGAAAATATTATATATTAAAATATGCCGTCCTAAACAGCCCTCTTTATTCCCTAACTTTGTATATTTTCAAAACTCTTCTTTAGGAACAAAAGAGTGAACAGAATAATTATCCAAAACAAAAAAAATACATTAGAAATTTAATTTTCAAATTATTGTATCAAACTATTGACCCTAGTAGATATTTTTACGCAAAGCTCTTAACTTTTACCAATCACCAATAGTAAAACTTACTCGATAGTTGCGGGCTGTATCAAAGAACACAACTTCGTGGTAGTTCGGCAACATTCGTATAACTTCGGGAGTAACGAGATTCTTCTTTGATGAGTTTCTTTTAATAATGAATACGTGTAATCAGTGCTTTATTTACTGTATATTTTTGTTTGTATATAATCATAAGGGCTCTAGTTAAGGTAGAGTAAAATATAGGGTCATTAGTGAAGTTTATATCTTTATTAAATTAAAGAACAAACATACTTCAAATACTTATTTAATATAGATATAACTTACGTTATAAAATCTCAATAAAGATAGAATTTTTAAAGCAACGATGCAACATTTTGCTCATACACTTAACCAATTTTCAGTATGAGCTAGCTAGGCTAAGCTACTATTAGAATTCCCTGGCGATGTAATACATTGATTTTTTTATGTTTTTACTTTTCCCATTTGTGTACTGTATTCATAATTTTAATAAAAGCTGTTTGAGTATTTCAGTGATCATTTATTTTATATTATGGCATAATTTCAGAAAACGTTTTACATTACATTTATGGCATTACATTTGACGACTGTTCTGCGTTTCGACCACTCCGGCTATTGTGGCGGTCGTGGGTTCAATGGTTGGCAATGAATTTGAATTTGAATTTGAAATGTATTTTTAATTTAAAATTTATATTTCTAGGATCTGGGTGTTGTTTATATATAATAGTTTATATATGTTTATCAGTTGTCTAGTTCCAATAAAAACTTTCCTTTGTTAAGGGCCTTTTTCTTTGTCTGAGAATGTCCATTCATTTATTTATTAAAATTATATGTAGAAAATAAATATTTTTATTTTTTTATTTTCTTTATATAATTTTTATATTTTTAAGAAACATTTGTATTTAAATACAATTTGCTTATTCCTTTGAGCCAATAAATCCCTGAACTCCGCTACATGTTTGCATGCTGTTTAATATTCATTAAGTTTATTTGAAATGCTAACTAAAGAAAGCGATTTTTAATAAATTAGCACTTTCGTATTTTTTACTTTGAAAAGAAATGGTATCTTTTCATGTTTTGGTTTTTACGAAATTTGATAAATCAATTTGTTAACACAATGAAAATATATTACAATACCTAATATTAAAAAACAATGTTTAATAGTATATATATTTTCATATGTGTGTGTGTGTTGTAAAGAACATTTATATATATTATTTACGACAACATAAATCTTCATTTGTGTTTACATATTTTAATATTCATCGTATAACTTATTTAATTTATGAATATTTAGTTTATTTTAAACTATATAAAGAAATAAAACTATGACCATAATAAACTATAATCTGGCTTGATATTTTGCATTTATGTATTATATATATAAGTACGTATCTATGTTATTACATGAAAATATACCCGTCATATAAAATTAAGCAATTATCTCCTCCCATCCACCCTTCAGGAGATATAAATTTAGATCAAACCCACGACTAAATTAGATATAGACCTTTTTATGAACCACTGTTTCGGAAAACGGTTTTCATATAAAATGACATACCCTAAGGCTGTGTGCAGACAGAGCGATACTGCATTGAGCCAATAGACGGATATGTCGGATATATGATTGACAAATATTTGTATACTAAGTTCTGTAACTTTGTACTGTGAACAAGATAGTTAAAATTCCTTAAAAATATCTCAAAACATAAATAGCTGTTAAACTTCTTAAATTTTTGATTAGATATGACATGAAAAATAAGCCAATACGGGTAGGAATTCGAACCCGCAACCCGCAAAAATATATATATATATATATGCAAGCCGTCCCGTCGCCCTATCAATTGAGTAAAGTATACAAATACGTATCGCTACTTGCCTCTGTAAATTTAGCCCTCGGCAGTGGACCCGATAATATATATAAATATGCACGCAAAACTGTAAATCCCAAATTACCCCCTTCCCCTCTTCTATTCACCTTACGATGGTGAACGTGTGGAATAATCACACTGACACTGACAGATTGAATGATTTACTTATCGCCGATTAGGTAAAAAAATCTATATATTTTTTTAAAAATATAGTGAGTCTGAAAAAACCCTAAGTTGATACAAAACATGTTATCTCTCTTGGTTTTATTCATATATCCCTAATCCGGATAAATTTAACGTAACGCTTAATTTAAACGGACCGGTGCTGAAGATTAAAAAATCCATTTCCTAAATCGAATACATTTACATTTGAAGTACATTAACGCACCAGTTATATATGGTGTTTATAAATACAAGGCTTTTGAAGTTTCTTTATTGGCGTCTGGTGTAGCCCTTAGAGTTTGAAACATGACTTCAGTAGGCCTACCGTGAACTTCCAAAAACTATGCTAGTTTTAAGAAGTTTTATTGCAATATTACAATAATATTACTTTGATTCGTACCATAATCTTTATTAACCCATTATGCTATATTCCAGTTTAGTGACGTAAAAATCGGAATTATTTCTTTAAATTATAAAATTTGTCATAAAAACAATATAACATTAAAATATTAAAATATTAAATGTCAAAACACACTTCATGGTACGAGTTAATAATGTTTCCTATAGAAAATGAATGAATGATTTAGAATGACGTCATCAAAACTTTTTATCAAAGCATTATAGCAATATTAATTTTTAGGGAAATTCTAAAGTAATATCATTGTAATATTGCTATAAGAGTTCATATCAATAATCACACAATATTAAGGTGAAAGAAAAAAAACAAAACGATGACATATAACTTAATAAAAAAATATTTCTCATATCACACATGGGTCAAAAACTTATTATTCAAGCGTTTCTGTTGATATAAATAATTATATATTATATATGTATAAGCTAATGCTTCCTTGACTTGTTTTCTCTACACTGAGGAATTTTATAACATAATAAATGTCGAGCCGACTGTTCTTACAAGACACGTGTAGCGCATTCTATGCAGGCTGATTGATAATCATATGAATTTAAATGAAAATGAGTTTTAATAAAATATAAAGACGGAATTAACGTTTTTTAGGGTTCCGTACCTAAAAGGTAAAAATGGCACCCTATTATTAAGTCTCCGCTATCTATATATCCGTCTGTCTATCTGTCACCAGGCTGTATCTCATAAACCGTGATAACTAGAAAGCTGAAATGTTCATAAATTATGTATTTCCGTTGCCGCTATAACAATACTAAATATTTAAAAAAAAAGCATGGAGCTATAAGTAAATTCATATATTGATATGATTGAAGATAAAGACCCTCTTTGAACCACAATAACGGTCATCACATTGAACAAGCCCACAGAAGATTTTAATTTTCAACGTTAATTATTTAGAACTAGAACATACCATCAAATGATTTACACACACATACATACTTATATAAAAACATAGACAGATGTAATAAATATGGATCATGAATTATCTTATTTATTTTTAAATATATAATTAGAATTAATAAACTAGTATATGAGACAGATACATTTAATGCTATGTTTGAAGGTTATTTTTTGCTGTAAATATAATATTAAATTGAGCTCCTTTTATAAACGTCCATTAACATGTTATTATAAGCTGAATATGAATTATTTGTGGCATAATTATGAAATAGTAATTTGGTTGTATTATATGGGTATTTTCTTATCCAAAAATGTATATATAACAATATATAATAATACAATATAGACTGTCAACTATTACTTTTTTATATATAATAACAATAATATATATTGAGATGTTTTAATAATAGTACAAGAATAAAGTTCGAGTTAAGTAACCCTCAAACGAAGGCAATGAAGGAGTCGTTGAAGGTTCTATCGCGACTAACCAATTGTTCAGAAACAAAGGTAGTTCTGGACTAAATATACTAGAAGTGACTTAATATTTTCAGTTAAAATTCATGTAATATTTTGGTTATGAAAAGACAAATTCTACATTTTATTTTAGGTTAATATTGCTTAAAAGTGTGTCTAAATGTATCTAAATGTGATATCCTCTAGGAGTAATCAGAAGTGGAGTGTAGCATAGGAATAGTGGCAGATAAAATGTTTTATATGTTCATTGCATTATACAATCTAAGTGACACTACCACAACTAGCGTACATCGCATCGTATTATAAAATGACTTTTAGTGAGTTAGTGCTACTCTTTAATTAATTGCGACTCCTGCTCACTATTTTTCAAGGTCAAATAGTATCATTTAAATAGTATAATAAAATGGGCTCTTTACTGTTGGGTTGTGTTCATTGAATTGAAATTCGTTTTCGTTGGTAAGCAATCATGAAAATTCTATTACACGAATGACAGGTCGTATACTTTTTATTATTTAAATTGGGTATTTCATTGGCTAGACTGCTTTAAGAGTTAAAAAAATATATATACACAGGTATAATAATTTATTCTTCATCTTTCGTAAATAAAACTTTAGAGATTTTAGTCAACAAAGAAACGGTTTATTCGACATTTTTTATTATATTTCTCGTAATATTCGTATATAGGAATAAATTTTATTGAAAAACAAAGTAGTAAAATGTATTTTCTTTCTTATAATATTGTGGCAGCATATCGTCCAGGAAATTGTACCACTTCAATTTTTGCAACATCCGCGACGTCTTGAAGGTGGAATTGAAAATCACTTAGTCTGTAGAGATTGCTTTGAAGCAGACTGGGGATGCGTTTCACAAGTGCTGTTTCAGCAAATTGTAAATGGGTCAATTTCTTGTATGGTCTTTGTATGTAATATGTGTTCTACAGTGTAGGTAGTAGCGGGCCCTTCATACATTCATTGAAACTAATATGAAAGCTGTTCGAGTGATTGAAAAAATAATAATAATCTAATATTATATTATGTCTGGAATTTTTGTTATGTAAAGAAATAAATGCATCTCATATATCGACTGCTGCAGCGTCTTTCAGAGAAGATCAGCCCCAATTAATCAAGTCTACAATAGCTCTACCGTGACCGATCTCAATTGGCATTCTTTTGAACAAAAGTAGAATAAGATTTCCTAAGTTGTTACTCTATCCCATTGATTCCTATTTCTCAGAGGTAATATATCTGTTTTATCTCTATTGTTACAGCCAATCGGCAACAGCGACTGAATGTTCATTTGGTATATGAAATATAATAAAATTCCTAAACTCCTTAATCTTACTTATATAATGAGCCGTATAATGAGCCAATCCGAATAGAAGTCCAAATTTAACTCATCACCCCAAAACACTTAATAAAATTAAAACGACGAAACTTCAAGAAAGCTTCAAATTAGTCAAAGTTATATTAAATACAATGGGGGGGAAAAGTTTTTAATTAAAGCTCTATTGACGTTCCGGAGGAAGATGGATGCCAATCAAACTTGATCAATATTAACATTATTGAAATACTGAACATTACCTCAAACCTGGCTAACGAATTATAAATTACTTCGTTAACTTACAAATTGAACCTTTATATATACAATCGATAACTATTCTTGGTTATATTTAATTATCAATACAATTCATGTTATTGGTGTATTCACGTACTTCCCTCTGTTGGAGTTCAATACAATTTATATTGTGTCGTTGGATTAATTCATATATATATATATATTTTCTGTGTAAATGAAAGATTTTTAAATATAAACATTTATTAAATATTACGTATCTCCTAAATTGATCTGGGGTTGTTAATTTTCAAAACTTACCGCTGTCACAGCACTTTAATTAATAACTTACTTGAATTTCTTAAGTTCTATTCCACTTAGATTAATTCAATATGGTTTTTTTTCACCTCCATCTACTTAATTGATTTAAAAAATATGATTTTCAACAAATTGGGTATAGTGACGGTTTTTTCAGATTTATCGAGATGTGATTTGTTAAGAATTGTATAGTGCAATATGGAAATCTCTTCAAACTTAACTGCAACTATATTAATAATATTGAAACAGGGAAAACCGGATACAAGAGTATGTTATTTTTTATCTACCTGATTCGTACTAAGGTTCTGTAGTATTTGTCATTTTAAATATAAATGAATAAGGTCTTAGGCACCTCTTCACAATTCAGAGCCATATTATGGTGAAAGAAAGTAAAATAAATCAGTTTTTTATATTACCGTCTACGAATATTCCACTGAAGCAGGGTTATGGTTTTCCTTGTTGAATTCAATAATAATACATTAATACTTTAAAATGTATGTAATTAAAATCCTGAGAGTTATTATTGTTTAATCCTAAAATATCAAAACATACATATATTATACTAACCGTAAATATAATAACCGTAACCGTAAACCGTACATATAATATTTAATAATATTTACGGTAGTTTTAAAATCAAATTAAATTTTATATTTCCAAGACCGAAATGGAACAAACTTCCTCAAAACCAAATTAGAAACTTCAACATCAGTAAATATCTATTTGTCGTACAGATTTAACGACTGGTCGTACAACTGATCGAGCGATTAGTATTACCAATTTTCATATCACTTAAGTTCGTTAACAGAGATGAATTAATAATAAATAGCATTTAAATGCTTCATACAGTACACCCTTATTGTGTTAATTGAGAAGCTTAACGCAATGTAACTGTTATTATAGGATGAATTGTTAATATGGAATTGATATTAAATATTAATATATTCCTTAAACTGATTATAATATAACATTCACTAATAAATCATAATTAATAAAGATTTGTAAATTTGGGAGAGATTCTTATTTACTAAGTTATAAGTAACATTTAATTTTGTAAATTTTAACATTTTAGGGCAACGTATGGCTTATAGGTTGAATTGTATTGGTTTTACGTTTTTATATACTGCAATAATCCTAATAAATTCAATTATCAATATTAGAATAGTAAATTTGCATTAGAATAGTAAATTTGTTTCAAGTTTCAATGTTATTCTATACAGCCAAGCAAGAAACAGTGGTTAGTATCTGCGACAGAAACCTTGTTGTATATATAATATGTATTGGTCTGGAAATATGTCATGTCTAACTTATTTCCAGACCACTAAAAATTATAATATGTATGGTAGAATGATATATATATAATTTGACAAACCCACATATGCCCCCGACAGTTTCAGAACGTTCCAATTAATTCAAAATATTTACTTCATGACAATAGACTTAATAATAATAGGTTCACTTCAAGTTTAATCGCAGCTCAGTGCTATCAGGGTAACAAACATATTTTAAATTACCCGAGTACTTGTGAGCAAACAGGGTAATCCCCCAAAATAACTACAAAACCGACTGCGTGCGTTTCCATTTACTCACGTTATGATAATAAATACGAAACTATATATATATATATATATATAGTTTCGTATTTGTATATTTATATATATATTAAAATTTTATTTATTTGTTTTTTACACATTAATATCTAAATTATTAAAATATCTATAAGATAAAATATAACAATATATAAAAAGTTTTTTATAAATGGAAGTTGAGTTTACAAAAACCTATAAGCTTGTATATAATTGTAATTTATTATTGTCATATTTTTTCATGTAATCATTATCTCAGAATTATATTGCTTTATTACAATGAAAACGAATACCAAGTTTCAATTAAGCCTCCCCATTCGTTCGCTCCTTCATAAGCCTACGATACTGTAAACGCCCTGTAAAGCCATCTAAACTAAATAGTGTAGTTCATTAAACAAATATTAAATAATAATTAATATTACATTACAATATTGAAATTTAACAGAACATTTTTCAACATCACGTGTTACTTTACGAGACAAAAAAAAACTCATTTGCTGAAAACCTGATAAATTTCTTTAAAACACTTTAAGAAACTTGTTACTCTCCGAGATAAAAAAAAACTTATTTTTTGCTGAAGACCTGAACAATTTCTCTATAAAACTTCAAGAAACAAACATTCAGATCCAAGACCACTGATTTCTCTAACATTTTGTTTTATTTCAAGTTTTAAATACAGCTTATAAAGAACAAAGAAAACGAATGTTGAATTTTTTGAAATATTCTCCGCCCGATATTAGATCCATTCTGAGGGAAAACCTGTAAGTGGTAGATTGGAAATTTAAAGCCCTATTCTGAAAGATGGAATATTTTTCGATTATTTTTAGATATTTGCTTTTATTGATAAACGATTTAATATTGCTTAACTTACCATGTATTTCGTATTTGAG
Organism: Dircenna loreta; assembly: GCA_963555665.1. Classification (NCBI taxonomy): domain Eukaryota; kingdom Metazoa; phylum Arthropoda; class Insecta; order Lepidoptera; family Nymphalidae; genus Dircenna; species Dircenna loreta. The sequence goes on along the minus strand of OY743088.1, from coordinate 13,449,956 downwards.
ATTATTTTGCAATTAAAATAATTTCAAAAACGACTTTTATTTTAGTTCTGGTAAAGAAATATTTTCACTTTGTTTATCATTATTAAAAGTGGAATTAATTACCAATTCACTTAAGTATTTTTTACTACGAATATAATTAATTACTTAAATAAATATTTTTTATTTAAAACTTTATGGTAATATTTAATAAAATGCCATCATTTTAAAAAGAATACTATGAATAGAATTTATCTTACATTACTTATAATGTACATTTCACACCAACAATCTATATATTATTTATTAAATTTTTTGTAGATGGGCTATTTATATTGAAATATTCAATTGTGTATAGAGACATTTTATTATAAATCAAATGGAATAAACTATCAAAATGATAATTTAAGGCTTTAAAGGAATAAGGCCGGCTGTAGGCTGTCTGGCGCGTAAGCCGCTTAGATGGGATTTTGATATTGTGTGGCCTAGCTTCGAATCATGTTATATGAAATAAAAATGGTCTCTGAATGCTATTTATTGTCATTGTTGCTATATAATAATAAGGACAGGTTCTGTGAATTGTAACGTATGTAATAATATTTATGTAACAGAAAGATGTTTATAAAAATTTGACATAAATGCATGGATTCTAATGGAGAATTAGATTTTGTCTTTACATTTCATATGTATAAAGCACATTTTTTTTTAAAGAATTTGGTCACTTTTTGGCTGGCCTAGGAAGTGATCGTAAGCACAAATAAAATGAATTGTAATGTTAAATTTTCTTTAAGATATTATAGTATTGCTTAAATGGGACACTTCTAATATTTGTGTGGAAAGACAATGAATTATGAACAAATATAATTACAAAATACGTACTGTATCACTGCTACCTGGACGGTGACAAATGAAATTAAACTTGCAGTACTAATTATCTTTACTGAGACAATGAATATTTTAGACCACACATACATTCCAGACGTACTACCTTGTTTCGAGAATCGGTATACATTTTTAATCAACTGCAACGCTGACAGTAAAACAACACTACAACTATACGTCTTTTGTAAAGTGTACATCTTTCTTCGGGGTAGATTAATTTCTTAAAACTTATTCTTATTTTCAACAAAATATTTTTAACATGTTGCCGAAAAAATTAGATCGAGTTGAACTCCATCCAGTCTAAGATGACCCTCAGCCACTTAATAAATCCACATTATCAGCTCAGAAATCACCTGGTCACCAGTAAACATGCTCTAACATTTTGCTATCTAGTCAATCAACCATTAAGATAAAAGGGTTATAATCAAATCTAATTCTAATTGGAAATATCACCTTTTTACAAAAGATCAGTGTGAACTTGTTTCGTACCGGCTTGTGTGTTACTCACTCCTGCTGACTATAATACAAATAATGATAAATACCAGTCTTCTCTTGGCCCTGGTTTGATTTGTCTGTTAAGCTTGTAGCTGCTTTTAGTAAACAGCAGACGTATAAACCCTGGCTCGCCTGAAAAAAGAATATAATATAGGAAAGGCATCGTTCTCGATGCATGATGTCTAGATTGTCAATCCGATCTTTAATAAAGGCGATGGCTCAGACCCGGCTAACTGCAGAGCTTTTGCGATTATCCCCTGCTCTTCAAAACTATGAAGAATAGTATAAGCCGTCACCTTCTAGCTTACCTTGAGTATAGCCAGCTAATCAATGACCGGCTTTAGCGTTTATCATGGTCGATCAGTGGATGATCTACTTATGTACCTAGCCCACCGATGGGTGGCGGTCGATGAACGTAAGGGAAAGCTTGGCTGGATATTTTGAAATTCATGGATCGTGTTTTTTATTGTATTCTACTGATCGTGGAATAAGGCGCTTTTTGCGAAGTTTTTCCTATGAGTTTCCTGAGAGTAAGTGAATTACCAGCTTTCTTACTGGGCGGAGCATTTAAGTCTTTTTCGACAGTTTTAGATCAGGCTTAAGGCCCATGAACACTGATGTTACCTCTAGGATCCATGCTATTTCACATATCTACGATATATTAGTCTCTCAAGCAATCATTGTTATGCGGGTAATACACCGGGGATGCTGTATATACCACCCGTGTAGAACTTTTTCAATAAAACGTCAATGAGTGCACAAATAAATTTGTGTTTCCTATTAAAACATCTCTAGGGAAGGTTTTGGAATGAAGTGAACTGAATATTATTAATTTTTCTCCCTAAAAGCGGTATGTTTTCGCAATTACCACTAAAAACTTCATTCATTGTATCACCAGTTTTCGAGAATATTCCACTCAATGCTTTGACAGATCTCGAGATTGCTGGGCCTGGACATTTCTAGCGATTGTCAGTTTTAGTTACCTGGAAAGTAAGGTTAAATTGGCGATGACGAAAATGGGAATTACCAACAAAACGAGGCTGTAACACGTAAAGCAAAGTCACGCAGAACCAAAAACTTTATTAAGCATAAGTCCTCCACAGGTAGAATACTGTTCTCAACTCTGGTCCGGATCGCTAGTATTAGCTTCTTTCATAAGACCGCAACGACAAGCCACAGTTAGTCCCGAGTTATCAGCGACACAGTACTCAGTGAAAGGCTCGATCCTTTGTCTTGTAGCCTATATATAGTCATTGAGATTGTTCCGTGCTTGGATGTTTGTCGTTTTTCTACAGCTTTTTTCCACCCAGTAACAAAATATGCAATGGACTTTCCTCGGCAGTATTTCCAGGTCAATATGACATGTATGCCCTCAAAAAGGACAAATCTTCTTCCTCAAAGCTAGGCAACGCTCTTGCATCTCTGGCGTTGCTTGAAATCATAGATAGCGGTAAGTACTAGCCATTTTATTGTTGTTAAAAAAATGTAGTTGGCCAGTAAATACCTTTAGATAGGGCGTCTGGTCACGTACCATTTAGTTAATCATTTTAAAATGCTTTATTTTAAAATAATTAACTGTTCTATTTATAAATACAAATATATATATACCTTTTTAAATTTTATCACAAATACATATATGTATAATTCTCATTGAACAATTTTATTTGAGGAGGTGTACATGAATAAGCTTTAAGTCTCTCTCTCCTGAAAAAGAAATGAAATAAAAACACAATCTTTAATTCCCATATTACTGTAGTAGGATGATAAGAAAGCCTTCTTTGTTTCCAACCGAACTTAATGCAGGAGGTTCCCCAAAAATAGATCAATCCTCAAACCTCTTAGGATTCAAATAAAGAACACAGTAGCATCTAAAGTTTGACAGTTTGAATCACCGTAGAACCGTATCTTCCATAGGGACTTAACGGAGAAGCCCCTTTAAGTATTTTTATATATATTTACTACATAGATTTCTTTTTCTATTATAAGTTTTATAGTACATTGTTTTTTATACATTTTGGTAGAAAACATGTTAAAATACGTTAGTCTAGAAATTTTTCTTTGAATATTTAACAACGAAAATACGAATAATATTTCAACTAATGCAACTTTTTAATAAATGGAGAAGTAACTGAAAAGTAAAAGTTATTTGAATGTTAACGGTATCATTTAAAAGGTCTATAGTAGCTTTAATCCCGTTATACTTTTCATCTGAACTTTGCATTCAAAGACTTGGCCTATTTTACAATATTATTGTTGGGTTTCGTTCCACAATTCCAGCGAGAATTTCACTGAAATGAATACCGAATATTGTATTCCTGCATATCGCTTTCAGCCTCTGGGGGGTATTATTACTCCCGCATTTTCATTTTAACTAGATTTCTTTTGGTATTGGCTTAAAATGCTCTATGTTTGAATTCGTCAAAATTTGTTTTGAAAACCCCGAGGATCAAAACATATTTTTTAAATGAACTAGTTTAGATGAAAAATATTATTTTCGTTATGAGTACATTTGCAAAGTGAAAAGTTTTAACATCATTCAACTATAATTTTATAGTTGTAATTTTTGTAGGTGTTATTTTTCTTAAAAGATATATTTGTCAATGACACATTATAATAAATATGTTAATAAATAATAAAAAAAATATTTTAGATTAGCTGTTGCCAGAAACTTCGTCAGCGTTTACCCGGAGACTCAAAAAGAGGCGCTAGTTTTAAACCCTATACCCGGTATTTAAGTTACTCTATGGCAAGGAGATATTGACAAACACGACGCTTCCGCCTGTCCACTTTTTGCGTGAAATTTGGACCACAGACAGACAGACCAAAATTTCAATCTAATATTCCGATCTTCAAAATAATAAATATATTGCCGAGGACTAATATCTATATAACAAAAAAACTTTCATCAAAATCCGTCCAGTAGTTTTGCGTGAAAGCCGGACAGCAGACTTTTTGATTCTTTTTTGGCTTGTGTTACTTGTATGAAGTCTATACCAGATATATTTCTTAGTTTTTATTCAATATATAGAATTGAACTCTTTTACAGTTTTACTATATGTATAGATATAGTGTATCGTTACAATTAAGTCTATAATAGATAATAATTTTCTATAAAAAAAAAACAAGCTTGGCTTAATATGTCTCTTAATTCGTCCCTTCAACTCATAATAATCCCCACGGAACCAAAAATTAATATAACTTCCGTCTGTAACATCTGACGTATTATCGTAGGGTAAAAACGCCAATTACACAGTGATTGACGTGAGGCCGACGCGCTTTGTGTGGGCGGAAAAATGTTATCGTTGTTAACCCTTCCTAGGGAACAATTACTGCAGACATCTTTATTATACTACATTTGGACTCTAGCCTTTTCTTTTCTTAAAGACCTTTTTATATAGGATGTTCTTAATGTTGCTGAACTTCCGAATTTTGAAAATATAAAAATGCCAATAATTACCTTAACTTTTTTAAAAGTATTTTTGATATAGGATATTTCAGATAAATATTATAAAGACTAAGAATTTGAAAAATCTTTAAAAAAACTAAATAAATAACCAAACGATTTTTTTCTCTTTTAATTTTGATTCTTTAATTTGATTTTGTTGTATTAATAAAATAATTTAAATTATAAATGTTATTAAAGTTATTAACTTTTGATGAACTGACCGAATCCTTTCCAACATTGCCTGAATTAAGTATAACAAAATAAGCTAACAAGTCACAGTACGTGTCAGGATGACAGACAGAGGGCGAATTTTAAACTTGTCCAAATTAGAGCCGCGTTTATCTCAGAAGAATATTACGGAAATTATTAAGTGTAATTATTTAATTTTTATTTTAGTTTAAGAAATTTATACCATTATTGCATGCATTGTGTAGCAAATATGCAATATTTTCAAACAATTGTGGCATATATTGGTAATGTAACAAAATAGCTTGATTTTTTTTTATGTAAAAAATTAAAAGGAAGTTGTTAAAACTTCTCGTATAAAACCAATATTTTTCACCAACTTCAAATATGTTATACAATATTAATATTTGAAATATAATATAACATATTTCACAGAATAAGCCCCGCTGGCGCTTCGCCAGAGACATCAAGACCGTGATCCCAAGTTATTCAGAGTTTCAAAGCACCTGCGAAGCTTACGCTGGAATATTAATGTCAACTTGTTGGCATTTTGTCTGTTTATTTATCATTATGATGTATGTATTATCTGCGTTGAGGAAATGAAGGAAATGTGTTTGAGGTGACTTGGGTGAGCTTCAATCTTAAGTCAATCTTGATTAAGGAACTGTAAACATATTTGTTTGGAAAAGTTAAGAAATAGAAGTAATGGTTTTTTTATTTAAACTTTCACGTACCATGATGGATGTTATATATATAATCAGTATGTATGTATGTATGAAGCTGTATGTGTGAGTCCACCATGATTCGAACTCATGAGTAAGAACCCCGAATGGGTTCGGTCTAGTCGAGAAAATTCCGACTAACGTACATAAGGCTTGGTTAAATGTATAACAGACAAAATTTCAGTACATTATGTATTATGTTTTTTTAACGTCTTGAATAATAAGTTGTTATTTTCTTGCTTATCAGATCCATAATATTAAATTTACTTTATTTTACGAATGTGCCAACTAAGTAATCTTATAGTATTGTGATAAATATATAATAGCGCCTGTAACTAAATTACTTTCATGTCGTATCAGTAACCTTAATCCTGTAAGCCGATACCGACATTGTAAAGTATGAAAATAGGATTCTTTTGTAAAATATGCAGAACCCGTGACATTCTTGACGCCAGGGGTTCTGAAAAGTTTTTGATTAATTACATTTCACTTCGGGGAAATATTGCGCTCCAGGTGAATGCTATGCGAGATAAACATTAGGAACATTTAGAAATGACACGATTTATTATTAAGAAAATCGGTAGAGGTTGGTATTTATATTTTATAGGTTTTTTTTTCTTAACACCCTGTCATTTCTTCAGGATCTTAAGGAAATATCATTCAGCTAATTTTGGGTTGTTAAAATTAAATTGAATATGTTATTATTACCAGATATTATATTTTTAAATTATTATCGTATATCTGTTAATATATTTAATCTTCTTGTATATGTAAGTTTCAAAACATTGCGCTGTATTTTTTTATTATCTCTAGATTAAATAGTTATTTTTTTCAATTATGATATATTATAAGTTATATTATATTTTTAATTATTTTTTTTTATATTGAACATTTTGAAATAGCCAGAACTATGACATGTCTAAGACATTTCAAGATCTATATTTAAAATGTGACGCGAAACTTTCGAGTTTATTACCTGACATGTTTGGAATGCCTGTTTTATTGCCAAAAGGGAGAGTTTCCGAAGGTATTTTCTATCTAATGCATCTACTTATAACATTTTATACCCATAAGCGTAATTTTATATTCTAGATACATAAATTATAATATCTAAGTAAGTGAGTAAGGTTCATTCATATAAAGACAGGTTCAATAGATCTTACTATTTCTTTTAAAACTAATACTTTTTCAAACCGTATTCTTCAAAAATTCCTTACTAGTATCACTCGTCAGCAGTTGCTTGGTTGCAAAGAAGCTTCTAGTTTTAAAATTTATGTATAGACTGTTTTGAAAAGTATGTAGATATTTTCAGACTATCGCAATAGGTAGACAGGTAGTAAACTATGTAAGTTAACTATTTGGCTTACTTATTTATGACTGTTGCCCTTTGAAAGAAATTTGTATTCGTTTTATTTTATATTTTTTTTATTTCTGATGTAATTTTTTACTGTACGTTTTGACAGAAATAAATGAGGTTTCATCTCATTCGGTTTGTTTGCTATTTTATACAATAAACATCAAACTCGTGTTATTGTTTGAAATCATTAACAAACATATAATGTAAGAAACCGCATCAAAAAATAGTCTTAACCATTGTTTTCCATTATTAAAATAGAATAATAAATCTAAAAAAGATTTTTTTCTCGTACACATATCCCTATTCAAGTAGACGCAGACATAAAAAAAAAATCTGTTAAATGTCCATAAAATTACTGGTAGCCCACAATTCTCCTCGGATTTTACTATCAGATACTAACTTAGTGACAACGTGACCATCTCAGGTAGATACTTTTTTAAATAGCGAAGTGAATTGGCTTTTAATAAGTTCATGCGTCTTTACATCATGCGTCATACATTTCCACTTACCATCAGGTGGAATGTAGCACGAAGTGTCAACTAAGTTATTATATAAAAAAAATATATTGTTTATGTCATGCCATGTTAATGTTATTTAATTTTTTAAATATAGCATGAAAATTTCATCCTTATTGCCAATGCTCAAATTTTCAACCTCTGGGACACAGATCCTTCCCCCCACCAGCTATCATATAGCGGCTATACTCTGCCTATGTCTATCTACCGGGATAAATAATCAAAAGTGTTTTGATTATTTAACTGCCTTTTTTTGAGACCTTCTCATTTTCTTCTCGTTTCGGAAGTTGGAAAAAAAGGCACTATTTAAAAGAAACAAAGACGACAAACAAACAAACAAACAACAACAGCATGGCGTTTCGGCACGGATTCGAACTCGCGACCTCTAAGAATCTACCGTCACGACGTGAATAATCGATTGAATAAAACGTTGTTCTTATGTCTTACAAACTGATATCCCAAAAGAAAAATAATTATGCAAATTATAGATTTGTTTAAACGTACGCCAAAAACAAAATTATTGCAAAACAATAAAAAATGTTTGGCAATAAAATGCTGATTATACGCAAATTTAATCCGCCCAGAATGGACTTATGTAAATATATTTATATCGAAATTTTCTATATTTTTTCTCCATTTATACTTGGTTTTCATATTATTGTATTTTTTTATTTTAATAATCGAAGTAATGAGAGTTGTAGGGAAAATAGTGTTATAAGAAGCCAGAGCGTCACAAAATTTATGAATATATACAAAAAACACTGTAATGCAACTCAAAAAAAATACAAAATAAAAAAATCAAATTAACCTCCCAAAAATTCTTTAAAAAGTTCGAGAATTATTCAAATCAAAGTACTTTAAATGTAAATTAAAATTTCAAAACTTTCATATGAGATAGAAATGGGTTAAAAATGTTTTCTTTTCGAGTCTATCTGAAATGATTCTAATTGGTAAAAAAAAAAAAGCATTCGTTGGAATGGATGAAAATTTCTGAATAAAGAGATGAATCGTATATTTTCGTGATTTTTAACTGTAGAATAATAATTGCTCTTAGTTCTCCGTTCATTTGGGTAAAAATATATTTTTAATTTGTTGGCTTTTTAATTGTTGTTTTATGAATAACTATTTTTTGAAAATACTAATAAGATATTATAAAGTTTGGATATTATGGAATGTATACATACATATATATATATATATATATATATATATATATTATTTTTGTAAATACAGTCTATTTAACTTGATAAAAAGAAAGCTTAATAAGTAAGAGAGCGCTCAGCAGAGATTTAGTTTAATCTCAGCGCAAACTTGTCTAAATTGCTGTCATTAATCTGGACTATTTCCTTTGTTTCCGTACTTGCATTGTTATTTAAGCTTATAAAAAGCCTGTGGCAGATTGTGATTGTCTTTTAGTGAAACTAGATTTTTTATTATTTATAGTTAAAAATATATCACAGCGAAATCAAGGATAGTTTATGAAATCTTATAGATTTATGAGAAGTATAAACTTTAACAAAATAAACGAGACAAAGTAACTGAAACACACATTTGTTTCAAATATGCTTAACATGTCGAAACAGGTTTAGACAATTTCAAACATATGTTAAATAGTTTACCTTTTGAGATTATTGGAACCAAAGCCTCACCTCAAAGCCAGCAACAAAATGAAAAGGCCCATCAATGTGTTCAGAAACTAATTACTCATTCAATTATTAACCTTTTAGGGATAGATGAAAGGAATTTAAATAGAGAAATATGCACCCCTTGACCCTTTTAGGTAATTAATGTAATTTTGACTTTATCAATAAAACGCTTTAAAATTGATTCGATACTTCATTAACTTATTTGAGTTTGATGTTTATTTCGTTTTATCTTTTGTTCATTTCATATTTTAGGGACGAAATATTTGAATGGTATAGGGTTGTCAAAATAGAAATTGAAGACTTGTTTCAGGAGTTTCTATTCATATTTGGTGTCAATGTTATACTTCATTATTAACACGCCCTTAATTTTATTCGCCGTGTATTTGACTCCAATTATTTTACCCTTCTTTCAGTATATTTCAGTAGCTATGATGCACCCCTATATAAAGGGTGAAAGAAAGGCTGGCCCCTAACACGTAAAGTTTTCCCTCGCGCGTTGTAGAACTACCCTCCTCAGAATAGTGCCAAGGGATATTATAGACTAGGGGTGATCATAGAGTTTTGTAAATATACACTAAGTTCTTAGTACATTTTTGTAGCAATGACAAATATTCTTACTTTAAAATTCTTTAAAATAAACTAAAGAAAAAATATTGTCTTAATATATTTTATATATATAAAAAGGATTAAAATACATTAAAACTAAATCAGTATGATATTGAAACAATATATTTTTATTGTTAACGAAAAACTTGACATACAACCAAAAATCTATATATGTATTTTTTAAGATCCCTTAAAATCACAATTAACTATAACTTACCTATCTATATTTGGTTTGTTTTTAAGATTTGAAATACGATATCGTTGGCTTCCACGAGAAGTCATCAACGTAGGTAGAAATTGAAAACATCGAGAACATAATAATCGTCTACCCTCAAATATACCTTTACTGCCTATTTACAATGAAGGCGTTTTACAGCCTGTATCCGGTTATTTCCAGTTTTATTCAGAATTTTATATCACCTGCCAGAATTTGTACCATCTGCGGGCTATGATGCTACGTGTTTATGATATTTTGTTTATTGCGAACGTTTTATCGCCTCTGTTAAATTGTTTTCCTTTGTATTTTGTTATATATATACCCATAGTGAAATAATATAATTAGAACAAATATTACGACTGAAATGTAACTGAAGTATGGCAAATATAAATAGGGACATTTAAAAATAAAGTTTACAGTACCGGTTTGAGTTTCCGATTTAAAACTGGCAAACTCGTTCGTTGTTTGGAAACATGCATGCTGATTGTACAATGGTTTTATCTTTTTTCTTTGCATGTACTCTAACTTTTTACAATTTTCCGTCCCGTAACGAGTGGCACTCGTTCAATCAGAAAGTTGTGTAACTTTTTCTGTTGAATTGAAATTTTATGTTTTGAACTCTTGAACTTCGTCTAGAACCCAGACAATTATATACATTTTAAAAGCTACATAGATTCAAATTCAAAATATCTAGATTCAAGTACACATTTATTTGCACGCACTTCTGAATCTTTAATTATTACATTATAAAAATGTCAGTATAATAAGTCAGTGAGTAGGTTACCACCAGCTCGAAATGCTGCTCTACTGAGAAGAGCTGGTCAGATAGTCAAAACTCTTGCTCTTTTTAAATTCATTTAACAATATTTAATGTATACATTAGAATATCAACTCTGAAAATCAACAACCAAAGCCCCACAACCCAATGTGCAAAAGATTCTACATTTAAAATAAATTTATCTACTATAAATATGTAAAAGATAAATACAATCTCAGAATATATTTCACACTTTCGAACAATCCATATTCATATCTGAGCTAGACACATAACGTGTAACAAGCAGTCCATGGCTCAGTGCTCTCTCCATAGAACTAATTAAAATTGTCTGAACACCGTCATATATATTTATACCCAGATTATATCTATGAACAGTCAAGACTCCTCATGGTTTATATAGAACTATGAAATGTTTATAGATTTCCATATATTTAATTCTAAATGTATTTCAAAGATAAATTATTATAATTATTTTTTTAATATATATTTTTATGTCACATATCAATTAACTCACGGCGTATTTTATGAATTTTGTTGTAAGTTGTTACACCTTTTACCTATATATTTATATATTTTTTTTTATCTACATGTATAGCCATATTAAGCTGATTTACATTTTAATTAACATAGCATAAAAAATAAACCGACACGGGTAGGGATTTGAACCCGGACATCTGGTAAAGCGTTCCGTCGTTCCATCAATTGAGCTACCGTATCCTTACCGTACCGTAGCATACCGTAGCATTCTTTATGTTAAGATCTGATTTATTTTTCACTCTATATTTAGTTAAAATTTAACTAAACATATTTATGGACATTTTCAAACTTCTATAGCCAAATTATAGTTTTGCCAGTAATTCAACTGTCCAGTGATAATGATCAATTTTAAATATGATGAAATATTTATGGAAATATCAAAATTTATAAAATTAAAGGGTTAGCTATATTTGGTCATTCAATGACGAGCCAGTGAACATTTAACATAACCTAAGCTAGGTATGTATGCAATATTACACTCCAGTGCTCCTAGTACTTGATTGCGATTGGTTTACTAACAATTACTACCAAGTAACAACCAATCACAGTCAAGAACGTTTCGTGACTGCTCGTAAACTATCAACGTTTCGTAACGTCAAAACGTACTACGGGTACAGATAGCCAGATGTCAGCAAACAAATATCTAACAAGGGATGCTCGACTAGATCGAGACGATGCGTGTGTATATCAAATTGTAGTTGCTCTTAGTTAATATTGTAGTATTAATGTATATATTTAACAACGATTGTTGTTATCTGTCTGGAGATTTGTTGTTATTTATAATTTGAATATTTATTTTTTAAACATTCACTCACACATAGGTTTTCAAATCAGAGAACATCTGTTTGTGGTTTTTCTAAGTAATATCTTTAATAATACTGATGAAGTTTAAGTTTTTTTTTTTATTTTAACCACTTTGTCTAATAATAAAATATTTATAATTTTGAAAACACCATATAGCCTTAGAGTTCGAGTGCTGAAAATTTCAGTGCAAATTCTGAAGCTCTGTGGTCGCTATAAAAAATATGAACACATTTTAACTTAAAAATTCCTTGATATATCGTGAATATTATCTATATTTTAATTAAAATATACTTGTTTTTATTGTTCATTCAATAGATCAAAATTTTGTTATAACTTACAATAAGTTTAATACCTCATTGAACTGTTTATTCCCTAATAAGCCCCTCCAACTGAAAATAAAGTAAATTAGATTTATTACTTTTATCTTTTACAATACTTTTAAGTAAAATTACAGTTCTATTGGAAAGTAGCGGAATAATCAAATCAATTTATATTTTTTGCCCGAATAAACTACTAGAGAACTTTACTTAAGCTCAGATGCTAGTACTTTCGAAGACAGAAGTTATAAGAACAATAGATTTAATAAAATATATAATTAATAATAATTACTCTATATTACAGTTAGGTTATAATGTTGTAAATATTTAGATATAGATCAAAGAAGTCAAACCCAAATCAAATTACAAACTTGAAAATCAATGAATTTATTTGTATTTTAATTAAATTTAATGAGAAAATCAATCATAATCAAAATTTATTATTAATTTGTGTGTTTCAATTAAATGCTGTTCTCGTCAAGTATACAGAGGGGAGGCCAGACGTCAGTTATCGATTATTCGAGAGGGAATACAGACTCATTCGAGACGTGGCAATGCGTTTCCTTCCCTCAAAATTATACATCTTAACCTCTCCATATCAGGGTCCAATTTTGAGTATCAAATTCATAAATCACTCATGATTTTATACCCTTCAAGCAAATTTAAACTTAATATATCGGTTTACAAGATTGATTTCAGATTGTCACTAGCATGTCATGGTACCCGATGAATAGTTGTGTAGTTTTCAAAGGCTTTCAGTAAATGCAGTTTGGAAAGTTGGATTACGTTCTGTTCAAATATGTTTGGGCTTACATTGAATGCAGATAGGAACGTTCACACCAAGTGGCGCTTGTGATACGTAAACTGACTTTGAGGGTTAAATGCTGGCTGGAGACAATCATGAATGATAAAGTTTAAATGTTTTTTTAATTGAATGCTGTTTGAATGTTTTTATGAGTGTTGTATGAGTTTTGATGGAATTCGTGTTTGTTTTTATTAGTTTGTTTGTATTTATAAAATAAATTCAACTCTCAAACACCATTCCGCAGGCCTACCATGAACTTTTAAAAACTATTACGGTTTTAAGAAGTTTTATTGATATTTTACAATAATGTTTCTTTATTTCGTATGAGCGCTATAAAAAAAAATTGTTATATTCCTCGCTTAGTGACTTAAAAAAATAATGATTTCTTTAATTGCTGAAATTTGGCCTAAAAACATTTACAATATTAAATCACACTTCATAGTACGAATTAATAATGTTTCCTATAGAAAAAGAATTAATGAATTATTGACGTCATCAAAACTTAATTTTTTTAATTGTTTTTTACACTTAAACTAAATTGACGCTTGACTATTATCCACCTGATGGGAAGTAAAAATGTAGTCGTAGGTGTTAAAGCAATCGAAACATTATTAAAGTAATATTTTATAAGGACAAATTGGAAAATAAGATTATTGTAATATTGCTATGAGAGTTCATAGTATCCATTTTACAATTGCACGTAAATTTACTTGTTGAAAATATATATAGAAATATTAAGAAATGGTTTATTATTTTCGTTGATTATAATTATATGAAAGACATCACTGAAAACATCAAATATTTGAAATAAACACAGAAACTTTTAATATTTTGTCACCCAATTTTAAATTTGAGAAATTGTCTTTTTATAATAATAATCTTGTTAAAGTTTGAGTTTTGCTCAAGAAATGGTCTTCAAATTCAATGTATTGGTAATTATTTTAAAATGTTATTAGTGGGTTGCAATTAACACATGACCTCATTTTGATGTCAAACATAGGTCATATAAGGGTCAGATACATTATGTAAGAGTGAAATCATATCGTGTTTCACCGGTAATATTATTGTATTGAATTACTAAATACAAATACCTTATAAATTATTTATATATAACACTTAAGTAATATCAAAGTAAACTTTTATATATATATATAACAGGTTGGGTAATAGGGTACATACAGACGTATTTGATTGATCTACATACGTCTTTGATGATTAAATTACAATTATATATACAATTACTTTCACAGAACGATGTCAATCTGATGTCATAATTCCATAAAAAATTTGACAAAGCTTTTTATTGATATAAATGGTAAAGTAACCAAATAATTCGCTAAATATATTTTTGCAAGAATATAACAGATAATTAAAATTATTATTTAATTAATATATAGCTACATATAATTATTTATTCTAACATTTAAAACATCCTGCCATGACTTGTTACAAACTAAAGACTCTATTAAGCTGTCGCTATCATGAGATGATTAGAAAATCTACACGTAATTCTAAATTAATGCTGGAGATATCGAGAACCCTTTGAGACAAGATAACAGACAGTAATGAAGGCTTACAGCAATCTCCGAGGATTAAAACCAGAGACTTTGATCTGCTTGAACACGTAGAGCCTTAATTTCGTTAATACATTTGCATATGAAGATATACACTGTAGTGTTTTAGATGTAGTGGCGGTCTTATTGTTGTTGACAGCCTGTTAATATATATATATATATACACGTTAAATGTATATAAATAAATATATATATATATATATATACGTCACTTTTGAAAAATTATCGAAGGCTATCATCTGTAACCTGAGCAAAAATTGCAGAACATTATTTTACATAAGTACGTTAAAATTGGTAAAATACAACCAAAATTTCATTCTCTTATTACATGTTTTAATTTTATTTAAAACTTCCATCAAATTTATGATTCTTACACTTTTGAATGAATTAAATGTATGATTAAAACACTTGAAATTAAGCTTCATAGTTTGGAACAACCTTTAAAATATCAATATTATCAAAATTGAATACATTAAATTGTCTGTTAAAACAAAACTGAGATGGAGCTGATATTAATACAAAAACCTCAATAGGCTGATGAGTTGACAGGCCAATTTCGTTAATTGAGCGATACAGCGAAATTTTGCGTTATCAACTTTTTCCATCAAGCCGCTTTTAAGCGCTTTATTGATAAAATCTATCCATACACGACTATTATTAAAGTGCCTGGAACAATTTGCTTAAATGCATGCTATTTTAGGTTAAAATATTAATGCAGATGTTATTTTTTGTTGGTAATTTTTTTTTACAAATTAGTATCAAGTAGCATAGCACGACTGCCCCTGCAATACCATCCTTACCACCTGTATGCGTGGCGATCCTCAACTGTGTGGTTTTGAAGAACATTTTTTCCACGTACCACAAAGACGTGGAATGGTCTTCCTTCCATTGGTATACCCACATCTTTATTATGCCATTTTAATGAAGATGTAAAAAATTTTGAAGAAGAGTCAAAGAAGATGTGAAAAATCTTGAAGAAGAGTAAGATCAAAAGGTCACGAAAATCCGTTTTTCGGGAATATCTTGCGACTTATGGCTTGGAGGTCAATAAAGATGATTTTGAAAATTGTTTGCATGCGATTATCCACAAAAGTGTTTTTTGCATTTTTCTGTAAAATCAACCGTTTTCGGAGTAGAGCGCTGAGAAATCGACTACAATATGATACACTTCTTTTCCTCACCACCTTCGAGGTGCGTGAATGCCAGGCACGTTTTTTTTACATGGTTTCCCCCGTAGCCATGAACAATCCATGAACTGTAATAAAAAGTTTTTGAATTAGTAATAAAGAGTTAGTGAATAATTCTTCTTTGCGCATTGAAAAAAAATACAATATTAAAAAAAAACACAATTTATATTTATATATATATATATATATATATATATATATATATCTATATATATATATATATAATATAATATATATATGTATAATCATCTATATCCTCAGATTCAATATCATTCAAAGTTACTGTCAAAACATCGAGAGGACTTATTTCTATATTAAAATCGACATTATTTTTATCTTCAGTTGACTCAACGTTTAAGCATGACTGACCACGACAGTACCCGCAAACTTTAGAATAACGTAATCCAATTTTTCTGCATCCACATTGAAGTTTAGAACGCCTAAATTGAATGGACTATAAATTATAACTTTTAATAAATAATCTGACAGAACAACACATACCACAATACATGCGTGGACCTCAAGCTAAATAAATTCACTTGTAATATTGAATCACCGGATAATGGTTTCTGAACGAACTTTGTAACCGATAAAACTTCTAACTTCCGAGATCTTAGATAGAACACGTACCTAAATAAATTACGAAAAACTATCGAGTAAATAAATTCATATTAATGTGCTATTATTCTACAAAGTATCTAATAATTTTAAGACTGAATATATAAATATTAATTAATTGTTTAATAAGGAATATATTATTTATTTCAGATTTATCTTAGGCACTTTTATCAATGCAATCAATGAATCGTAAATGAAATGTAAAAGTAATATAATGAAATATTTATTACTTCACAGTGACATCTTGGTTTTATTGGTGAAACTTCTTTGTACTAGACTGTGACAAAGATGAATAAAGTTCGATGTTATGACAATAGATGTCACTTTTATCAATTAGTTCAATTATTAGTTGTGTGATAAATTATTATTATTATTGTTTAAAATAACATTATAATATAATGTCCAGATAAATCTGTGTGTACAGTTTGTTGTATTGGGCCATATGGCCCAAATAAGTCCGTATGTCGACTTGAAAATTATCAATAATACATTTTTTTTCATCATTCGAATCAAAAAATAGTATAATTCATAGAAATTAATGATCTAGAGCTTCTCGTCAATTTTATGTAAAATTAAAATATTTCATATATATACATAAACAGAAATATTTTTTTAAAATTGATTTATTAACTTTACAATAATCGATTTCAAGTGAAAAAAAAAATACTTATATTAAAAACTTTCACAAAAAGTTATCCCCGAGTACCTACCACTAAAGCTGGGTCAAAATGTAAATGTTATTTAGGTAGGTATAATTTTATTTTATCAAAATCTAGAAAGTTCGTTCAAAATATTCCATCTTGGTACGAAAGCCATCCAAATGCATCATGTGTACAAATGACATATAATATTAAACATTTATTTTCATTCAACAATGAATTCTGTTTTTGTAATATATTAAGATATATTATTATATTTTAGTGAGATCTATTTATTATTTACTAAATTACAAGCTATTGTGAATGGGTAGTTAGGCTTTAATGTGACATGTTATTTTATGTTTCTGGTAATCTAGGAATAAAATTACGACACAATCGGTAATATTCGCACGTTCCTCGACTTTCACACCTAGTTTAGTATAGCAAACAATGTTATAAAGGCGTTTACACATCATCAACATTACTTGTGCCTTTAATAGATTTTTATCTATATTCTCTTAAGCTCATATAAGACATTTACGTAAATATATATATAAGATATATTTCAATTATGAAAAACAAAAAAAATATATATAAATTTAAAAACAAAATTCTGTGTCATTTCTGTTTCACTTTCGTAAAACCTCAATTTTATCGGACGTGGTGATATTTAAATGTTAAAAATCCGTCGCAAAGAGCGTAAAGTTACAAAAAAAACATTTTTTTTTAAATGTCCATAATGTATAAGTAGCATTAACGAAACGTCAACTTGCCCGTTTTCGAAGTATTTACCATATTCTTCGTATCTATTTGCGCTGTATATTAAATTTAGATTTTATTTGATCTATATTCTATGCATTCATTATATAATAATATTAAATCTATAAATTTCCCTAAATGGCATAATACCTACAAAATAATAGAACTTTTTTTATGTACTAAATGATAAAAAAAAATTATTCAAAATTAAATGGTCTCCAGTTTAAATGATGTCATTAAAAATATTCACGTACTTCTAATAATCATTTAAAACATAGGTTTATTATAAATGCATTAGTAAATATCTCCAAAATACCATAAAATTACTGTTTACAAATAAAAATGAGTTGTTTACTTTTACAAGGCAATTGAGTTCAATTTCCTTTGACAATTCCGTTATAACGACCCAAGAGTCTTTCATTCATTACAACAGTCTTGAGGTCTGTGGAAGACAGACGTATTATGAAGATAAGTAGTTTGTTTTTGTGTGTGT
This sequence comes from Dircenna loreta, assembly GCA_963555665.1. Taxonomy (NCBI): domain Eukaryota; kingdom Metazoa; phylum Arthropoda; class Insecta; order Lepidoptera; family Nymphalidae; genus Dircenna; species Dircenna loreta. The sequence goes on along the minus strand of OY743088.1, from coordinate 13,431,399 downwards.
GTGATATTGTAGTGTGAGTATACTTTTTATTTAATTTTAGCGTGTGCTTGAGATATGTGAAAATTCGAAAATATATAAATATAACATGTCCACTTGAGAGCTGTAGCAGACATGTTATTATTTTTAATTTAATGTATACTTTTAACATGAATAATCATATTTATTAATTTATTTATTTATTTATTATAGATTGTTAATATTGTTATTTTTTATTACATAAAAACTTGTATGCATGTTTGTATGAATAATTGTATGCTTATATTTTTTTAATACTAATTAATCATAAAATAAAAAGGATTTAAACATATATTAGTAATAAATAAGATAATAATTGAAGGTTAAAGACTTAGTTCTAACCCAGATGGGTATCATATAAGTCACAGTTAGACCGACCCGGTCTACATATGTACAATATTGCGAGTATATAATATACAGACAAATACATTTTTCATATGTTTTAAATGACAATAGTACATTTTGGTGATATTTTTGTGTAACATAGTAATGTAACACGTAATATAACATACATCCAAAACAAAACAAACCATACCAATATTTCTGTAGTCTGTTTCGTTATTCTTTTAAATGTCTACATAGCCTTAATTCATTTTTTCCATATATTCCAAATATAAACAGTATTAAAAATAGCGTATTGAAATATCATAGCTTTGTTAAAATTTCGTATACTCAAAAAATGTAGTATCTACAAAATATAAATTAGTAAATAAAAGTTTCAGGAAAACATTCAGTTATTACCAATTTCTTTTTCATATCATTTCTATTCAAGTTAACTTTAGAAAAGGGATAAAAAGGAAATAAAACTTGAAGGTTTCGAGCGGATACGGAATACTAAACAGTTCAAAACTTTCCCTAAAAAGTTACCATTACACCAGAACGTTCGCGGACTTAGTCATTCAAGTAATCATTTAAATGTTGGCTGCATTTAGTGAATAATGATAAATGAAGTGTATAAAATAATAATAATGAAATATACTCTTTTATTTAGAGATTAATATTTACAATATTACTGAAATAAAAACGATATTTCATTAATATTATAAATATTAATCTTACAAATTTATATTGGTATTAACATTATTTGTGAAACATTCTCTTATTTAGAAATAAATATTTACAATTTATATGATATTTATGAAATTATACCATTTCTTTTACAGAGGAATAAATTTCTATGTTAACAAATAATGCTATATTTTAATATTCAGACACCTTTTTTAAATTTTGTTAGTAAATTAATTCGCGAAATATATAATTATATGTTATTAAATAATATTTTCAATAAATATGCTATTTTGAAAATTAAAACGGAGTCTATAGGAGCCGTTATTTCGCTGCAACTCCATAATCTTGATTTCTACTTTACAGGCTAGTATAGAGCATTCTATGGAAATTGCTCTCTCTTTCAATAACCTTTTGAACTTTTATTGTGTATTATTTTCAATAAGACTGTGTGTCCAGTAAACGCTATGAAATGGCGAGTCTATTTGTTTTTATAAGATATTTATTTTAATAGTGTTTTTTTGTTTTTATAAACATTCTTTTTTCGATTTTTTTTTGTACAATAATGAATATCGTATCTTTTAATTATATAAATATCCTTTTTATTTTTGATTATTATTTTATAGGGTCATTAAATTAAAACTCTAAATATCTTTATATATTTCATATTTTTGAAAGAAAATACTATATAAACTGTAGTATGCATATCATAATCGCAAATTTTATTAATAGCATTGTATCGCATCGCATAGCATAGGTTAAAAAAATTTTACCCTTATATGTCTTCTTACTATACTATACTTCATTTGAAATATGAATAGCAATACAAATTGGTTGCTTTCTTCGATAGATCCTATCTACATATTAGACTTGTTGATTGTCTGTATGATTGAGTGATTGAGTCATATTTTTGTGAAAAAGGTGTCAAAACATCGGCACAAGTATATCAAGATACCATTCTTGAGAAGATAGTTAAGCCCCTTAACGTCACCATGTTCAATAACCAAGTATGGTCCTTCCAGCAAGACTCGGCGCCAGGTCATAAAGCTCGTCCCACGCAGTCTTGGTTGAAAGCGAACGTTTCGGATTTCATCAGAGCTGAAGACTGGCCGTCGTCTAGTCTTAATTAAATTATCTTAATTCGCTGGATTATGATTTATGGTCAATTTTAGAAAGTACAGCTTGCTCTAAACGTTATGATAATTTGAAGTCCCTAAAACAATCTATACGATTGGCAATGAAGAATTTTCCCATGGAAAGATTGCGTGCTTCTATTGATAACTGGGCTCAACGTTTAAAGGACTGTATTGCAGCCAATGGAGACGACTTCGAATAAGCGTTATATATATTTTTAATTGTTTTCTAAACTAAAATACTGTAAAAGTAATAAATGTTATTTGAAGTTATTTTTTTTTTTAAGTTTAACAGTATTTATGGCCAGACTAAGTATATTTTTATATATATATAATATATATATAATATATATAATATATATATATATATATAATATATATATATATATATATATATATATATATATATATATATATATGTTATATATATATATTATATATATATATATATAAATTCTTATAAATTCGATCAATCAATAATGAAAACAAAGTATTTATTCCAAATAAGTATAATTTATAGATTGATTTATTAAGGATATGCTTTCTTATTATTTTCTTAAAAACAAATAAATCTTGATTAATGTCGTTAATTTTAATGACGTAAAGTTAACGATCAATTATAATTTATCGTGAGCTTAAGAAAGTGTTTCGTGAATGTTTGTATATTCGTGAAAATTAAAATACCGTAACCAATAATTTGTTAATATAAACATAGAAGGCTATTACATTTTTTTAAGTTTAAAATATATATAAACACAAATAAACAGAAAAATTAACCTGCGGCCTGTGGCTAAACATTTTAATAACCACTTGAGCTCTACCACTTGAGCTACCGTCTCGTTATAAAACATTTATTTATATTTTTGTTATATATAATTAAAGATTTAAATATTCCATCTACAATTATATACTTATTATAATATTATACAAAAGCTTTTAACATAAAAAAAAACAATGAATCCATTAAAAAATAGTATTAAATAGTATTTTGGAGAGGTTCAAAACTAAGAATCCAAATAGTAAAAGAATATTAAAAATATTAAACAGTGTAAACCAGTGTATTATAATTACAGCAAAAAAGTTAAATCGAGAAAGCTTTCATGTCTGACCCAAAGCCTGTACCTTACAAAGTATTTTAACCTCTTAAGCATACCCTTACATAAACGTGTTTATGCACACACACAAACGAACATGTATATGTAATATGATATTATTTGGTTAATGAATAAACATATATAAACATCATTAAATCCAAGTCTCACATTATAAATGTTTTACAAATATGTATATATTTTTATTTATTCCTGTCAATTTTTTTTTATGTTAATGAAGAATATGTTTTTCCATCATTTTTAATATTATTTTTTTATTCATTGTAAACGAATTTTTTTTTGCCTTTTTTTAAATTTTGTTTTTTTATGCACCTTTATATGTTATCTGTTTATTTGACGGTAGAGAATGCTTGTGGCATTCACTATGCTTGCTTGCAATATCAAAATGGTAGAGGCAAGTTCTCTATATTTCAGAGCCGATTCTATTAAGCTAATATCAGCCTCTCGCAATAGTTATGCTTGAAGAAGCTACTATGCCATTATTTGTAGAGTGAGTGAGAGGGTGAGAAGAACCAAAAATATATCTTTCTCTCTTTCTTATTTTCTTTCATTCTCTACAATTCTCAAAAATGGCAATGCTTTGTACGACCTATACCTATAAACCTTTATAGACCTTTGTCTATAAAGTACGACCACTTACAATCAGTTGGTTTGTCAGTATGTCCTATAAAAAGTAAATCAATAATATATATAAATAAATATTTGCAGGGATTCCAACCTGCAATATCTGAGACGATTTTCCAAAGATTCACTTTATATTAAAATTGTCTATATATAATATATATACGATAGTCATGTTTTGTTTATCTAAAATGTTATATGATTTCAATACTATGACGAAAATCATTATTGTTAATGTTAATAAATTTCCATATACGTACGTATCATTAATTATTATTTTTATAAAAATTAATATTCTGTTGAAAACAGTTATGCAAACTACAGGCTATTTTTCAACGGATATATAAATTTCTGACATTATTTTTTATATGTTATTCTTATATATATAATGGCACGCCTACCCTAAGTCTTTAATATTGTTTTAGTTTAAGCGTCGTTGCTTGGGAGAGATCTCTCTTTAGCGATACAACCCCCATTATTATTATTATTGTTTGTGTGTTATTATTTTTATATATTTTTTAGTTATACAACAAAGCGTATTTATTATTATTATTATTTTTTCGTTCATGCATCCAAAAACTTTCTCAGATAAAGGATGTTTTAAATTAAAGTTTGGCTAATGTATTGTTAACATTGTCAGGGTCGTGACTGAGCATGAGGACTTCGTGATGGTGGCTGCCCCAAATTAGATACAAGTCGTGAGTTCAGTGACCTCAATGTACGATATGAGACGAATTTTATCATTTGATGAAAGTCAACAACAGCGAGAGTAGGATCAATGGAAAAGGTAATTCTGTTTTTCACTAATTTATTATTTAAAACTATATTTCTGTCTGGTTAATGATGCTTGCTTATTTTTTTACGCCATTTCAATTTGTATCGAAATTTGTTTCTAGTTTATTAAATATTATTTTTAAATTTGAATTTAAATAAATAAATTAAAACTTCTATTTATTAAACATTACAAAATAAAATTTCAAAAATGAATAAAAGAAAACTATTCTAAACACAATAATAAGTAAATAATTTTAGTTTTGACTTTGTGGGTTTTACTTTTGTTGACTTTGAAATTAAAAATAAAGGAAGTACCCACTTACTAGTATAAGTACAGTTAAATGTTAACGAAACAAATTGTTAACATATTGAAATTATTCAAACGATGATGATGATTTGAGACGATGATAACTCAGAATGAGTCGATACAATAATCACCATGACTCATCACATTTCATAACCACATACGAGTATATCATAGTGATGAAAGTGAAACCTTGATAACATATTCTTTTATTACAGGCACGAGGTCGTTAAGAAAAACCGTCAACTTATAAATTGTATGAAGAAATCTCGCAGTTTCTAACGTTTTTTGTCGTGCTTTCATTGTTGGACAAGCTTCATTAAGATGGTAGGATAAGTCATAACTGTCGAGAGAAGACAATCAATCAGTTGCATGAGATGAAGTCATTCATTAACTGGATGAGATAATGATAATTATATGACATAGATAAGATTATGATAATGATATGATATAGATAAGATTATGATATGATATATAATATTGATAAAAATTTTCCTACGAATAATATACACAAACACAAACGAAATTGAAAGTAATTTTGTAATAAACAAATAGTTTATTGATACGTTATTTTAAAATGACGATGGAACGAAATATGATTGAATTCAAACGTAATAGATGGTTTGAATGAAACGAATTGGCGACCAATAAATTGCGAATTGCCGACCGACGAATTTATAAAATTAAATTAAAGTTTTGTATAAACTATTGTGTATGAAGAAAATGTGTCTTATATTCCCTGATGAGATTAGTAATGTAATCAGAAATCTAATATAGTTTAATGATGTAGATTACTGATGAAGATTCTGTTTGAGACGGAGGGGTCATCGCATTATGGTACCAGGTAAGTCATAATACAGCATTGATATTTATGATGATGACATTAAAATGGTGATTTTATGTTTTATTTTGTATGATACTAATCAACAAACTGTTTTGTTATAAATTATAAATATAATATGGATAAATACGTTATATCAAATAAAAATGTGTTAATATTTAAACATATAACTTACTATGTTTTTTATCGACTCAGAACTCGAACACGTTTGGAATTTTAGTACAGAGAAATAGCTCTTTATGATATATTAGTAAATGGAACTGAAACAACAACTATTGTCTTTGTGAGCTTTAAGCTCAAAGACAGTTATTATTTCGATAGTTATTGTTTCGCAGGAAAAGCTCATAGTGAAAGATATTACAATAATATAGTTATAATCTAAATCCGTATAAAGTCCGCCATCTGTAAATATGTATAGAAATTTTGTGTCCGCGAACATGAATAAAGAGCTTCTGTAATAAACTCAGAGATGGCGTTATATTCAATATTATAGGCAGTTGTTTACAGTTCAATGAAAGATATTCGAAATAACATTAAATTTATATTTACTTGATAAACATTAGCGCTTACAATTTTTATAGTTATATTTAACTCGACTGTTTGTCTTTCTGTAGTATGATGTGTCTGTCTTGTGATGAGTTTTTATTCCAAAAGACATAGAAAGAAAGCAAAACATGTTGAGTCTAAACTATTACAGTTACTTCTCCATAACTAATTCTTTCAATTATTCAAAGAAACAATCACGTCAACAGTTAGAGAGATCGCTGGTATGACTGTGTATGTATTTTGTACATGTTTGGTATGTTTGACTTATCCTAAAAGCAAGCAAAGAATTAATGCGTGAGGTTAGTTATTTTAAAGATGGTAATATTTAGTCCATAAATAACATATTTTAAATGTAACTTGCGTAAGAGGGGTTACTTACCTTTACATATATTTTTTAAGAGGATACTAAGGAGAGTTTACTTATCATTAATTTGCCGTAGTGATTAATAATATTTATAAACTATAAGAGTATTTACTGAGAATACGCAATAAATGCTAGGGTCAAATTTGGTGATCTATTAGAGCTTCAGAAAATCGAAAGTCAAATAGCGTGTGACCTTTCATTATTCTATCCTAATCAATACAAATTTAAAAAAAAATAATAATAAATATATAAAAAAAAGAAACCGATATGGGAAGATAAACCCATGACCTTTCTGAAACTATCACATCACTCTAATAATTGAGCTACCGTAACGCCACCCGCGGCTGCGAATTTCTCAATAGAAATCTAATTCTATACACTCTATTAGAATTCTAATTCTATAAGAATCTGTCTTTATAGAAACGTTGGCGACATCTTTTATTGACATACATGTTTAATAATATTTTCGAGATTTTTTTGACTATTAGTTCCCGTCTTGAAATAATCCCTATTATTACTGATAGCCCTATTATTAGTGAAATGTTAATTTGTTAATAGAAATGTATGAAGAGTTTAGCTTATATTATGGGAAATAGTTGCCACGTTATAGATATAAGTATAGTAAGTATATATGTAATCTATGGTTATCGTAGTATTTATCTATGTATATAGTTGTGACGTATAATACTAATGGATTTTGGAGGGTAAATACTTTGTTTTGAAGATTATTTAACCTTGTATATTACTTAAAAATTAAACATAACCGTTTTAGTATTTTAACTTTTTTAACTTAGATTGCATTGTCAGTCATCATCATCCTTACAATCTATTTGAGGTCGAAGCAATATGTTAATTTAACAAATTTTAATAGATGTGGAAAATGTCTTACGACCGGCCTGCTCTCTGACGTCAATTCTTCTTTGGAATGCGTGTTGTTGGTATTTTCGCTACCTTTCGAAGAAGTGTCGAGAGGTGGCATCTACTTACACTTTGTCCTTTAGCCTTGGGTTGATAAGGGGTAGAATTTTTTAAGCCGCACAGTATATTTGCTGGTACATATATACCTATATATATTTGAAAAATGCTTAACTATACCTGGATTATTAATACAAAATAATAAAATCGTTGATTCTAAATGCAATAATTGTTAGACTATTATAATTCACCTCATCTAAAATCTATTAATTAAATTAAGAAATCTAAGGACTTCATCGTCCTATATTTTAAGTAACAAACATTTTAGATAAAAAACAAAAAAATGTTACTGTTATTGACAAAAAAATCGTATGATATAAAATCGTGTCGTCACCGCAACGTGATGTAAAATAAAAAAAATACAAGTAGACCAAAGAACCGTTGTCCGAACGACCCATCAGTTGCTTGGTGTATCTTGTGTCTGACGCGTGTGTCGAGCGGTTTATAAATAACGGTATGTTTTTTTTTAAATGTTTTTCCATGAATACATCTTATTTTTAGTAATGTATTCGAAAAAATGTATTTTTGATTTTTTTTTATCAATCAAACCTCTTATAGGAATCTGAATGAATCCTTTCTTTTAATAAAATGGATTAGATTTATTTAAAAAAAAAAAACTAAATAGTGTAACAATAAACGTACAAAAAGAAAAGTCAGTATGTATTTATAACCCCCAAAAAACAAATTCCGTACTTCACAACAAAATCGTAATTAAACATAAAACGTTAATTACTTTTATTACTTAGATAGGAAATTTAAAATATAACTGTAATATAATAATTAATTTAACAAATTAAACACGTATTTTATTGTTGTAGTTGGGTTCCTTGTGTGCTCACGCATCTTGGATTCTTGACATTGTACTCTAGAAAGGGCATAGAGTTACTGATAAATAGATTGGAACTGAGAAAGTTATTATAATATAAATTATGTAAAGTGATTTATATGGCATGTAATTACGTATTTACTTTCAAGAATAGTATAAAACTTTTTATAATTAGTGAAGTACTTCTTATAATTATAAAAACAAATGAATAAATTTACAAATCATTACCCTCCTTATAATATAAATATAAATAATTATTTACATATATTTCATATAGAATCTAAAAATTTATTTCTTTTTAAATATTCTTTTGTTTGTTTGTAAAAATGTTTTGAGGTTAAAATAATATATATTTTTTATATATATATATTTTATTTTTATATATATATTTTTATTTATATATTTTTACTTTAAAATAAATAATAAATTCTGTAACTAGCTGATACCAGTTAAATTATTTGCCTATTTAGTCCCTACTAATAATGTATGATAATAAAATAACCACATTAAATTGACAAAAATTCTACATATTTGTTTAAATGTATATTTTGAAATTAATTGACTAGTTCAATTGATTTAATTACAGATATTGGTAAAATTTTCTCATTCTCTTTAAATAATAAAATACCCATTGAAAAAATATGAGCAGACACTACTCACAATTCAATAAATAGCATATATGCTTTTTTGACCTTAATATCATATCATTATCGTGTTCGCATCTGTTCCATTCATAAATTTCAGTTAATTTATCATTCTATACAAAATTATTCAAAACGGTTGTGTTACATATTTTAGTTACTGCTATTTGTAACACAAACATACATACTGTCTTCAAGGAGTATCGCGTTATAGAATTTTCGCGGGTTACGTATATTCGAATTTCGATTTTTTTGTTTCATTATGTTGGTACATACGTCTCTCACTTATGCTGACAAGTTCGGCCATTTTGAATGTTCAGTTAATTGTTGACAGTCGTATCATTTAAAAATATAGGAAAATGATATAACATTAATACATTTTCATTTTATATTATTGTATTTTAGTAATAATTTTAAAGTAAGCCTATGATTACATTAAAGTAAGACAACACAATAATATCTATTACCATATACATACATAATTTTCATTTCAGTGTCAAATAATTAGTGAAGTCGAGTTAAACCCGAGCGGGTGAAAGTGGTCTGTCTATTCGTTTGTTAGGTCTGCTCGAGTCTTATGTTTCCCGACAGCTCTAGAAATTAGGGCTACTTTCCCTTCGTACTTAAGCTTAGAATGTAAATTGACTTCGTTAGAGACCTAGACTGAAATATACACACATATATTGAAAATAATTGATAAATACATTATAATACTATAAAAACGAACTTTTACTTCAGTTTAGTTTAAGTAAGAGATTTAGATGTAATAGATTAAATAAAATAACACTTTGTTTTTATATGTGTATTTGAGTTAGCGCATAGTTGTAACATATTATAAATACTTAATTTATTGGAAAGTTATTATTTAATTAAAGAAATTTAGTTTAAGTTGTTTAACAAAGAAGATTAGATGTAAAAACAATATATATTATACGTTGTTTTTATTCAATTTAAGGCGCAGTTGTAATAAAAACCCTATTTTTGTCATAAATGATAATTGGGTTATTTATTGGAAAGTTATTATGATAGAGCCATCCTTACAAAAGCAGGTCTGGTAAGTGGGTTATAAAACAAAGACTGCTGTTAAGGCGTGTTCTCGATACCACAATTGGAAGCAACGGGACTTAATAAAGACAGACGGACACTTTGAAATGACTACATATAATAGATGAAACGATAAAGTATATTATAAGTCTGTGAATAAGATAAGATTAATGGTTGGTTTTGTAGGGTTGTTAAAAAAAAATCGATATAATTGTTTGATAGGTATATTTGTTCATTAAGCAATCAAGTCTTAGAGAAGGTTAATACATGATTTAATAGAATTATATATATTATTTTATTATTCAGAAAAACTGTAGATTTGATTTTAATTTATGGGTTCTTGGGCATTTTCACCCTGATAATATTTGCTTTGATATTTATTTTGAGTTTCTAAGTATGATCTTTTACAAGTACAATTCTAATTCAACTTATTTACTATGGTTTAGTTTTGTACGGTTTCCCAGAGGTAGCGGGTTCGAATCCCTGCCCGTGTGGGTATATTTTTCATTCTTAATTTATTAATATTTAAGTAAGCTTCCCATGACTATACATGTTTATATATATTTTCAAATAATGATGTACTCTTATGAAACCTTTACATGAGAATAACGTTAACGAATAATTTCAATTAATGTTATTTTAATTTCAATTAATTTAATGTTTATCAAAATAAAACATTAAAGCTTCATCATTTGCAAGATGGTTATTAAATGTTTTAAGTTTACGTTATTTAAAAACAATAACATTATTTATAAACATAAATACAAACGAATCAGACATTTTGTTTATGTAGGTGTAATATTTCATAATATTCTTGATGACACTTAAATATACGAGTATATGGCAATACCGTGTCACATTGAACTTAGGCAACACCAAATACTCTATAATCAAGTCAATAAGCCGCGACATAGAAAGTATTTCCGTCAATACACTGGCATTAATATTCTAGTGGCTTATACACTTATAATATTATGTCATTGTTTACGCTTCGTTTAATAAAAAATGTTACAAAATAACGAGGATTAGTTTGCATAATATTTAAATTGTTTTTTAGTTTTTGAGACAATCCATTATTAATTCTACTTTATACTTTTTTTAGTGGAAGCTGCACCATGAGAAGTTTATTTTTGATGATGCTAACAACATTTTATCTTGTATATAATTTAATAAAATTTTAGCAATTATTTTTTGCATATTTGTTAATGCTATGCTTCAAAATCTTTGAGTTGGTGTTTGAGCCTTGTTACATTTATTCAAATTTTTAAGTACCTACAACCTGCAATGTCTGGAATGGAGACGTGTCACTCGAACACATTTTCCAATTATCATTATTCATATATCGGTATTGATAAAAAAAATTCAAATATTATTAAATATACAAAAACTTTTTATAAAACAGTATATATTTTGTGTTTTTCCAATACCAGTTGGAAAACCAGTACAAGTGGTAGAAATGAGCACGCATTCCAACTCGTCTCCAGTTATATGATTTCCATAATAGTCATGCTTAGCTGACCTGCTCCAAGGCACGAGAGGTAGCGGTATAATATGAATGAATACAACAACAACTGTTTAATCTATAGTAATAGTGTCAAATTAACTGATTTATCCAAGTAACGTTGTAGTAGTAATTAGTAGTTGGAAAAGATTTTGGCAAGAATATATATATATATATAATTTGTTCATTGTATTAAGGTTCCCCGAAAAAAAATTCTCTTGAGCAATAAGTTGTAGTATTTTATTTTTAAATTTTATTTTGTACGATAAAAATTAGCGTATCGTATTGTATGAATTCATTATTTCATGCAGTATTTTATTTACAAACTAAATAAACATAGTTTTTAATTTTATGTCTTGTACCGGGACAGATGCACCTTGTCTGCAATTGAATAGTTAAAAGTTATGGTCAAGTACACATTAAAATTAAACCGTTATTTAAAACACTGTTTTCAGTAAGTTGTCAATGTAGGGAGAGTCAGCACTGTATAAGGGTACTTGATTTAAGCCACTGACATATCAAACTATATCTAAAAAGGTTTTCAGGGGTTTTCAGGGGTTAGGTTTTATATTTCCTAAAGAGGTTGGAACATAAAGCCATTATTTTCTAACAAAGAACAATATCCATTTTTTGACGTACACAAGTAAAGTAGAAAAGATATAAATAAATATAAAACATTAAAACGATCAGTGTTGAAAATTAAGTAATAAAACTATTATCGTTGTTTAAAATATTTTAAATACTACTTAGATCTACTAGAATATAAATAAATTTTAACAAACGGTCCAAAGTATTGCTCCATACAAAAGACATCAACGACATACCAAGTGTTGCAGAATATTTTAAATTAATTTAAATTATATTAACCTTATTATACCATCCTGTATAATATTTTATATTAATAATTATTTATTTAGATTTAATCAATTTATTTAAATTATAAAGCAGAATTTAGAAAATGAAACTTATTATAATATTTTTTTTCTATTGATTATTTAAAGTTGACATTTGATTTCATTCAATGAATATTTCGTTAATCTAAAAAAACTTAAAATTAGGGTAACAGCTAGTTTAGTTATGGAGGTCAGTAATGTCGATTCCGGTTTCGGTCAGGGCCGCGGGGTCAAGAACCTTTGAAAAACATCGCTTTAGTAAATAAAACTACTTTTAAACTTAGCGAGAGATTAACAGTTTTTGTGTTATTATCTATGATTTTGTACTTCAATAAAATAACAAGAATTACATAAATTTATACTGTAGGTATTTTATCTTTGATATTTGATACTTTTGATTGAACATGAAATGGTATTAGACATATGTATTATATATGTTATATCATTTTATGCTCAATAGTTTAAAAAATATAAAAACAATGAAAATGAAAATATTTAATTTATTGGTGTTGTTGCTTCATAACATACAAGAGCGGAATGGAAAAACCAATGACATTATATGCAAATGAGAGTAACCTCAAAACCGCAAAAGCGAATTTAATAAACATTTAAAAAGAAAGGAAAGTGTGACTAAAACATTATGATAATTAAATAAATTAAAGACATTGAACGCTTTTATGTTTATCATCATAAAATAATGATTAACGAGCAAGTATTAAGTATACAAATCCAATTATACATAAAATTAATGAGACTGGGGATGGTAACCTTAAAGTCGATGATTCGATTTACGTTCCTGTTAATTTTGTTCTATATGAAATAAATTTAAATGCAAGTAATTAAGCATAATAGATCATTTATTTAAAAATGGTTAAAACATATTACTAACGAATTAACTATGCACTTATTCCACGGAAATATTGACAAGAATTCTGTAAATTTGCGGTAACTCTTACCATCAAATTAAGTGTACAAAACGCTACTTAATATAAATATTTATATTATACCGTTGATGCGGTCACTTTGTATAACTGGTTGATAACGGTGCTTTAGAAGAAGTTTACCGAGATTAGCTATTTACAAGTCTTTATTATACCATAGGAATCTTGACATTTTTGCAAAATAATGTTTTTCTTATATTATATTTCTTATTTTCCAGGTACAGTTCGCGGCGTTTGTAATGGCGCTACGAAAAAGTGATTGTGTGAAATGGACTCTAGTTTTAATATTAGTTTTATTTAGTTCTATAGTACAGTCGCGACCACAAGTTGATTCATCTTCTACTATAAGTGTTATTAGTGTAGATGCTGAAAAACCAACAGAGTCTCCAATAAGGTATAGTTATAGACAAAATGATGTTACTAATGCATATAATTTATCGTCATCGTTACTTCCTTCTATTGTTAATTTTAGACATGAACTTCATTATATATATAATAAAATAGCCAACGGAAATAATACAAAATTAAATTTAAATAACCGTACAAGTCGAGTAACACGGAAAACAATTAATATCAGACGAAAACCTGAAAATGGTAAGAAACCTAATATTGATAATAACCGTGACACATTAACGACATCTAGAGATGTATATCCAAATAGACAAGTAAATAAACCAACCATCAAAAAAGTAGTAACCGAATGGATGGATAGCTCAAAATTTAAAGATTTAATTGAACATGATGATATTTCTGCTGAAGAGGGCGGTAAATTTGCAAACTCTTTGAATCACGATTCTAATTTTGATGATAGTAGTACAAATAATGACCAATTTACGTCTTCTGATAAAAAGCGCTATACATATATCTATAATAAGCCAAAACCGACATATTCAGAAGAAAGTGAAGTCCATTCAAACCATTTTCATATAATAGGTAACCATCATAACCCACACACGTATATAACGCGTCCGAGTTACTTGTTTACAACACCCACACCAACGCCTATTATCACCAACGTGGGTTATCCTCAACCATGGCCAGAGCACAATATACGACCTAACAGACCCATAACGCGAAAACCTACAAAGCCTACAAATCCATATAATTATCACAATACCGTCAACAACTTTTCTCCTTATCCTGGAAATAATTTTGATGTTACAACATTCCCACCAACAAGTGCATACACCGATAGAATTGTTATTAGACCTGAAGAATACAACGGATCTTCTGATGATTGTCCTACAATATTCTTAACTTTAAATAACACATTTCAAGGACAAGCTAAAGAAGCCTGCCCTGATTTAAATATTGCTGTTAATACTAATGTTGTAAATAAAAATGTAGTAATTGAATCTGAAGAAGATACTGATACTACTTTGACGGATGTTTTTGGTTTGCCAATTGAAGACTCTGCTAGTGAAGAAGAAATACAGGACTACGCAGGATCTCAAGAAAATGACGAAGATTTAACAGAGAGTGCATCAATCGAAGGACTTGAACTATCCAACTATAATGCAGCAAATGGTGTCTCTGATATAGAATCATCAGAATCAGCTAATCTCGGATCACCAAATTCTCCAATTTCAGCTATATCAAGACCAGACCGTCCAAGTAGCGACGATGATGTATTCAGCTTTTCTTCTTTGATAGATTTTTTTAGACCTGCTGTTAGCGCATTTAGTTGGCTAGCAGCAATTAATCCTTTTAGCTTTAGTGCATTGTCCTTTTTTTTGACTCCTATTATATTGTTATTTGCTGGTATATCATCCTTATTTGCTCCTTTGGCTTTATCGGCTAGAGAATCACAACATATCCATTTCTATCGACCAGATTTGTATTGGAATGATAACTACAAAACTTGGCATCTTAATTCTTTTCCTGATAGTAGAGGATGGGAAATACAACTACCAAGAAGTTTTAGGATAAATAATAAAATAGAAATCAAGACCTCGTGGTTTACAAAACTGAAAGAATTTCTCATAAAAATCACAAATAATTTAAAAGCTGAAAACCTAGATAGTGAACGTAAAAATAAGCGAAAGAAAAGAGAAACATGGACCATTCGCGTGAAATAGAAAAATATTTGATATGCTACTCAATATTAAAAAAAATACACTATCGATGAAATTCAATAGGGATAGTAAAACATAAAACTATTTAAAACTGCCAATGATAGAAATGTAATTAAGTTATATAAAATGAACAGATCCTATTATAGTAGATCCATTAAAATAAATTTCAATGTTAATAAAATTTTCGTTTAAAAAATAAAATAAATAAAAGCATGCATGCGTCTCTCTATAAATGTCTATAAATCGAAAATACCATTTATCATGTTGTCAGGAAATCTAGTTTTACAAATATTTTGCACGGAGAGTTACAAGAGAGAGAGTTAGAGTTACTTATTGCAAAATGCTACGAGTATTAAGACAGTATTGATTCTTATCTGAGCATCACTAATATACATTTTTTACTCGTCATAATTTGGTTGGCAATTTGATAATTAGAATAAAAAACTCTATTCAATTTAAGGTTTTGTGATAAAATGGCAATAATAATAATGGTTGATATTATTTAAGTAGCAAACGAATTTCCTTTTTTTTTTTGTTAATTTTAATTAATAGCATTATTAATTTTAAATATTATATGATCTAAATTATTTGATTTTGTTTCGTTTGAGATTTTGAAAGTATTGAAAAATGATTATTAGATTTATTATGACAGGTACTTTATTAAGTATTTGTGTATATACTTATAATAATTTATTTGAATATTATGTTTGTAAATATTTTACGTACATAATATTATGTGTAGTATTTAAGAAAAAAAAATGTAATATAAAGATATACATTTGTTTTAAACAAAGGGTTGTATTACAATTTTAATAATAAAATTTAAGAATTACTAGCTTTTTATTTTTGTTAACGTTTTTTTAAAGTATTATTTGGATACAAAATGTTTTTAAAATATTATTAAATACAATATAAAAAGAAGAATTATATATCAAACGTTATTATAATGTTATTTGTTTGTATTTTTCAGAATAAAAAATGAATCATCGACCGAAAAGAAAAACGAGGAGAGAACCTTGAATGTTACTTTAAATACTCCAAGAGATGTTAAAACAAAGACTCCTGTAATTGGAGAGTCAATAAAAAAAGTAGCGACACAGCTTCTTGAGAAAGGTAACCAAACTGAATCACCACCAGCTATTGCAGATACTAGAATACCTCCAAAATTAAAGACACAAATTGCGCAGAAGCTAAAGATCAAGACAAGACATGAAGATGGCGATGACTATATGGAAAACTCTCATGCAGGGATTGCCGTGCCTGTAACAATGGAAGATCTGGAACTCGAAAATAAAGACATTCCAAATGAATCTGCGACTACGCATGAAGGTATATCTACGTGGATCTTATTAAGTAATCCCAGTAGTAAGGAAACCCCTATATCTACGGAACCAACAAAACTTGATGAGGTGCAAAAGAAACCTAAGCCATCTTCAACAAAAAATAAAAATAAGAAACCACAAAACAAAATACCACTAAATAAACGTCCAATTATAGGAAGTACTAATAAATCTGATTTAGTAGCTAGTGGTTCTGCTATCAATGAAAATGTTTATAATAAAATCAAAGATACTGTGTTGTCAAACGTACAAAAAAATAAAAATGTACCACAACGAAAAACTACAGTCAGTAGTACTAGTATAGTTCCGATTATAGATGTTACTACTACTACAAAAACCCCAAGTCCAATAAAAACTACAGCAAAACCTATTAAGAAAATCAATAAAAATAAACCAAAACCAATGACAACGTCTACAACTACCTTTGTTCCAGTATTTAGCCAATCAGAAATATTGCCAATGGAAGCAAAGGAGCAAGAAATTGAATTAGAAGTAAGTACACCTGCAATAACGACTAAAAAACCAAAACGTTCGTCGACCAGAAAGAAGACAAAAACAAAGAAACGCAAAACAGCGAAGCCAAAAATTGAATCGTCCACCGCTGTAACAGCAGAAGTTAAAACATCAAATAAGACTAAGTCTGCAAACAAAATAAAGAAAACATCAAAAAAACCAAACTCACAAGCAACAGGTCCTTTCACAACCCAAATTTACAACTATTTTTCAAGAGAAGTAATGCCATCGGTTGGGGTTGGCGTTATTGGTTTAGCCGGAATTTTAGGTATTGCTAGCTATTTCTTATATCCCTTCGCCACGCCAGTTAGACGCACAATCGAAGTTGATAAAAAAGATGATATTTATAGACATAACGCTGAAGAATATGGTAATGAAGGTAATGGTCAGCCTGAAGAAGAGATGCTTGGAACTGTTCTCGCTGGAATGCCCATTAATTCCAAACAGAAACTTAATCCTTATGCTGCTCAAACGGCATATATAAACAGATATCCCACCAAAAAGGACCAAGATATAAGATACAGACAAGTAGCTACAAGTTACGAACAAAGTCACAACGTCCATTATCCTCAACAAAAAACAGGCATAGCACATGGGGCTGTATATCCCGAGGCTCCAAATTATAATAATTATCAATATGAAACAAGACATGCTTATACACCAGAAAAAGTTTACGATAAAGGACAAACTTACTCCCAATATCCGGCCGTAGAGCCTATTTATGCTGCCCCACAAGCAGAAACGTCTGATGTTTCATCATACGGCAGTGATGCATCAAGCTCTGTAGTATATGGTGTAAAACCTTCTGATGACACTGATTTTAAGCCAGTGTATCCATATGAGACTCAATATCAAAGTGAAACTACACACAGCCCTATGACTTATCCTCCCACGTCCATGTATTTAGGGTCTAATAATGAGGCTGAACAATCTCATAATGATAAGTATGACGATGAAACCATTGAAGACTCAGGATCCATTGATAATAAATTTGTTGTTGGTAATGTGCCAAAAGAATTGACAGAATCAGTAACACCAGTTGTTGTTCCTGAACACGGACCAAGAAAATTTAATAGAAAACGAAGGAATATACGAAACAAGCGTAGTGTCGTGACCTCTATTGAAGAAATATTAAAAGCTGCGAGACAAAATAAAGATAACGAAATATTTATTAGTAACGAAATTGATGATGGACTGGAAGTTCCAATGAGGACTCCATCTCCTATAGAGTCCATGGAAATAAAACAAGAAACCGATACTTCTACAAACAAAGATGTTTTTACCGTCTACGCTGTGTCGGTGGATCCAACTAAAGAATTTTCTCATACAGAAGAACCAAGCAAGAACGATGTTATTGAAAGTGTTTCCACAATACCTCTAGATGATAAAAAGGAAAAAACTACCGATAATGAAATGTTTAATGAGGTAGATGCAACAACGAAAGAATTTAAAGTCTACGAAGTTTTTGCTTCAACTAAACCGAATTTAGAAAATGGTAACCCGAAATCAGAATTAACAACACATTTTAAAAATATGAACACAGAAACCACCACAGAGATTAGATCTGAGACAACCTCAACGATGCCTCCTTCCCTTCCACCGATGATGACATCACGAAGACCTCGACCACCCTATGGCCCAGAAGTTATTACATATCCGCCACCTTCAAATACAGGATATGGATTCTTAGATTTTTTCAAAAGAGTCGTAGATTTTAAATACAGACTGGGTTTAAGTTTATTAAAGAGTACATCTGAGTCCTTAAACAGGTATTTACGTAGCATGGAACAATCTGTTAAGCGGGCGGTAGACAATTAAGTTGCTGCTTAAATTGCACGAGCATTTTAAAAATGTTATACGAGTACATATAGAAGGTTTTTAATAAAGGAACAGTATCATTTTATATACAGTTTGTGTTTTCCACTATATTGATCGAATAACTTCGACAGGAAATAGAACAAAGCAGTTGTTGATTTCATCAAACGTCCGGCTTTATGTTTATGTATTATTTAATGCATTTTTGACTGATAATCTTTTTATATAGTTTAATATATATTTTCAGAACGTTATCCTCGACGTTATATTATTGAGGGAAGCCTGCTGAATCTATATTGTGATGACGAATTTACTTTATAAGGATATTATTTTGTAATACCCATTTCTATGATTGTCTTAATATACTGTAAGTTTAATCATAATAAGTTTAATTATATATTTATATATTTTATTAGAAATATAAGAATAATTAGTTTATAGTCTTCAATCCTATACATGTGTAAATATATGAAATTAATAATATATTTTATTATAAAATGTATGTTTTTTATTTGTTTTTACTAAAAGGTCGTTTTATACAAGGTGTCCAGAAAGGGTATCGGGTATTTGTAAGTTCAATGAAACAAAAAATATTTGTACGCAATAAAACAGTTTATGTTTATTATTAGCATATGAATTGGAGAATTATTTGGAAAAAATGCAGTCTTCTAAACGGAAACGAAGATTGGCGATAACACGTTGACACTTAGCTGTCGATATTGCTGCCATTTCTGACTTGATGTTTTGCTTTAACTGGGTTAGATTCATCGGATTGTTTTGATAAACCTTACTTTTAAGGTATCCCCATGCAAAATATTCAAGCGGGCTAAGGTCGGGGCTTCTGGGTGGTCAGTTGATGTTACCCCTTCGCGAAATGACTTTATTAGGGAATAATTCGTTAATAACTTCCATTGAGTCCTTTGAGGTATGGCAAGTGGCCCCATCTTGCTGGAACCACGTTCTTGAGTTGAAACCTGCAAACTCCTGCAATTCTGGGACCAAAAAATTTCGCAACATATCGCAATAACGGTCACTATTCAACATTAATTGCTCGGCCTCGTTGATCTTCGTGAAAATAAGGACCAATTATGCCTTTAGCAGACAAAGCGGCCCAAACAATGACCTTTGGGCTATGCAGGGGTCGTTCATGCTTTCGTCTAGGATTCTCCACTGCCCAGTACCGACAATTCTGCTTATTCACATGACCATTCAGGCGAAAATTTGCTTCGTCACTGAACAGTATGTTGTTAAAGTTGTTAAATCGCGGCAGCATTTCGTTCAATTCAGTCGATTAGCATAGTCCGTATCCTTCAATTCTTGAACCAATTGAATTTTATAGACTTTTAGATGTAAGTCTTTCTTTAAAATCGAATGCAAAGACGGTTTTTTGATGTTCAACGCTTGGCCTCGCTTTCGGATGGATAAAGACGGATTTTGACGAACCGACGTCTCAACTTTTTCAATTGTTTCTTTATCGCGAACTGAACGAGGACGACCAGACTTTTGAATTATAACCGTCGCACCTGTATTCTCAAACATCCTGATCTATTTCCTAATGCTATCGTCACTTGGCGCGTGGCGTGTACGATATTCCGCACGATGGAGACGTTGAGCAGTCACTATTGAATCACCATTACGATAATACGCTCGTACGCAAAATGGATCATCATTTGGATAACATCATCTTTTTCAAATAATTCTCCAATTCATATGCTAATAATAAACAATAAACCTTTTTATTGTGTACAAATAATTTTTGTTTCATTGAACTTACAAATACCCGATACCTTTTCTGGACACCTTGTATAAGGAAAATACTAATAAACATGAGTAAGAGTATATTTGTATAAATCTATTCAGAATGTAAACTGGTTCAATCCAAAACGCCAAGTCAACATTTTCAAAGTATTTGTTTCTAGTCAACATTTTCAAAGTAATTGCAAATAGCACATTTATAATGCACGTACGTCTTCAATTGCATAGTGCCATAGGATATAGTGCTTGGCGAAAAACCGACAAGAATATCCATAGATTTTTTATTAATTTATTGAAATCAACAAATATTTTCATAATATTAATTGTCACAGTCACAGTCATAAATGATGATAATAAAAAAGTAGAATTCAAGTAAATCTTGGCACGGAAAATAATATTACAATGAACTAATCACGCCACCACTAGAACTATTTTGCAAGTGATTAAAAGATTCAAACCCTAAACATTCAATAGTATTTACATAATTCTTTATCTTTCAACTAAGAACGTCAATAGACAACTCCTTCGAAGCGGTAACAAAGAAACACAATTTGCAGAATTATCAACCCGTTGGTTATTGCCAGGCCTCTCTATCGTCAACACTCTTACTTTTTATTGCTTCGTCTTATTTTTTATGACTTTATGACTTTTTATTACTTACCTTAGCTGAGTATTATAATAATCTTTATAAGGATTTAATATAAGCTTTACAGTTTTTATCTAGTGATACTATTTATCTATTTATTTTAAAACTCCATTGGCTCAAATTGATTTATTTGCGACTCTAAACTTAAGAACTATGGATATTATATGGCTAATTATAGTATTTTTTTATATTGTTAAGTTATTTTGTTAAGCGTTTTTTTTGGCGACGAGAATATATAAGATGTCTGTTGTTAATAGAAGCGTATATGTAATACTCTTCAAACTATTCGCAGATGAATTTGAGAGATTTATTATCCCCAGCTAACAAACGTTCATAAATAATAGTGGTTAAATTTAGTTCAATTAATAAATTTTTCGGTGTTGCATGTTGAATGGTACTTAAATAAGTGCATTAGAGAGCAGAAGCATTTGAGAGATAAGAGCGCTTATGAGCTAGTGTTTTAAAATAAGTATTCTGTAGTAGATTAAGAGTTAAAATATATGAACAATTTTTTTTAATGTTAAAAATATGATAGAGTTAAACGATTATAAAAATAGTGCTGAATGTTCAGAACTAAGATATCAAAAAATAAAGAATAAGGCTACTAATTACTTATTTTTCCTGATTTTTTTTTCTTGATTTTAAAAATATGAATATCTTTCAAATGGTCTTTCAAGTGTAAATACATGGTATTCTTGTACACTTTAAAACATTTTCTGACAGAATAGCAGCGCAATTACTCAACTCTTATTTTTAAAGTATTTATTTATAGTGCTATTCAGTTTCTAGACATTTTTTAAGTTATTTGTTAAAAGTTTATCGTTTGTTATTACTTATTATACCTAGCATACTTTATAAGATTGAGAAGCGTCATCTTTCAAAAACTTTTTGAACTAACAATGAACACGTATATAGAGTTACATGAATCTTATTTATCCCGCTAGATGTCGTTTTTACAAATATCATGTTGGACAAGTTTTCAAAGAAATGAACTGCTTGCTCTACTGATAAAAATAAGTTAATTTATTTATATAAATTAAAATCATATTGATTCGTTCTTCACTAATACCCTACAAGAAACTCTATATTAAATTAACTTAATGAACAAAGATTACCTCTACAGATATGTAATAAAGAAATAGTAAGTCGAAAGTCTTATAATTTGGTATCTACATGCTTATATTATAACCATCCACAAATCAGAGCTAATTAATGATAATTACTGTCATGTAATTTGTACATTATAAATAATATAGTCAGCTACTTAACTAATCTAGACTATACCAATTAACTAATCTAGACTATACTAATATACATTAATATAAGCCGCTAAACCGATCCTGGAGGTGTACCGCATTTAGGTTATCAGATACCCTGCGGCAAGCCGTCTGTCCCGCCAAGATAAATGTAATACTGTGATAGATCATCCGGACCACAAGGATGCTGAGACACCAGTATAATTTGAGCTATATGTTGATATCCTTACGATTCATATTTCTCCACAATTTTTAGGTACAAGGTACGATATTCATATTTCTTAAGGTTTTAAAAGTAATTTATGTTTTATATCTACATTCTTACATTTATTTTTAAGAGTTTAAGAGTTCATCTAAAGGTGACAAGTTTATATGTTGTTGAATGCGTGTCCTACCTTAAAAATTGGTAACAAAATTAATATGTTGTACACAAAAAAAATAAAAAGAAGCAACTAATTTATGAGATAGTTTGTGGCAATATGATATTATTAAACTTCTGTAGGTTTAAAATTATATTCAGGAATGTAAGGCCATTGTTACATGACGTATTTTGCCCTAAGGCTAAAAGGAGTCGCAAGGGTCGTTTCGCAGTGCCCCCTGGAGACATGACAGAAGGGTTTTTACGTTTACGACATCACGAAACTACAAGGGTGAGAACGAGTTTTCTAGTAAATATAAAATTGGCCGAAAATATACGAAAATCGATTACTTTTTTAGCATTTTGTATTTTATATACTATGTTATTGTTTGGTTTCTTCCTGTTATAAAACATTATAAATAATGGATTCTTTAAAAAGTTGTCTGTGGAAAGTTTTAAGATTTCGCTTTCAATACGTCAAGAGAGAATAGAAAAGTCTCATTACTGTGAAACTATCTCACTTATCTAATGCTGAAGAATACTTAAAGTAAGGATAGGAAAACGAGCAATGGGACTAGTTTTAATGCAAACTGTAATTGCTTTAAGCAGAATAATAAAGATGTATTCCTGAAGTAGTTAAAGAAACCGCAAGTAATTAGGGCCCTGGGAACAAAGCTCGTTACGGAATTAATGGTTACGTCGGGGCCTTAGATAGGTAATGTATACGCGTGTTTTGTTATAGTTGGACGTTTCTTAAAAATATATAATATATATTTATAATATGTAACTTATCGTAACCCAAGTTCAATTATGAATACTAAAATAATAACAACCTCTTTTTTTTTAAAGGTTCTAAATTATCAAAATAATTGATAATAATAATAAAAAAAAAATGATAATTTTTATCAATTCTATATATATATATATATATATATAAATATATGTAGCTGGCCATAAACATTACATAGGAAAAATCCATTTTTTATTTCATAAACATTTATTACACCAAATTACATAATTTCATAAACATTTATTACAGCAATGTTAGTTTAAACGTTAATATACACATTAAAAATATATGAAGCTCATTCGACGTCCATTGACTTTAATAGAGTCCGTAGAGGCCAGTTATCAATATAAATGTTTATGTGTTCGCTCCATGGGAAAATCTTCACTGCCAAATTTATGAATTGCTCAAGGGACTCCTAATTATCATGGCGTTTAGTTCATTTTATAAAATTAACCATAAATAAATACTACGATTTCTTTATATCACTGCTTTGATCACCTTTGTCTACGAATTCTACGGAGAAGCCATATCTTTCATTCCATTTTATTATTACAAAAAGTTAAGTATACTTTTGCAAAAAAAAAAAAGAAACAACGTATAATTGATTAAGAATGACATATTACGAATTCAAATGCCAAATTAAGTATAAATATATATTGCCAAATTAAGTATATATATATATATATATATATATATATATATATATAAGTAAATAAGTTAAAAGTAATATATTATTTATATATAAAAGACGGATTAAGTACGATGATCACACAAGCTACATAACATAGCTTTGTTTAAGCTTTGTATTCAAATGATTCATTCAGTGACGCCTCGAACAATGGCTCTTAATTTAGGGGGGTTAATATTGTATACAATTTTGTTTCAGCTTCAATATCACTGGTGTTATAAGGTTTATTATAAGGATTGTGATACACAGTGTGGCGTTTTAGATTTTATATTAATGTCCAAAAGAGAGTCATCAGTTAAGCCGTATGGATTTTCCGGATATTTTTCTAATAATTGTGATGTTAGAAAATAGTAAAATGAACTAATTGTTAATCATACGGTCCATTCAGCATTCAGTTGTATAATGTTTTTTATAAAATTTTAAGAATCATCACTTTCTAAGAAAATTGAATGTCCACAAGTTAGTGAGCATGAAACACGTTTAAAGAAAATATAGAACTGCTCTGTATACTTTAAACTATTAAAAATAAGTATATACGTAGAAGCCATTTTGTTATGACATTTTTATACTGAAATGAGCGAACTGACAGTTCCCAATGGAATCATAACCCAAATATTATAAGTCACCAAATGCTGAAGGATAATAAGACAGAGTTCAAGGAATGTATGTTGTTCGCTCGCCTCGTTCGCAAAAGGCAGCTATGAAAACTAGTACACGCCGTTCCGTAAGAGGGTTCCGGTTCTACTCCGGAAGATCTATCTCGTTTACGACCTCAGGTTATTTGGGTACAACTATACGGCCAAGTGTTTAATGGAAATGTCGAAATTATATCTTATATCGAAAATATATAATATACCTTTCTAAGATTGTAAACTATTAATATTTTATTGTTTTATTAATATTTATGTCTGATATTTGAAAATATCATTATGTTGTTAGTTTTTCTTTTGATATTTTGACATTAACAACGGAGTATTGATAATTATATTTTATTTAGAAATTGTAGTAACAGAAATATATATTTTTTTATCGATATTCAATAAAAATTTGTTTCGCAAGTAACTAAAAGTTATAATTGATAAAGCGTTCAGAACTAAAAGCCTTTATAAATAAATAGCTGTCTTTTGTTTTAGACGAGCCATCAACTCATAATAGTACTATGAGTTCAAGGCTCTTTTGTAATAAATCCTGTCTTTGAATTGAATGTTTGATTTGGTATTAATATTGAAATCAGACACTAGTTAAGATTTCGAGGATTTAAACAGTTTATATTAACTGTTTGGTTTATTTATACTTACAATAATTTTGTAAGTGTAAGATAAATATAAAAATAGGACTTAGAGAATTCTGCATCATCATCACTAAAAACTGCGGTTGGTATGAATTCTTAAAAACATCACGTCATCACAGTTTTAAAAAGTTTTGTTGCAATATTACAATAATATTAATTTTATTCATACCATCAGCCCTATAAAACTTTTTCATTTTTTTTTTCTTCCTTGGTGTCGTGACATGTAGCAGATAGAGACCGAAAGGCATTTCCCAATAGGTGGACTAGATAGGTATGGGATGGGGGATTTTTAAAAAATATTGAACCAATTATTCCAATTCTATAACGTTTGTATTGTGATACAGAATAAAAAAAAATGAATAAGATCATTAAATATATAATGAAATTTTCTACTCTCTATTCTGATAATTTATTTTACCGAATATAGCTAAAGTCAAAATTTAAGATAATATTTTAGTTTTGGAATTCAAGAAGATTCCGGCGGTTCCTTCTCAACTTTAAGGGAAAATTAGATATTGGTCGTATAATGTACAATAATATTAATTCAAAATATCTTCTCATCTGAAATAAATGAAATACGGTGGCTTTCAATATTTTTACTGTTATATATTTATGACATAAAAGATACATTTTGAAGACCATATGTGTATCGTACACGAAACTAATAATATTTTTAATTTCACGAAACTAATAATATTTGTTCATGTTTATTGAAATATATTTCTTAGACTCTAGATTTCGTCCTTATTTTAATTGAACAAATGCACTTATTTGAATTTTAAATAAATATAGAATGGAAAATAAGTCCATACAGGTTGGGATTCGAACCCGCAACCTCTAGGAAACCGTCTCGTAGCTCTCATTTCCCAGAGGTTGCAGTCCGAATCCCTGCTCGTAGCGGTTTATTTTACATGTATTTATTCAAACTTTAAATAAGATTGTCATGGCTAAACATGCTTATAAATATTTTGGAACAAACATGGAACTCTTAGCACTATGCCTTTCATAACCAAATCAAACTTAAATAGATCATGAAGTTAACAAATAACGTGTCAAAATCCTTAAAGGGACGCCCATCGATGCGGAAGGAGGGTTGGGGTTTTAATAAAATAAAATGGGAATATTATCGAATGCTACCCGTCGAGAGTAATGTTCCGTGACGATTCGGACAGAGGTGGCATGAAGTTGCCTTATCGGCTTGTATGGCTTTTATAAATATCATTTATTTTCAATAATACTACGCAAGATTTCTTCTTTTTTCGTGTTCAAATATATATTGAAAATATATTGACTATTTATGTGGGTAGGTTGAACAGTTAACATCGTTTTAAACGCTCTTATATATTTTTATTACTAATTAATAGTATTATTGAGTTTATCAAGAATTGAAATGCATATTGAGCTTTACGAGTAAAAAGTGTCACCCACCAGCAAGTATTCCATATATTATTCACTGTATTCAACACAAGTCACTTCCACTTTCTTCACTAACAATGGAGTCCTTAAAAGAGTCCTTATCCTCAATGGCAGACCATTTCAACTCTAGGATGAATGAGTTTCAACAAAATCTACAGAAGAGCTCTTCACCAGCTACAATGTCATCCTTGACGGCAGAATTTAACTCTTTTAAAAAATTTATCTTAATAGCCTTGAACAGCTTACAAAAGCAAGTAGAATTCTTAAGTCGAGAAGTGGATCGCCAGGACATGCGAGCGCGTCGGAAGATGCTACTTATCCATGGAGTCCCGGAAGACAAAGGTGAAGCTGTCACTGCTCGCGTTACCTCAATTATAGCAGAGCACCTTAATCTGCCAAATTTTTCAAGTGCCAGCATCAAGGAATCACACCGCCTCGGCCGTCCATCTGAGAGAACTCGCCCAATAGTCATCAAATTTTCAGACATTGAAGTGCGTGATAAAGTTTGGTTCGCAAAAACCAAACTTAAAGGTACTGGATTCACACAGTCAGAGTTTTTGACAAAGACGCGACATGATGCTTTTCTGGCGGCTAGACAGCGTTTCGGCATCGAAAAATGTTGGACGCGCGACGGCTGCATATTTGTCATTGGGTCAGATGGAAAGCGTCACAGAGCTGTATGCTTGGCTGATGTTGAGGGTATCGCAGACGAACTTCCAATTCCACAATTAATGTCTACTTCTCCTGCAGCTCCAGTTACAGTGGAAAACAAAGCGACTATTCCTCGTACAAAAAGAATTACTAGAAAGTAAGTTTTAGTATCACTGCGTTATCACTGTGTCAGTAGTAGTTATCATTGTAATATTTTCATATGAATAAGTATTTTATTTTTATTTATCCAAACGTCACTCTTATTCTGTTTTTACTAAATGTTTATATTTCTTATTTACTTTATATTTATTTCCACATCAGAAATTGTTATTTATTACAAAGTGACAGTTGTTATTTCTTGTATTGACAGCTAATAGTGATAAATGTTTTGTTGGTCTGCTCTGGATGCCAGGCTGTCATTCATGTCTTTGACTAATTCCACAATAGTAACTACCAACTTTTATATACTACTTACCAATGTCTATAGCATTATTGTATATATTTAGATTCGTTTTAAATTCAAATTTAAAATTTAAATGATGTTTCTTTTTTATTTTATTCTTTTTAATTATTTTTTTTTTCTGCTTTCTCAAATTAACGTGAATATTTACCTACAGTTTTCTTTTTTATGCAGCTGGCGGGTAAATGGCATTTTAGTATAACATATATATTTATATATATATTTGTTATTTTTTGTTTAATTTAAATTGAATATACATTGTAATATAGCTGTAATATAATTTTTATTTAGATTATTTTGCTTTATTATATACATAAAGTGTAGTATTGATTATTTTATTTCTAAATATATTTATAATATTAAGCAACTATATTTATACATATTTTCTTACTTTTGTTTATTACTATATACATTTATTTATTTACCTATTACTCAATGACTTTAAGCCATGACGATTCATTTATGTCCCTTTTATCCTCGTCTGAGGAAGCGAACAGTGAAGACAGTTTCCACAGTATTCCTTCTTTAGCTGATAATCTCGATTCCAAATTTTCAAATGTCCCACAAAATTTCAACATTACTCACATAAATGCTCAGAGCATTCCTGCACATTACCCTGATTTACTGTCCGCCTTTCAAAGCAAAAACATTCATTCAGTACTAGTCTCTGAATCTTGGCTTAAGCCATGTCTGCCTTCTATCTCTTACTCTATACCCGGATTCCATTTGATTCGTAATGATCGTGTCGATCGGACTGGTGGTGGTGTTGCAATCTATCTTCGTTCTCACATTCCTTTCTCTGTTATAAGTTCTTCTAATTCTCAAACTGGTGGTAAAGCGGAGTACATTTTTATCGAGGTGGTTCTCTCTCACACAAAATTACTTCTTGGTGTGTTTTACAGCCCAAGCATTGCTGTCAACTATTTTGTGGAGTTTGAACTCATACTTCAACAGTTAACACCATCCTACAGTCACACAATAATAATGGGTGACTTCAACACGTGCTTAATTAAAAACGATCACCGATCATCTCGTCTCAAATCTTTAATTAATGGAGCAAACTTACATATCCTTCCTTCACTTGCTACTCATTTCTCCCCAAATTGTTCTCCTTCGCTCCTTGATTTATCTATTGTTTCTTCTATTGATTACATCGAAAAGCATGGACAATGCTCTGCATATGAATTTTCATATCACAACCTTATCTATCTCTCATACAAGATTAAGCCCCCTAAGGCCAAATCTAGAATACTTCTGCAGCGCAATTTTGGTGGTATGGATCTGGCTCGCTTACAGGAGGATGCCTCCAAGATTGACTGGTCCAATGTTTTGAATACTAGCTGTGTGGATGATCAAGTAGATTTGTTAAATGCCTCACTTACAGCACTCTATGATACGCATGCACCGATACGCCCGGTTCGTGTTAAACACCTCCCTGCGCCTTGGCTTACACCAGAAATTAAAAAAATACAGGAGAAGAAGCATAAAGCTAAGGGAAAGTATGTCCACGACTCGAGTGATAGCAATTGGGAGAAATATGTTGTAATTCGAAATCGATGTAACAAACTGTGTAGAGACAAACAACGTCGCCATATCTACAAATCGGTCATAGAAGAAAAAGACTCCGGAAGGGTGTGGCATTTTCTTCAGTCATTAGGAGTTGGCAAAACACGTCAAGATGTTAATGTAGGTAATTTAGATTTAAACTGCATGAATAAGCATTTTTCAAATTCTGTTGCAATTGATAATGCAATTAAAGTAAAAACGATAAATCATATTTCTACTTGCCAAACTCCTGACATTCCTTTATTCTTTCTAAGTCAGTTCTCTGAAAGTGATGTTAAGAAGAACATTTTGGCTATTAAATCCGATGCTGTTGGTTCTGACTGTATTAGTCGTAAGATGATCACTCCCCTACTTCCTATTTTAATTCCCGTCTTAACCTCTATCTTCAATAATTCCATTAACACGAATAGTTTTCCAAGCTTGTGGAAAGGCGCTCAGATTATACCGTTACCCAAAAAACGAAATGCATCCGCCTTTTCCGATTACCGTCCTATATCTATACTCCCTTTCCTATCCAAAGTGCTTGAGCGTCTTGTCCACCAACAATTAAGTAGTTTTCTCACGAAATATAATCTCTTAAATCCTTTCCAATCTGGTTTCCGTCCTGGTCATAGTACGACCACTACATTAGTCAAGATAACTGATGATATACGAGAAAGCATGGACAATAAACAGGTCACGGTATTAACGTTGCTTGATTTCAGTAACGCATTTAATTCTGTGGACTTTGATATTCTGCTGGCTATCCTTAGTTCTCTTAACATATCTCCTGCGGCGACTGACTGGTTTCATAGTTACTTGTATGGACGCCGGCAAAGAGTTTCCGCAAGGAACTCATGTTCTAAGTGGCTACAAGTCAATGCCGGTGTTCCGCAAGGTGGCGTGTTATCTCCTTTGCTATTTTCTTTGTTTATAAATACAATAAATCTAAGCTTATCCTCTCTCTACCATTTGTATGCAGACGATCTCCAGATATACACACATTCTAGTGTATCGGAACTCCCACTTGCTATCAGTCGGATTAATACAGATCTGCAGATCATACACAGATGGTGTAATTACCATGGGCTGCATATCAACCCGTCTAAAACCCAAGCTATCATTATTGGTAGCTCAAAGCTTTTAACCAAAATTGATTTTTTCCAACTCCCAGGCTTAGTATTTAATAACATTATTATTCCGTATAGTAACTCCGTTATCAGTTTGGGTGTTACATTGGACCGGTATCTTCGATGGGGTCCCCATGTAACCGAAGTTAGCAGGAGAGTTTTTGCCTCTGCTGCATCTTTGAGCAGGTTGCGAAACTTTCTCCCCATTTCCACCAAAACTGTTCTTGCACAATGTCTCCTCTTACCAATTCTTGATTATGCCGACATATGCTATGTCGACATAAGTGAGGAGCTATTAAACAAACTTGAGAGCCTACAGAACTTCTGTATCCGATTCATTTTTGGTCTTCGCAAATATGACCACGTTTCCCATTTTCGTGCTAAACTCAAGTGGCTCCCGATTCGCCTTCGCAGGAATGCTCATATCCTAAATACTCTTTATTCCATACTGTTCAATCCCACTACCCCTTCCTACCTCAAAGAACGTTTTATATTTTTGGGTGCGTCACACGAACGTTCCCTTCGTTCTGAGGATAACTTAACCCTAAAAATTCCTCCCCACTCTTCCTCTTTCTACTCAAATTCCTTCACAGTTCAAGCTGCTCGTTTATGGAACTCCTTGCCCTATTCCATTAAGTGTGCAAAGTCCCAGGCATCTTTTAAAACAAAAGTCAAGGAGCATTATCTTAACTCCCTGACTTCTACCTAAATTCCTACTTTCCCTTCACAAAGTCATAACATAAGCTTTCTTAAATGTAATGTATGTAATGTCTGTAGTGTACACTATTTATATAATTATTTATTTATATAAGTAAGTGTATGTATGTATATATGTATATATATATATGTGTATATGTATGTATGTGTATGTATATATGTGTGTATGTATGAATATGTATGTATATATGTTTCATAATATTTTATTTTATTATATTATATTATATTATCCTGTACTGTGCTGTACCTAAATACCCACCTTCATATTTCGTGTCCTCTACCCAAAGGTTGCCTGGAAGAGATTGCTCTTTAGCAATAAGGCCGCCTTTTGTACTAATTCATCTTTTATGTGTTATTGTTTTTTATATATTCCATTTGTTTGTGGTACAATAAAGAATATCGTATCGTATATATATATATATATATATTATATGTATATATATTTTTTAAATATCAAATAAACATATACATATTTAAATTATAAATAAATATTGAATAAAACGGGACGGGTTTCCGAGGTCGCGGGTTCGACTACCTGTCGGTACCGGTTTATTTTTCATAAATCTATATATATTTCAAATATTTTTTCATATTTACTATAAAATCTGAAATGTTTGGAATTAGTACAATTTATATATAAGAATACACCTTAGTATATTTACAAAGGTAAGAATACGAATAAGAGATTCGACACTAAGTAATTGTGTTAATTCAAACACAATAACTCAAATAAAATATTAATAAGAATTAAATTAGTAGCATCAGCGTCTCCATATATTTTATGTTCCATAAAAATCTAATGTTGCGTCTATAAATCCGCATCCGTCAATGCGGATTTCATTGTCTCCCACTTGGACTCATTGCGGCTGAATTGTTATTGAATTGCGCTCTTTGTGTAAGATTTGTGATAATAATTTATTGAACCACATTTGTTATATAAAGATCCTTGAAGTATATAACGAAAAACATCAGGATGAAATATTATTTATGTACCCAATATTGTAAAACGTAAATATGCTTGCTTTATTTGAATATTATAAAGGACTTAATATAAATACCAAAATTCATATAAACACTGTACTCTGAACGCAATCAGAATTTGTATTATATGGACTATATTTGTATTTAAATAATCACAAAAAAATATTTTAATCAAAATGTATGTGTGTATCTATTTATTTTTATATATCAGTATATATCATGTTTATGCACCGGTCTATAATCTCTTAATTCCTACGAGTATAAGGTCTGAAGAGAGAGAGAGAGAGAAGACCAGAAGAGAGAGAGACTGATAAGACGACCTTATTCATTACCGGTGCTTTTTAAATATAATATATTTGTATAGTTTCAGTATGTGCAATGCCATAAAAATATTATAATAATAAAAAAATAAAATAACATTATATAATAAACATAATATTTAATGACCCTTTATGTGTAAAATAAATATTTTTATCTATATTTACGCATCACGTAAATCTTTTCAATGTATTTTTTTATCATGATTTATTTCAAAATAGTTTTATTTATATGTGTACTCGTGAAAATACTTATTTCAGAAATATCCGATATAAAAACTAAGACAATTTACTGTATTAGTATCGCGTTAAATAGCAAGTATGTTAAAATAAATATAACAAATATTGCATTAAAATTAACCAGCGGTTAAAACACCCCGCTGTTCTATGCGCTTAGCACGTGCTCACACGAAATTTTATGAGCCGTTGTAATCGGGTCGTTTATTTACAATACATACCCTAAATATAACGTTGAATAAAAATAATTGGCGTAATATATCTTTGAAAGCTTTTGATTTAGTACAAAACATTAAACATTCTTGGAGTATATATACTAAAAAATATTTTGTACTAGCTGTTACCCAGCGAGCGTTTTAATAAGAAATTGGGAATTTTAACAAACGAGATCAAATATGAAAAATTTAAAAAAATAATTATTATGTTTTATTTTTACTGAGTAACTTATATGAATAGTAAGAATTTTAGTAAATTTATAATATTATATGTAACAATGTATAACTTATATGAAACTTATTTGTTAGGCAACCAATTTAAATATTACCTACTATCTATTACAGGAAACTTTACTCAAATTAGAATAGTTATTAACGGGCATGTCTTTACAAGGTAATAGTGTATTCAATCTGAAGCCTTGTAAAGCCTTTGCTATGCAAGCTTCAATTTGGGTTATTTAAGCCGTTACCATGGTTACTCGAATATTTATCACATGTTGACTAGAACTCACTTTATATGCTTTTTTATTATTTTTTATATTGTATGTAAGAAAATTAAGAATAAGATGAATATGTAAAAATATTTCGAAGTTAAGTTAGTTTCAATTGTCCTGTGCGGTCTTAGGATTGATTAAAAAATGAGTTTCCAACGAGAACAATAAGTAATGTCAGATTTATAATGCTCGTAGTGACGAACCCTTATCTTGACTGACGTGTCCCCAAGCAACCACGAAATTGCCTGAAACGGTCGTTCAAGATGTCAGGCGTGCCTTATATAAGCTTTGTAAGTTTTTTAAGGATGATACAAAATAGGCTAATACCAACTAATAGTACGAAAAAGCATCATTAAATATATTTGTAAATTAAGTATCTAAATAAAATATATATATATAGTAAATTAAGTAAATTAAGTATAGTATTGTAAAGTATCATTAAATATATTTGTAATTAAATTAATATTATTTTTTTATTAATGGAATATAATATGTTTTTAGCATATTTATATTTACCCCGATGTTATCACGTAGAAATTAAATCGGAATGTGCCCGACTAGTCTCGAACCCCGAATGGGTATGAATATAGTCATGGTTCACGAAAGTTTAAATATATAAAAAATGATTTTAGCAATCAATACCCCGAAGAGCTAAAAACAAACTATTTTTTTGAATTGTATATATATTATGCAAATTTGTCGTATAATGAAAATTATATTAAAATCAATAAATTTTTTTTTCTTTTCTATGTTTCGAAAGGCATATTTTTCCAGTGAAATTACATGAAAAAGTGCATTGAAGTGTAAAATCGATTTATAATCGAGATTCATGAGTACAAATCGATTCATAATACGCTTTGCCCACTTACCCTTGTCTTGAATGACGTGTCCCTAAGCAACCCCCAAATTGCCCTTTTGGGAACGGACGGTCGCACGTCAAGCGTGTGGTTACGTATGGAGTCATAGGTACAATTTAAATTGCTTTTATGAATTTATAACAGCACACATATGAATGATTTGAATTTATAATTTGTGTCGATTTCAAATAATAACTTTTGGCTGAAAGAAGCTGAACGATAGGAGATAGATATATCTTTTGTATATATTTAAAATAATGACTTTTGCTACGAGAAACTGTTATATGTAATAATAATAATACATTTATTTAAATCTTTAATTATATATCCGTTGAATCTGTGTTTATTTAATTATAATTTTTAATTTTAATAGATAATTTAAAGTACACAAAGTATCTATTGAAATCAGAAGATTAATAAAAGAAAATTATACGCTAACGTTGAACGCGCGAGTTAACTCCACCCATCTGTTCGATGCCGATTTGAATAAATTTAGTGTTAAAACAGCTCATCAGTCGTTATTCGATGGAAGGCTTGCCTCATTGCCCCCATTCTGCTCTGTGAAGCACGATAATTTATTCAAGATATTAATTTGGTGCCCCACAAATATAAGGAAATATAGATTTAATAAAATATTAATTCATTTGTACATTGAAGATCATTGTCGTTAGTATTGAAGATATGTTCTAATTAAAGAACCTGATGTGAGCTGCTTTGCTTAAGCATTGTATTGGAGTCTAATTAGTAATTAAAACGGTTTATTATATTAAAAATATTAAAATCAAATGTTTGTAACATGAAATGACAAAATGTATTCATGAATGTGAGAGTATCACAGTAACGCTGAGAATTCATAAGCATTCAGTGAACTAAACCGTGTAATTTAGACTAAAATTTCATTCTGTTTTCATGAACGGATTCCATGCGGGAAGTTCATGGGGTGAATCGCTATGCCAAACCGTATTTCAGCTATTTACTGAAACTGAATGCTGAAAATTTGAAACAACCGACAATTATTTATAACATTTTATTCACTGTTGTTTTATAAGGCACCATTTATTATTAAGATTATTAGAAATAAAATGATCTACTATTTATTACTATTTATTTATAAATGACCAATATTTTTCGAGACAAATAATTATAATTTTTAGCATTTATTTCCTCGATCTGGTAAAAATTTTTGCTTTAGTTTGTGCAAATAGCTTTGAAGTAACTCCATGATCAATATTTAAATAACAGTACATACATAAATAATATCGAAAGTATGTATAAAGATATCTTTCATAAATAATTCCCTCATTAAAACTATGCTAATAAGATGTCTAATTAAAATAAATGAAAGTCACCATGAGAACACGAGAAGTAATACGTTTCTAAAAATAGTCTTCAAATGTATAAAAAATAAAATGTAATATCGCCTCTCAGATTTTGGCTCTGATTTAGTTCATTGCAAAGAGTAACTTTGTATGTAAATCAATATTATATGTAACTTCGGTGAACACTAGTTAAAATTGTTTGCCACTCCATTACATTTGGTTTGTGCCTGTAATTGATTTCGTGTATCAAAGTTAAATGTAAATTGGAATATCAAATTTATATGAAATATAAGTGTTGACTTATTAATATGATCTAGTTTTAGTTTTGAATTATTTTCACTTTTATTTTACATATTGGTTTTATTCATTTGTTTAGTTTTATGAGAAAATTCAATACATAAACAGTTTTAAAGTTACAGTAAAAAAAAATTTAATAAAATAGGCAAAAACTAGCCTTTAAATAAAATAGGCATTTAACCATACCTCATATATATAAAAAAAGTGCTTATAATTTATGAGCAATTGATAATGAGAGAAAATAATATTACATTCCAGTATCTAGAAAGAATCACGTCCATAAAAAGACGAGATATTTTATGTTATGTTCCGTAATAAGAACCAAATGAAACTTAAAACTATTTTAACGAGGTTAAAAATACATTTATTATCATAATAATGTAGAGCTATTCGAAAATAGTTCCATTATTGGAAAATTATTGTCAAATCAGAAAGAAGGATAAGTAGGAGGTATTCCAAAAAAGGGCCTCACGATGTGGATATCGTATTTTCGGATGATTACATCTGTATCCGAGATAAAGGCTTGATTAGCAACGGAGCGGACGTCTCTAATATCTCCAATTTTCTATATGGGTGGCTTGTCAATTATATGACATTATTTCTTTTAACGCATTATTGAATTCAAATCGTTCGTAAAGCAATATTTTCCGGTCGGAAGAAAGTGGACACGTCCTGATTTTGCTTTACCTTCAAAATATGTTATTTTTGGCTGTATTTTAGATGAGTGTTTATACATTTGTTTTGCTAAATAATAAGATTGTTGCTGCTATTTTAACGTGTTCAGATTTAACGAACCGCAATGGCTCTCAATTCGGTAACGTTATGGCTCCCGAGAGGGTCTCGATCAGAATTGCAAATCTGCCACTAAATTTGCAAAGAATACATGAAAATTATGCAGGACTGCCTCGAGCGACGCTTTTACGTTTACCCTGGTTTGGATGCAATCTTGATTCCATTAATTAAGAAACAAGGAGCCAATAACTAACGAAACTAGCTTTACCTTTTCCTTTTACCTTTTATGAAACTATTACATTAGGCGTGATGTTCATTTAAAATTATAAAGAGAATATTTACAAAATAATTTATAAAATTCAATTCCCACAATACACTTTTATTTAATATTATTATTCTTTATGGTAAATATGACTTTCATATATGATTTTTGTTATTTTAGAGAATTTGAAGTGATAGAGAGTTATGATTGTTGAGAGATCTTGATAGTTAAAAGAAATTTACGTTCGAAAAAGTTATGAGAAGGAGAAGTTATGTTATGTTTGTTTGCTTGTAATTAACAGATCATTGACCTGAATTTCCTCTTTTGAAAATCAACAAAAAATACATAATTTGATAAGTATTTCAAACTTCGAATGCCATTTTAATTCCTGAATTAAATTGGCATTCAAAAGATTTTATATTCCAGAAATGATTAGTTTTGTGAGGCAGTTTGTCAAGCTGGACTATTTTCTGTTCGTGATCTAATTTAGTGGCTCTATCTGATCTGTGGAGACAAATAGTTCACATCCGTTTGCGGTTATCTTAATCGACCTCACTTTGTATATACAACAACGTGAGGAGCTTTCTAAGAAACACGTCACTTCTAGAATTCAGGTACAAGTACAAAACAACTTTTACTATAGATCAATAAAATCAATTAATTATTATAACGTCAAAAAATTTGAAATTTCTTAAATAGAGTTAAAAATGTAATTGTTCATTGAAAATTTTGAAATGTATTAAATTCAAAGCAACAAACAAATATTTAAAGCTTTATTTTAAAGATGCTGAATTTCTATGCATTGCTTGACATATAATACGTCAGGAAACAAATGTAATACAAGCTTTACATACAGCTAGCAACATACATATTCACAATATAACGCAATATAGTCTTTACTTCATAAGCAGTAAAAGCCAGTTTTGCGTAAACTAATTTAAATCACAAGTTTAGTGTCAACTTGACATGGGTAAATCTCATCGTCTATTTATTATTTCCTTGTTGAAATTGTTGGGTAAAACTTATCATAATAAAACTTTAAAAAATGCTTTTATTTATTTTATATACTTTTTATCGTGGCTCGTGAAAGTAAAATGAGAAAACACATAGCACAGGGATTTTTAATACTAAATACAGTATAACAATATTTTTTGTTTGTGTATACGTGACATATATTTACTTCAGGTTGTAATTAAGTCACTTCTTCAAATAATTTGGCTATATTATGAAAGATTTCAGCAAAGGCAAATAAGGTTAATGTTTCAGTACACCTAAGAAACTAATTTTGTTTTGCAACCCTAAATAAAAGGAATTTAATTAAAATGTTACAGAAATGTTTCATTTATTACATTTTAAATTTATTATTCAAATATTTTTTAAGATAAGATATCTTTATGATACAAAGTCATATCATAAAAAAAAGAATATTTTAAATCTTAGTATAAAACCTGCGCCCTCAAAAGGTCCCGTTTGTCTTCGTTCTTATCGCTAACAGTACGTGACTTCAAGCTAGATACGACAAACTTATATATTCTCTTCCATAAGACTCTATTTCAAATCGATAAAGACTATTTTCTTTTGCAGAAGCTGTAAAAACTTTCACAGGATAAAACAATAATAGCAAATGATTTAATACTTCCTTATAGCTGTAGCATTAGAGTTGAAAATATAATATTCAACAGTAAATGTATCTAAGCATGTTCGGGTGGGCGACCGTTGACAGATGGCGACATAGCGAAGCTCTTTCTTGCCTTGTTTCCTTCGTCCTTAACTAGATTTAGCTAAATGAAAGCTGTGACTTCGTTTATTGAGAGTAAAAGGGACGCATGATAAGAAAATATTTGTGAGAAAAGAGACAGGTTGAAACACATAAAGGGATGTAATGTCTATTCTAATGCTCTACTTATGTAGAGAAACAGGGGTTTTCCATTTGTTATATTACTGTTAACAAAAGCTTTTGTTAACCTTCAATTCTTTTAATATTTTAAGTGTAACTTTCATACTTTTAAATATTGCTGTAGGTGAATATTTTTTTTTGCTTAGGGCTATATGAACATTATTTTTTGGTAATAATATGAAGAGGTAAGCATTTATATGAGATAATTACATTCTTAATAAGCTTAATATCTCTACATATATGTACATGTTTTTTATATATTTTCAAACATTGGTGTCAGTTGTGGATTCTTTTCAATATTAATCTATACTGCAAAGTTAAATGCATTGGTTAGAATTTTTGAAAGAAGCTTAATAGATGTCACCACCGTCGCGATAAAAACAAATTTAAATTAAATTCACTGAGGTGTACAGCAACGGGACGGTTTGACAGAGGTCACGGGTTCGTATCTCTTCGTATATCAATACATTTTTCATACTATATTTATTTAAAGCCTAGCATACCTATCCATGTATATATATATTTTCAAATAATG
Source organism: Dircenna loreta (assembly GCA_963555665.1). Taxonomy (NCBI): domain Eukaryota; kingdom Metazoa; phylum Arthropoda; class Insecta; order Lepidoptera; family Nymphalidae; genus Dircenna; species Dircenna loreta. The sequence continues at coordinate 13,391,274 of OY743088.1, read as the reverse complement.
ATATTTATATATGACAAATGTAGTATAAATATTAGAATAGCGAGTATATTTTCTTATCTTTGGCGATGACATATGGCGTTATTCAGATATTTTATGGTCACCAGGCCATCGCATATCACAGCCCATCTAGTTATGAGATTGTAAATCATCCCACGTATTTATGTGCTGAAAGTACTTGGCTATCACTTTTCTTATGGATCGTAAGAAATAAGTTCAGCGTTTTTGTAATTGATGCCGCTTTTGTGTATCGTAAGCACAATATAGCAAATTTCCTAATAAACTATATTGTAGTTTTTGGTGAAAAAAAAAACTATATTACTTCTACTATTTTGGTAATTTGTTATATCATCTTAATTTTATATTTAATAAATGAAATATAAAATTAAGATGGTTTCGATTATTTATTATAGATCGCAAACATATTTTGGCTTGACAAGTGAAATAATTTACACTCTATCTAAATAATTAAGTAAAATTGTTGAGTAAATAATTAAGTGAAAGGAAAAATTGAGATTTTTTTCTTTTACGCTTAACGTAGTTTCTAAGTCTATATTTTTATATTTAAAACGAAATAATATAAGATACTTTGAGACTCACCTTTGAAATTATTGTTTGGAGGGAAAAAGTTTGCGACTAATGTCAAAAACAGTGTAATATTTTGCTTAATAAATTGCTACAGATTCTAAAATATTGCGTAGCGCCAATAATGACAGTTGTCTCATTATCAACTTATGAAGATTTTTTTACTTTAAGGTAAAAACCTTAAAGTAAATAATTTCTTGAAATTCTTTTTACTTTCCGTATTTATCGAATTACTTTTATCTTTTATTTATTTATTATATTTAACAACCTTCTTTTACGCTATAATATTTATAACCGTGATGTATCCAAACGGAAGAGATTTCAAGACAAATATTCCTATTTGGTAATGATATGTGATCTCACTATTATTACTAAATATTAAAAAAAATCCAAGAAATACTTTGTTTTTGAGTAACAAAGATTTAAACAATCAGAATATATTATTTTGATGGTGTGTCCGCTTAATAGGCAATTGTTTAACATATACACATTTTATTGAATGGATTCGTCTTGGATTTGAATAAAAAAAAACATGGTAACTATTATATACATACTTACCCGGCTGTATTTATGTTTATTGTATCGGAATTTGCTCGACTAGTTTCGATCGCGACGTGAGATCGAAATGCTTCGAGCTTATGAGTAAGAACCCCCAATTGGATTCTTCACGAGTCGGGAAAATTCCAATACAATAAACTTGAATAGAGCCGGATAAATATACATGTGGTTCAAAAAAAATTAAATATAAAAATATTATGATTAAATACTTATATATCTTAGTGAAATAATTGAAAAAATCTTTGTGAAACCGACATATAATTGAAAAAACTCTCCTCAGAAAGAAAAAGTCGTAGGTTAAACACGCTTTTCCTATTTGGAAACGTCTCTTACATCTACTATTACTAGGTACTATTACTTGATTTTAATACTATCTCTATCCAAGATGGCGTTGCTTAAATAAAGTTACTCAATTTTCCTTTCAAGTAAAAAAGGGTTGTGATGTACTCCGTTTTCTCGCTTAGCTTATATTCAATTTCTACATCATACTAAATTTCATTTCAGGCGACAACGGGAGTTCGTTCGTGATATGAGAGTTTTTTTCACCGAAGCATATGATATAATATTCTTTTGAAAATAAGAATTTAGGATAAATAATAATATTACACGAAAATATATGATTTTTATTTTATTATAATAAAAATAAATATTATAACCAAAATACATAATAATATCTTTACTAAGATAAATTAAAATTCTAAGCATTAGAGCTACATTGAGACATTTTTAGATACATTGGCTTTAACCCGCCTGTTCAATTCCGAAGGGCCAGACAGATTTTATCGCATAATCAAAAAATCGTCTGCCGTTAAATTGCCACAAAATGATGACAAAATGTCTCTCGTAAGATATGGAAATTCTAACCGTATTGACTACCTTCGATTTTACCTTTAAATCGGTTCCATTTATATGTCACTACCGTAAAATCGTAGCAATCGTAAGAGTAAATATTACCACGACATTGTTATATGTAAATGAAGTGGTACTAAGCCATTAATCAACGCCCAATACTTAATAAAAGGACTTAACTTATAAAGCTTAAAAGTACATAGAGATTTTATCGTATTATGTTAACAAGGATTAAAGATTCCACCTATATGAGGGTTAAAAAGGGATTTAAATTAATTTTGTTTATGTATCCTTGCTAATGTTAGAAATAAATAGTAACAAAATAGGTTTATATATGTGTGTACCTATTTCTGCCCTTTTAATTATCTCACGGGTAGTTGGTAGAGATATATTTTATAAGTTAATCCAATGTATTTTTTCTTTTCTTTTGTATTTTTTTTTGATCAAATCTGGTACATAAATAAAGAAAAAAAAAGCCATTTAGCTTTCTAAAATATGACATTTTGGTAGTTTTATTATAAAGTTATAATAAACAGTTATTTATTCATATTGTTATTTACTTAAAATATTTCGAAGTAGCATTATTATAAAAAATATATAACTATATTTAAAGATTGTCTTGATAAAATATTATTATTAAAATTAAAATTATCGTGTATTATAAAATATAAACATGGAGTAAATCTTGATAAACCAATATAAATTGTCGGAAAGTTTCCTGATCACCCCTCGTGTTTTCTTTGCGAGAATTTTCGTATTATTATTTAAGAGTTATTTATTATAAGAGATGTTAAAATTATTTTAAATACAACTTTGAAGTCTGTTATATTTGTTACGATGTGTATTAAGGTAGATTGAAATTTTAACATAATTTACTTTGCATATTATTTAACGATAGGATGCTTACATACTTGACCTAGAGTCAAATATTATAAACTGATGGCGTTATAGGAACTGGTTCGACCGGAGATATTTCTAACGTATCAGTGGAAGTTGCTAATATGTTTTTTTTTCATACGTTTAAATGCCGGATGACTAATATTATTTCAACAACATATTTTCTCTCATATCCTGAAATATGTGAGAGTGATTTTGTTAAAAGAGACGGAAATATGTAACAGGAAACCGGAGAAGCGCGCTATTTCATTTGACCGATGAATATTGAGAATATAGTTTGTTGGTTTGAGATTATAACTTTTTTGTTTACTTTTTGCGTTCAATTTTTATAATTGTATGTAATTGTATTTATGTATTAAAAGGACAATGAATAAAATGTTTTGACAACTGTTTATCAATGGTTCTTTTATTGAAGCAGATTTACAGCATTACTTAAATAGTTCGAAATCACAAGTAAATGTGTATTTTATTAATCATAAGTTTATTTCTTCTCTCCCTCTAATTGAACAAAAACACAATTTAGAACAAAATATGATTAAATTTTACAAAATCATATTATGTAATATTTTTTTTGGATGTATACTGAATCTTTCTAGATACTAATGAGACAGGTCAAGAGCTACACAACATATGCGATTTGTGTATAGATTATATAATGTTAATGTTGCATATTATCAAGGTGAGACGTCAGATGTTACACAACATATGTCACTACTGTAGGGATCGAGCAGTTTATTTTTAAATTGTGATAAATGTTATGGATTAAAAAGTTAGAATTAATTATGTATCACAATTAGCAAAATAATTTGCTTGTGAACGGTTTCAATCATTGTATAAACTGCTTAATTGTATCAGCAATTTTATCGGACATATAATTATGTCCTGCGGTGATGTTAATTAAATAAGAGCTTTTTCCGCAAATTAAAACGAGGCTCAATACGATCATTCCATGGAAATAAAAGTATTTAAAATGTTTTTGGAATTCATTAATAGCGTTTTTGTTGTTTTATTTGTTTTTTCGATTAACCTGTGTAAGATATATAGGTGCAGGATAAATTGGCGGGTTCGTTTCTCGCACAATTAATTCAAAAGTCAAATAAAATGGGATGAATCTATAAAAATTGCAATCATTAAAAAATATATAATTATCATTGTGACCAAAAATACTTTTTTTTACAATATATATATACATATAAAAAACCAAATCTAATTCGGCAAATGTTATCTACGAAGCAAATCAGGCAATAGATGCGAAAGGTCGAAGGTTAGATTTTATCAAAACTATTACCTTTGAATCATTGACCCTTGTACCCCTAAAATTGGATAAACTTTTGATGAAATTCCGAAGCAATTTAAACTAATCATTGTTATAAACTCTCTGTAAGAATTCTATTATCTATTTACACAGACTACCCTTGATCTAAAAGTTATCCAATCAAAACACAAAAGGTCATATGTCAATTATGAATTATTACAATAAAAAAAGGAAAATAATAAATAAGTTCCAAGCGTTTCCATGAAGTTTTTTGCCGATTCTTCTCTATGGACCTAGCCTGTGGGACCATGCAACGTTTTAACGTAACTCAAACAAGTTACCATAACCATATTAAAACTTATAAATGTTATAATATATAAATCAAATATATTATATATAAAGCTTTTTATTCAAAAATAAGCTTAATATTAAGAACAAAAAAATATTATTTTTAGTTTTTCAGTAGCTTTGAACGTTCTCGAGTTTAAGTTCCATCTTGATATTGCCCGTTTCGTTACTATCGCAGCTCCGGCAATTATAAAACACGCATCCAAAGTTTCAACAAAATTGGTTGAGAAATGCGATCTCTACGCGAGTTAATATATACCCATATACGAATTATAAAAGCTTTTACCTAGTTTAAAAGCAATTACCTTCGCTTGCTTCGCTTGCTCAGTCAGTAAATTGTATCTAGTATATATAAATAGTATAAAATTTAAAAATAATTACTTCTATAGACGTTGCTAGTCGTCGTAAAATATATAAATTTAAACAATTTTATTTAGCCCAAGACTAGGTTAATAAAATGCGGCTGAAGCTTGATTTTCGAGATGGGTGATGAGAATGGATAAAGTAAAAAAAAATATATTTAAAGGTACTTCAAAAGTAACATCGGTGATAAGAAATATGAAGGACAATTTTTTTATCGTTGGATTGTATGGTATGGTCCATGACCATGGAGTATGGTCACGTAATGCGAATAAATGAAAGCATGTATCGAGATGAATCTTAAATATGAATGTGATGATAAGAGAAGAGATCGACCAAAAAAGACTTATATTTCAAGCTCTCCACGTGTGGAATGAGTAGAAATAATATGGCAAAAAAGAAACTCTCCGCTAATATAACGTATGATTTGACATATAACGCCTCCCACAGATCATTGTGATAGAAGATGATGAATGATGATGATAAATGCGAATTATTAATGTCCAATGTTCCTAAGAATAAAAATATCCACCCTCATCATCTCAACAGCTGGCGTTCCACCACTGTGCTCTTCTCTAGAAGCTTTTTGCCTCGCACGACGAATATTATACTATCGCCTTAGGTATTTCCGGACTGACACGACATTCAAACCTTCAAGAAATGAGCGTATTCCCTCCTAAAAGTCTGACAACGCACTTGAAGCTCCTGAGTTGCAGATGTCCATGCGTCGGCAATCACTTAGGTGACCCGTCTGCTCGTTTACTTTGCTATCCCATAAAAAAAGATCGTTATAAATACTTCTCCAATGATACGAAATAAAATAAATATTATTAACTCCCAAAAATAAGAATATGTTTAAATGCAAATATGAAACCCTGACAAATTTTTGCCAAAATCTATTAAAGAATAATACGTAATCATATAACATTAATTTAAAAAAATACAATTATTACCAGCTGTTGATTGCCAATAACCGAACCAAAAAATGTGTTTTCCAAAAGAATAATCTCTATAGTTTTTTTTTAATTGCACATATATTATTTTAATTTGTCAACAATTTATGTTCCAAATATTTGTTAAAGTACAAAGAAGCAAATTTACCCACGACCTTTGACAGTTAAAGCAAACAGACCACACATCACAGTCTTATCAAAAGTTAAGACTTATTGAATTACAAACTTATTTTGTACAAATTTTCAATGAACACAATCCAAATTAACCCTTAAATCTTTTACTTAAAGTTCATATAAATAATGATATATGCATATATGTAAGTTTGTATTTCTAATTCCAATACCAATTGAAAAGACACCAGCAAAATACATTTTAACCTTTATTACAATGGTGTAAAGTAGATCAAATAAAATACCAAGTGCATTATAATTTTGGGTAGTGTTAACTATGAACGTTGAAATCCGTTCGAAACTCAATTTACATGTAAATCGTTGAAGTCGCTTCAGATCAACTTTGTTGTTGAAGAGTTAGGGACGTGTTAAGGCAGCGCTGTAATAGATTGCTTTAAGTTAGACGCACGTTTGACTAGCGAGTGCAAATCTAGAAAGGTTTCTAAATTTGAGTCCCGTTATTGTGAAATTGACTGATTCCTTAAGTTAAATAGTAGAAATATATGTTTTTTAAGTTAAGGCGATGAGGTTGAATTAACTAACATATTTTTTTCTTTTTTTGAATGAATGTCACGTGATATTGAATTCAATTTAGGAATAGCAATAATTTTTTTCAATGATTCCTTGACCAACCCTATTTACGTACGAATTGGTTTAATAAAGAATTGAGCTTTAAGATATTTTTTTAAATAATTATTTGTAAATACACTACTTCTAATAATCATATACAAAAAATAGCCTCTCGGTGATATTTGTTACTTAGTAATTCTATTCTTGAATTATGATTCCTCTAGACAGATCAGATCATATACGTTTTAAATTAATTAAAAAATAAGATAACTGTATCCAGAATAAAATTGTAATAGATATATCATAATTCAACAATTTATTGTTGGATAACTTGTTATACCAAAGCGCTTGAATTTAGGAGCTAATTAGCGAAATATTGCGAAATTATTCATCGTGGTTGGTGAAAGTTTCACATTGACGGAAATGACGTAAATGAACAAACTTTGTTGACTAAATAGTTATATTAACATACATAGCCAAAACTAATGTCGGTTCAGATATTGGTGTATTTGGTTTATTATTTATTGCTCTGATAATAATTATGATATTGTATTATATTTATCCACTCCTTTCATAACCATGAATAAATTAATTAAATTATGACAGCTGTGCCACAAACGTTTGAAAATGTTATATCATTTGTTATATAAAAGCTCTAATATTGTTAGTTATATGATAGAAGTCAATTAGAAACTAAACATTGGTTTAATATAATGTAAATTAATAGAGTTTATTACAAAATTCAATATTATTGTGTTGTTTTTGTTTTGTGTCTTAAAAATATTGTAATAATTTTTTATGATATATTTATTTATATGTATGTAAAAAACATAAGTAAAAAACAACATACTATTTTTGTAATGTTTCATAAAAGTTCTGAATAATTTAATATTACAATACACTTTGAATTGTAAGATTCAAAATATAATATTATCTTGAGGTCTTTACATAAAATTAGTCATAGTGACTTTTTGTATATTACTAGAGAGCATTTATGATATGTAGATTCAATTATTTATTTTTAAATATTTATAAAGGGTAGTCTACTAGAAATTTATTCATTCTCAATTCAAGTAATCCAATTACATAAATAAGCTAAAAGTTCCCTGTCATTTTATAATTTATTTACAACACCACACAGTTACACAGACAACTAAATAGATTTTGTAAAATTATTTTGTAACAATTAAATACTTCGAGTATGGTGAAATATGATTAAGAAAACTATAATATAGGTAATAATATAAGACTAAATACATAAATAAGAGTACTGACACGATAGCTCAAATAAATGAGCGACGGAATTACAGACACACATAGGAGCGAAGAGAAGAGAAGGAGAACGAGAAGCGCGTTTTATCTAAAATTATATTTATATAAAAAGTATGCTTCAGCTTATATTCTAATTTCAATATTTGTGGATCTTCAAAAATATAAATATTTTTTGTTATACTATTACTATATTTAATTAATTATTAATCTATTTATGTCCCATAGCTGGGCGTGGGAAACTGTTTTTTAATTTAAAACCCACAACACGTAACTAATATATGACAGCTACATATTATTATTTTAAGGAATTTCTACTTCAACTCTTAAAAAGAAAATTCTTTACAAATACCAGACTTACTAATATAAGCATTCATCGTATACGTATATTATGACCGCCGTGGATCGAACCCGAGACCCACCAAACATTATTACTTATGCGAAATTATTGGAATTATTATATATATATATATATATGTAATAGAAAATATTTTATGATTATTATATCATGTCATCATCTGCCATTCCTGCCTTTCAACACTTAATATCAAACCAATTGTGTTAATAACTGAAATATTCATATTTAATACAGAGATACAGAATTGTGTATTTAAATTTAATTTTAATTAGGATAATGGTATTTTCATAGCATTATTTAATAAAAATGTTACATATAATATCCTTTTTTTGTGGGTACATGGTGGGCATTGTTAATTTGTCTTTCCCAGAAAAGGTTATGTTCATTTCATAACCTTTGCTATTTGCTTTATGTTCTCATAATATTTTTATTTGATTTACATTCATTTACGATAGTATGAATTGCTTAATTATAAGTCTCTAATAGAATTTAAGATCTAGTAATTTAAAACTCTAAGAATAATTCTTATTTTTTTTATTTAATAAAATAGATTCTTCTTAATAAAAAGTATATCAAAGTAACTGTTCAAAATACATGATTTTTGTCCATTTTCAAATATTCTCCTTTTCTTTAAAGTATTAAATAAGTGATATGAACACAAGAACTTCCCCGCCTAACTTAAATGCGAACTGCTGGGATGCTACTTTATTTAACGCACTACTTGCAAGACAGTTTAACTTGGAACTTTATAATATAACCTACGTGAGTATCAAGTTTTAAATTTGATCAAATTAATTATTATACATACAAAATGATTACCAAACCGTAATATATTTAAAATTTCGTTAACCATGACCATTAGTGAAGTAATTGTTGAAATACCAATTGAATACATAATAATGAAGTATATTGAAGTCGAATGAATTGATAAGTCCTTGGATAACCGGGATTGGAGCAATCAGTCAATTGAATTCGGTGTAGTGTTTAATGAAAGACATAGCTGACATACAACTATTATTACTGGACATTTGTTACTATTACTTACTGACTACGACCTCCCTCCTTATTCAGAGGCCTGTTTTTTTTCATAAGATGAATAGATTCACACGCCCAATTATGTGACAGAATAAATTAATAATTAAATAGGTAATAATATAGCAAATAATGTACATTTTTGTAGATCTTGAAATTAGAATTTAATATTGAAATTAATATTTGAGATCAATATAGATGTAAATAAAATAAAACGCGTAGATTTTGAACCTGTGTGGGAGTCAGTAAGGCTGTTACTCTGACTGAGCTGTCGTATCATTTATGAACTTAGCGTTATATTTCGAAGACGTGCCGAGTTCATTAACGAACTATTTGTAAAATCTATTTAGTTGTCTGTGTAAATGTGGTATTTTGAGTAAACAATAAACATATGAGCTTATACATGTTATTGGATTACTCAACTTGGAAATCATATTAAATCACATATATATATTTACAACGTTTCAGACAATTTTCCAACGTTGAGGCTTAGTTAACTTAGAACCTAAACTTGCCAAGTGAATTGCTAATCTATTTAAGCTAAGTGGCTTCTATAAGTTAATCTAATAAATTGTATTTGAGAAACACATGAATTGCAGACTTAAAAAAAAGAATCATAAAATTTTATAATGACGTACAGTTCAATAAGCCACTCATATTCATAACTAGCCAAACTTTAACCAATAACTTAAATCTACTTTTCCTATACAGGTCATAGGCGTAGAATGTTTCGAAATGCAGACCGGCTCTATTAAAAGTTAGAAAATTATTTTTCATTTTAAAGTAAAGTTTTAATGATGTTAGCTGCCATATTTTTTTTTGTCTTAACTTCGCGTTTTACGGGTTTAGTATTAATTTAAATTTCAGCAGAGTAAAAAGATTATTATAATGAAGATATCTTAGTTTTAAGTTAAATTAAAAAAAAAACAGTTTTTAAATAGAAAGATCATTTTTAAAAATGGACGTAATATAAGTATTTTGCTGATAAATACTATTATTATTAAAAACGTAAAAGTTTGTGAGTATGTATGGATGAATACCCATTGTTGTTACCTTTTTAAGTTTAAGTTAAACTGCTGAATGTATTCAGATAAAACTTTACAGTGATAAAGCTTATAGCTCAGAATAACGCACGACTATTATTTATAAAAATATTGTGTAAATAAAACGATAAGTGTCAAGTAAAAGCTATATTGGCTCGTGCTGTATATTTCGTATAAGTTTGTGGTGAAACTGATTCTCGTCATGCAAAACTATGGATATTTTTAAGGAAATACATCAATTTTTATTAAATGTCACTATAACTCAAGCTTTCCTATTAATAATCAAATATGGTATTTTGAATGTCTTGTTTTAAAGCTTGCCTATTTTAACTTGAAGCTATTTTTATTTGATTGTTAGGATTATTGTTTATAAACGCATTTTTTTATATTCAATCTTAAGTTCCAACTTATAAAAGTTGCTCACAAAATACATTCAATGTAATTGGAATAGAATTTTTCATATTCATATTTATACGGTCCTTTGTGTACAATTTATATCATGTTACCAAGTAACAAGGATGATAAAATGATAACGGGGTCTTTATATCTCGGAAACATGCTTAACTTTTTTAATCTTCAACTTTGCTAAAGTATAAGGGTAAATTGTAAAGAAAGATATCAATGAATCTTGAAGTGTTAAATTTTCAATTAAACAAAATTAATAATTTAAAAAAGTAATTACAATCAAATTCTTGTAGGTTTTGTAACAGGGTCTATAGTTTAAGTATTTTTTTAAATATCTAGTTGCAGTTTAGTACCTACCGTTACCATTCGTGATAGGATTAATTTTATAAATGTTCTAGAATCTAACTTTTAAAATTATAACTTTAACATAAAAAAACAAAAGTTGAAATAAGTATATTGTGGAGCAAGGGGCTATTTAACAAGTAGTCCCGTATTACGAGAATGAGCCTGTCCAACCCCCTGAACTGGTGTAATTTATTTCGTCGCTGCATCGAAGAAGGTTGTTTTTGTCTCACTGTTTTTGGCGCTGAAATTAGTCCCTAACAAAATATGCTTTGTGAGGCTTTGCATCTGATGTATACTGGAAAATTTGGCTCGAAAGCCGAATTATTTGTTCTGAATGATGTAAAATATTTTTATTCCTGCTTTCAGTCCGTGGATGTGTGGAGTCTGATATTTTTCCTAAGGAATAATTAAAACTAATGGATTACCACTGGGTTTATTTCGGGGTTTGCCCGTTTTGTGGATCCTTACCACAATAGCTTCTTTCCGATTGAGAGCAAAGGAACATCCGAGCAGTACAAAGTATAAATTGGTATCCAACAGATACCTGGTAAAGGAAGCGGAAGAAGATCGATCACTTTGTTGGCGATCCCATAGGAACCTGGTGATGTTTTGGTATACCTAAGAAGTACGAGCCATGACTGATAGCTGTCATACTGGATGAACCCGAGTAGACCCCTGAAAATGTTATGATTGAGGTCCATAGTGGACGCCTCAAAGATAGCTTGTCTACCCTATGGGAACAAGTAGCTGGGTGTCTACAGTGAAACCCTAATGACTCCCTTTCTGCAAGTGAAGGAGTTTTATGCTTAATACAATAACGACTATTTAATCATAATACGCTGGCTATTCAACAAATTTTTTGAATTGCATTTTGTATCCTAAAAAGCAACTACGGATTTTTTGGATCCCTACAAGATGCCCGCAGCGCACTCTTGCAGCTCACTGGTGTATTTATAGGTAGATAGAGGGATAGCTTCTTCCCTTTCACAACACAATGTACACAAATGAGTCAGGTGCGACTGCGGTGGGCGTAAGAGCGCAAGTAGTGTGGACATGTGTTCGATTCAACTTAACTTAAGTTCATTTTTGAATCTATTTTACCTAGCTCTTTTTCTATTTTATTGTTTCGTTTTCAGCAAGAAGGCAAAAAATGTATCCCAAAATGACAAAGGTTGAAAATTTACTAGTGACCTTTGGCAACTATTAGTCGATATAGCAGGAATTATTATTGTTTTTATATACAAAATAAAAATATTATAAGTACATAATTATTATAAAATTTATAGAATATAACAAAAATATTTATTTCAATGAACAAAATAGCCTAAATACAAAAGACTTAAAATTTATAGGAGTGGAATTTTTAAATATCAAACACAGGGTGTATGTATTGCTATAAAACCGTTACCCTCATCCATCAGCTTCAGCAGATATAAAGGTACGACCTTTGTATCTGCTGAAGCTAAAAAGATTTACAAAAATGTTTAATAAATAATCGATATATGGTGGCAGCATATTTGAAAAACCAGAAAACCAAGATCGTGTTAGAATTTTTGATTATAAGGAATATAAAGGCTTTACCTTTATTTAATTCTTTCGATAACGTTCCATTGGGCTGTCCAGGTTTTTTTAATTGAGAAAAATTTTCATCATGTTTAACAAGATTCAGTGAAAGTGACTACCCAAACAAATTGTTTTAGAGAAAGGCATCCAACAGGAGCTATGCATCCGGCTATGGAAATGTTTAATGAGACGGTATTTATAGTATGTACAAAGTCTGATTAATCCGATTAATTTATGTAAGAGCATTCTTCTCAAAGAAGAGTCTTTAAATAAAAATTGGTTTCAATAATAGTTAATTTGAAAGCTCTAGAAATGAGAGCGAGAGAATGAAACGGACGAATTAAATATTCCTGGTGTATACTAACTAATACGCAATACAATATTTTATAGTTGAAAAAATGTTTACAATAAATAAGGGGAGCATTCGAAAAGAAGAGCTACTATCATAAAATAACACTGAGATACAAATATAAGGAAGATAATATTGCCTTATTTGAAATCTCTACCTTAAAGTAACAACCGGAAATTAATACCAGCTCTTAATACATTTGTACAATATATTATACACTACACTGGAAAATTCAATACTAAAAAAGCACATTTCAAAGTATCTTTAAATCTAAGAAACAGAGCGAATGGATTACTAGAAGATTGGTAAATGTGGTCTGAAGCCTGATTAGCTAGTTCCCTTAGGTTTAGAAATAAATAAAGAAAAACTTATCGCTTTAATTAAATAAAAGAACTTTTAACTGTAACCAACTCAGAACGTAGTTTTTAAAGATGTTACACTCGTATATATTAACAATGTTTATTGTAAAATACAGTTAAAACTTAAATATAAATACGTATTCGGTTTGTTTTAAACATTATTATAAGGCACACATTCTAAAGTTTGAATCCGTACCTAATACTATAAAGATTTCATAATATCATACAAAGTTATTTATATAGTAATATAATAAATAATGGTTGAACCTTATTACAATTCTCTAAACGTGAAAGCTTCATTATTAAAAACAAGATGGCGTTTCACAGAAGCACTTAATTTCGTATTTACATGACAACCGAAAAAACCTTTTCTGAAGTGTTATTTTTATTCCACTGGGAAGAGATTTAATTTGCGACATGATTGCTGCCTTTCAGGGTTACTCGAATTTCGTTTTGAGATCGAATTTAATTTGCATATTATGAAAAAAGTAAATTCAAAGCTCGCGACGAAACACTTTGGATCAGCTGATGAAATGTTTCCATTTAAATAGTATACAATCTTGACTGTTATATAAAAATATACGGTTTGTTTTTGAATATAATGACGTATAAAACTTTTTTCATTTCGTTACTTCTAATAATTTTGGTCAATACAAATGTCAGTGTTGATATGATGTGTATATATAAATGTTTAATGATATTGAAAAGTGTTGGTATATACCTTACTCTAATATAGTATTATTAATGTGAATGTAAGTTTGTTTGTTTCGCCTTCACTCTAAAACTACTCGATTATTATGAAACTTTGTACACGTAAACATTCTTATAGGTGTTGGAAAGAATAAAGGGTACTATTTATTTAAAAACAAACATATTTTTCTGGAGGGTATATAAATATTTTAGCAGACATGATTTTTTGTAAAAAATATGAAATTTAGTAACTTCAAAGCCTATAAAGTGCAAACTGCAAAAGTAAAGCCCTTGTATTATCGAAGGTAAATTAAAATCTTATTGACAATAGCTTCAGCTGTCTGGAATTTTTGTATATTTCATGTTATTTAGTTCTGTTACTTATAAGCGATACCAAAGCAATTTTTTTTAGGTTAGTTACCAGTATTATATAAATATATAATAGAAGTATTTCAAACATATATTTTATCATAAAAAGTACTGTTTGTGAAATTAAATCAAAACTTTTAGACGGTAGAAGACTTAACAGGCTTTTATATATAAATTAGGTTTAAATGTTATTAAATCAAAGGCAAAAGAATTCATAAAATTTTACGGTTTTACAGCAACTTAGTATATACCTTATTTAATTAATTGGATGTTATGAGTTGTATATACTACCTTTATACAATAATAGAAATCTTAAAAAGACTACAATGACTTTTGCCGTGTCTGGATAAAAGTTAATGAAGTTGGATTTTAAAGCAGAGCTTAGTTAAACATATGGTTTTGCAATTTTTCTGTGTTCATTTATATGTGTAATATATTTTACAAAATCAGCAGTTGTTTTTTACTGGTTTTAAGAGAATTACTTACAAATAGAGTTTTGATAAGTGTTCGCTTTTATTTGTAATATATTCATTATTATTTTGCTATAACGTATCCGTTCTCACAATTCATATCATTCTCCCCTATCCTCGTAAATATAAGACATTGATCCTCCTGCGGTACCTCCTGGTGGCAAAGATGGTTCTTATATTTCTCAAACGAATGTACTTAAAAGGCTTTTAGAAAATACGCAAAAAACATTCGTGAAGACGTTAATATACCCAGATCTTGGCAATCTCTTCAAACAGTGTATATGACTTTCTCTAAAGGCCCTAAGCCAAATTATATCAGTTTAATAATCCTATGGCGAACGGTAACTGCAGGTGCAAAACTGCTACTAGTTGTAAAAAAGAACTCCTACGCCACAAAACATACAATTATTTATTTATTATTATTTCTGCAAAGGCTAGCATAATGCCACAGGCATTTTCTTCCAGCTAGCCTTTAAGTAAATGGAGAACATATAAGGGTACATATAAAAACAAAACAATAATAAAGGACATACTATATACATTGTATATCCTTTATTATTATTTTGTTTTGTTTTTTAATAATGTCACATATAGTAGTATATATATATATATATATATATATATATATATATATATATATGAATGAAATAATTAAAAGGGTAAATATAAAAACCAAATCAACTAGAAAATTTAAAAATATGTAATAGCATAATAAATAACATAAATGGATGGTAAGATTTATGGAATATTAAACTGGGATATAAAATGTTTTTTAACTAAACTTTTAAGGATATTTCTAAAAGAAACTTTTCTAATATCAATAAGAAATCCATTCCAGACTTATTGCCTGTGTAGTATATGAGTAACATTGAAAGTCAGTGAGACAAGAAGGCATTCTAAGGGTTAAATTTTTAAAGGAGCGTGCTGATGTCTATGTGTACCATCAAGGAAATGAAGGAAGATTTTAAACAGAGCACATGGATTGAAAAAATAAAGAAATGAGTGAGTAAAATCCTTGAATTTAGAAGAGAAATATTGATGTCAGAGTAACACTCATCCGCATAGTCAATAAACGGTAATATTAAAGACTGCACCAAAAGTATTTTCGTATTTGTGGGGAGAAAGTTTTATGACGGTATAAAGTTCGTAAGCTGGAATTTAATTTTTTGCCAACTTCGTCTACTTGGGGTGCCCAGGATAAAGTACAGTCGACATGCAGTCCCAAATCTTTAACTCAAGATAGAAATGATATTTTCATACTATTAAAAATTGTAAGAGAGACCTTGTTTAAATTAAACTATATGATTATAACTCTTAAAAAAAATCTATTGTATTTCATAGAAGATGCAATACTTTTAGATAACTCTACATAAAATGTTTACAATGATTTCTAAGTCTAGTACTTTAGCAAAGTTATAAATTGAAAAAGTTAGTATATTTTTGAGATAAAATGGCCCGTTATCATTTTATCATCCTTGTTACTTGGTAACATGATATAAATTGTACACAGAGGACCTTATAAATATGAATATGAAAACTTGTATGCCAATTACGTTTAATGCATTTTGTGAGCTACCTTTATAATCTGGTATGGCCTAAGATCAAATGTAATAAAGTGCGTGTGTAAACAATAATTCCAGCAATCAAAACTTTAGATACCATGTTAATATTAAATAATAAAAAAAGCAGGGAAACTTTAAAGCAGGACTAAAACTTAAAACACATACCACCCTTGGCTAACAAGAAAGCTAAAGTATACCGATTTTTAAATGATGATGATAAACGAAAATTATGGATTTTCATAAAAATTAACATTTTTCTTTTTTCATTCTTTTTTCACCCCTTTAGTGAATAAACATAATCACTCCCACCACAATTTTTTCTTTACATTACTCAAACGATATGTACAATCGACGCCAAGATAGCTTTTATTTGACACTCATTGTTTAATTTATGCTATCTCTTTATGAATAGCTTTATTACTGGAAAAACCTTTCCTAAATATATTCTGCAATTTTTTCTACAAAGGGTGTTCTTCCATCCATCCTCACATTTTTTTACGTTTTTAATAATAATAAGTAGTAGCAAGTAGTATAAGTAAGCGTGAGCGTGAGTGTAAGCGTAAGCTTAAGCATAAGCATACGCATAAGCATAAGCATAAGCATAAGCATGAGTATAATATAAAATATATATTATTTAAATAATAGTTATATATAAGTATATTTAAACAATAGTTTTTTTAATTAAGCACTGAGATTAGCTACATCTACATTATAACAATATTTTACTCTACTAAAACTAAAAGAAGTACTAAATCTGTATATTACCAACTCAAGACAAAAATATATGGAAGCCAACATCATTAAAACTTTACTTTAAAATGTAAAATAAATTTATTTAACTATATTTATTTACTTATATTTTAACTTTTAATAAAGTTTGCTTTTCGTGACATTCTACGCCTATGACCTGTTCTGATAGGTAACGTAGGTAACATAGATTTGAGTTATTGGGTAAAGTTTAGCTCGTTATAACTAAATGAATATGAGTCGCCTATTGAACTGTACGTCATTATATAATTTTATAATTTATTTCTATGATTCTTAAAAAAAAACTAATTAACGAAGACTTACTGAACTAGCTTATAGAAGTTTCTTGGTTTGGATAGATGATAAATTAACTTGGCGAGTTTGAGTAATGGATTAACCAAGCCTATACGTTAAGTCAGCTGTTGATAGATCTGTCAAAATTTTATAATTATCTCTTGAGATTTTATAAAGTTTTTCTATATTGATTAGCTAAAGTATTTATGATATATATTTTCTATTATCAGCAACCATGGATTATATTTAAACATAACTAAACTGCGAGTAACCTTTCTAAAACATATTTAACACTAGAATTGGGAAACCTCATATATTTATATTTAAAACTAGCATGCCGTGAAGCAATATTTGAAAATACTATTGACAAGCCAAAACAAGACTAATCTATTTAACCTATAAGATTTATCAATCCTAGCTCGTAGAATAGTTTTTTGATGAACTAAATATAGAATTATTGAATTTAACAACTTCCTTATCAAAGTACATAAAGCTGCCATTAATTTGACACTATTGAAAAATATTAACCTGTCTGTGATTAAAATATAATAAATACAGACATCGCCATTACGTCCTATTGTTGTTATTCGGTTATCTCCTGAGTTATTCAACTAATAAAGAAATCTTTAGATGTAGGTAATTAAATTTAATGATTCAAAGCTACTTCAAACTACGTTTAGTGAAAGACAAAAACTGAATATTATGAGAGGAGTTGTTGATTCAAAGGCAAGTGTTGAAACCGCTACTGTATTAAAGATATTAATTACCAGAATTAGGTTTAACTCTCGAATTTATAATAAGGCACTTAAGCGCGATCCGGTTGGAATATTAGAATAATTTTCGTTTCTTACTAAAAAGTACACTTTAGTATTTTCTATGTTTTTCACGAGTAATTTCACATGCTTTGCAGCAATCGTGATCCCGGGAGATAAAGGTGTTTGACAAAGAGTCGGTTAATTTAGTCATCTACCTCAAATGGTTTTTATTTTCTAGTCATACGGCTCAGTACCACACAAAATGCTCTAACAGTTTCTCGAGGTTGGTCTCAGATATTTTCATTATATCTGAGTGGGCCTCTAGTATGACTCTCCAGCCATATCTTGTTCAAAATTACGATATTTTATAATAACACTGACTACACTGACTTCTCCAATGACATATATACATACTAAAATTACACTCTATATAAATCTGTATGAAGCTCAATTTTTTGTTTATATTTCAATTCCATGTATATTTCAATCAAATCCTTAAAAACGATTAAATCAGGTAGGATTAAACCTTTGAATGGCTTAAAGACACATAAAATGTACAAGCGTTGTAAATATTTGTAACCAAAGTAAATGTTTGGATGCGTTTGATGTCCTAAGTAAATAAAAAGGGCTTTTGATCAAATTTCGGTTAAGGTTTGGTGCTTTTGCTTCTTTTTTCATACTGTAGACGATTTTATGAGAGATATAAAAACATTATAAAGAAACCAAAAATAAAGTTTTAAGCTGACAAGTAATTAAATTAGTATAGGCTGAGTAAAATTAAGTTTATTAATATGTAACAAGATATTGTATGTCAATTAACACTTGAAGTAAAAAACTTTTAACATCAAAAATATAAATAAATGTATAAATATTTTAGCTTAGTAATTGTTTTCTATATACATGAATTGCATGTATGAAACTCAAAACGGGTTACAAATATTATATCATATAGTTTAGAGTTATACTCTCTAGCAAAAAACTGTGTTAAATAAAGTAGCATCCCAGCAGTTTGCATCTAAGTTTGTTGGTGGTTTGTTGGTGCTAGGGTCCATATCACTTATCTATAACTTAGAAAAAAGAAGGAAAGTATTTAATATAGAAAACTGTTTTTTTTAATAATAAGTATTGTGAACAGTTACTTTGGAGAATCTTTTAATAAGAAGAACCTTCCTAATTAATATAAGAAATTTGGTTTACTAAATCATAATTTCTATTGTGAGAAATTGTTATCTAACGTACTACGTTTAAGTCGAAATTGAAATTAAAAAATATGCTATTTACAGAAAAGTTCCAACCCCAATATAATGTGTTAACATTGTTTACATAATTTTATTTCATTATTTAACTCGGTATTTACCACTAAAACGGTCTTTGCTACTGATACTCCAGTTAAAACAACTAAATTAAAAATGTATTAAGTTTAAACAGTTAAAATCTTCAACTATTGCCACCCTGACATCAGTTATTAATGTCGATAAACGTTATTTTAATTTCAATTTTCCAATATAAAAAGTGTAGGACTCGTCAAAGTTATTTAAACAGCACAAAAGCTTCGAATTTAAAATGATACATGAGTTATTTTTGTAATATCCACTCCTAAGAGGATTGAAAAGGGAGTAAGATATATACGTAGCATTAAAAGGTTACAAAAAAATTCAAAAAAAATATGTTTAAATATATAGTCATTGTTAAATTATGTAAATTTTGAACTTTGAATCTTTGATTAATAAATAATTTTTATTGCTTTTTTTTAATTTCTTATTTTTATATATTTTTTTGGTTGCTTATAAATTGTCTTGTACTTTACATATTTGTGGTGTGCAATAAAGAATATATATGTAATATACTTAATTGGTCTATGGTGGGAAAATACATTTATATAAACTATAACAATTAATTAAATTTATGGATTGAATGAATATAAGAATCGTAATTGAAATAAATATAAGACTGCCATTAAAATATTCATCATTGAATTATCCGTATTATTTAATATTATAATCTATCTATTTAATTGGATTGAGGTTTATGCAAATGGTTCTAATTCACGCTTTGTTAATATACATATCTGAGCAATAATTACAATTAATGCTAATTGATGATTGAAAATTTATAACGTGACAGATAGTGAGAACGTAGAAAATCTAGTGCTTTGATAAAGTTCCAAGCTTATAATTTAAAAAGAGCTTATGAATAATATATCATATAACTTTTTATTCATTTTTTAAATATTTTATAAATAACGAAAGTAAAATATTAAGTTATAATAATAAACATCCTAGCTAAACTATAATGGTATGTTTAGTAGCTATATTTATCAAATAATAATTATGATTCTAATAGTCAGGTATTATATGGCATAGGTACTCGTACATGCCTATTTAGGCGTCAGTGACGCGCGTAAGTTTTTAACAAGTGCTATACTCGCCGCGACTTAAAAAGCCAGTGTGTAGACACCGTTAGTGTCGTTTGTTTAAATACCCTCATTTCCAATAGTAACAATATCAACAACACAAATAATGAGGAACAAGCGAGGGTAGTTACCGAGACTCGCGCCTCACGAAGACGACGCTGAGCTGACATTAGTCATCCCGTGACCACGGCTGGTGAAATTCGGCCGAAACGTCGGGAAATAAAAAGGTATTTCACCTTAATTAATTTTTATCGCGTAGTAGACCCGATATTAGTTTTCTATTTTAGCTCCTTCATTATATTATCTTCTATAAATTTGTATCTAAATAATATATTATGACACTGGCTTTTGTCTACACCAAAGTTTAATAATGTAAATATTATTTTTACTTTAAATATTTCGTGTCAGTAGAAATCTCACCACAGTTGATTTAGATTTCAAAATACCACAACAAAGATTTAAAAACAAATTACACAAACGAGAAATAGATATTTAAGAAATCCAATTCAAACGGTTTAAATAAAAGATAAAGCTCGATTTTACACACTAGCACTATCTAGAAAACTAAAATGCAACATGTCCTTCTTATGCGTCCAACTTAATTCTGCTCTACTTTAGTTTGAATAATATGCCTTCTTCGCAACAATTCAAAAACACTGCCACTCCTGAGTATATATTTAAAATGTTGAGTTCAATTCCATTTATTTTAACTATTTCAAGAAACAACTAAATGTATTTATTTCAAAATTACTAAGTAAGAATTTAACAAAATGAAATAAATGTATTCATTAAGAGTGATAAACCTCAAAGTTAAAAACGTCCCTTAAATTCTGAAAAGTGACGAATTTAAATTAAATCTCCCCGTCTCGTGTTTCAACAATGATGTCACCGAAAATTTACCTCAAGATTTCAAAGAAATAAAAGGGAATTCGAAGTCATTAAATTGCTTCTGACAGATTTATTGTTTCTGAATATAAATATATTTAAATGCTAGCTAACCGGCTGTTCTTCACGATTGCAATTCACCCATAAGGAAATTGAGAAGCATTAACATAATATTTTCATTTTCAGCGTTTTCAGAATATTCCCTGTCTTTTGACCTGCTCTCAATTTGATTATCGCATTTTCTTTAAAGAATAATACGTTCCAGTGACTTTTCAAAGACTGTCTTCTTTACTCCAACACATTCTGCATCTAAAGTATGATATATGAGGATGTTTCTTTTGAGTATTTGAAGCATGCTTGTTCGCGTCCTCGAATGCGTTCAATAAATATTTTCGTAGTAGGTATCAATGCATTTTAACGACCGATTTCTATGAATTTGCACATATTTTGTACAAGTTTATTTTTGTCTTCTTATTCTAAAATGAATGAAAATTATCTAGAATTTAGAATTCTAAAATAAATGAAGTTTATCTAGAATTTAGAATTTAATTCGTAAAAAAACTTTTAAGGTTGTGATCAATTAGTTAGGACAGACATAACTCATAAAAGACAATTACAATCTATTTAATATTACATTTAATCCGTTATGGTGATATAATCCATTAAGAATAATAATAATATGTTTTTATTAGTAAAATATATTTGCAACATCCAATACTACAAAAGGACAGATGGTGAGATATACACCCAATTTCAAAATATCTCTAAATCTAAGAAACGAAGTAGGCGGAAAGCTAGAGGGTTGAAAAATGTGGTCAGTAGCCTGATTAGCTAATTACCTTAAGCTTAGAAATAAACAAAGGAAAGCTTATCACTTTAATTAAATAACAGAAATCTTTAGTCAACTCAAGATATAATATTTTAAAGATACTGTACTCTTAGTGCAGCATCTATTAAGTATATCTTAACAATGTTAATTGCATAAGCAATTAAAACTTAGATATAAATACGCACTCGGCATGTATTATTCAAATATTTTAAACATAATTATAAAGCGATGACACGTTATTCTAAAGTGATAATCTATTCTTAATGCCAGTAAAGATTTAATAATATTATACCAGTAAATATGTTATTTAGATGGTCATATAATAAATAATAATATAATCTTAGTACATTTCTCTAAACGTAGATTCATTATTAAAATGAAGATGGGAATCGGGATTTTTAAATTCATAGAAGCACTTAATTTCGTATTTACATGATAACCGAAAAAAATATTTTCTGAAGTGTTATTTTTATTTCACTGGGAAGAGATTTAATTTGCGACACGATTAATGCCTTTCAGAGTTACTCGAATTTCATTTTGAGATAAAATTTAATTTGCATATTATGAAGAAATAAATTTTATTATAACTACCTATTTTATTTTTTAAGGACCTTTAACACCTTTTTCTGACATCTTTTTTGGGCCCAACACACAAGAATTATATTAGTTCTTACTCATTAATAAATAAGTAAAATATACTAAATCACATATTATAAATAACACTAGATGATTTTCTAGATCAAAATAATTTCGATTTATGGGGCAAAACCACCGAAAAGTCTTGCAATGTCTATTTGGAAGCAATAGAAACAGCAAAACACTTATTATTACAGTACAGGATACTTCTAGATAAAGCTCAGTATTCACGTCATGATAAGAATATTGGTATTTATTCAGACATATTTCTGTACTATAGACATTTAAAAAGCGAAATACCTTAACGAAAGCTTAACGTTCTTTTAACGAAAGCTTAACGTTCCCTGAAAAACAAACATTTTCAAAGATTTAAAATAAAGAATAATTACAAACTGACAAAGAAAAAATTTATAGTTAATTAGTATGGCTTAGAAGTGGGAGTGAGAGGTATAACAAAAAGTAGACTTAATTGTGTATAGGACTACTGGTAAAAGGAAATCTCAATTATGAAATACCGTAATCTTGTAGTTATTATTTTTACATATATGTTAAGTAACCGAGATCCATATCACGAAAGATCGAAAGAAGAAACCTGACCGTAGTACTAGACAAAATGAGGGACCCCATAAAAATAAGGCTTATCCACAAGTTCTGCTTTTCGTATTCTGATGAGCCTTTAAAAAATAAATTAATGATTAACCACCTCAATGAAAGATTAAAGTCTAAGAGAACGCCAGGAAGTTTTAATTACCAATTATCACAAAAATGTGTATACTCAGACTCAATTTTGTTCAAGGCTGCTTTTAAGTCTAGGGTAAACTATTCAATTGCATGAGAACAATATACCAAGCCTAGAACAACCCTTATACCTTTAACTGTAGAAACAAATTTTTGCCAAGCGGACTATCAGAAGTATAAATTAATGATAATAATACAGTATCTTTATTGAACATTTATAAAAAAACATAAAATATTGTTATTAATTAATCCTCTGATATGCGAACTAGCTTAAACTGTGTTTCGGGTGTCAGTCTCTTCTTCAAATGGTAACAAAAGATAGAAATTGAATTAGATGTATGTTAATATTTTTAAACAGTTTACTTAATTTACGACCTATACAACTTTATAGTGTATTCATATGCAGTAAATGTGTGTTTATGTATGTGTGCATGTGTGTGTAGATTTATTTTTACTGTTTTTTTATTATAGTACTAGTAGTTTCTCAAAAACAATAAAACTAAACTTTTTTAACCAAGTGAAAATGAGAGGTTTAAAATTAATTTTTGATACCGTTTTTATTTCTTTATTAATGCAATCAAATGAAAATGTATTATATAAATGAGGAGCAATATAAAAAAAAATGTACTGAACAACGGTCCAGTCTTATTCAAAATACTGGGAGGGCAAAACTTTTTTATGATACCGTCTTAGACCAAAAATTAACTTTTTAACATTTTGCAATGACTTATAAATTAGCAAACAAATGCTGTATTACTTACGTTATGTTGTATTACGAACAATAGTGCCACATATCTATTACCGATCCAACAGTAAACTGCTTACAAGAAAACGAAATTATGACAAATAGTACACTACAGTAATAGTAATAAAAATAAAAATAAATATAACACAATGTTTTATAAAGAAATAAAAGTTTAAAATATATTATTTTAGAGACTTAAAAATAAATGTATTTTTACGATATATATGGACTTGATCTATACCTTCGTTAATTCATTGTATATTTTGAAGAGTATAACACTGCTTTTAAACAAACTTTAAAATTACAGCTATTTTGCTTTAGACAAGGATTGCTTAGAGTTTTTGCGACAACAATCAGCTGAAATTGTGATGTAAACTGACCATATTTCATATATAATGGCATCTGCAAGGTGTTCCCCTTTTTGCGTAATAATTTATGCAAAAAGGGTAAAATGTTACTAATGAGGGAAGATGTTACTTAAAGAAGTAAACTTTTGAGAAGTAAATTAACGAAATATTTTAACAACTAAAAATTAAAAAAAAAAATTATATTAATTTTTCCCAATGAAATATAAGATCTTTAAACGGATAATTGTGTATAAAACGTTTAGAAACTGAACTATCCAGGGAGTGGGAAAAGTTAAGTTTTTATTTGTATGAACTTAATGTAGACCTTTATTGAAACTTATCTAAACAAACAAAAAGGTGAAGTAAGAGTTTAAATCAAACGCAATAGGAACCATACTTTGAAAAATGAATTGTTTATTCTGTTTTGAACATTTAAAAATGACATAAGAAATGAGATATTTAGAGTAAAATGAAATTATATTAAAGCTACTTTATATTTATTCAAAGTTCTATGATTATAATAATATAATTCGTGAAATCAGAATTTGAATTATAGTTCAAAGAAAATATATTTTTTGATACTAAATGCTGCCGGCTTCTTCTTCGCTTTCGCTTCGATAATATTCGTATTAAGTAATATATGATAATGCTTAATTTCAATCTAATAGTTACATCAATATAAGATTAGTTTATTTTAAAATAGAAGTTAGATATATGACAAATAATATACATTTATATAATTCCAGGTCGTTTGATTGATGATGTGGCGGAACCCCGTGCTCGTGGGTTTGACCCCAAACTGGAAAACATCGGGAACATAAATACTTGTTTTTTAAGAGTTAACTGTTCATATGTATTATTCACATGTACTTACAAAAAGTATTTTTATGTATATCCCCAGAGTTGCAACCTTTGTTCAGTTAAAGGAAGGTAACAACATTATCTGAAAATGTCCGAATATTATATTTTTTCTGTGAAACTTACTGTGCTATTTGTGTTTCATATTTTCCGTTAAATATAATTTTAACTTATATTTTACGAAATTGCAACCGACTTTTGACGACGATAACTTTAATAGATCTCACGCTCGTATGATTTTTAGAAACAAAGAGCCTGTGTCTTTAACTATACACTTTTATAAAAAAGCGTCTGACTATAGCAGCTCAAAAGTCAATTACTTTTAAAAAGCTTTCAACGGACCTAGTATCGTACCCCGGAGAACGATCGCGAGCCGTAACGACCTTTGTGTGTGCTTCATTAATTAATTCCTTCGATTCTGACAAATAAGGTCTCGTTGGACCGTTCCTTTAAAAGCAATATTATTTATAGAATGATTGTAAAGTTATCATTACTAAAAATGTAAATAGAAACTTATTATTTAAATAAATTCTTATAATTTTAAAATTAAAGGAGTTGCTTCAAGAAATAGGTCAGATATTTCAAGAAACCTCATTAGTACTATCCTAACTGTAGGAACCAAATATCTCTGGGTGATTCTAAATTGCATACACTACTAGTTATTCATAAATGAATATGTACACAAAAATACGCAAACGTTAATACGTAATTGAATTTCAATTTCATTCACTAACGTAAAAGAAAATGTCATTGCTTTTAAAAAGAATATATAAAAGATTTCCAATCAATTACTATGAATTCAATGCCTGATCGAGACCGAAGAAGGTACCGTTTTATTAATACTCATCGATTTTTTTCTAGTCCTTAGTTATAAAAAAGTTTTATTGAAATGAATTAAAAAAAAATCGGCTTGGCCGGAATCTCTTAAAATTGAGCTGAAAATTTGTAGAAGAAGATTCACGAAAAAATTAAGGGTTCGTTGACTCAAACATTTTTTTGTGAGGTTATTATGATTAATTTGTTTATTTTCTTTATGAGAGAAATGGGAAAAGCTATTCTCACTTTTATTGCCGTTATCTTTCTTAATTTTCATCTCTTACTAAACGGCGAAACCCTTTTTGGATTATGCAATGTTACGTAAATTGTGTGTAGTGACTGTAATCTGTAACACAGGAGTATCATTAAATATTTTTTTATGTCAATTAATGTTTTTTTTTAAATGACAACGCATAACAATCTTTTTGTTACACAATAAAGATGACATTCGATGATTTGGATCCATAATATCAAATCAAAACTTACATTTATTTGATACACCTTAACACCTTGTAAACACATTATCTAGAGATTATACTTCGGAGCAGATTGTAACAAAGTTAAAAGAAAATAAAAAGAGAAAAATGAGCAAAAAACTCGCCTAGCGATTTCTGATGTAATTAAACTAATTCATCCACAATCATTCATAATTAAATATTTACTTTATAATATCGCTGCAAAGATTCTCTCTAGCATAGATATATGAGTGTTTGTCTTGGAATTGGCTTATTTAAATGAATACAATTCGTGATTAAGGCTCAGCCTGGCTCTTGTGGCTTTAATGTCTTCCATTTAATTTAAAAAGCACTTAAATCTTTTCAATCCGTAAATACTAGTATTATATAATTGAAATGTTGTTCTTACAGATAAAAATATAAAAATAAGCTACACTTATTAAAAATAAGCACCGTCGACAACGACCTAAATGTTTCTGTCTGCTAAGGAGCTGGTGGTCCACTTGCACAATTTCACAGTAAGTCCATAGGAAGGGAATTGAGTCTACTCGTATGTGTTTTTTGAGAAAGCAAAAATCTCCAACTGTACTTGCCAACACTATTCTCAATTAAATTAGAATTATTTTTTATGATTAATAACAATTAAATAATATTGTAAGTCTACCTTCCATCTATCTTCCAATTACTTTCTTCTTTTACATTCTTATTTTTAATACTTTTATCACTTCTTATTTATATTTTCAAATACTCTTGATTTTATTTTTTCTTCACGTGATTTCTTTACGTTTCTTTTTGTCAAAAGATACCACAGTGGTGTATTTATTTTTGAAGGAATATTTCGAATTTGTGTCATCTTTAAGATAATTAAAATTATTAGATTTAACTTTTCTACTAATTGCGCTGAGATTTGTATGCAGCATCTTTTTTAAGGTTTGAAGTCATAGATATTTATTTTTGCTTAGTATTTTTGTTTTTATTTATTATTATTTTCCTTGTATTGTGTTGACTATACATCATTATGTATTAGCATTCATAATTTTACTATTTTTCATATATTCTCAATTTACAGGACTTCTGAAAAAGACTGAATTTTAGACCCATTATTGTACAAGTTTGTGTGCACAGACAATAATATTAAATGAATACAAATTCATTTAATATTTGTGTCTGTATGTTCAGTAATGAAATACTATTTATAAACTCAAACACGTTGAAAGTTAGAACTTAAATAAAATAACTATTAGAAAATATGATCAATTTCTTTTTTACTTTTAAAGATTCAGTATTTATTATAAGACAGGTTTTTAACTTTTATTGCTCACCCGTGAAATATGGGAACTTTGTGGAAAACATAGTTATCATTGCGGGCTAAAGAGCTTTATGGGAAATATTTTGTCAAAAATTACCTATACTCGGTATATCTTTAAAGAGTAAAAGTACTTCAATTTTGGAAGCTAAAAGTTTCATGGGTGAACTTTAATCTGAAAGCACTCAAACTTTTAACAAAACGCCCTTACTCTGTGGAGCTTTAAAATGAAACCTTTATATTGTTAACTAAGATTCAATACAGATTATTCATATTACAGATTATTATAATACAGATTCAATACAGATTATTATAATACAGATTATTCATATTACAGTATTGTGGAAGTAAAGAGTCAGATGAAAATGGTTTTAAAGTACTTGGTTGTTATAAGTATTGGTTAAAAAAATGCCATAGTATCTTACCATCAACTAACACGTGTCACCTTTTGTATAAATTTATTCATAATTGGGTAAACGCAGATAATCATCGCAATCGAATAAATAGTAATATATATAATAATAGAACAAGAATAAATGAAATCGTCATTATATTGAATACTAGCTCATGCAAGCGACTTCGTCAGCTCCCACAAATCTCATGACTAAAATAATATGGTGCTACATTTAATACCAGATATATTAGTGACTTTATGGCAAAGAGACATTGATAAACACAACGCTTGCGCCTGTCCACTATTATTTTCATAGAAGCCAGACTACATACATACTTATATATACAAATATTTCCATCTTATATTCCGATATTCCGAAAGCTTAGTACATAAGCTAAGTATATAAGATTAGTAACCATGAAAATGGTTATAATGGGTTCACCTTAAAAGCTAGATGAATACGGTCGCGGACTTTCTTTTAGAACTTTTAGAGGGGAACAATTTTGTAGGAGTTGATTTTTGCTTAACTTTCACCAAATCTCTAAATTATGCCGTTTTCGCAACATTTTTTATAGCTGCTCCCCTAATTATCTAAGCGTGATGTTGTATAGCCTATAGCATTTCTCGATAAATGGACTATCTTATACTGAAAGAATTTTTCAAATCGGTCCAGTATTTCCTGAGATCATCGCGAACAAAAAACAAACAAACTCTTCTGCTCTATATATTGGTATAGATTTATAACTAATATAGAGCATTTATTTATTAAATTTTACATTAAAGTTTTTGGGAGCCAAAATGGAAATTCAGTTCATAAAAGTATTTCAAATTAATAAATTTAAGTTAAGAAATAGAAGGCAGAAATTTCAGAGAAGGTCTATTTTAGAATTATGCAAAATAATGTTTGTTGAATAAGAGATAGTAGTAATTTACTAACAGATAAATTAATTAATTAAATATTCATTGATAAGGCCACCTATAAAGCACTAAATCTTAATTACTTATTACTGCTATTAATTCAACTTGCATTTATATTTTCTGTTCTCTCCAACTCCCGATTTCTGATTTAAAAAAATGTATTTGGTTTTATTATTTTATATTGAATAGAAATTGATTGATTGATTTTTTTTTACATTATAACAATTTTAAAACTTTAAAACTTTGGACTGCTTTAAACCCGCACTTTCATATATGTTTTAATAATAATGTGTTTTTTAATTTAACCCTTCTTTGAGTTGCGTCTTGTGAATTTCACTGCCAATTTCTACGAAAGGATACAGAAATATGACCACCCTGTAGCTCCGAAGGTAGGTTGTTAATAAATGAAAGTTTCTAATGGAGATAGATATTCCTTTCGTTCTCCCTAAACCGGCCAGATGATGGAATAATCACCACACTGTTTGACACTTTCTAAATCGATCCAGGATCTTATACTTAAAAAGCAAACAATTACTAGATATTATATTTAGACACCTCATGTTATTACAGCATAAAACTAAAGGTTGGGATGGAAGGATACATTTGAAAAAATCATTGATAATATACTTATGTTGTGTGGTGTAATTTATATATAATGAATAAAAAAATAGATTTAAAATATTTATAGATAATGAATGCAGAATTGAAAAGCGATCTGTCTTACTTATGATTATACAGCACATACTCATGGTAAATATAATATTTGTGAAACAAACAGCTACCTACCACGATCCAAGGCCGTAAATATAAAATATACTTGATATCAAACAGCCAACTTTGTTCTACTGGATTAGGTACAAGAATAAACAAATACTATTTGTCCCAATGACAGCGTAGCTGAATAATAATATGAATGGTTTTATTATTTTGTAGTGCGAAATAATATCCAAGCATTCACAGAATTTTATTAACCAAGCAAATATTTGGCTAAATAATTTAGATGTACAAAAACCCGTCAAGACTATTTGCGATGTTTAACACTTTTATTTTTATATATCTAGTCAAGTATTCCAAAAAAATACTTTACCCAAATAAATAATGTCTTCATCATAAAATAATTAGCTTAAAGAAAATCATAAGTTTCTACTCAATATGTTCTTAATTGCCAAGATCAAGAGATTCTTTTGACATGTTTTTTTTTCTATAAAAAGAAAATAACTTTTTTTTTTTTTAATATATTTTCATTATACTTAGCAATGTCTTAAGTTATAAAAGATACTTTTTACAAGCCTTGTAACATTTTTATTTATAACACTTGTGTTCATATACATTTTATTTTAATAAAAAAAATAAACAGTTATAAGGCAACAAAAGGCTAATTAAGTTCTTATTTGTACATTCAAAACCGCAATCCGACTTTGATGAGTTATCTCAACTGCAAAATCAAAGGAAACTGATCGGAGGGTCTCATGAATTCTCAAAGACAAGTTTGGACAAGACGCCGTCATCATTTGAATTACAAATGGCCTCCCACAAAGAAAACAAGACAATTAATTTCGGGAACGATGTTGGTGTTTAATCAGTAAAGTGAATTATAAATCGTAAGTTTATATAATGCGACATGTGAGTAAATAATTATTGTTTCTTGTTTGTGGGTACAGATAGTTAGGTAAATGAGTTATGTTATGTTTATTGAAATTTGCAGCTTTTATTTTACTGAAGAAAATTTTTATTCTATAAATAGTGAAAGACTAACTTGAGCTTCAAACAGATTCACTGTATTATTTTAAGATATCGCCTCGTTTCGTACATATGTTATTAATTTTTTTACTTTGACTTTTGAAGTGATCTCGTCTTGTAAGTCGATAAACACCGGCTACATGCATGAAAAAGTATGACTTATTGACACATTCAGCATGAGCCGATAGTGCAAGCGAGAGCGCGGAACTAAATGTTTACGAAGTCAATTTAGTTTTCAGTATAAATAATTTGCTTTTGAAAATGCATTAAACACTGGTCACTGTTTTCAAGTCAATGTTTGTTTACAAACAACTTATTCACTTGAATACAAAAAACTAGGTTTTTACATCGTTCATTTTCACGAAAAACAAAAATAATCGTCCAATGGAGCTTACGATGCCCAATGAATTCTAAGAGAGATAAATCCTTTGCACTACTTAATTGAGTTTTCATTTTAATATATTTGAAAATTTAATGGTACATAAATAAATACATAAAAATTAAGTAACTAAAAAAGTTATTTTTAAATTAAATTATGAATTTATTATATGTTTCACGAAAAGTGATTCAATATTAAACGTAGATGGAATAAAATTATCTTAGCTATTTTAAGGTAATTATTCCGCAAAAATAAAGTAAAAGTCAATTTTTATCTGAAGTTTGTTCAGTAATAACAAAAATAAATCCGAACTTTATTATAATACAGATAAGTTCTTTAAATCTCAATAACTTAGTTAAAACAGATGTCGTATAATAGCATTTTAATTCATGCTAATTTTTGCTTTGAATTGTCTGAGTATCTATTATTCTAAGAAACACCAATGATTGGTTTATTTGGGCACGTTGTTGCTTTTGTCTCCAAGGAATTAGAATTGGAACTGTTTTGTTTCTTTAATTTATTCTCGGGAGTTTATTGTAGTAGTAAAAGTTATGGTAAATGTTAGTTTGGGTAAATCATTGTAATTTATTTATGTGAGTAATATTAATTTTATATAAAACGAGTAACCGTTATATATTGACCTAATCTGTTATAAGTTTCTTTTAAGAGCAGTGCTACCAACCTAGTAACAGAATAAAAATATCAGACGGACAGAGCAATTACTAAGTCTTCATTACTTAGTAATTGCTTTGTCCGTGGCTGCATAATGAATAACTGATTTCTGCTTCATATCACGAGTAATAATTGTTAAATGTCAAGGTTTATCATGAAAACTTATAGGGTTTATAGACACATCTGTCATCAAAATGATACCAATTTATTTTCCTCAAAAAATAAACATAATGGGTAATGTATTACATAAATTCTTTTTTTTTTCTAAAATTCTAAATGAATGATCCTAAAATGATCCTAAAATGATGAATTGTTGTGTTTACGAACGAAGTCAAGGGTAAAAGCTAGTATTTATATAAACAAAATGTACGAGTATATTGTTCTGTCATATCGGGTATATGAAAATTTGTATAAATATTAATAAAGTTATATTAATAATGAAAATATAGCTGTTCATCAAAATAACAAGTGCAGTTGCATATGTAAGCATTCATGTAAAATTTACGACATTTACAAATCGAACACGAATTAAATAAACAAAATTAAAAATGAATCAATTTTCGAGTATCGAAAATATAATAACTTTATTGGAAATTGAAGGATATATTCCAATTTCGAATGTAGACTCAAATTTGGAATAAAATAGTGAGTGCATTGATATCCTCTTTTGTAGACAAGCACAGATATTGATGTATGCTTATATATGTAATATAATCTGTACTTATTGTATGTAGATTAAAAATAACCATCGGATGATGATGATTAGTTTTGGAATAATTAATTTGACAATAGAATTTACGAAATGGATTCACTTGAAACAGAATAATATAGCTTAGGGTCAACTGTAGCCAACCTTCCATTGTTTCATTGGGCTAAAGAAATCGATAGGGTCAGGTACCATCTCTAATACCATCTCAATATTTTCTAGCCTTAAGATTTTCGTTCTCTTATTTTATTTACTTTTTTTAATTAAAAAAATCGGAACGGAACATTACTTGTAAGATTTATTACAAAAATATAAAATATAAAAGCTTGTTTGAAGAGTACACCCAGCCGTAGTAGAGCTATAGTCTTTTGTCTGTATGAAACGGAATTTGACGTTTAAAGATTTTGTATCGGATTAGTAATTACTTCAAATACTCAAATTATCTATTTTAGTGATTCTTGGATTATTTTCTTGAGATATTGCTTACATAGTTGGAAGACATTTATTTTCTCATAAAGTATTGAATTGTAAAGAGAGCAGATTTTGACCAAACTTTAGCATTTTATTTTATTATCTTGTTAACTTATGTAACATATAAGACTATCTTATAAAATAATATGTTTTAATAGACGACAACATTTGATAAAAAAAACACAATATGAAAAATCGTTAATAAATATTTTATCACAGCTAAATATTTTTAGTCGTTACTAAATATCATTCGGTGCATCGGTAAAAAAAAAAACAAATAGGCACTCATTTTGCAAGACTATTCAATAAATCGGTGGAATAATTCAGTTTTCTACTCCATAGCACGCGAAAGACAACTTGAGTATGTAAATTATTCAGTAAGAATTTAATAAAATGAAATAAATGTTTTCACTAAAAGGCTTCAAGCTTCAAAACGATTCTGAAAGTGATTAAAGTTATTAAAATTGTAATAACAAGTGACGCATTGAAATTAATTCTCTCGGGTTTCAACCATGATGTCACCGAAACTCACTTCGAGATTTCAAAGTAATTTGAAGTCATTAAATTGTTTCCGGTAGATTAATTGTTCCCAAATATATTTATTTTTAAATGCTAGAAAGTAATTGCTCTTAAAATGTAATTGAAATTAGAACTAATAATATTATAACAAAAATTAAAAGTTCGTTGATTCCGACATATTTTTTGCGAGGTAATTCTGATTCGTTTCTTATTTCCTTGATGAGAGAAATGAAAAATGCTATCGTCTCCTTTATTGCCATAATTTGTCTTAATCTTTATCTCTGACATTTAAATTGCAAAACTCTTTTTTAATAATGCAATAATGCGTAAATTGCGTTTATAGCTGCTATATAATATCTTTTTTTATAACCCTGTCACTGTGTCAAAAAGTATCATAAAAAGCTTAAAGACTTTTTTATGACAATAAATGTTTTTTTAATGACTAATCATAACAAACGTTTTTACATTATAATATAATATAAAGATTAACAAATTATAATATAAAGATAATATTTTAATATATTCGATTATTTGAATCCATAATATGTAAATATATATATATTAACTACACCTCAATTACTTGTAAATAAACTATCCAGTAATAACATTTCAAGTTGGATCGCACTCATTTAATCAAAGTAACCAATTTAAAAATATATATATAAAGAGAAAATTGAGCAGAAAACTCTAGTAGTTATTTCGAATGTAATTAAACTGATTCGTATTAAAAATTAAATGAAATTAAAAAGCAATAAATATCATTATCAGTACATTTACATGTATCATGATATATTTCATTTTATATATCATTGCATCGACATACCAGTTTTTTGTCTTGGATTAAACATATTTTAATTAATTCAATTCGTGACCAAGTCCAGCTTTGCTGTTCTAACTACTTTGTTGTTTGAAAGATATTTTGGGTGGTGACAATCAGTTTTCACTGAGGGATCTCGCTTCTTTATCGCGCACGCTCGGTTGTCTTCATTTTAATTTTAAAAAGCACTTAAATATTGAAAACGAACATTATCGTTGTTTTTTATTTGTTTGATAATTAAAATATTATTCTTAAAAATAAGTATAAGTTACACTCGTAAATACAAGAAAGGTAGAAATACAATTCTGTTCCATTAACATCATTACAAAGAAGACGTTTGTCTAGCAATATTTCAACAAGTTTTTATATTATGTTATTTTTTCAGTAATAAACTCTAATGTATTTGAAAAGAATATAATGTTTGGAGATATCTATAAATTAATAAAGCATTTTTACATTTTAAACAAAAATTAATAGATACGGGTAGAGTTTGAACCCGCGAAAGTGATGGAACGGTTTACCGGAGGGTAAACCGTTACGTCACTTTATCAATTGAGCTACTGAACCTACACACTTCGATGCTTAGAATTACATATTTAATCGTTTTTATCGGTATGGAGGCAGCATTCGGCTTCCTTAGAAAAATAGATTTACATTGAAGAGATACTATAACATATGAGATTAAATTGACAAAGCCTGTAATATCAGCTGTAATAAAAGTGATTTTTTTCTATTTATATAATCAAAGTAAAGTGCTACTCGAAAATGGTTGAAGCTTCGAGCCTATCATGAAATAAACTTTTTAATTGCAATTATTCATCCTCCACCTATCGGAAATTCTAAAACTGCGTTTTATCGCACTGAATGGTTTTAACGAACGTGCTAGATTTATTTGTTGTCAATTATTCTCTTGCTTTGTTAAACATTCTTATTTATATTTTTATTCATAGTAAGTTTTTACAGCTATATTTTGCAATGGAATAAGACAGTATATTTTTTATGAGCGAAAAAGTTATATCCAGTCCAGTGTGTCTTTTTAGAAATAATATACAATTTATAAAATAAATAAAATAAAAAAACTATATATTTTTTTTAGAAATAGGCAAACATTAGGCTTATGAAAATTATAAGATGCTAAAAGTTTATATAGGTCCAAAACACAAAGACATATCTTTATAGTTTTTCTGTCGTTGATATTTAAAATAACTTATATGAACAAGAAGGATAAGCTATTCTACTATATTACTTTTGGCTATGTCAATAATAGAAGTAAGAAATTATTGTGTTGATGATTTTCCTAGATTATATAATAGTAACTTATATAATTATATTTTACTTTTATAACACCTTTCAGATATCCCAATATTAAAAACTTGCTCCATTCCGTAGCAAAAATGGCACTTAAGGAATAATTATTGTGTTGATGATTTTCCTAGATTATATAATAGTAACTTATATAATTATATTTTACTTTTATAGCACCTTTCAGATATCCAAATATTAAAAACTTGCTCCATTCCGTAACAAAAATGGCACTTAAGGAATAATTGGCACAAAGGGATGAAGCCAAAAAAATATAAACATTACATTAAAGCTTTATGCAATCACTACTGTTGTACCATTGCCAAAAAACGTAGTTACCATGGATTTCAAACAAATATTTGTTCCGTTTGAAAATATTTATAGACATGTAAAATCATGTTAAGCTTATTTAAAATTTAAATAGTTGTTCTACAAAGTAAGTTGACAATTTTTCAAATGCATTCTATGAGTAGAACTTAAATCAGTGCGTTCAAGGATGTTGATCTGAGAGCCCTCAATGAACATTTCCCTCTTACAAGGACGCGTATGTTTTTTTGTGAGACAGCTCTCCCCTTTCCAATAGTAATTACCAACACTATTCCCAATTTAAATTAAGTTAATTATCTAGAGATGAATACAATCACACAATAATATTTTAAGTATACCATTTATCTACCTTCTTCTTTTAACTTTCTAATTTTTCTAATCTTGGATCAGTTCTTTTGTATTTT
The DNA here is from genome assembly GCA_963555665.1 of Dircenna loreta. Classification (NCBI taxonomy): domain Eukaryota; kingdom Metazoa; phylum Arthropoda; class Insecta; order Lepidoptera; family Nymphalidae; genus Dircenna; species Dircenna loreta. The sequence goes on along the minus strand of OY743088.1, from coordinate 13,354,444 downwards.
TTAAATACTATATATTTTATTTTCTCTTGCTAAACGGAATGTTATCAAAGGAATATTTTTTCCACATTTCGGATTAAAAAGCATAATTTCTTAGTTCGAACATCACTCATAAAATATACCTGCAATGGTTTTAAATTCCTAAATACAGTGGCTTAAATAAATACACAGACAGAAATTTCCTTATTCTTTTATTGTGGAATGCATACCATGTTTTCAATTTTTCAGTGGATTTTTATTGTTATCGCAGAAAGCATTGTATTTCTACTGCTCAGACAAATAAAGATGTGCTCTAAAGATGAGTATTACTCAAATTTACATTGATTCAACAATATTTTACGTTAGCTCGCCCTATTTCAATAGCTGGTCTGTTACCTTTTTTATTTAAATAAACCATAGTGTTGGCTTTTTTTTCCGAAGGTATATTATTGAAGGAATAGGAAAATGTGCCATCTTGAAGACAATTAAGATTATTAAATTTAATTCTTCTATTATCTGCGAAATCTTTTGTTTGCAGCATCCTGTGTGATATTTGAACTCATTGATATCTACTATTGCTTGGTATTTTTGATACTTATATTATTTTCTTTATTTTTGTTTTGACTGTGCAGTGTATAAGAATATCGTGTAAGCATACTTATTTTCTCGTATTTATTCTCCATTTCCATGTATCCTGAAAGGGATTTTATTTTAAACCCAATATTGTGTGTATATAGGTTTGTGTTTTTATTTATTTATTATATATATCAGTATAAGTTTGTTACGTAAAAATTTGTGAATTCAAATCAATATTTATAAATTTAAACACTTTTATTTTGACTTTTAAGATGTACATACGTGGATGCAGTATTAGGAGCCAAGTTTTTAACTTTTAATGGAAGCCCGTCATAATTTAAGAACTTTGCGGAAAACATAATTGTCGCTTCGGGCTAAAGAGTTTTATGAGAAATATTTTGTCAAAAAATTACCTATACTCAGTATATCTTTGAAGAGAGAAAAGTCCTTTAATGCTACCCTAGATAATTTTAGAAATTCAAAAGTTTTATGAGTTAACTTTAATCGAAAGGCACTTAAACGTTTAACAAAATGCAATAACGCTATGAAACTTTCAAATCATACCACTGTATAGTAAACTAAGATTCGATATTGACATATTATTCATGTAAAATTTTAGAATGAAAAGAAATTTGTTTCAAAAGTAGTCGATGTATTACAACAATGCAACATATAAGAAGAAAATTACAGTGAATTTGAATTACCTCAACTACATTAAATATTTATTACTTATATATTGCTTTTTTTAGAAATGTACATTAGTTATAAATAATTATAAATACATTTAATTTATATTTAAATGGTTGATAACAAACATTGAAATTGAATGCATTTCAAACAATCAATTTATGTTTAGAAATAGAAAGCAAAGGTTTCAGAGAGCTCTATTTCAGAATTATGCAAGAAAATTGTTAATTAATAATAGATAATATTTATTTGTGAATTAGTAGTCAAATTCATTAATAAAATATTCATGGACAAAGGCCACTTATAAAACACGAATTCCTTATTTGTTATTAGTGTAATTAATTCAATTTGTATTTTGTGATTTCTGATAAAACGAGTGAATAAAAGTTTTTTAATGGAGAGCAAAAGATTGAACCAATGTTCTATTAATATGTAAAATCCATTTCTCATAATCTTCGTACTGATCAAAACCCACTCTTTCAAGCCAAACGCCATCTTGTATAATGTAACTAACCGGTTGTTTTGAAAAAAAAAATGTAAAAGTTTCTTTATATTTCCTTTTCGTTCTTCTTTTGGACAGATGCGGAAAAAATAACCACAATGCTTTAAAATTTATTAACCCTATATAATCCAGGATCTTAATATAAAAACAAACGTATGCCAGATAATATATTTAGATACCTAAAATTGCAAATGGCCGCCTACAAAGAAAACAATTAATTTTAAGAAAAATATTGATATTAAATTTATATCTAAAATTAAGTATAAATCGGAAGCTTGTGTGACGTGTAAGTATATTATTTTTATGTGAGTTGGTGCGGCTCTTTAAGTAAATAAGTATTGTTTATTCAAATGTAATTGAATGGTCAGCTTTTATTTTACTTAAGAAATTGTTCATCCTATTACCTAATAATGAAAGACTTGAGATTCAAACTGATTCACTGTATAATTATAAAGATATCGCCTCCTTCTCTGTACAAGCTATGAATATTTTATTTTTCACTTTTTTATATTAATATTGATTGAATTGGATGAAAAGTTTTGTATGCTAAACATGGCCTGTATTAAACAGCTATTTTATGTCAAATTTGAACCAAATATTCTGAAGTTAATAAAGTTTTAGTATAAGTAATATGATTGAGAGTTGAGCCTCTGAAAGAGAGTTCTACACTGACAACTGTTTGTAAGTCACTGTTTGTTTACAAACAACTTATATACTTCAATTCGAACAACTAGATTTTTATATCGTTAATTTTCACGGAAAATAAATCGTTCAATGGAGTTTGTTATTCAAGTTATGTTTATTATAAATTGTCTTAATAAATATTATTGTTTTTTCCCTCATCTAATATAAGGTCGATGACTCATCCCTTTTTTAAACAGCGAGTATGTAATGATGTATGGGTATTTTATTTAGATTCCTTGTAGGTTCTGTGTTATTAAGATATTTCGTTAATTTCCACCCTGTGAGGGTTGAATAAAGGAAAGGGGTACACTAGTATTAAAAGTATAAGAAATTGCCCAAAAAAAAATTAAAATTGTTTTTTAAGTGTTATACATTTATGTATACATTTTTAACTTTGTTTACATTGTGTACATTTTTAACATTATATGTATACATTTTTAACTTTGTTTAAAATATTTATACTAGATATTTTATTAATTTCATCTTTTATTAAATGTAGAAACATTATGTTATAAAGTAAGATAGAGTATTTGTATAAAGTAAGACTAAAAAATTATTACAAATATGGAGGAAAAATTTTCAAAATTTTTAATGCAAATAAAACAGCATATTATAATATATCTATTTAATTATATTGAAGTTTATGCAAATGGTTCTAATTCAGGCTTTGTTAATATACATGTCTGAGCAATAATTGATAATTGGAAGTTTATTACACGACACTTGGTATGTGACAACGTTTGAGTGCTTTGATAAAGTACCACGCCGATAATTAAAATAAAGTGAGGAATTTACACAAATGTTATTTAATTTAATTTAATTATTCTATTGTTTTCAATGTGTCAAATTATAAATTTTATTATAATAAATAAATAAACATTGTTTTCAGATTATAACGACATTTAAAGTCTGGTTAAACTAAAATGCTATTAGAAGTAGCTATATTCACAAAAATATGAATACTATTTGGTGTAATTATTAAGGATTATAAATAATTTAATGACATATTACATGAAAAAGTTACTGAGTTCAAAAGCTTTTGTCTTTGTTTATTTAATTAATTTTACTTGAATTTATTATTATTACTAGAAAAGCTATTGAATATTAAATGTCGAGGGGTTATGATGCTTCTTGCTTTTATCAAGTAATTTTGTAAAAAAATATAATTTTAAATGGGAGTTTTGTAAGGTTGCAAATTAATGATAGTAAAATTTTGTAATATTTGTAAAGTAATAATAATAAAAAATAATCCAAACAAATTACAATACAGATGAGTCCTTGATATCTCAATAACTTAGTTTAAAGATATATTTTGGAAAATAATATTTTAATGAATGCTAATTTTGGCTTTGAATTGTCTGAGTATCTAAGAACCGCCAATGATTGGTTTATTTGGACAGTTTGTTGCTTTTGTTTTCAAGGGATTGCGGTTGGGGCTGATTTTGGTTCTTTAATTTATTCTTAGAAGTGTATTGTCTTAGTGAGTTATTTTGAATATTATTTTAGGTAAATCAATGCCTTAATATGAAAGATAAATTTAATGTTGTAAAGTTTTGTAATTTAATTCTAATCTAATTTCAATGATAGAAAATTTTTATATTAAACGAGTGTTAACCGATATTTTCTGATCTAAAACTATTATAAGTTTCTTTTAAAAGCACTGCTACCAACCTAGTAGTAGAATAAATATGTCAAGTCTTCCGGACTCAGTAATTGCTTTGTCCGTCTCTGCACAATAACTAATTTCTGCTTCATAATACAAGTCATAATTTAAAATGTCAAGTTCTATCATTAAAACTTTTAGGGTTATTAGAAACATACTTTATCAATATGATACCAATGTATTTAAGATGCCTATAAAAATAAATAAAATCCGCATATTCTATATTATTTCACTAGTTCCGATCGAACGCTGATATCTTTCGTATAGTTTTGTCAAATCGGTTATATGAAAAGTTGTGGATTATTCATAAAATTATACCAATAATTAGTATATAGCTGATAGTCAGAACGGCAAGTGCAATAAAATCAAAGAGTTCATGTGAAATTGAAGACATTCAAACTGAACACGAATTTAATAAACGAAATTAAAAATTGATTTTCGATAACCAAAAATATAACCGTGCTCTCTTTGAATCGAAGAAGATATTCCAATTTGAAATGTAGATTTAAAATTAAGCGAATAAAATGAGTTCAATCGGCGTCAAACTTTTTCAACTCTTTGGAATTACATAAGTAAAAGAACTCATAATTTCCTGTTTGTGATGAAGCTTACTTGTGGATCAAACTTTTTGTATGTAAATTAAAATACTACCAAATTATTTGCTTTTTGTGAACAAAATGACTTCTTTATATAAAAATACTGTTGTTATTATAAACATAATTGACGTTCAAAGAAAACTTTTTTTAGTTAAAATATCACGCCATTGTGAATTAGCTTTGAACCCGGAAAAAGTTAAATAGCCTCCTTGGAAATAATTTAAATAGCCTACTATTTACTAATTAAATAGAATTTCATGAAACAGTAATTGAGCTTGGGGTCAACTGTAGCCAAACTTTAATTGTGTCATTGAAGAAATATTTAGGGTGCCAGTGCACCATCTCTGAAGATGTTTTTTACCCCTAAAATTTTCAACTTTGTAGTATTTTTAAATTTCAAATTCAGTTCGTGAATAAAATCACGCACACTACTGCACGTAATATATTTCACTTTACTACAATGAAAAATCGACACAGCTCTATAATCAATCTCTTTCTTTAGAATTTAAGTCTTTTGACCTTCTTGGTAGTGACTTGTAAGTCTCATTATAAAAAAATATACTTGGTACATTATAAACAACTTGGTTTCAAAATAAACCCTCCTTTAGAGTAAATAATAGTCCCTTGTCTGTAATGTAATGTAATAAATGTAATAAATTTGAGGTTCTGTTCTGCCATTACTTTTTATTTATATGCAAACATACAGGAGAAAAAACCAAATTAAAAGCTGCACATTTTCTAAAAATTAAATATTTGTAAAATGTATTTTAATACCAAATGATAACTTTTAAATTATTTTAATAAGTTTAATATATAGAGCCTATACATGTCTTATTTTTGACCGCTACAGGACTTTCTGCTGTCCTCTCATCTGGATGGCTACAAGGTCACCGTTGTGAGCCCACTGAATATCCTCGGACCACAGCCTGATCCGGAGTACAGTGCCAATTATTGTATCATCACGATTGCGAATCGCAAGCTATCACCACGTATGGAATTATAGGTCAGCAGATTGGGATGGGAATGCGGACTTTTTTTGCATCCTACCCTTGGATGCAGGTTTACCTCTCGCCAGATGATCACAACGTCGTTACTGGCTGTGGTCGATGTGGTTCTGCAGCGTTATGCATATTCTGTGCTTCTCATTCCATCTCATTAGATCAGATTGTTATCTTCTTAAATGTTAAATTATCACTTCACAAAATCATACATATAATTTTCATGTCGTGTTGATTGGTATCGATTGTAAAAACCTGTAATATAAAAATAATATTATTAAATTTACGTGAATTAATTGTCGTGTCGTGAAAATACTCGAAGGAATATTTGATATTTTATTTTGCGATTAATGTAAATAACTCTTAGTGTTAAAGGAGTCCTCCTTTGTAAACATTTGATTAGATTACTTTTTTAACTGGTATGATGTATTTCAACTGTTATTTATACAAAATAATGCATTATCTCAAGACCAGATTATAATTAAATCAGTCAAAAATAACCATATATAATTATTTTAAATATTAAAACATAAAATTTACAATGAAAATTAATATCCCAAGTTTATTAATATACCATATTTATATTTACAAAATAAAAAATAATTTAAATTTGAGTAAAATATAAGCTTCACGCCATGATATAAATCTGTGCTTATATTGAATCTCCTCACTCTACTCTTACTGCTACTCTTGCGTGTGCTAGGGAATGGAAAAATGAATTATTCCACTAATTAATTCAATAAACTTGAGATGATATCCTTTTTGGTTTATATTTTCCGATGCGCCCAAAAAAGCGTGACTAAGACAGACAGACAGACATCTTGTTGTGGATATAAACTGATTACCTATGGACTTTTGTATGTTTTTTATTTTTGATACGAAATAAAATGTTATGTTAATTGTTACATAATTTATTAGTATATAAAAATAAGAATTTAAATTAAGTTATTTGAGCATATAATTAGCATGTATATTTTTACAAAAGAGGAAAATAATACACTGATTATAAGTTTTTATACTTAATATAAGTATCCCAAATAATTGGAGTGGCGACATCTATTGCTCCCAGCCTAGAGCTTTTAAATGTATAAAACAATCTCAACTAGGACACTCGTGTGATCTATGTAATTATATGTTTCTCTGCATTCATTTTTTACAAGCAAGAATTTTACAGAGCTTTTGCAACAGTAATCAATAAAAATTGTGATGTTAATAGAGGGATTCCCAAATCCGCTGTTATTGCACTCGATAGATGAGATGGACGCTCCTTTTTTATTTTTTTGACATATTCGTGTCCAAAAGACAACTTTGCCGAACTACTTTTTTCTGACTCGTCTGTTTTATGATCATGGTTACGAATACAGCACCTATACATTCGAGGATAAACGTTGCTTAGCAGTGATCATCCGTCTCCCCGTTGAGATCCCTATATCGATTCAAAAGTGAATTACTTTAAAAAAGCTTTCAGCGAACCTAAAATCGTTCCCCGGAGAACAGTCGCAAACTGGCAAGACCTTTGTGTGTGCTTCATTAATCGATCCTGACAAATACGGCCTCGTTTGGTCGTCCCTTAAAAACCAATGTTATTTTTAGTATCATATAACATAAATAAAAATATTAAAAACAACTAATTATTTTAACCAAATTCCATTATCACAAAATAAAGAAAGGGTCTGTTTTAAGAGATTGGACAAATATAAAAAGAAAACCCTTATTTATTTTAGGACTAAAATATCCTGGGTGATTTTTAATCGCAAACAAATTCAGATGCAACTATTAATTACTTAAAAATTAAAAATACCACAAAAAATACGTAAACGTTAAAACCGTTACCATCAAATTTTAATTGCATTTATAAACGATAAAGAAAATTTCAATGAGTTACAATATTTTCGGTATGGCCGGGTAGACACAAAATTAAACTAGAAATTTAAACAGAATGATTCACAATAGAAATTCATAAAGTTGTTCTACTAAGAACATTAAAATTGTCTCAAGTGCATTTAGATAAGTAAAACGTAGATCAGTGCATGCTAGGATATTGACTTGAGAGTCCTGAATGAACATTTCCCTCGAACAAGGACATACTCGTTACATGTATTTTTTGAGACATCAAATACTCACTGACAGTAATTACCAACACTATTCTCAATTTGTTTATTTTATGCTTCTATCAGTTCTCATGTGTATTTTTAAATACCCTTTACTGTATTTTCTCTTTGAAAACCGAATGTAATCCTTCTCAAAATACTCTTTCTTCCGCATTTCGAAATATAAATACATTACTTCTTATATAGGTCATCCCTTATCAAAGACTCATAATTTTAATTTTTTTAATCCGGTGGCTTAATAAGATACACAGACCGACATCTCGTTGGACATCTCGTTATTGTCTCTTCGTTATTATAAAATGCATGCTATGTATTCAATTTATCAGCAGATATCTTGCTTTCTTCTCTGAAGTTATCCTATATTTTGACTGGTTAGGTTTATTTCAAGACTTGTATTTCTCCAATAATATTTAATATAGTAATCAACATTTTAATACATAAATTAACAAGTAAAGAGAAAAAGTGTGGTTACCGATAACCCCACTTTTGTATGGATACCTTTGATTTCGTGCATTTGTTGTTAAATTTAAACCTTTAAATTTAATAACAGAAACACAGAATCCATACTAACATTGTATTTGCAGACGATCTCGCCTTACTGACACGTAAATCAATAATGTCAGGTACTTTTAAATGAAGTAGAGGATTTCTGTACGTGGACTGACGAACTGAGCGCAAAAACCAGTAAATGCCACTGTCTATGTCTGGGTAGACGGATCACCAAATAGACCTCTTATAATCCGGGTCTTTTAATAGGCGGTCGAAGTGTTGATGAATCATTTTCATGAAAGTGTTGCTACAGTTACTGAAGCGGTCCTTTTTAATTTTTGAGGCAAAAAAATAGATTACGAAAGACGCAATCCACCTCTTAATGTAATAGTCGAAAGCTTTAAATGATCCAAAGAAGGTAGATGATCAACCAAATAGTATTATCAAAAAAGCTTGGATATATGACAAGTATCTAACGTCACGACTAAATTGGTTTTTTCTAGTATACGATCTTATTAAAACCCTTGTATCATAGTTAGATGCAGGCCTCACAAATATATTGAAGTCGTGGTCTGGGCTGGCGCGTTCACCGGACTCTTCAAGTTTATTCAGAAATCAAAACAATTTTGGTATGAAATTAAAGAAACCATCGGAACTCTATAAACACCTAAGAGCTACCAAAAGATATACTATCGAATAGTCTCATGATGATATAGTAACATCTCTCCCAAAAGATAGAAATGCATCAGAGCTCGAGTTACGACTTCAAGGTGCTCAAACAAATAAATTAGGTTTAGGATTTAGCGGGAAAATGCGGAATATAGACTTAACTAAATCCTTTATTCGGCAAGATGAAAACGATAAATATCGAGAGCACGCTATCAGTCTAGAAACGCAAAATGAGTGGATGACCATAGGCGACTTTTGTATTACAGTACCTTTGAGGTTGCGCACCTTACTTCATGTATGGTCTCTAGCTTTATTAAAATTCTATCTAAATGCATTGCAAATGACTCTCCCAGATTAAAATAGTCTAGTAAAATGGGGTAAAGCTACCGGAATTTTTTGCAATTTTTAACAGTAGGAACGGTTAAACACTTTTTGGTAAGGTGTATGGTGCCACTGAAAAAAGGTCAACATTCGCGTCGCTAAGCGGTTAGTTTTTTAGAAGAGTGGAATAACAACCACCAAAAGATCCATAGAGTTCATTAAAGAAGGGTCGTCTTAAAAAAACAAAACGCTCACTCTATCTTAGAGGCGGCTCGCAATTGGACTATAATGATGGATGCGTATGAGAAACAATATAGAATCCCTGAGGATATTTTTGTTTCATCAACCTACACCTGAATTGCAAGTCCCAGGAACTGTACTGCAACCGTGCAGGTGCCGGCACCTGCACGGTTTATCCTTGGAATGCTAAGAAGCTTCGTGTCATCTTGTGTGAAGGAAATAACGTTGATCACGTTTTTTTTTGTCAAAAAATGCCACAGCGGAGAATTTATTTTCGCAGGACTATTTGGATTTTTTGTCATCCTTAAGAAAATGAAGATTATTAAATTTAATTTTTCTATTATCTGCACAGCCGTGTGTCTGCAGCATTCTTTGTGATATTAAAACTCATACGTATCTATTTTTACTTAGTATTTTTGGTATTATTTATATCAGTATAAGTTTTTAACAAAAATAAAAACACATTTAAAGGTTTGCATTCAAAGAAATAATTTTCGTAAAACTTGAACACTTTTCTTTTTGAAATTTTAAATGTACATATATATGCATGCGGTATAAGGAGCCAAGTTTTTAACTTTTAATGGGCACCCGTCAAAATTTTGGGAACCTTGCGGGAAACACAATCGCTTTACGGTGGAAAGTTTAATGAGAAATACTTAGCCAAAAAATAACCTATAAGCAGTATTTCTTTAAATAGGAAAAAGCACTATGATGTATCCTGAGGTGATCTTGGTGTTTTCCTAGTTTTTGATTCAAAAGCGTGTAATTTTTCTTCTAGTCCTAACTAATTTCTCCAAATTATAATAATTTTTTGGTGAATATAGCTACTACAAATAACATTTTAGTTTAACTTAACACGTCAAATATTCGAATACATGTCAAATATTAATTTGATATGAAAAAAACAATAACTCATAAAAATAATATCATATTTCTAACCAACTTCATTTCAATTATTTTCTCGTCACCTCATCAAAGCACTGGTTCTCAGTCGTTATCACATTACAACTGCCACCTAGTGAATTTTCGATTATAAACTATCGCTTGTTAATTATTGTTCAGATATGTATATTAACAAAGCGTGAATTAGAACCATTTGCATAAACCTCAACCCAATTAAATAGATAGATTATAATATGAAATAATACGGATTAAGGATATTATAACTTCAAATTTATATTTGATATGCGGTTTTATTTATATTTCTGTTGCTTTGTATCGTCAATATTACAGCAGATTTTTTCATCAGATTTATATTTGTCATTTGTCATACAACTATGTAACAGTATGTGAGTTATGAGTGAAGTTTTTTTAGTTCTGTCATCAGACACGACTCATGTGTTTCATTTGTAATAATTCCATTAGTAATTAGAATTTTTAGACCACATATTTTTTATTATTTTTTACTCTTACTTTATACAATTATTTTATTCTATTTTATAAAAGTATGTATATCGAATAAAAGTTGAATTAAATATATATATACATATAATAAATGATTTTAAACTTAATATTTATACTTAAAAATAATATGAATTATTGTAAAGTAAAATAAAGATATAAAAAAAATCAAAAATTTAAATCTTAATATGAAAATTTCTAATCATAGGATATGTACAGAACGAAGTCTTAACAATCATACAGTGTATCAGTTTGAATCTCAAGCTAGTCTATATATATAGACTAGCTTTAGATTCAAACTGTATATTTTTACTATATATTTTTTTAAGTAAAATAAAAGCTAAATATTTTAATTACAATTGAATAAGCAGTATTGATTTACCTATGAAACCGCATATCACATTACATAAAATTACGATTTGTACTTCACTTTACTGATAAAAGATCGACATGGTTCCCAAAATTGATTGTCTTGTTTTCTTTGTAGGAGGCCATTTGCAATTCAAACGAAGTCGGCGTCTTGTCCAAACTTGTCTCTGAGAATTCATGAGACCTCATCACACTGATCAGTTTTCTTAGATTTTGTAGTTGATATAAATCATCAAAGTCGGATCCAAATGGTTCTAAGCAATAGTTTATAATCGAAAATTCACTAGGTGACGGTTGTAATGTGATAACGACTGAGAACCAGTGCATTGATGAGGTGACGAGAAAATAATTGAAATGAAGTTGGTTAGAAATATGATATTATTTATTATGAGTTATTGTTTTTTTTTTCATATCAAATTAATATTTGAGTTGTATTCGAATATTTAACGTGTTAATTTTAAACTAAAATGTTATTTGTAGTAGCTATATTCACCAAAACATTATTATAATTTGGAGAAATTAATTAGGACTAGCAAAAAAAATTACACGGTATTGAAGGAAAAACTAGGAAAACACCAAGGTTATTGCTTTTGTTTCCTTTATTTAGGCATAAATTATGTTTTAAGAAACACCATTTCATATTAAATGTAGATAAAATATAATTATTCTACTATTATAATATCTATTACAATGTAACAATGTCGCAAAACTAAAGTAATAAGAAACAATTTTAAGCCGAAGTTAAGAAACAAAAATAAATCCAAACTTATTATAAAACAGATAAGTTCCCGAAGTCTAAATATCTTAGTTAAAACAGATGTCGTATAATAGCATTTTGATTAATGCTAATTTTTAATTTGAATTATCTGAGTATCTATTATTCTAAGAAACACCAATGATTGGTTTATTTGGGCACGCTGTTGCTTTTGTCTCCAAGGAATTAGAATTGGAACTGTTGTGTTTCTTTAATTTATTTTCGGAATTTTATTATATTAGGAAAAGTTATTGTAAATGTTATTTTGGGTAAATCATGGCCTTAATTTATGTGAGTAAAAACCAAACTAGATGGCGTAAAGTTTGTTAAAACTAATTTCACTGAGAGAAAAAAAATGAAACGAATGTTAGCCGCTATGTTCTGACCTAAACTGTATAAGGTTCTTTTTAGAGCCGGCAAGCAAGCTAAGTAATAGAATAAAGATTTCAAATCTTCAGTACTTAGTAATTGCTTTGTCCCTTACTGCATAAATATTAATTAATTTCTGCATAATACAAGTCATTAGTGTTAAACGTCGATTTTAAACATTTTTAGGATTATTTGAGAAATACTTTCAAAATCTACCTATCAATGTATAATGTATTTAAGCTGGCTACAAGATCCAGAAAATCCTAAAATGTTTCTAACTTATGTTTCTTCTGTAGAATTTACCAACGAAGTCGCGGTTAAGCTGGTATCTCTTTTAAACAAAAAGTATTTTTGTTTTCATACCGGGTATATTAAAAGTAAATAAGATTATAGTTATACCAATAATTCAAATATATTTGATAATTAAACCGGCAAGAAATTATGATTTCTGTTGTTAAAATTGTCACCCTCAAATAAAATATATAAAAGACTTAAACTAAACTTTAACAGAATACTTTTAATATACATATATAAAAATATTACTGTCACAAAAAGTCTAGACGGGTGTTTGTACATAAGTATATAGCTTAATATCTTTTTGGTTAATAAAAGTTTGTGAATGCTTGAACATCATGTAGCACCAAATATAAAAAAAAATATTTTATTATTTAGATACGCTCGTTCTGGGACAAATTATATGTGTATATTCTTGTACTTAATCTAAGTACAAGTGTGAAGCAATTGGCTTTTAAAATTTGTTTTTTTTTCATAAAAAGTTTTGTAAAACGAATCACAGTGGTAAGTCCTGTGCTTGGATATTTTAAAATCAAAATATTGAATTGGTAAGAACAGATTCTCTTACAGTTTTTTTTATCTTTTAATTGAAGTATTATTGTAAGTAAATGTTCAAATAGATTGAATTAAGTAAAACAAGTTGTTTTTTCTATATCAAACACTCCTCTCAAAGTAATAGATAAGTAAGATGAACGTAAGAACTCCCCCGACTAACTTAAATGTAAACTGCTGGGATGCTACTTTATTTAACGCACTACTTGCTAGACAGTTTAACTTGGAACTTTATAATATAATCTATGTGAGTATCAAGTTTTTAGTTTTTATAATTCATATGTAGAAATCATATATATACAATGGTTTCAACATATAAATTGTAAATATTTTCTCTCTCTGTCTCTCTCTCTCTATTCATATATATAAAATATTTACTGAGCTATATTAATATTTTTTAATTTATTCCTTTGTTATATAACAAGTCCTTTGTTTTAAGTGTTAACATATTATTGTCTTGTAACTTATATTTATGCGGCTTTTATTTCTTGTCAGCTTCAAACCTATTTTGGCGTCTTTAAAATGTCTGTATTTACCTTGAAAAAATATTCTCCCATATCAAAAGCAAAAATGCCAACCCTTCACCTATATTGGATCGAAAGCCCTTTTTATTTACTTGAAACATCAAACATATCCAAACATTAATTTTGGTTACAAATATTAACATCGCTTGTACGTTTTACGTATCTTTAAGTGAAAAAGAGATTTTATTCAAGTTTATTTAATCGTTTGTAAGGATTTGATTAAAATAAATATCATATGTATGATTGAAATAAGAAAGTTTAATATTTTATCCAGAGGGACTCGACTTATGACTTGTGTATTTTTCTTTCTTTTTTTAGGAGGCAGAGATTTAAGGGAGCATTGCTTATGTCATCAATTACTGATTAATAAAATAATTATGCATATCAGAAACAGGACTACAGCTTGCTTATAACTGGATTGCTTGATTGATTGAATATATGATCGTATGTAGAAATTACATCTAAACTTATAAAAACATATTTGGACGCTGAGAGGTGTTATATACAGTTTATGATAACCGCATGCAAAATTTTAGTTTATTTTAACATATAGATCTGTAAATAATATATTACAACTTAAGACGTAGAGTTTATAATTCAAAAATAGTTCGAACTCATTAAAATTAAAATATTTTTTCGGATTGTAATGGTTTTTATTTTTTCTACAATAATTTTCACTTCACAAAAACCTCTTCATCCTGGCAATTAAGAACATATGAAGTTAAGAATATGTATTTCTGCATGCTGATTATGCCTCAATGAGCGCTTTTACTTTGACTAAATGTTAGTTTTTGCAATGCTTGACTAGATAGAAAATTGCCTAAAAATACTTTAATTATATTTAAAGAAATGTGTGAACGGATACAAATAGTGTACACGGATTTTGGTACATCTAAATTATTTGGACAAATATTTGCTTAGTTTAAGTATGTCATTCACACACTTCAATATTATTTAACACCACAAAACAATATAACAATTGATTTTTTTATTCAGCTACATTGGTTCTGGGACAAATAGTATTTGTTTGTTCTTGTACCTAATTCAGTAGAACAAATGTAGGGCAATTGGCTTTTTGACAATAAGTATATTTTATACTGACGTACTTGGAGCGCAATAGGATTTTTTTTCTTTCAGAAATATTTTTTTTAATGTAGCTCTAAATTTAAAGTAAATAATAGTTAAAAAAAATAACTAAATAAAGGTTCATTTGATTTTTTTTAATTTATATTAACAACAAGTACAATGTTAATAAGAAAAAACATATTTTATTATAAATTAGTTTAAATTCAGAAAAGTGTAAAAAAATAATTGAGAACAGTGTAAATAAAAAGCAGTGCTTTTTAAGTAATCTTTTAACACCCTGCGGTCCCGGTTTCTTAGCACTGCAATATAATTTGTTAAATTACTGATTTTTGCCTGAAAGAGAAGATTTTATCAGTCAAAAAGTTTTTAGATCGATACTTTTCATATTTACTGAATATTGGTTCATTCTTTTATTCACCATTAAATAATAAGTATTCATTTTTTTTATCAGAAAATTTTAATGCAAGTTAATTACCGTAATAATTAATTAAGAATTAGTGCTTTAATAGTGGCCTTTGACAATGAATATTTTATAAATTAATTTAGCTAATAATTCATAAATTAATACTAAATTGAAAATTATTCTAAAACAGTGCTCTCTGACTGTAATTGACCGTTTGAAATCCATTGATTGTCCCATATGATAATGAATTATTTAAATGCAAAATTTATAAATACATGCCATACATATGTTTTGAAACAGGCAAAGTTTACAAATTTTGACGGGCGCCCATTAAAAATAAGAAACTTACCTCCTAATACTGCAAGCACATATGTGCATGTTGAAAGTTAAAATGAATTGTGTTCAAGTTATCCAATAGTTATTTATTTGAAAGTTACTTTTCAATGTGTTTGAGTTTATAATTTGAATTTGTTTTAGTATGAAACTTATACTTTCAGATTTGAGATACAATTAATTAATAAATATAAACACAAAAACATTCACAAACACTACATGGTCCAAAATAAAGTGTCTTTCAGCAGATATGTCGATAAAGATTAAATGGGAGATAGTAAGTATGCTTCCACACACTGCAGCTCAGTCGAAATAATATAAAGCAAATTATAATTTGAATTAAAATCTCACACAGGATGCTGCAGATATAGAGTCAAACAATGGATGAGTTAAATTAAATAATATTAAAAATAATCAAGAAAACGAAAATTCTCAATATTCCTAGAAAATAAATTAACTACTTGTAATTTGGAAAATGAGATACATAATCAACGTGATTTCTTTCACAGTTTAAAAAGAAGGTAACAGACAAGATATTCAAATAGAGCGAGCTAATGTTGAATATTGTTGAATCAATGTAAATTTTAGTTAACATCTTTGTTTGCCGTGGCAGTAAAAAACAAATACTTCAGCGAGGAAAACAATGCTCTAATAAATTGAAAACATTGTAGGCATTCCACAATAAATTAAGAAACAAAACAAAACAAATGACTATTTATTTAAGTCACTACATTAAGGAATTTAAAATACCACTGCATGTATGATTTACGAGTTAGGATAAAATAACTAGGAAGTAATTATAAAAAAATCGAAATGCCGAAAAAGGTTGTTATACTTTAATGGTTTTCAATAATAAAATAAAATAAAGAGTTTTAAAAATATATATGAGAACTGATCGTAGAATAAAAATTTATAAGAGATTTATTATATTTCAGGTCTATCTAAAAAGAACTGCAATATTGAACTAGACCTAGACCTAATGGTCTTTAACGTAAATAAAATTGAAGATCGTAAAGGTAATAAGTGTTGGAGAGTATTGGTTTCCTTACAGAATACGTATGAGTACATGTTTGTAAGAGGGAAATGTTCATTAAGGGCTTTCGGGTCAATATCCTTGAACACACTGACCTAAGTTTTAATCATTTCAAGGCACTTGAGAAATGTTCAATTTGTTTAGTAAAATATTATTTGTTTGTATTAAATCCATGGTAACTACGTTTTTGGCAACAGTACAGTTGTAGTGATTACATAAAGCTTTAAAGTAATGTTTTTATTTTTTATGGCTTCCTAAACATATAAATCTACACTAATTTGTTTGTCGGCAGTTCTTATTGGACCTAACAATTTTAAAACCCGTATTATTTTCATAAAAGCAATGAATGTCTGTTACAAAATATGTATATATAATTATTCTTAGCAATTTTTAATTGTATCCAAAATTAACACACTAGAATGGGTGCCATTTTATTTGCTAATGAAAAATATACTGTGTCTAATTCAGTTGCACCAATAAGCCTTAAATATTATTTTTAAACAGCTGTAAATATTGTCTGTTTATAAAAATTATATTGAGAATATTTAATGCAGCTATTTATTGACAACTGACATCAAATAATTTGAGCACGTTTGTCAAAAACTTCAATGTGCTAAAATTCAGTTTTAGAATTTACGATAGGTGGAGGACGAATAATTGCAATTAAAAAGTTTATTTCACAATAGGCATGAAACTTCAACCATTTTCGAGTAGCACTTGACTTTGGTTGTATAAATAGAACAAATCAGTTTTATTACAATTTTATTACGATATTTTCAACTCAATCAATGTTTTTTCAAATATTATAGCATATTTTCAATATAAATCTATACTGCAAAGTAAGAAACATAAGTTAGATTTTTCTAAAGAAGCTGAATAGATGCTGCCTCCATACCGATAAATACGTTTATGTATAGAATACTAAGCTCATCCAAGTGGGTAGCGATACGATAGCTCAATTGCTAAATTGACGTGACGGTTTCCAGAGATCGCGGGTTCAAATACTACTTGTATCGATTACTATTTTATTCCATATTGATTATAAATATAAAAAGCCTTACGTGACTTTTCATGTTTATAGATATTTTAGAATTTCAAGAATTTACTAATAAAAAATATACAATATAAACACTTGTTTAAATATATGTCATTGCTAGGGAAACGTCTTTTTTGTAAGAAAATTAACATTACATAACATTTCAATTATTCAACAACAATATTCACAGGTTGACAATATTTAACTGCTTTTTTAAATTAAAATGAGGAAATAAACATACAAAATCGAGGACCGAGATCACTTCGTGAAAAGTGATCGCCAAACTTGCAAACAATTTATAAAGTATAAGAGCAAGGCTGGGTATCAGTCAAGAATCGATTTCATTACAACATATCTATTCCAAGACAAACAATGGCATATCTTTGCCAGATTAGCCTATACAGAAAAATATAAGGATAACGATACTTCCTGTGGAGGGTGAATTACTTTAATTACATTAGAAATCGCTAGTCAAAGTTTTTTTGCTCGATTTTCTCTTTTTATTTTTTTCAACTTTGTTACTGCTCTAGTATAATGAAGACCATCTGATCCGAAGTTTGATTTAAGGATAGACAGACGGTATAGCATAAATTAAAGGTTTATTTTGATATTTTGAATTCAAATCACTGAATGTATTACGTAAGAATTATTTATATTTATTTTGTATAAAAACATTTGTATGCATTGTAATTTAAAAATATATTTTTGAAAAAGTCATAAAAAAAGTTTAAAGGAATTCTTATAGCTTTTTATGATATTTCTATTTCAGACACCGATATAGTCACTATAGGAAGATATAATATAGCCACAGTATACGCAAATTACGCATAATTGCATAATCAAAAAAGAGTTTCGCCATTTCATAGTCAGAGACAAAGATTAAGAAAGATTACGGCAATAAAGGGGAGAATAACATTTTTCATTTCTCACATCAAAAAAATAAACAAACAAATCAGAATTAACTCGCAAAAAACATGTTGGGGTCAGCGCACCTTTAATTTCTTTCGTGAATTATTTTGTTCAAATTTTCAGTTCACTTTGCTTGCGTGGAATTTGGTCTGTTTGGTGATAGTACAACTCTTTATTTGTGCTTCTTCATCACCTATTAAATGAACCTGTAAACATATTGGTTACAAAATGGCTGAAAGAAATTAAGAACTGAACGGTGGTAAACTTGTCTTTGTATTGTAAATTTCGGGAATACAACTATGCGAACCTCGTATGCACCGAGTAACAGACGTACATATATACATCGTCACAAACATTCTTATTTATAATATTAGTGGGATAAATATAAAACCAGTCTACAAATAACATTGCTGTTAAAGGAAGGATCCAATGAGGGCTTATTCGTCAGAATCGAAGGAATTAATTAATGAAGCACACACAAAGGTCGTTACAGCTCGCGATTGTTCTCCGGGGAACAATTCTAGGTTCGTTGAAAGCTTTTTAAAAGTAATTGACTTTTGAGTTGTTAAAGTTGAGATACTTTTTTATAGATGTGTATAGTGAAAACTTCGTGCTTATATTTTTTACCAAGTATAAAATAAACAGGTCATCTATTATAATTACGGTTGTTAAAGTTCCATACGATTTCAATGAAATACAAATAGCGCAATAAATTTAACAAAAAAATTCAAACACTTCCATATTATGTCACCCCTCTCTAAGATGGTAACTATAGCAACTGAACAATTGATATATTTATATAAAATTACTTTTTGTAAATACATGTCAATAACATTTAAATAACGTCTAAATCCTAGTAAAAGTTTTTTTTTAGGACACCAATATTTTTCAGTTTGGAGTCGAACTCACAGACACCGTCAGCTGAGAAGATGATAACAATTGGAATTGGAATTGTTTTCCATATATGTCATTTTTATTTAAAAGTAAATCAATACTTATGTAACAATTCGCTTGATATGTCAAAGTATTGTAATAAATATAACAATACTGGTAATAATGGAAAGTAGTACTAAATAAGATTATGAGCGAGCATTCATCTTACAATAAGCGAAGTCACCGGGGGCATCACACATAATATATTAATTCTTTGAATTAAAATTGTTATTTTTTCGACCAAAATTATTATAATGATAAAGCTCTTCAGGGGAGTTTGGAACATTTAATGGAATGGAGGATATGGAAAAAGTCAGCCTTTTACGTTGAGAGTGATATTTCGAGACGTGATCATACGTAAGTAAGTAAGCAGACCAAAGATGTAGCGAAAATAATAGTTGAGCGGGCGTTCTAGATTAAGAAACTATTAAGAAGTAATCAATACCGGTAAAGAGGAGGGCATTTACTAATACTATTTTGGTTTTAAGTAGCGAAAACCTGTTCGTGATATATTGAGATCGAAGTGTACCGATAACTTTGCTGGCCAATTCTTTTACCTGCTTGTGCCAACTCATTGTATTATTTACGTATAAACCCATATTGTTTACAGTCGTAAACAAGTCTAGAGCCTTCGAGCACTATAGGTTGACACTTATAGGGATTGACTGCTAAACCAAATCTGTATGTAATAATGAATTTTATTCAGATTATTATTAAAATTGCAGATGGCATTTGGAAAGTCATAGACCTTGGATTGCACATATATCCTGAGGTCATCGGCACACAAATGATACGAACTGTTAAAATTAAGAATAATAAATAAATTATGAACAAAAACGACATCATTCTTTCTTTGGGCACAGAAGTTTCTGTACTGGTCTATTTAGAGAATGCATACCAAGCGGACTGTCTGTTGACGGCCATGACGATAAGATGAGAGCCATTTAATAATCGATGAGATTAAATTAAGAAGAGATAGGATGACTGTTATTCATGGAAATTATAATTTCATGACTAAAATGGTTGAAAGCTACAAGCCCTTTTCATTTTTTACCATCCACGATAAATCAAATATCGTCAGTTAATTTAATGACTGGTGATTAGCAAATATTTAGTATGTTATAGTATACAATTTTCGAGATGATTTTCTTATATACACAGGCCTCTAAAATTATTGAAAGAAATGGCAAAGTATAGATATATCTGTAGTGATTTGGGAGAATAGGTAGAGGGATTTTCGATAAAGGCCAAGAGCTTTTTATCAAAATATTGAAAATTCCCTGAACACACTTAAGAAAAGTTAATAATATGCATAATTGGAGGTAATTAAATTAAAATATTCAGTTAGTTTCAAAACAAAAAGATTTAAGAACTTTAAATTTAACCTACCGTGGTTAAAAAAAAAATAGGTCATTAGTCGGTAGTGGGATTGGACCATTTAGAAACAGGGAATATACAATATAACAATACAATAGGCAAATCCTCAGTATCCTTCCACATTAAAATAATATCACCACAGGAATTAAAGTAGTTTAGGATGTGGGTTATCATAGAAGTACCAGAGTAAATTTTGAAGAAATCTTTTTCCAACTGATCCGATCCGACATTATATGAGATGAACAAAATATTCACATATGGTAAATTGAACAGTATTAAGCGATTGAAAGTCAGGATTCGGACCTGTAGAAATAAAGTTTAAAGAATGAAACATTGAGATCCTTAATATCTTTGTTCGGTAAAGTGTATTTCTTAGACGATTTTCGGAATCCAATAGATTGTATAAATTTCCATATGCGAACTGTATCACTGTTATTGACTGTCTTATTAATATTGCGTCGTTGTGAATAACTACACCATATACTGCAGTGGTTTTTTTATTATATATATATATATACATATATATTTATATTATATATAATTAATTACTAATTAGCGATATTTACTTTAAGAATGTAATGCATATCGAACGAAATATATTATAAATTATATAACCATTTAAACTAACGACTTTACCGATATCTATATCTATATCTATCTAAGATCTATCTTATATCTTAGAACGCCCAACTTTATTATATACATACAAGAGACTATTATTTACTCTAAGACTGATTTTGCCATTCAAACAAGCTTTCATGTTATACTCGTCAATACTAAGAAGGTCGAAAGAACAATTGATTATTGATTTATTTCGAATTTCATTGCAGTATACAAAATAATACAATTATACATATAAATGAGCTTTTACTGTACAGAGATTGAAATAATTAAAGAAAATTAAAAAGTACTACAAAGATAAAAATCTTATTGTTATAAAACATCTTCAGAGGTGAACTGAACCTACAGACTTATTGAGCCCATTAATGACAAAATGGAAGGTTAGCTACCGTTGACTCAAGTTTAATTACTTAGTTTCATGTGATTCTATTGATTTAGTGAATTCCTATTCATTGATTCATTGATTCAGGAGGTTATTTTAATTATGTTCAAGTCTATTGCTTTGGTTAATTATTAAAAAAAAAATCTTCAATGATTTCAAGACTAATAATTATTTATGAATTTATAGCACGATATTAAAAATAACACTATTAGTAACTTCCAAATACTCTATAAAGAATTACTGTCAATTGAAATGTTAATTGACTTTAGTAAATACAACATGCTTTTTTATAAAGCAGTCGTTTATTTTTTCAAAAAAGGAAAACAATACACAGATTATAAGTTTTTATACTTATGTTGTTCCAAATAATTCGAATTGCTGCGCCGATTGAATTTATTTTATTTGCTTGATTGTTGATGGAATCTACATTGCTAATTTGATTATCTCTTTCAATTCGAAGATAACGCTGTTATATTTTTGGTTATCATGAACTGGTACATGTTATTGCACTTGCCGTTTTGGATTATCGGCTGTATTTTAATTGTTGGAATAAATTTTATAATATATACACCACTTTTCATGGACCCTTTATTACAAAACAATAAAGAGTTTGTCCATCACAAACACTAGATGTGACCCATGACTTTGTACGTTTAGGCTACAGAATAAATATAAGTAAGGGGTATTAGTTCAGAACTATTGAAAAACAATAGCTTTTTCAGAATTATTCTTATATTATAGGCACTTTCAATACATTTGTGTAATTTTGATAAAATATGGCTTTAAGAACCCTAAAAGTTATCATGATAAACTTTGACATTCAACAATTAATACTTGTATTATAAACCAGAAATTACTTATTCACTCTGAAGCAACAGACAAAGCAATCACTAAGTACTAAAGACTCTTGACAGCTTTATTCTATTATAAGTTTGGTAGCCCTGCTGTTAAAAGAAACTTATAACAGTTTAGGTCAGAACATAGCAGTTAACGTTCGTTTCATATAAAAAAATTCTATTACACCATTTTATTTGACAATTACTTTCATTGCATTGCATTTATTGAAATGCTATTATCCGACATCTGTTTAAACTTAGTTATTGAGATTTTAAGAACTTGTAAGTAAACCTAATTACTAAGAAATTATATAAAGATAACTAAAACTTTAAATATTATAAGAATCAACATTTTTATAAAAAATATAAGATAAAAGATTGTTTTGATCACGATTTATGTTTTTGTTTTAAATGATTAAAAGAAAGTATGAACTTTCTAGATTTAATTTGGTTTTGATATAACGAAAAATTATATAATGTATAAAACAAGCTTTGAAACATATTAATACTTAAAAGACGACAAGATTTTTATTCGTGTCATTAATCAAAGACGAAATAAAAAGTCCATAGATTACCAGTTTATCTTGACAACTAGATGTCTTTAGTCATCCATAAATTTATTTCTATGCATTGGAAAAAATAAACGAAATAGGCACTCATTTCAAAGGTATTGAATAAATGGAAGGAATAATTTATTTTTCTACTCCATTTCACACGAAAGAAAAGTTGTATGAGGAGATTCAATAAAAACGTACAGACACATACAGAGTGATTTTTTTTACGTACGACTCAAATTAAAATAAAATTTTAATTAATTATCAACATATAAATATATATATTTTTTTATAGTGATTAAAAAACGTGGTATACATCTTAATATATATTAATTACGGGTCATTTTAATTGTCTGGTATAGATTTCTAAGCTTCTGAACTGATTTCCATTAAATTTGCACGCCGTGTGCAGTTTGATCCAAGTTGAAAGATAGTATAGATTATATCTCAATTTATTTATTTATTTTATTGCGAATTATATCAGCTTATTTTCTGAGAGTCATATTATTTCTTAGTTTCATACTATTCTAACAGATGGCGATATAGGTGTTTGTAGATGATACAATAGATGGCGCTTTGTTAAAGTACAAACGTATCATATAAGCTTAAATTTAAAAGAATAACCGACGACTTGCTGAGGTAAAAGTATAAATTACATACTTAGTAAATACAATACTGTAAAATTCAATATAAATAAATCATATATTTCATTCTATTGCCCCAGGTGACAACCTACGAGTACTTAGCGATTATAGAACCACAGACTAATGTAAATATAAGACTTGAGACAGGTATATAGTTAATATTGGCCGTGTAAAAGTAAACAATTAACATATTTATTACGAATTTATAACACAATTTCAGCACTCCTTTTAATATTAACTTAAACTATGACAAATCTCATATTTTGATCTTAGTCTATACTAAGGGGTAAAGTTTGTATGTTTGTGAGTTTATACTTTATAAATTTGTTTTTATTGTTAGATTGTAATATATTTCTGTTGTTAGAGTTATGTGTAATCTTCAAAGTAATCTATCCGAATCTAATAATTCTCTAACCAATATTTGGAAATTACTTTCACGGTGCATCTAGGTTCTAATATGTTATTCCCTTGAATTTTAAATTTTGGAAATAAAGATCACAAAAACCTTGAGCGAAGGAGTTTCTTACGGGCTCTGTATACTAAAGTCCTCGCGGATGGAGTCTCGTGCAACAACTCGTATTCATATATTAATTCAAAATTAATTCAAATGAAATGAATGTATTAGTGAAAAGCCTCAAGCTTCAAATACACCTTACAAGTCTGAAAAATAACTTAAGTTATGAAAATTGTAATAAGAGACTCACGTAAATAAAATCTCATTGTTTGGGGTTTCAATGATGATGACACCGAAAATACACTTCGAGATTCGAGAAGTCATTAAATTGTTTCTGACAGAATAATTGTTACTGAAAATATTAATATTTAAATGCCAGCGACCGTCTTTTCTTCAGGGCTACAATTGACTTATAAAGAAAATGAGAAGTGATAACGTAATATTGCAATCTACAGCTTTTTTAGATTGTGCATTGTTTTTCAACTTGTTCTTAATTTGAATATCATTTTTTTTTATTGAACATTGCTCCTGTCTGACCTTATCTTAGATTTTTCAAAAATGGTTTGTATACTTTGAGAAATTCGGCATATGTAATATTCGATATATATATAATATAAGATATATATAATACGATATAGTAAGAAGTTGTATTAAAGGAAGATGTATTAAATAAAGAAATAGGATTTATTGAGATGTATGAAGCATATTTGATAGCGTCCTTGAATGCCTTCAATAAAAATTTTAATAGTACGACTCACAATGCATTTTGTAATATACAACTCCTACGCCTTTGAACATCTTTTGGATAACAATATTTTTAACTTCTTTTTCTATCATAAATAATGTGTAATGTGTATCCATTCGACCTTTAAAATACTTTTTAAATTGTGAATAATTAGTTAAAACATAAATAACTCTAAAAGACCAAAGAACAATAAAGATCTTCAAATCTAAGAAACGAAACGAATGCTAGAAAGCTGGAAAATGTGGTCAGAAACTTGATTAGTTATTTTCCTCAGGTATAGAAATAAACAGAAGAAAACTTATAGCTTTAATTAAATAAAAGAACTTTTATGTCTTGCCAAGTCACAAATTATATTTATCAGTTTTATTATTTTGGATTTTATTTTGTTTATTAACATTTTTATATTATTACTATATTTAATATTAATTAAGTAATCAATTTGACCTGATTAAGAAACACGAGTCTGCGGCGTCAAATGGCAGCACTGGAAGCCAATGCTTTCAAAACTCTGTTCAAAAACTTTAAAGTCTGGCTTAAAGATAATGCTACCTTAAAATAATATAATAATTTTCAGGGATGTTGTGTTTGATTAAGTTAGTACTTACTTATTTGTTAATAAAAACTTTATCTACTTCTTGTGAGTTGGTGCGGAAAAAAAGATCTCCTAAGCTTATATTTCTTCATCGAAGCTTATATCTATCTACCTAAGCTGTATCAGACTTCGCAACAATATTTGACTGACTGTTGGCACTATGCAAAAATCGGTTTTGTATGTAAATAATTGAAAAATGTGAAATACTTGTTCTTGTTTTTAGAAAGGGTTGCAAGTTTCACTTACTTACAATCTAAGTCACCCAGGAGTTGTGGGATTTAAGACAGCGGAATTATGTAGTAAGTTGGCCACTCTTATTGTGTATTTACATTTTGAAAATTTCTCTCAGGGAAAATTTGATGTCTCTTTCCAAAACTCAATTAGACAAATCCTGGACTACCTGAACTATAATAAATCTATTATTAATCTATCTGTTTAAGAAAGGTATCCTTATGGCCAGAATACAAACACATCCTTAATTCCAATATGCCAATCGTTGGATTATTACCAACATATATCGATTGGGCATTCTTTTACACTTTATCATCCTCAGCAGATATAAGGGTACGGCCTCTGTGTGAATGTAGTATTGACGAGGGTAACGTGTCTCATAGCTTTATTTCCCGTCCTAAACTAATACATCTTGTGTATGATATTTAGAATTTCCCGTCCTATAAATTTTGTGTATTTTTTTGTGTAGTCCATTTTGTTCATTTTATATTTTTTTGATTAAAATTCAGTAGTTATTAAATATTTTTCTTCTAAATACTTGTATAATCGATTGGCACATTACTAAAACTTTTTGAATTGTATAATAATATTTATTTTTGTAAGTTAAAAATTTAAAAAAATATTAATTATTTTAATAACTACTCCTGATAATTATGCAAAATCTACCTACATCACCTGGTAATAATGAAAAATCCTAATCAAATATCCTGCTTCATGTAAGTATACAGTCACTACTGTATTTGTCCCAAACTTCAGTTACCTAAGGACAAAGACTCATTAACGTTTAACCTGGTACCTAGTTGCTTCCGCGAAGAGGACAGTATGCCTATCTTGTTTAACTCTGGTTCTTCGACAAAATCAATTTTAGGGACTTCTCCGGGTTTATACAGAAAAAGCGCCTCGCATACGTTAGGGCAATTCCGCCCAAAAAATCACCAGGTATCCATAGAATATCCGATTTTAACGCTCTACTGCTGGATGTCTCCTTTCTTCCAATTGGAAAGAGGCAATTGTTATAGGGATCCACAAACCAGGCAAACCACGGAATCTCCTCAGTACTCATCATTTAATTAGTCTTGCTTGATCCTCCGCTATTCGATATACTCGTAAGTTAAAAACTTCAACTTCAAATTAAGTTATATAACTTTATTTTTGTGAAACGATTAACAAGTTAAAGCTAAAAATATTATATTTAATCTAAATACAATATTCAATGGCTTTTGTTAAAGCATATATTTTTTACAAGACTTACATATTTTTTTTACAGTCTTAATTCTATATTTTAGTTTCAATATTCAAAAATTATATACTTATTATTAATAACATTCAATTATTGCTTTGGCGCTTAAATCTTATCAAAGCATATCTCAGACATTTTCACGTACTAACTGTCATAAGTTACCGATTAACAATTATTACTTAAAATTATAGCTCAGATATGTATATTAACAAAGCGTGAATTAGAACCATTTGCATAAACCCCAATTAAATTAAATAGATAGATTCATATCATTAAATGGTACGGATTAAGGATATACTGACAAAATTCAATTAATTTGCGGTTTTATTTATTTCAAATACATTCAAAATAGTGATTAGAATTTTTAATGCGTTAGAATTTTTAGAATTTTTATTTTATTTTATATACTACATATAATTTTTTAAAACACTTATGGACCGATTAAATACATAATGTATTCATAACTGTTTTTAAACTGTTCTCAAAATTACTACATATTTAACCAAGTTTTTTTAGATTTGTTCTTATTCCTTTAATACCATTATGTATTTTACCTCCCAATTGAACAGCTTGGTGCTGTTAAAAAAATTGGGATGTGTCAACCTTTTTCCAATCAACTAAATAATATTAAGACAATTCATTGATCTAAAAGAATAAAAATACATTAATTCCGTAATAAATTTAATTTTAAACAGTTTATTTTTAGATTTAAATGATATAAATACCTAGTGTATAATATAATAATACCTAAATGGATAAGTTGTTTGTAAACAAACAGTGGCTAGGAAAAAGTTAAATGCTTATTCTTTAGCGGAATATCATTATTGATAGTAATAAGTCAATAATCGTAATAATTATTTAGTATAAATATGAACAAAATTGGTATATTTATCATAATATTAATAGTACGATTCAGCCAATTCTATCAATATTAATATAAATATTTCAAAGTTAAAATATTCATAGCATATGTACAGAACGAGGAGTTACTTTAAAAGGCATACAATGAGATTGAATCGCAATAATGACTTTTATTTTTAAAAGTATGTACATTTTCGCGAATAAAATAAAATAAAATTTCAATTACTATTGGATAAACAATAATCAATTACCTAAAAAATCGATACCATCTACTTGAAAGAATAATTAATTACTTACATGTCACATTACATAAGCTTCCAATATGTATTTCACTTTACTGATTAAACACCAACATCGTTCCCAAATTAATTGTCTTGTTTTCTTTGTAGGAGGCCATTTGTAATTCAAATGAAGACAGCGTCTTGTCCAAACTTGTGTCTGAGAATTCACGAGACCTCATCACACTGATCAGTTTCCTTAGATTTTGCAGTTGATATAACTCATCAAAGATGGATTGCGGTTTTGAATGAACAAATATGAACTAAATTAGCCTTGTTTTTGTTGTTGCCTTATAACTGTTTATTTTAATTATAATAAGATGTAAATTTAATACAATTATTATTAATAAAAATGTTACAAGGTGTGTAATAATATGGTTTTAATAATTATATTATATGGTTTTCAGAGGTTTAAATAATAAATAATCATATTCAGGGATGACATATATCCTTTATATAAATGACTTAGATGCTATTATAGATTACATAAATATTTTATAGTAAAAAAAATATATCCTTAACATATTATAATCGAGTGTTAATTATTATCCTCCAAATAATCCTATAAAAGATTTTAACAAAATTTTAGATTTTTTTTTGGAATGCTTGATAACATAGAAAAAGTCTCACTAATATTTTTCATATTCACATATGAAGGTGTTAGCCCTCGCAAATAGTCTACACGGATAACTTACCCCTAACTCTTTAACATAGTATTTGCTTGGTTAATAAAAGTCTGCGTTTGATTGAATATTTGAAAATATCTATAAACATGTATAGCCATGCAAGGCAATTTACATTTTTAATAAGTATAGAATAGTAAATAAACCGGTACGGACTGGGATTCGAAGCCGCGACCTCTTAGAATCCCTCCTGTGCTCATTTTTTGAAGTTATATAACGTGCCTCGTTTTATAACATCACAAAAAAATAAACTATTTATTTTATTATTCAGCAAGCGAGGGCTCGTTCTGGAACGAATATTATTTGTTTATTCTTGTACCTAATCCAGTAGAAAAAATGTGAGGTGATTGGCCTTTTGACATAAAATATATTTTATTCTGACGCCCTTGGATTGTAGAAGTTAATTGTTTCTTTCATATATATTTTTTTAAAATTAATTACATAAATGTTTAAACATTTAAATATCATAATGAATTCTATATTATATATCTCTAATTTGGTGAAAACCATTTTTTTAACTGAATGTATTAATTGAAGTCCTTTAAATTAATGACCGGTTTTTCTAAATAAAATATTCTTAAAATCAAATGCTTAAAATATATCAAATATACTTGATAGATTATTTTATTTCTATTTATAATACTCTTCTTCATTTCCTTATGCAATAGATAGTGACTCTTCAAAATTATATTTCATGACAAACTTAAATGTTAACTACTGATATGATACTTTAACACGCTGTAATATAATCTATGTGAGTATCAAGCTTTTGACTTTAAACACATATAATTAACGACATAGAAAACAATTACCCACACATGTAAAAAAGACACATATATATGTGTGAGTTTTTTTATGCGAATCAAAGGTTTAATTGAACCTGAATCGTTGTAAGGAGTTGATAAAAATATACATGTCATTTAAATATTAACAAAAAACGGAGGTTTAATGTTTTACATTTAAGGACTCGGCCGATCCATAAATCTTTGTGTATATTAATCGATTATCTACATAAAGTTTAGCGTAGATGAAGTTGTATTTGACACAAAAAAAAATATTTCAGGCGCTGTAATGCTTTTTTAATTTGTTACCTTCATCAATGTCAATGCTTTTATTTATAAAAAAAATGTGTCTGATATAAAAAAGCAAATATTTAATACATTGAGCTTAAATTATTTTAATCTTTTTATTAATAAGTAACAAAAGACTGTTTTTAAAAGATTTTTTTAATATTTTATTTTTCATTGTATTTTTCTGTTATGTAGCTCGTACCTACGCTGGTAATGCGTTATTTTGAGCACTGAAACTAATCCGCAATTTTGTACTCATGTCGGATTGAATTTTTTTTTCTATGTATTGTATTTTACAATTTAAGCCCTTTCATTTGATGCCTAGATTGGGTGGGTTGTCTTAAAATATGTACGCCGCCATTTTTTTATTTCTGTTTAAATATGATCCGTGTTTGATAATAATAGGAGGTAAATTACATAAATACTTTTGCCTGGAACAAATCGGTAAAAAGAGACTTTATGAGACCTCAAGGCACACTTATTACATTTTAGCTACGAGCTGCTGCCATGCCATGTGCCATGCCATGTGTAGTCTAGAAAACTATCTTCATAAGAAAAATCATACAAAAACATATAAAATTGTATAATGACTTGCAGTTCAATAGGCCTATCTATTCATCTAGTTATAAAGAGACAAATTTCACCCAATAATTTAATTCTACGTTTCCTATACAGAATAGCCCATAGGCTTAGGATGTTTCGAAATGCAGACCGGTTCTATTAAAATTTAGAAATATATTTTTGTTTAAAAGTAAGCTGCATACTTAAAAGTAAAAGAAAGCTGCATACTGATTTAGTATTAGTTTTAATTTCCCAGAGGTCGCGGCTTCGAATCCCAGTCAGTATCGGTTTATTTATTATTCTATACTTATTAAAAATGTATATGAGCCTTACATGGCTATACATGTTTAAATATAATTTTAAATATTGAATCATGAGCAGAATTTTATTAACCAAGCAAATATTATGCTAAATAGCTAGGGTGTAAGTTATCCGTGTAGACTACTTGCGAGGGCTAACACCTTCATATGGGAATATGAAAAGTATTAGTGAGACTTTTTCTATTTTATCAATATTTCCAAAAAAAAAAAACAATAAAAAAGGAGAGTATAAAGTAAATACCTTAGTTTCAAGTAAACTAAATAAAAAAAAAGTTTTTTAGAATAAATATAATATTTTAAATTGACTTAATAAGTATTTCACTCTTTAATATTTTACTGCTATTAACAACATAAAAGCTTGTGAGGTTGGATGGATATTCGAATATCCATTGTTGGTATTTTCCAATAGAAAAACTATTTAATATGTTTAGATAAACTCTTACAGTAATATTCCTTACACCTAAGAATAACATTTGACTTTGATTTATAAGGATATTATACGAATAAATTAATTAATGTCAAATAATAGTTATTTTGGCGTGCTTTATATATCATTCGAGTTAAAGAAAGAAAAGGTGTAGGGGAAGTGATTATTTTCATTCAACCACTAAAGAGGTGAAAAGAGAATGAACATTTTTATTTTAATTTATCATTTTTGTTCATAAATCCCTTAAGGCATAATTACCTTAGCCTTTCTTATTAGTAGCTAAGGAAAGTTTATGTTTTGTGTTTTTGGGAGTCCCGCTTTAAAGCTTACTTGTTTATATTCGAAGCTATTATTTAATATTAATACGTATTTTATTCATTGCAAAAATAACAAACGAACTTTTAATCTTAGGCCATACTAGCATATAAAGGTAGCTCACAAAATACTTTAAACGTAAATGAGATACATTAAACTTTTCATATTCATATTTATAAGGTCCTCTGTGTACAATTTATATCATGTTACCAAGTAACAAGGATGATAAAATGATAACGGGGATATTATATCTCAGGAATATGCTTTACTTTTTTAATTCAAAACTTTGCTAACCTATCAGGTTAAATAAATTGTATTTTTTTATAGTTATCTCGAAGTATTGATTCTTTGATGAAACATATTTATACGCTTCAAATAATATGCATAAGAGAAATAATGGGTGCAGAATCTTCGGGTTGATTAAGGGATGCAGAAGTATGGAGGAGATAAATATACACACGTAATCAAGTGGTTGATGTCAAATCACAATATATATATATATATCACCACTTCCTAAAATCATTTAAAATGTATATTACTAAAGGAACAATCATTGCAACGATGTTATAACTATTAATAACTTAGAGGCTATTAAATATATTAAAGTGTGTGGACCACAATTAGAAGTAGCAAAACGAAAAAGTCTTTGTACTTAAATTATAAAAAAAGGAACTACAAAACGTAGGTATATTTTAAAATAAAGGCGAGATTGTATACCATTTTAATGGAAACATTTCATCAGCTGATCCAAAGTGACTCGTCACGAGCTTTGGATTTACTTTTTTTTATATAATATGCAAATTAAATTTGATCTCAAAACGAAATTCTAACCCAGAAAGGCAGCAATTGTGTCGCAAATTAAATTTCTTCCCAGTAGAATAAAAATAACACTCCAGAAAAGGTTTTTTCGGTTGTCATGTAAATACGAAATTAAGTGCTTCTGTGAATCTAGAGATACCGATCCGCCATCTTTGTTTTAATAATAAAGCTTTTACGTTTAGAGAATTGTAATAAGGTTTTATTTTATTTTTTTTTATTTTATTATATAATATGAAAATATGAGATCTTTATTGGTATAAAGCACACATTACAAGTTTAATGTACTCATATGTGTCAGCGTTTTATAATAATATTTAAAATATTTGAATAATGCATGTGAGTACGGATTGGTATTTAAGTTTTAATTCTTTGAAGCAATAAACATTGTTAAGATACAATAGATACGAGTGTAGAATTTTAAAAAAGCTAGGTCATGAGTTGACAAGACTTAAAAGTCCTTTTATTTAATTACAGCCATAAGTTTTCCTTTGTTTATTTCTAAACCTAAGGGAACTAACTAATCAGGTTTCTGACCACATTTACCAACCTTCTAGCCATCCGTTTGCTCCGTTTTAAGATCTAGAGATACTTTGAAATTGGATGCTACTTTTATTATCTAAAATGCTCCTTTGTTTTTAAAATTCCAATTTTATAATTTTACAAATAAAAATATGTTATGATTTTTCTTAATATATATATAAAATTAATAATATATTAAATAACTCCTATAGTTCAATATTAAATAGATTACAATCTCAATGATCTTTGAATAAATTGTCTGTTTTATATAATTACTTATCATAAAAAATGTCACAAAGGATTACAGAATCACATCAGTTATCATAGAATAAAAAAGCAAAAATATTAACATAAAAAAAACATCTGCAAGGTCTCAAGGCCTCGATGTCAATTGTCATACCTATGCTACTAGAAATTTTATTGAATGCACAACACACAAACATACTTCAGACATCTTAATAAACTTCCTATTATATAGTTTCCAGATTTGTTTGTATATAGAAGTAATTTTTGAAAAATCTATTGAAAAGGGTCCAACCTTTTATGAATGGTATTATTCTACAAAGTAAATTTGATATTAAAATTAAGAGCAAGTCGAAAAACAACGGTATTCTAAAAACGGAGGAGATAAAAATAATATGTTATTACTTCTAATTTTTTTATGATATAATACCAATCATGAAGATTATAAATATATAATTATGAACAAAAAATTAGTCAAAAACGGTTTGATGATTTAGAATTTCTTTTATTATTATATTTTTAGTGGCATCATCCGTAAAACCCCAGGCATTGAGTTATAATTTAAATGCGTAATTTATTATTAAAATTTTAATATCTTAAGTCAATTTCCAGAATTGTAAGGACATTTTGAAGTTTGAGATTTATCTCTTTTAATGAATACATTTATTTTATTTTACTAAATTATTACTTATATTAAATTTAGAATTAAAATTCTGTTTTCTGCTTGAAAAATATAAAAAATATAATAATTTTACCCAAATTATTATTATATACTCTGGAGTATCGGTGCCAGTATTTATGAATTATTGGAAACATATACATTTAGCGGAGCATGGTTAAGTTACGTAACTTATTTACATGACTTTTCTCCTATAATTGGAAAAAATCCCTGAACCCAACAATACGCTTTAAGTAGTAAACTTTGAATATAATTTAGAAATTATCGTTATATGTGTTAAAATATTTGTAAACAGTACAAGATTAAAATTGAAGACCACAATTGATTTTATATTATCTGTCTCATTTGTTTGTGTGTAACAATTACTAAGTAACCTTTTTAGAAGGCCGATAATTTAGTTCAGGTTACATAAAATTGAGCATTCAAACAAAAAATAACTCTATTGCGTCATATTCAAGTAAGTAATTGAAAGTGCAACGAACGTTGAGAAGGTCACTTCTCAACGTCCGTATATAATCCGTATAATATGTCAATATTCTTGTAATTTAAATCACACCAAAAATATATAGATTTATTATATTGTAGCGTACTGGACGATAGTGTGTAAAATGGACTGCATTATCATTATATATTAGAAAAACTTTTAACCATTTCATTTGGTTTAAAATTACATCTCTCTCAATGTTTAGTGTGAAAATTGTGGTTATATCGTTGTTGTGTATTCAAATTTCACTAACACTAAACTATTTAGAATTATTTAATGATGTAAATAGTATCATTATAATAAATTTAGATATGAATTTAAAGAAGATAATATAAAGATGCGAAAATAAATAGTTTTCAGAAGTTAAAGATAAAAAGTGATCACTGTCATCAAGGATATGTATCAGCTGGAAGACATCAAAGAATAAAGAAAACAAATTTTAACAATAAACAGCTTTTATAAAGGCTACTACTTTTTGTTTAACAAGACACTTTAATAATAAGTATGTATGACTTTGACTTATTAAAATAATAAAATGTAGGAACTGAAAAAAAATCTTATTTTTTTTGTATAGATTGGGAATGTTCAAACAAACCTGTTATATAAAAATAAAATCAGATGATTGTCGTGATTTTTAGGCCTACAACTTTATTGTAACATTTAATATGGTATTAACAATATTTGATATTTTGTCAAATACGTAATAATTATCTTAGAGTGAAGAAAGTCTTCTTTTGAAAACTAGTTTCTGCATTTCTAATAACAGTCTATGTTTGCCAATTTTCGTTTATATAAAATAATGCAATATCTGATGATCAGATCAATTAACCAGCCAAAAGGAACCGTAAGAGAATAACTCAAATATAAAATCAAAAAGTTAAAAATTATGTTTTTGATATATGTATTGTATAGTTTACATTAAACTGTATTCCACGTTTATAAATTACTAAAAAAAATTGGGTCATTCAAAATACTCCTTATTTATATGTAGAGCGTAAAAATATTTTTTATATAAATTTGAGTTGTACATAAAATTCACTCCATAATATAAATCTGTTTGTTTGTATAGAATCTCTTCACTCTACTCCTCTTTCGTGTGCTATGGAATGGAAAAATGAATTATTCGTCCAATTTATTCAATAGCCTTGGTATGAGTACCTTATTGGCTTATTTTATCCGATGCACTGAAATGAATTTAAGGAAATTTAGTTGTGATGTTAAACTGGTTATCTGTGGACCTTCTTTGATTTTTGGTACGAATAAAAATGTATTTTATTAAGTATTATGATGTTTCTAGATTAGTTATATAATTTATCGGAATATCATAATATAATAAAATGCAAAAAACTTTGATAGAAACAAAAAAAAAAAACAATAAAATATCACAATCCAACACATTAACAATCTTTTAACATTTTTTTGCTAAAGTACAAATAATTTTTAATAATAAGCAAGCCATTTTGACTTCAATAGCATAATGTAATTATATATAAAATAAGTAATTTAAGCAATCAAACTAATGACATATCCGAGATAAGATCTTGAAACGTCCAAGGCCATTACATACAGATACGAGACTATTATTTACTCTAAGGCAGGGTTTACTTTGCAAACAAGCTTTCATGTAATATATATTTTATTGTTTTTTTCAAATATATATCAGGACAATATATACCAGGAAAGTCGAAAGAACGATTGATTACTAAAATGTGATTTTCATATTAGTTAACTAATAAATACTATATGAAGATGTGTGAGTGAATTTATTCACGTATGATGATATGGACGTAAGCGGAAATTAGAAAGAAAATTAAAAAATATTATGAATGTCAAAATCTTAGGACTAGAACATATCTTCAGAGATAGTGCGCTGACCCTAAAGATTTCTTTAGCCCATCAACGACACAATGTTAAGTAAGTTGGCTACAGTTGGCCCCAAGCTCAATTACTCTGTTTCATGTGATTCTATTTATTTAGTGAATGAGAGGCCATTTTAATAATGTCCAAGTGTATTGCTAGAATAATGATATAAAGACTTATCCTTGAGGAAAATACATTATTACCTCTTAATAAATAATTTTAACTTTAAGCATCAGTTGCGTTCAATGAAAACAACAGTACTTTTATAAAAAGGAAATCGATTCGCTTACAAATAATTTATAATCTGATGGTAATGTTGAATCTTAATAAAATAAGTACAATCAACATTTATCATTCTTCACAAAAGATTTAATCAATAGTTATGAGAATTTATACTTTTTTATTAATAATAATTCGAATTTCGAAGCCTATTAAATTCAATTTATTTGTTTGATTGTAAATTTTATCTGCATTGCAAATTGGAATATCTCCTTCTTATATTTTTGGTTATTGAAAATCGATGGATTTTTATTTTCGTTTATTAAACTCGTGAACAGTTTGTCCAAGTCTTAAATTCGACATGAGCTCATACATTTTATTTCACTTGTCGTTTCAATTATTATATTAAGGACCCTGAATGGGTCCGAAACTATTCGGGCACATTCCGATCTAATTTCTTCGTGAATACAGCCGGTAAATATAAATATACTAGTCATGGTTCACGAAAGTTTAAATATAAAAAAATTTCAATTATAAGCTATATTTTAATTATTTGTTTTACTTGAACAAAATACATATACAACATTTCATTAATCGATATGACAAATAATTAATAAAAAAGACACTCGTTCCCACGACTTCCTTCGTTAAGACTACAGACAGAATATTCGTTCCAAACTTTAAAATGAAACATCCGAATCTGAATCCGAATTTTCTTATATTTGTATGCACTTTCAATATAAAAGTATTATTTCGATAAAATATCTCTCGAATAACCCTAAAAGCTTTACTAATATTGGTTGACATTTAACAATTATTATTTGTATCATAAGGTAGAAATTAGTTATTCAGTATGTAGCACCAGAAAAAACAATTACTAAGCACTGAAAACTCTTGACATCTTTACTAGACTCTATAAGTTTTACTTTAAGCCCTGCTTTTAAAAGAAACTTATAAAATTTTAGATCGGAACAAAACGGTTTACAGACCTTTAACATTTTTTCCATCAGTGAAACTACAGTTGATTAATTTTTCATAGTATTATTTTTGTTTTTCTCTTATATATTAAGATATTGATTAACACGAAATTTACTATTACTTTTACTCAAATAATAAACTTCTTAGAATAAATAAATTAGAGAAATAAAATCTGCCTCCATCAATCGCAAATTCTTGAAGATAAAATCAACAAACTTTCCCGATAAACCAAACATTGACGATGCTTAGAACAAAAGATACTCAGAAAATACAAAGCAAAAATTAGCATTGATTAAAATGCTATTATCCTAAATATATTATACCTTTACAAACTTCATTTTTAAATTATGTTTTATTACATTATTTCTGCGAAAAGCTAGAAGCTCTATATTCCATAAACATTTAATATTTAATGACTTTAGTCAGAGCATATTATTTATTATTAATTAATAAATTAATAAATAAATAAATGTGTTTTTTATTTAATATATCAAGTGGTCTTATATATCCTTTTAATATTAATTTTAAATATCCCTTATCTCTTCTAATTACTCCAAATTTTTAATGTTCGGTTATTATAGCTACTACAAATGGCATTTTAGTTTATCAAGGCTGCACGGCATTGTAACCTGAAAACGTTATTTAGCTATAAAATAATTATACTAATTCGACATGATTAAAAAATATAAAAAAATGTAAATCTATTTATACATTCTGAATTCTATATTTTAGAATCAATATTTATTATTAATAAAATTTATTTATTCGCATATTACGACGTATTACATATTACGCACTTAACCATATCAAAGCACTAGATCTCAGACGTTGGCACATACTATTGACACGTAATAAATTTCCGTTTATCAATTATCACATATCATTATTATTCATCTATGTGTGTTTATACGCATATCTGTGTGTGAATTAAAACCATTAGCGTACACTCTAATACAATTATGGCTGAATACTGAAATGCTACTCAAATCTATTAATCACCTAGGCGTTACTTCAATTTAAGGATATTTCAAATTTAGGTAGTATATTCAGAAGCAATTCAAGTAATTAGAACCTATACTTAGCAGCAGTAATTTTAGAAAATCGGCTGAATATGACAGGGAAAGGTTTCATAGGACAAAGGAAAAGCTTAATAAATTTACAGTAGGCGAGTTTGTATTGATAGAAAACGAAGAAAGAAATCAAACCAAACTAGACACTAAATTTAAGGGCCCATTTAAGATAATAGAAGTTCTGGATGGTGACCGCTATCTGTTAAAGGCTTTAAATTCCAAACGAACCTATAAGTACGCTTCGAATCTATAAGTACGCTAATTGTAATCAAAAAGTTTATTTCATAATAGTCACGAAACTCGTTCAACAATTTTTGAGTAACACTTCACTTTGGTTATATAAATAGAACAAATCAAATATTTTACAGTTGATATTATCGACTCAATCAATTTTATCTCAAATATCATCATCATCTTTTCAATTTAGATGCAATGTATATTGCAAAGTTAGAAACATAAAAAAACCTTTTCGAAAGAAGCCGCCTTTTGGTAGATGTCGCCTTCATTCCATAATGGATGATTATACTAAGAATTCTAAACTCATCCAAAAATAAAAAGGTACAAGAGCAAGGCCGGGTCTTGGTCGCGATTTGGGTAATCTGTCAATTCCAAGACAAGCTCTGTTATATACATTCCAGACAGTAGTCTATAAAGAAATTTTATATAACATATATGATTGTAAATAAAAATATACGGATAATGATACTTTTTCTGAAGGGTGATTTATTTCCATAACATTAGAAACCACTAGGCGAGTTTTCTGCTCGATTTCATTTTATTTCCAATTTGTAACTGTTTCGGTAAAATAAGTACGATCCGATTCGAAGTTTGATCTCAGGATGGTGTGTTAACAATGTTTTAAGACATATCATATAAATGTAAGAGTTATTTTGTTATTATCAATTCAAACCTTCAAGAAAAGAGAGTATTCCTTTCAGGCAACGCACTTGTAGCTCCTGAGTTGCAGGTGTTCATGGGTGAATCATTTGCTCGCTTGCCTTCTTCTTCCATAAAGAACAATAATATAAAGAACAACAACATAAAAAACAATACTCATATCACTGAATGTAATAACATTTTATCTTTAATGTGTTCCAAAACGTTTTTTATATGCTGAAATTTTTATTTATTTTTTTTGTCATTCAAAAGGTTCAAGGCATTCCTTAAGCTTTTTTAGATACTTCTATGACAGACAGCGATGCGGTCACAAATGAAGATTTAACATAGCAGCAATACACGAAATTTACGCATAATTGGATAATCAAAAAAAAGAATTTCGCCATTTCATAGTCAGATAAAGATTAAGAAAGATTGGGACAATAAACAATACAATAAAGGGGAGGATAACATTTTTCTCCCACCAAAAAAAAAACAAACATACAACTCAGAAATAGATATTGGAGTCAACGTACTTATAATTTCTTTCGTTAATCATCTGATATAATATTTTAGTTAAATTTTGCTTCTTCCCGGCCAAACCGAAAATTGTGCAACTAACTTCAATAGATTTTTTTTTACAAATTTATATTCGAGAAAATTCGATAGGTTAGGTATAATAAAACGGTACTTTGGTCTTGATCAGGGACAGGCATTGAATTCGTAGTAATTGGTTGGACCTTTTATATATTCTATCTAGCCATTTTAAGAGCATTGACAATTTCTTTTACGTTACTTAATGAAATTGAAATTCAGTTACGTTTTAACGTTTACGTTTATGTTAATATCACCCAGAATCACCCAGGAGATTTGGTTCTAAGAATTAATATAGTTATTATAAGGTTTCTTGACATGTGTGATCAATGTCCAAAATCATTTCTTTTTAATTTGTGATTATATCATAATTTGCCTTAAATAATTATTTGTTAAATATATTTCTATCAATGATAAATTTACAATAATTTTATAAATGTGGAACGATCTAACGAAGCTTTACGATAGGAATAAATATATATTACGTTTTAAGACTATTTTTATTTGTTATATAATTTATCGAAATATCAAAAAAAAAAAAATAAAAAGTGTGAAAAAAATAGAAAGATCTTTTTTTTCTATTAATACATCTAAACATTTTTGAAACATTCTTAATGAGAAGCAAGTAATATATACTTTAGTAACATAATGTAAGAATATATAAAATAAATAATTTGAGCAATCAAACTAATGACTAATCCGATATAAGATCTTGGAACGTCCAATGCCATTACATACAGATAAGAGACTATTATTTACTCTAAGGCTGGGTTTACTTTGCAAACAAGCTTTAATGTCATATATCTTTAATTGTTTTTTTCAAATCTTGTAAATACTACCAAGAAAGTCGAAAGAACGATTTATTACTGAGCTGTATTGATTTTCATTGTAGTAAACTAATATATGCTATGTGAAGTAGTGTTAGTAAATTTATTCAATAATATTATATTCAATAATAAAAGTAAAATAAAAAATGTTACGAAGATCAAAAACTTAGGACTAGAAAATTTATTCTGGGATAGTGTGCTGACCCTAAGAATTTATTTAGCCCATAAATGACACAATGGAAGGTTGGCTACAGTTGGCCCCAAGCTCAATTACTCTGTTTCATGTGATTCTATTTATTTAGTGAATGATAGTCCATTTTAATAATGTCCAATTATATTGCTAGAATAATGATTTGAAGAAGTCTTTAAATCATTTTTCTATACAAATATATTATTATATATTCATTAGGATAAGTACCCTCGATAAAAAGACATACAAAGACAATGATGACATACAAAGACTATGACCTTGCTGAAAAGACATACAAATACAGTCTTTTAATTTTTTTTCTTTAAACGTCAGTTACGTTTAATAAAAACAACAGTACCTTTACAAAAAGGAACTCGATTATCTAACAAATACTATATAATCTGATGGTAATTTTTAATATACATAAAAAAGTAGAATCTACATTTTTTACAAAGGAGAAAAACAATTCATATATAAGTAAATAAGTTTTCATACTTATGTTATTAAAAATAATTAATTTTCGACGCCTATTTAAATTCATTTTATTTGCTTGATTGTAAATGGAATCTGCATTGCAAATTGGAATATCTCCTTCGGTTCGAAGATAACTCGGTTATATTTTTGGTTATTGAAAATCGATGGATTTTTAATTTCGTTTATTAAACTCGTGAACAGTTTGTCCACGTCTTAAATTCGCCATGAGCTCGTACATTTTATTTCACTTGTCGTTTCAATTATTAGCTATATTTTAGTTATTTGTTTTACTTGAATAAAATACAAAACCTTTTTTGTGACAAACAATATATGTTTATCTATAACAAAAAACATCTGTTACACATGACTTCGTTCGTAAAGACTACAGGCGGAACATATATTGAGAATATACGCTCAAAACTATTTCTTTAATTATGTATAAGTATAATAACCCTAAAGGCTTTTATGATATTTGTTGATTTTTAACAATTAGGGGATAATGGAGGAATGGCATTCACTTAAAGAAAACACGCTATATCTTTTAGATTTGTTTTTCATAAAAATGATAAAGTTTAAGAAATTTTTTAACCAACTAATAATAAATAATTAAACATAAAACTTCCTGATATTTAACCTATTAAAAGTAATATTGCTTTAAAAATAACAGTTTGAGCGCCATTACCCTTGACTGTGGGCAATGCCACTTAGTCAACTAGAAAATTAAAATGTGATAAGTGAGATAAATTTGTTAACTTTAGCTTTGGCGATTTCTGTAAAAAAAAACCATATATGGCAAAATAATGTTATTATTATTAATAAATTATTGAAAATGAAGTTTGTAATCAAAGAGCTGATAGCGCTATCAAAGACAATATTTCTCCAAACGATAGTATTTTTATTCGACTTGAAATTTAAAAACACACTGATATAATTCTCAAAAATATTTTACGACTTCATTAAATCGAAAGTGTGTAAGTATTTAGAAAAATAATAGCAATAATCAATAATTGCTGAAACTGAACTTACTTCGTTTACTTTATTTTGTTTTTATTTATATACTAAGGCAATAACTTATACAAAATAATATTAACCATAGCTTTTACTGAGACAATGAACTTTTAAGATAAATTAAAGAAACAAAA
This sequence comes from Dircenna loreta, assembly GCA_963555665.1. Classification (NCBI taxonomy): domain Eukaryota; kingdom Metazoa; phylum Arthropoda; class Insecta; order Lepidoptera; family Nymphalidae; genus Dircenna; species Dircenna loreta. The sequence continues at coordinate 13,311,771 of OY743088.1, read as the reverse complement.
TCTGCCTCAATCGCAATTCTTTAAAGATAAAATCAACAAAGTTACCAAATAAGCCAAATATTTACGATTCCAAGAATAAAAGATACTCAGTCAAACATTAGCATTTATTAAAATGCTATTCACTACATATTATTTATTTACAAACTTCAACTTTAACTTATATTTTGTTACTATATTTTACAGAAAGTTTAATATCTGATAAAAGCTAGACGCACTATATTTTACCGAAAATGAATATTTTTAAAATGTATTTTATTTAAACACATTATTTACTTTAAAGTTTTTGTAATCCCAACTAATTAATCTAAATTGTAATTATGGTTTGATGAATAAAGAAACTACAAATTCCATTTTTGTTTCCATTTTAGTTCTATACATGACATCATAGCCTGAAAATGATAATTCATTATAATAAATATAATTCGGCATGAGGAAAAAAAGAATAAAGTGAAGCTAACAATTAAATAAAATTTATACAAACAGCAACTACATTAATACAGTAAATAAGTAAAGTTCTCACTGACTAAAAATGATATGCTTATATGAATAAGAATCCCGGATGGGTTCGAAACTAGTCGGGCCCATTCCGATTTAATTTCTGCGTGAATACAGCCGGGTAAATGTTTATATATTTTTTTTATACATTAATATATTAATTCTATGTTTCAATATTTAATACTAACATTTATTATTCATAAAATTCAATTACTGACATGGCACTTAACCTTATCAAAGCACTAGATCTCAGACGTTGTCAGATAATATTGACACGTAATAAATTTCCGTTTATCAATTATCACATGTCATTGTTGCTCGTCTATGTGGGTTTATACGCATATCTCTGAGTGAATTAGAAGTATAAGCATACACTCCAATACAATTAAATAGATCATGGATATTAAAATGACGAATTTATATTCAATAGAATGTTTTGTTGATTTGGATTTTTAATATATAAATGCTCAAATTATTTTATATACTTTATATCATGTATCTTTGAATTGTACATTAATTAATATAATAATAGTTTTTAAAAAGTACTATAATTAATCTAAAAATTCAAAAGTAGATATATAATTTGACAATATCCTCACATTTAGTGATATTTTTTTTGGCATTTGTTTTTATACTTTTATCCCCCCCCCCATTTATTTCTCTTAGGCCTGGACATAAACAAAATCCCTTCATAGCCCAGAACCTACAAATCTAATCCAAAAATAATAATCAGACAACATTCCAGATTCGTAGCAAAAAGAAAATATATATAAAGGTTAACAACTCATTGATCTAAGAGAAAAAAAATGCATTGCATCATTAAACAATTTATTTTCCGTGAAAATGAATGATATAAAAAGCTTGATGTTCGTATTGTTGTTAAGTGGAAAAGTTGTTTGTAAACAAACGCTGGCTTGTAAACAGTTGTCTGTATATGAATTTTTATCGGAAGCAAATTGTATGGACATTTTCACAACTAAAAAAAAAAAGCTGAACATTTAACATGTAATAAACAATATTCATTTACCAAAGAATTAATTACTCGCATGTCACATTATATTAGCTTCCGATTCGTATTTCAATTTGATGTTAAACATCTACATTGTTCCAAAATTAATTGTCTTATTTTCTTTGAAGGCGACCATTTGAAATCAAATAAAGACAAGTGTCTTGTTCAAACTTGTCTCTGAGTATCCTCATCCTCATCCTCATGCTGATCATGATCGGTTTATTTTGATTTTGTACTTGATGAACATAATTATCGACGATTTTACGAGTATTCAGCTACGCTGTTATTGGGATATAAAGTATTTTTTTATTTCTGTATCTAAGGTAGTAAAACAAAGATAAGGCAATTTGTTCTTTGACATTACGTATATTTTATACTGACTAACTTGGACCGCCGTAATTATTTTTTTCATCATTATTTAAATCACATATTATGTTGTACAAACTCTGTAACATAATTTATGATCTATAAGTTATTTAAGACTCTAAGAAAACTTAAAGAGGTTTTTAAAGTAACTATTTGAAATAATTAAATAAAATTTTGTGAAAACAACATTATATTCTATTTTTAAAATATTTATAGACTCTGTTCTTCTTCAACCAACCTTCAGAGTAATAGTCTCATATCTCCGTATCTTTTTGAGTTAAAGAGAGTGTTTTGATTAGTACGACATTTTTAAATAAGAACTTTCATATTATATAATATTAATACAATATTTTGTTCAATATTAAATAATAAAGCCTTATTCATTCGTTTAATCAGAAATTTGGAATATGCGCGAACAGATAATATTAATGCAAGTTGAATTAATGACACCAATAACTAATTTAGAATTAATGCTTTATTAGGCCTTTGTCCATGAATATATTATTAATTAATTTAGCTAATAATTCATATATAAATACCGTCGATTATAGATAAAAAATTGTTCTTGTATCATTCTGAAATAGTTTTTTTTAAATTTCCAAATTGTATTATAATTCCAGAGTTAAATTGACCGTTTGAGATACATCAAATTTTAATTTTGATTGTCAAAATGTTAAATTTCGAAATAAATGCAGGATATAATCGCTTAAATTCAAAATAAAGAAGATTTTATTTGATCTAGTTTTCGTCCGAAACCATACATTAAACTAATTAAGTTACAACCTAATGAAACTGTTTACTCACTAAGATTTATGAATACTCGCAAGTAAGTTCAACCAACTTATAATGGGTGAGAAATATGTTATTAGGTTATTAAAATAAACTTATGTTTGATAATATTCATAAATATGTTTAGCCATGTGAAGCTTATTAAAATTTAAATAAATATAGTATGAAAAATAAACTGATACGGGCCCCTACCTACCATATTGGGGCAGGGATTCAAACCCGTGATCTCTGGGAAAGTGTCCCGTCACTCTACCAATTGAGCAACAGTATCGTTGCCAGACTCGATGAATTAAGCATTCTATACATATCAGTTTTTATCGGAACGGTGTTGATATCTATTAATCGACTTCGTTTGAAAATTCTAACCAATGTTTCTAACTTTTCAATATAGATGAACATTGAGAAAATGACATAACTTATATTAATATTTGAAAATAGCTTATATATAATGACGAATAGGTACAAAATGCTTTTTCACCGAGTCTGTCAGCCTATACGGTAATTGAATTAGTAGCGCGACGGGACGGTTTCCTAGAGGTAGTGGTTTCCAATCCCTGCCTGTATCGGTTTATTTTTCATTCTATATTTATTAAAATTTAAAACAAACCATTTTTAAATCTATGCTTTTAGAATACTGTTATATTGATATATCTATTAAATCTCAGTTTACTATATAATAGTTTCATTTGGAAGTTTCATAGCGTTAGTGCATTTTGTTAAACGTTTAAGTGCCTTTCGATTAAAGTTAACTTATAAAACTTTTGGCTTTTCAAAATCACCTGGGGTAGCATTGAAGTACTTTTCTTTTCCTAAGATTTAATGATGAAAGGTTATTTTCTACAAAATATTTCTCTAACAACTCTAGAGCGTTAAACGAATATTATGTTTTCCGCAAAGTTAACAAATTTTGACTGAAACCTATTGAAAGTTAGAAACTTGGCTCCTAATACCGAATGCATCAGTACATCCGAAAAATAAATAGTATTCAAGTTTTCCAATAGTTATTTTATTTGAATACTAACGTTTCAATGAGTTTATTTTATAAGTAGTATTTTGATACATATAAAAGTGAATACAAAAGACCAACATATACGCACACTATTGATTTTAAAATCATATTTTATCTCGCAGACATTTAAATAGAGAATTAATTGCCCAGTCGAGACAATAAATCGAAATAATAATATGGATTAAAAAATACCAAACACATGACAGACAAGCAGACAAAGTGTCACGCAGACAAAAGTAGAGTGAAATTAATTAATCTTAAATGTTTTCAATATTAAAAAAAAATATTACTGCAAAAAAAAAAACTGCTGACGCATCTTTCGAACGTGAGAAACGTGATCATAGTATTTTTTTCATAGTATAAAAAGAGGTATGAGTCATTCAAGTAGGGCGTCATAATGTATTACATAATTACCCGCTAATATTTTCCAAGAAGATGAAAGATGAAATAATGTAGAATCAATAAAGAGGTGTGTGTCTGTTTCACTATTTAACGTGCCGGATACTAAAGGTAGGCTATAACTGGTAATTAATCTGAAATCTGAAATGCAAAAAAAAAGTAATATTTAAAAATGTTTATGAGATGTCATCGAAAAAAAAGGAATTAAGAAGGTAGTAGAAGAAGGTGGGTAAGTATATTTCTACTTACCTACCTGGTAGACCTAAAAAAAATACATGATCTTTGATACATTTGCTTATGTTTCTTAGGTTTCATTGTTTTTGTTTTTGTTTTTTGGTTGCTGATATCCTGTAGCTTTTGTTTCCGATACTTTTGATGGTGGTCTGATCTTGGATACAAATTTATTGAAATCTAGTTAGTTTAGTTTTTTTGGAGCAGACGTAGGCACTTGATTCAGTGATTTATGAGGAGATTTTACTTTCTTATTTTAACCCTTTACTATCAACATAAAAAAATTGGATAGAATAAGATACGAAAACATCAGAAAAATTACGAAACTTAAAAAAATATCACTAACAATATGGGAAAACAGATGTCAATGGACAGGGCACATATTGAGAGGTTCAGAGAAATGGAGTAGAACAGTCATGAACTGGTATTCCATTTATAAAAATCGAAATTGATGAAAACAGTACAAAAAGTGGGATGGCGATATCATAGCAATTGTCAGTACTATGTAATCGAGAGTAGATCGAGAAAGAAAATATAGGAAGAAGTTGGAAAAAGCCTATGCTAACGAAGAGCCAACGGACATGGTGTCGATGATTTAGAGATAAGTTACTGTTCAGACTGTAAGTATTCTCAAAGTATTTATGATAACTTGGTAATACAATACAACTACGGGCCTGAGCCAAGTGTGCTGTATGTTATGGTTTGTTTTAATTTTTTATTTGGGTAGTAGAATCTTCTTGTAAAAATTTACAAACAATTCGACCATGTTTAAAACAGTACATTTCTGTATTTGGATAAAAGTATTGTTAACGATTTTAGTAGACTTTGTTATAACCCTTTGGTACTGGAAATCATAAGGGTACAATATATACGCTATTCTTTTTCCAGATTCTGTGGACTTCTTTTTTTAGCTCTATATATTATCTCTGTATCATCATCATCTCTGTGACTGTTTTCTGTTAATTGTGAGTATAAGTAACTGCTTTGTGTATGAAAAATACTTTTTACTAACTTTATCTAGCAATGTTATGTGAAGTTACAAACTATGTTATTAATAGTTTTGTCCGTCAAAATGACGCGATCAGAGTATAAAGTAAGTTGTATTTCCCAACACCGGTTTTGGTGTATATTTGTAGTAGGGTGTAAAATAACCAGTTATCAATTTATGTTTAGTTGCTAGTCAAAGATGGACAACATGTACAACTAGGTTGTGTCTATGTGTGTAAAGGTGGAACAAGCATTTGTTATGTGTTTGTTTATTTGTTGCATTTTTCATTGTGTTTTTTTCTCTCCTAAATCAATACGAGATTTAGAAGCTTTTAGAAAAAGAATAATTAGATTTATTATTTTTATTATATTGCTTTATAAAAAGAGAAATAACATAAAAAAATATATTTTTCTATGTCAATAACAGGTGTGCACTTTCATATTAGGTGCGATCAATCGTTATAGCAAAAAAACTATAATGGTACGTAAGTGTTCATTAAGTATTTTGCAAGCTGTTCTCTGTGGACTTATAACCGACCGAAAACATTTTAATGATTTCATAAATGCAATATACATATTTCTAGAAAACAATGTATATTTTTTATTATATTTTTCCTTCGAAATTTCTTAATTGTATGCAAAATTGACACATTGGTTTCGATAAAATTTTATACGCGCATAAAAAAAAATGTCTTATTTGATTGCATTAATTTGTCTCAAACATTGTTAAATTTTTAAAGAAGCTATTCAATAATTGTTTTCAAATAACTTGTCTATCATTATTTATGCGTTTGTCAAAAGCTTTCAGTGCGACGAAACTCAGTTTTAAAATTTCCGATGGATGGAGGATAAATAATTGCAATCAAAAAGTTTATTTAATAATAGGCACGAAACTCGTTCAACCATTTTCGAGAAACACTTGACTTTCGTTATACAAATAGAACAAATCATTTTTTGTACAGCTGATATTGCCTACTCAATCAATTTTATTTCAAATATTACTGCATTTTTCAATGAAAGTGTATATTTCAAATTAAGAAATGATTCTCACTTCCCACTTGGATGGGCTTAGCATTCTACATAACGGCTTTATGGGACGGAGGCGACATCTATCGAAAGGCGACTGCTTTCGAAAATATTAACTTATAACAGTTAAAATTTTCGAAGTTTTCGCCTCCGCTCCCTCCGCCGCTCAGTTGGTAAAAAGACGAGATAGTTTCCCAGAGGTCACAGATTAATATTCTGCCCCTATGAGTTAATTTTTCATTCATAATTTATTTTAAAAAAATACTTTCACATGGCTATTCATTTTTATAGATATTTTCAGATATTATTTTTCTAAAATATATATTATTTCTAGATTAAAATGTTCCTTTTGTTATAATATTATGGTCGCAGAAGTGTAATTCTTCTTTACTTGTTTTTAATAATATACTTGTGTTTATGCCAGACAGTAGTCTATGATTTCTTCGTATATAAAAAGAAATATATGATTGTAAATAAAAATATAAGGATAAAGATACTTCTTGTGAAGGGTGAATTAGTTCCATTATATTAGAAATCGCTAGGCGAGTTTTCTGCTCGATTTTATTTTATTTTCAATTTGTAACTGTTCCGGTAAAATGAGTACGATCCGATCCGAAGTTTGATCTCAGGGTAGTGTGTTTACTATGTTTTAAGGTATATCATATAAATGTAAGATTTATTTTTGATATTATGAATTCAAACCTTCAAGAAAAGAGCGTATTCACGCAACTCACTTGTAGCTCCTGAGTTGCAGGTGTCCATGGGCGATGGCAGTCGCTTAGGTGACCCAATTGCTCGCTTGCCTCGCTCTTTCATAAATAATTCATATCACTGAATGTAACAACATTTTTTCTTTAATGTGTACCAAAACGTTTTTTATGCGCTATAATTTTATTTTATTTTTTTTTGTCATAAAAGGATTGAGGGCAGTCTTTCAACTTTTTATAATACTTCTATGACAGATAGCGACGAGGTTACAAAAAAAAATATAACATAGCAGCAATACACAAAATTTACGCATAATTGGATAATCAAAAAAAGAGTTACACCATTTCATAGTCGGAGATAAAGATTAAGAAAGATTGCGGCAATAAAGGGGAGGATAACATTTTTCATTTCCCCCATCATGAAAATAAACAAACAAATCAGAATTACCTCGCAAAAAACATGTTGGAGTCAACGCACCTTTAATTTCTTTCGTGAATCATCTTGTACAATATTTTAGCTCAATTTTGTGGCTTCCCGGCCAAACCGAAAATTCTGTAACTCACTTCAATAGAACTTTTTTACGAATGAAGATTAGAGAAAATTCGACGGGTATTAATAAAACGGTACCTTGTTCGGTCTCGATCGGGGAAAGGCATTGAATTCGTAGTAATTGATTGGAAATCTTTTATATATTTTATCTAGACATTTTAAAAGCATTGACATTTTCTTTTAGGTTAAAAAATTTAATTGAAATTCAATTACGTTTTAACAATTGTATGTTTTTCGTGCTAATGTTAATTAATGAGTAACTAGTATTGTATGCGATTAAGAATCACCTAGGATATTTTGTTCTTAAAATATGGATATAGTGGTTTGTCTCAATATACCCAATCCTGCCATAAATACTGTAATAAAGAAGAAAAAAAAAACTGCAAATAACATTTATTACTTTTACAATATGTTAATTTAGTACATAAATTTAAAACAATTAAAAATATATAACGCTTCTCTCCATTGGCTGCAATACAGTTCTTTAAGCGTTGAGGCCACTTATCAATAGAAGCACGCACTCTTTCCATGGGAAAATCTTTCACTGCCAATCGTATAGATTGTTTTAGGGACTCCAAATTATCATGGCGTTTAGAGCAAACAGTACTCCTTAAAATTTTATAGATTAAGATCGGGATTATACGAGTTTTTATTAGTCTTAAGCTCTGATGAAGTCCGAAACGTTCGCTTCCAACCAATAATGCGTGGAACGAGCTTTATGACCCGTCGTCGTGTCTTGCTGGAAGGACCATACTTGATTATCGAACATGGTGATGTTAAGGGGCTTAGCTACCTTCTCGAAAATAGTATCTTCATATATTTTTTCTGATGTTTTAATACCTTTTTCACAAAAATAGTGCTCAGTCACTCATAGCCAACATCACTGAAGTCGGACAATGTCCACGTTGCACTCTGTTGACTAATTGGGAAGTAATTAATAAGATAATTATATAGGCTGCAAGTCCTAAGTAATCTTTTAAAATACGCAACATGGTTCTAGGTGCTACTTTCATTTCCCGAGATAAAATCTTTTGCTTTCGGACAGAATTTCTTCCAATTCTTTCCCTTACTACTTTGACCACCTTTTTCGTACGAACACTACGTGGACGACCAGATCTTTTTCTGTCACAGACAGAGGTAGTCTTATTGTACCTATTAATAACCCGGTACACAAACATTTTACTAATACCAAGTGTATATACCATACCTACTTCGTGTAATGCAATCACAGAGATTCGGTTCTCTTTATCACCCCACTTAAAATGGTTTAATATCGCAAAATATTGTACAATGTATTGGCGCCAAAATAAGAAAACACAATAAATAATCGTATAAAAATGACAGATTCGAAATTCAAATCTATTATTTTTTTTTATTTTTGAGTTTAACACTATTTGTGGTCGGACTAAGTAAATGACGAATTAAAAATTCTGTTTTTTATTTTGTGATTATATTATTGCCTAAAATTATATTTTTTTAAATATATTTTTGTCAATGATAAATTTAAAATTCTATAAATAACATTGCTTTTGAAGAAACGATCCAACGAGGCCTTATTAGTCAGGATCGAAGGAATTAATTAATGAAGCACACACAAAGGTCGTTACGGCTCGCGATTGTTCTCTGGGGTACGATTCTAGGTTCGCTGAAATCTTTTGAAAAATAATTGTCTTTTGAGCCGTTAAAGTTGAGACGCTTCTTTATAAAAGTTTATTGTTTAAAACATAGGCTCGTTGTTGCTACAAATAACACGAGCATGAGATTGTTGTTAAAGGTCGGTAGTAATTTCTTATAATATAAGTTTTAATTATATACAATGAAAAATATGCAAAATAGATAGCAAAATTAACTAAAAAAATTTCATTTCCATGTTACCTTTCTCAAACAGAACAAAGGTTGTAGCTATGGGAATCAGACAATTGACAGATTTATATTAAAACTTTTTAAAAATACAAGTGAATAAAAAATTTCACAACGTCTAGACCCCTGATTATACAAAAAATTATGTCACCAATATTTATCGGTTTAGAGTTGAATCAGGAACCAATGACTATTTAGGACCAATCCGCCAATTTGTATTCCGAAATAAATAGGTGCCTACAAAAAAATCCTTTATTTTTAATTTCATATATCCAAATTTCATACATATATATATAAATATTAGCTTGAAATGCTAAAGCATTATTATAAATAATGCTGGTACTAATAGAATATATTACTACAATTTCCTTTTGTTATATTTTCATTTTCTCCACCTTGTTATATTTTCTTTAAGCTATAATTCAATATCTTTTTCCACCACTTATATTATTAAAATCATAAAACTTTTAATAAATTTCCAATAACTGAAACATTATTAAATCGCTTGCTAAATGTTTCATTCCTTTTGTAATTTTCCAATAATCGAAACAAATTTAAATAATATTTGTTCAATATATGGAGACTATAGCGTTTAATGTGCACTTTACCGATTTTTTCTTTAACAAAATAAGTTTTTAGATAACTTTAAATAAAGGTCTTCTTTAACTTCGTACAAACAAAGACATAACTTTTTCTATTCCCTGGACAGTTAAGTTTCTAAACGCTTTTAAACACCATTATCCGTTTAAAAATCTTGTCGGAATATTTTCTTGAGAAAAATGAATTATAATGTCATATAATAGTGAATTTTTCATTACAAATATTTCGGTAGTTGAAGCATTTCACACAAATGCTAATTACATTTGTTTTCTTCTCAAATGAGAAGAATATAGATAAAAACGTAGTGTGTAAATTCTTATTAATATACAATGACTTTATATTATGGTAAATCATAATTAAGATACTTAAAGGTCTTAGAATAATATTTTATAATCACGATATTTTATTTTAAACTAGCTCAAAGTGAGTATAAATAAAAATATATAATTTAAAGCTTATAGTTGTCAAAAAACGTTGGTATGCTAATAAGCTAAATTTTAACATTATTCGGTGAATCCAAAGTATCCTTGGCATCGTTGCTGCTCCTTAAAATTCAGACTCAGTAAAAATGTTTATGATATCTTTATAAATTTGAATTAGGACGGTTGCCAGGAACACATTCAATTTACACATACACAAACTGTTTATATACCGGGGTTTTGTATCTTTCATTATTTAAAGAATTTATTTAATTTATGGGTATTATCAGTAAAAAGATATCTTTATCAAAGCAAAATATATTTATATTGTTTATATTACAGTATAAAATTAAGATAAATCCATTTATAAACTTGTTTATACTTTCCATTTGTATTTCTGAGGCTAAGTTTTATTCGAGCATATTTACTGTTGTAAATCTGTTTTCCTATTGTTCGAATTCAGTACTGAAAGTTTTCGTTTAATGCACAAGTTTGAATTCACCAGATGGCGCTGTATATATATGAGCGTACTGTTGGGGTTGACTCAGTCAGTCTTTAGACGCCGAGGGGTTGGTTTTGTCATCGCTGTCGCGAGTTTGTTTTACGTAAGTAGTAAGGTTTTGTGAGTGTACGAAGATATTTCTTTGGGATTTTTTGAAGCATCGGGCTATAAGGTAACTATTACATTTTTTTCGTACGTATTAAATAATTATATTTCTGATTAAATTTAATTCAATTAAATATTTTTATTCAATATTTTCAAATATTCAAAGTATGCATCTGTTTTCAATAGTGATAGTTTTAGATTACCTGTTTAGTGGGCAATTACATTTTTTTAAAAATGTTATTGGTCTTGTTGAGTTTATATTTCACAATATTCGTCTTTAATTGTTTTGAATAATGTTTTATTTAAGAGTTCAATATATTTTCAGATGTATTTTTCTTTGATCTTTTTAATAGTAATAATATAATCATAGCTCTATTTAATAATAATTATATTTACTTTTGTATGGTAGTTCTTTTAAAATTTACATTTTAAGATAATTCTTTGTAATTAATATAACACTTTTGAATTGATACCATAATATTTCGACACTTCTTGAACATTTACAGTATAGAGGATCAATAGCATGAAATTTAATTTTCCACAAATTTCTTGCTGAATTTTAGTTTGTTAAAGTTCTCAGAGTTTGAGATGGTAGCATGCAGAATTGTAAACTGTCGAGTGGAACACTGACAAGAAATAGTTGCTTGTAACGTTAGTTTCAGTTCAAATATTGCGAAAATTCGTGTTGTGTAAGAACGTTTTGATAATATTACCTTTAGTGCAACATTGTTAGGCTTTAAAGTTTAAGTTGACACATACTGTTATACATGCATAGTTTAATACAATTATGCAAACTTATTATCCTAATACAATTATATATATATAATTGTGTATGGATATATATTTTTTTTATCTATTTTTTATAATAATATTTGTATGGGTTTAAAAAATAAGGGCCACATTTTTTTTAATTTGTTTAATCAATAATTGTGGCTTGAAGAAATGAAGATGAAAATATTTTAAACAGACGGCTGTGTGTCTTATATTTAATTGTATTCATTGTGATTGACTCTCGTTTATTAATATACGTTTAACAAATTAAAACTAATAATTTTAATGTATCTTAATATAAACGCTTGTGTATGGGTCGATTAATTTTAAAGAGTTGTTACAATATTTTTTTATTAAATTATAGCCGTTTTTTTTGTAACCAGGAGTTAGAAAGTTTTTAGAACTATACATATTAAATGTTTTTTCCTTATTTTTTTTAGATTTTTGTTATATTTTATTTGTTTTAGAAACAAAAAACAAATAATGTATTTCTTAAATTTAGTAAAATAATATAAAACGTTCCGGGATTCCCGGGATTTCATTCAAGAAAACTTTTAAATTAATTTAATTAAAATAAACATTTTACAAAATTTTATTTATAAATATTTTTTTATATAATATTCTTAATAGTGTAAAAAACAATTATTCCACGTAATAAAATACCGTACCTACTATTATTTTTTAAAATATATTGATAAATTTCTCATCTCTTAGCCACTTTCAGGATACCAGGAATATTTTACGATACTTTATTAAATTGTATACAACGAAACCTTTAGTAAATTTTAGCGAAAGTAGTCTAGATGGGTAGATAGTAATACCTACTTCAAACAATATTCTTAAAAGCCCTTATTAACTAATTGAAGAATAAACATTTTTGTGATTATTATTATTAAGGAAAATAGAGTAATAGGTACATTTTAAAAATCTAAATGCGTGATTCTTCAACATCACAACCTTTGTTATATTTTCGATTTCATACACCTACTTACGAAATCTTGAATAAAATGGGAAATCAGAAGCTTACAAGAAAGAAATCGTCACCAAAGAAATAACAAAACTCCTTTCTTACGCCGCATTCGAATAAAATGGAGGCTGAAACCTACAAAGGTCATAACGTATAATAAATCTGATGTAAATCCGACTATCAGTTTTGTTTCAAACCAGTTTTTTTATCTTCAAGCAAGTATATTTGTGGGTAAGATAAAGCAAGTCTCTACTTAGGAGATAGAGCTTAAATTTGTGATAGTTACCACGTAATTAAATAATGAATTTTAAAAAATGGGTTGGAAATATTTTAAAGGTATTGTGTAATTGTTGTATTGTATATACAATATCTTCATAATAAATCCTTAGAAATATATTAATACCAATTCAGAAAAAAATAACTGGCATTTTAACAATATCTTTTTGGTATGTGCCCGACTAGTTTCGAACCCATTCGGGGTTCAAAACTAGTCGGTCACATTCCGATTTAATTTCTACGTGAATACAGCCGGGTAAATATAATAGTCATGGTTCACGAAAGTTTAAATATAAAAATATCCTTTTGGCTTTCTTATCAATCAGAGCCTATATATTTCTTGTTACTATTTAATGAGATATGTCTTGAATTGCACAAGACGTAGACAATTTCACTTAGTACACTTGCATACCATGTATAATGTAGCGTTTCTGGTTATACAAATACCTAAATACATTAATGCGTCTATTACCATATTCATTGATGCAACCGCCTATTAACATGTTCCGATGTCTGTTTGTGAGTTTCACTCAAGATATTATTTCAGTATTAAAGGAATATTCCTCCTCAGTCTATCTTTCTACATATTTTTTTTTTAGCTTACGAATACGAAACTGTTATAAAGATTTAAACGACTATTTAAATGACTAAAACACATTAAAAAGAGTTCAAAAAAAATTACAGATTCAGAACTCTTCAAGGTTCAGTCAGGAAGTCGACCGCTTCCGATGAAGGTCTAGACGATTCTTAATAATCAAACGCAAAGTACATTGCAAAATTTGTTTATTTTTTCAGAAAAAACGACATTTTTTTTTAAATCACAAAAATATATTTTATTATTTATTTTTATATATGTATAGAGTACATTGATACTGATTGTTATTGATAGTATGATGATACGATTGTAAATATTGCCAATTAATTGGTTTCGAAATATGTTCATAGTAATAATAATAAACGTGTATTGTGTTCCCAAAAAATTGATAAGGTATTAAAAAAAATAGGAAAGCTTATAAGTGTAAGTGAATATAATTTTGCGGAATGGCCAATTAACAAGAGTTTTATAAGCAAAAAAAAGTCATTAAAATGCCACCACAGAATTCAATTTCTAACCGAAATTACCTTGTTCTTATAATTGATTGACTGACTTCAAAAGAATTAACAAAACCTTAACTGGAATTTCGAATTTAATTTTCGCTATTTTTGAATTGGAGGGCGTAATCGATGTTTTGCGTGTAAGTAATTGCTTAACTTCCAGAAGGTTATTGACCTCGGATGATTTTAACATTAAAAAGGTTTTGTTTGTGTGTGTGTGTAAAATTTCAGAAATCTTTTAATTGATTTATTTTATAATAAGAATTCAAAAAGCCCTAATATTAATTGAGAACAGGTGGAAATTAGTTACTTTTGAATAAATGTATGTCTATTTACGATGAAGTGGACTATAACAGGTACTATATAATATATTTTACGTATTTCCCTACATATCGGATAAATTTGATGAGACCAAATCAATAAGGAAAACGTTGCAAAAGGAAATCATCTCTAACAGATGTCTCCTTTTGCTAATCTCCTAAATCCTTATTGCTTTTTATTGAAATCGGAAATTTTCATCTATTCTTCATGGTGATGACACTCCCCTATATTTTAAGCTCCGTCGCGGGGTCCTTGTTAGGGACATTAAAAAATAATACGTTTTCTGTGATTGAGCTCGCGTGTCTTTATTTCTATTAGCTGTTGCTGGCGGTATCGCTTTAATTTATATATTTATATCTTATAAAGTTACTCAATTTTTTGCGTGCTATGTTATGATATTCTAAAATATTTAATTTCAGTTAAATTTGTAATTTTATAAACACATGTGGGTTTTGTTTGAATGATAGGTTAAAATAAGAATCCGATGAATTTATTATTGATTATGAAAATATTAAACTTTTATAATGTAGTCCTTATTATATTGGTTGATAATAATATATTGTTTTATACTTTAAAGCTATATAAATAAATGGCTTTGAAGAAACAATTTAATGGGATGTTTTCTTACAAAGAGAGAGTATTTTTTCTCAAGGGTGCAAGGCTGCTTGTTTAATTATGCAATGTTACAAAAAATAAAGAAGCTAATTTCTTTCTAACTTCTACTTGGAATTTCACTAAAAGCGTCGAAGCCCGAAGGAACCTTTTAAACTCCTCATATTTAAATTTCTTTTTAATGAACGTTTTGATTCTGTTAATATAATTATTTCTATTAAATATATTTGCGGGCTTATAAAATAATAAGCTGACCCCAAAAATCATTTTCGACACCCACAAATAAATTCAATAGTTGCTTCATTTTACACAATAGTGTAAAACGCATTCATCCGAGAACGGATACTGTTTAATATACGAACAACTAACAATAGTATGAAATTATAAATATTACACTGCTACATATAAAACAATATATGGAAGAGCATATGAGCAAAAAATAAAACTCCAATTTTAACCCCTCGGGAGTTTATTTTTCAGAAATGTTGAAGCATATTTTTTCATTTGTAGCCTAATATAAACTTCATATTATTTGTCTATTAACTGACCAATGTTCATGCAAAACTTTCAACTTTTATTTCCCCTTCTAAAGTTTTCAAAAATATGCTTTTTTTCCAATGTATGTTTATATTAAAAAAAGCAATACTATATTGAAATTTCACATTAAGTTAATTTTCATTTCTCTATTATTTTATTATTTATAGTTACGATATATTTACCGCTGTATCCAATTGACTAGATCTTGTTTACTGTTTACTGTTATTGACTTTGACAAGGTAATATCAATATCTCTCACGAAAGATAATCTTGAAAGAGTAGATAGATAGATATTTAAAGTATTATTACTATTTAGTATTCACACTGAATGAAATAGGATGCCCGAACTCTCTGCTTCCAATTTTCTTCACACTTTATTCCTGAAACGGCGATGAATCTGCAACTTTCCATATTTGTGACACATCGCGGGCATCATTAATCTATTTTATAAATTAATGACCTTCAATGTTGAGCTGTAGGTTCGATTTCCAAATAAAAAGACGTTTTGTTCGATTCAGGAATAGAAGCTTCAGTTTGAGGACCAATGTCATGCCGTTATTTGTTATAACTTTAATGATTGCTGCCCTGAGTCTTTTTTTGATGTTTAAAAAGTCGGAATTTCGACTCGACAATTATCTACATGATTATTCCCATTTTTCTACTACAGTACGTAAAATTTTGGGGATAATGTTAGTTGTCAGTTGGTAAAGCAAATTATCAAAGATATTTTTTGACCTAAGTTATATTGCTATCTTTTTGTGAAACCGCAATCTGTTCAATATTACGGAAACTCGTTAATAGTTAACACTTAGTTGACCTAATTTGTAAATATCGGGCTTCTATGACCCAAAATGTATCTTCATTTTGTGAAAGCGTTAGAGCATTTTACTCGGGTCTCACTGAATATTGGTATTAATATTAATTACACTAGAAGTCTATTCACCGAGACTTCAGATATTTAGTTCACTAAATATTTGAAAGTAAATAAAACTGTTTAAATGCTTATTTTATTTAACTGGTCAATGATTTAGCCAACAAGCTTTATTTTCTTAATACAATGTGAAAAGTTGAACAACTTTGGGCCTGTCAAGAACCAAGGAAATGAAAATCTTTTCTGTTTTCCAAAACAATTCTCACGAACTATTCTTAAGTTACCCTCACGAAAGTTTGAAATCAGTCCAGTAATTAAATTAGGCGGTTCACAGTTTTCCTAATTGAGATGAAGTGATTTGTGCCCACAAAGAAAAAAAATCTTTAACGCCATTTGCAATACCTTTCAGATGAGTAATGTCTTAAGTGAGCGAATTACTTGTTCCCTTTAATAACATTTTTTCCTTCGTCATCGAAGTTTTTGTTCCACAAATTAGCCCTTTGTTTAAAGATGAAAAGAGTTTGCCGATGCGGTAATGGTTAGAATTATTCGTTTGGTTAAGACGTGTTCACTGAATACGAAAAGTCGAGAACGTGGCAAATCTAAGCCGGAATTAGATGTATTATAACATGTATTAATGTTGTTAAAAATGGAATCATTTTGTATTAGATAAATATCAAATCATATATCAAATACGTCTAATAATAAATAAAATATAAGATTTATTTATTGTTAGACGTATTTTTAGTCATTGTTTATTTAAATTTCAAAAGTGAATTTATTTTGATAAAATTTACTACTATGTTTATGTAATTTTTAATATTATTTTTTCAAAACAAACAAACAATGTCATCAAAAACATATTGAAATATTTTAAAGTAAGGCATCACTTTCCACCCCTTATGAATGGATAAATTAAAAATTAAATGATGTATTTTCTGTCTAAAGAAATACGCGTGTTTCAACTTGAAACAAGTTGTGGGGCGTGTCGTTTAGCCACTATACTCTAGAGGTGAAATTGCCTTAAGTATTCAATCCTGTTTTCAATGATGTCTTGTTTGAGATTGCTTATATATTGCAGGGGTGGGTTTTTGATGTATAAGCTTTGACTTTTGAAATAACTTAGGAGAGTGTTTTCCATATTTGTTTAGTCAATCTAAAACAGAAACGTTAGCATGCCTTATTTGTACAAAGTTTTGCTTGTCAATTTGAATATTAGATTAAAAAAACGTGGGCATTATTTGACATCCTAATCAAAAAGTATTTACTGTCAGCATTATAATGATAATTTTAGCTGAGTTTTGAATTTACGGTTGGCCAAGGTTGTGATGTACATCCCAAATTACCTTTGAAATGGAATTGAATTGATTTCCTCAACGTAACGATTTTTGTGTGCTTCCTTTAGAATCTAAATTGTTTAATTTTTTATTTCAATTGGGAATGTTTTCCTGTTGTATTTTATAAATTACTTTTGGTCGTGTATTTTCCTGAAAAACAAATTGTATATTAATCGTATATACATGAAATACTTCTATTTAAAAAATAACGAACAAAAAACACCTTCACCACATATAAAGTTTTGTTAGCTTATGTCATAAAAGATTCATTTAAAGCCGATGTCATAAAAGAGACCTACAATCAATAGTTAAAGTTACCAAAGCCAGAAGATTAGACTGGGTGTTAAAAGATCAGTCAGTTAGGCTAAGTCTTTTGATATTTTATTTATTTTGAAATATTACTATAATTCTGCTGACTTAAAATAATTTTAACGATCCTGATATATAAATAATTGGTAAAATATTATTCAATCAAACGTGGTTAATTTTTTAAAAAGAGAAGCTGTTGAGTTTCTGGCCAGCTTTTCTCAGCAGACCTTCCAGCTGACATTCCGAGCTGGTGGTAGTTTACTCACAGACTAACTACACTGAAAATTTTATAATGACGATAATTGACGATTCAAAATTGCGTGTAAATGCCTACTTTAATAAAAATATTTTTCAATTTTGGAATTTGTATTAATTCTATACATATATTCTTCATACTCATGACACTTTTTAAAAATTATGAAATATTTGTATGAAAAGTAAACAAGTACAAGTAAACAAGTAACAAGACTGATAAATGATATAAATATCTTTCACAACTTCATCGCGTATGTAAAAAGGACACGTTTATACCGGTCTGCCTTAGTCGTTAATAAAATAAAAGGGCGAGGGACGTGATTCCTTTAATGGTGGATTAGGGAACGTCTTAACTAAATTCTTTTGTAAGGTTTTCTATGGGTCTTAGTTGGGATTGTATTATAGGGGAAATTCCAATTTGTCTGACAAACGCAGTTGTAGTAATTGCCTTAGTTTGGATGATTTGTTTTTTTTTTTTTATATAATATTCATAAAATAAATATGTAAATAATCACTTTTATCCATTTTTTGAAATACATAATATTATTATATTTATTTATAAATATTATATCGACTAAGCACTCTAGTAAATCCTAATCATTAATAAATAAAAAATGTTATTATAAATAAATAAATCTTTATTATTTCCTAGAACTTTAACGTATCTTTATAATTTTATTTTATCATTACTCGAGAAAACGATACTAAAAACATAAATAAAATTAAATAACCAAATTTTAAAAAAGCAAACAAAAATATTATACAACTTTCCAAGTATTAAATATTTACCATAGACGAAAAATTATGTGGCCGAAATTTGTTTAATGAAACAATAAGCTCACTTTATCTTGAAACTCGTGGCATTAATATTCTTTCTTTCGCCCTTTAATATATTCACTTTTCCTTAATAAATTAACATGTTAAATAAATAAATTGCAAAATTGTGGGAGCGAAGTTTAGGTAATTTAACACTTTGAAAGTTTCTTTTACATTAAAAGAGGCGAAAATTGTTTTAAACGGTACTTCAGTAAAACGAAGTATATCAATATTTTGAAACTCTAAGTCAATCAAAAGATAATTATTTCAATACTCGTCTTCATATTAATTCCATCTTATAAAAGAGTTTTAAGATTTTGACTATACTATATCATAAAACATTTTTTTAATCTGCTTCAGTTTAAAGTTAAAATTGTAGGATCTAACTCGAAATATTAATATATATGAACTATATACACTTATAATTTTTATATTTAAAGAAAGCACTGCAAAAACCTAAAAAAAAATCAGTTTCAAGTGCTACTTTTTTCTATTAGTGAGACTCTGATATGAAAAGCTTTGTTACCTTAAAAATAGACTTTTATTTTCATAATAAAATAAAAACTTTAATTCCACTGAAATATTTGTTAAAAGTTCTACTTGTTAAAATTATTTAGATGTTCAATTTATTTTATTTGTTCTAATAATAACAATAAAGTTCATAATTTTTTTTTAAAAAATATTTTGATATAATATATTATTAGATATATTTATTAATATTGTGTTATTTTTTATTTTATCATTATTAGATAATATTTGACTATCGATTAGATAATCTTTGAAAAGGTTTAATAAATGTTAAAAAAATAAACATTGAAACTAAAAATATTTTAACTAAAAACAAACTTGGGCAAAGTTTTTCATTACATTGTAGACGTTAGAAACAATCTTTAATTTAGGCTAAGAGTGCATTTTTGGCAAACGTGCCAGATTTCAAGCTCGAAGGCCGGTACGATTTTCATAGTACAGTCTTATTAATAGTTAGGCTGAATCTCTAAAACTATATTATAATATGTGAATGTTAAGGTGATCATGAGCTATTGTATACATCAATTTTGAATTTAAATTATAGATAAACTTGTCGTAGAACATTATGTTATATTTTAGTAATTATATATAACATTCATTGCGTTGCCATTTAGAAACCAACACAATGTTATACATTTTAACATTTTAAAGCGTTTATTTAAAAATCGGCAATCACAACATCACCAAACTAGAAAACTCGCTCTTTCCCTTGAGGAATGAGAGGATGCAGAAGGCTGGCACAAATAGTGTTAAAGCAAAAAGGGTTTGGACATCAGTTTATTTCACTCAATCGACGAATCCCAACTTTAATAGCTTCATGATGATTTTCTGTGAGAAGGTGTTATCCAGGTTAAGCCAAAATGCGTATGAACTGCAATAAAATGACTACAAATATGATTTATATATCATAATAAACATTTAAATGGATTTCTAAACTGTAAATCAGCTGTACTATTTTTATTTTTTTTTCTATAACAGTTAAATTTGTTACATTCATTTTATTAAACATTTATTTACTTTAAGAAGTAAAAATTGTACTCTTATATCACTTCAGCAAATAAACTTTAGCCGTGACTAATCACTCTTTCTGGTTTCCAGGTCAGGAGGGCGTCACTTTCAAAGGTAAAATATTGTACACAATTAGCTTCCCCACAACTTAGTTCAATGGACCGAGGGACATTTACTTGACAGCTTGTTCACTAAGAAAGGTTGTTTTTACCATATATTCGCTGAAGCTTTTTATTTTTTTATTACCAACTTTACTGAAGGTGAACTTATCTTTTCCTATTTATTGACTTATATTAACTCCTCTAAGATATACCATTACTATAAATGGGATCTGAAAAATACTAAATAATCCATATTAGCTTTTATAAAAGGTCGTATTTTCATTGGAAAGAATAAACAGATGTGAATGCATAACGAAAAGTTATCTCATAATAACAATAGTGAAGGTTCGTTAAGTGTCAGCTTATTGCGTCTATATTACAAGTAAGTATATCACGACATCCATTACGGTTTCATTATAGATAACTATACATTTTATAGCAACTGAACCCATGTAAGGGTTAATGAATAAGGCAACTAGAATTCAAATAACGCGCTGCAATTATAAGAGGTAGATTCGAAGGGTCCTAATGATGCTACGGTATTCGGAAGGTTTGACACCTAATATATACGCCATGCCATTTAATACTCTAATGGAATACGGTAGAGATCATTATCGTCTGTAATATTTCGTTTTTATTAAGAAAATAGCTGGGTATATATGTAATTAAAGCGATTGGTTGTATATTTTTGTGTAGCTCCTAATGATTTTCCAAATTAAATCAAAATATATTATATTCTTTTCATTTACATAAAACTATAAAATATAGTTTTAAATATAATGCGTTATAAAAACCAACTATAGTAAATACAAAATGACCATATCGACCCCTATAAAAGTAACAAATTAGATCAGCAACTATACCTACAAAAGTATTCCAAATAATTTATACAGCTATAACCATAACGTTTTAGGATATTGTTCCTTCGAGCCCTTTTATGAGAATAATTCCTATAAGGTTACGAACTATATACGGAAGTTATTTTAGGTGCAAACTAATATTTACGCTCATACTGATATTCAGGTATTTTTCGTGAGAAAATTTGTTGTTTGGAAGGAGTTTAATACTGATAGGTTTTTTTTATTTGATTTAAACGGGGTCGATCAAATGTTTTTTTATCAGCATTTGTTACAACCAACTGCTATTATAGATATTATACAATAACGAACAATATTGTTTTGAATTACTAGTAAGGAATCTTATGTATAATAATTTAACTACAATAAATAAAATTTAACTGCAATTAATAAATTATCCAATGATTTTAAATATATACGGAATGAAAAATAAACCGATACGGGCAGGGATTCGTACTCGCGACCTCAGGGAAACCGACAAATAAGTATAGGTATGCTTAATTTATCGAACTGGGTAGCGATATGGTAGCTCGATTGGTAGAGCGACGTAACGGGTTCCCAGAGATCACGGGTTCGAATCTCTGCACACATCTATTTATTTGTCAATCTATAATAATATTAAATTTAATTAAGTTTAACGTTCCTACGTATTATTAAAATAATTTAAAGCAAAAACCAATAATTGACAATATAATGAGACAAGTGACGTGGACATGATATACTTAAAAGGAGCATTTATTCCATAATAAATATAAATTTCATCCAATATAGGTAAAATAAATCTCCCAGATTACCTTTTCGAAATTCATTTGCGTTAAATTTATTCTTACTTATCGTAATATTGGCATTCGCTTCCGTATCTCACAGCCACATACGTAACATAAATAAAGTCACGCTCAAAATCCTCTGAAGCACTTATAAATCACCTAATCCAATAAAAAGGCTTCATTTAAGACGAATATTCAACCATATATTTTTTGCAAAATTCTATAAAACCTTTATTTATATTATTTGTAATACCCTCATGAAGAATTCTTCCAAGGGGTGATCATAAGTGCTTGTGTTCTCAGCTTAGATCGGTAATAAGAAGTGACATTTAAGGGAGTCAGAAAAATTCGAGTTGATACAAATCTCTTAGATTTAATTTTTCAGATGGTGATGTAAATATATTTGGAATTTTACTTCGATAATATTGTTTGAGATAGTCGTGTCAGACTGAAATACATAACATTCAAAGTATTTTGTTTTCGTAAATTTATTTTCATGGAATGAATATTTTATTTTGAATGTTAATTAATTTATTTCTTATTTTTATAAATAGGTACGTGAACATTAATCTTCTTGGAGTTCAACGGAAAAGACATGAAATGACTCTTAAAATTGTGTAATCAATCTCTTTTGCGTCAAGATATTAATATTTTGCTGATTTTGTTAGTTGGACCCTAAAATGTAATTAATGATAAATAGTTAAGAAGCAAGTTATTTTTCTTAATTTTCAAATTTTAATAGAAAAATGCTTATTTAATTAAATTTCAACACTGAAAAATATTGAAAGAATCATTCTAACTACTCTATGTAGTAGTTTCAAAAATTATAAAAACAAAATTAATAATACCTAATATAGTAGTTGTAATTTTTGTAGCTAAGTTTACTTGAATAAAGACATTACAATAGTATTTTATTTATAGACATATCGTATTTTACACACACTACGAGAAATCGTAAACATTAAAAGCCTTATAGAACTTAGTTTTCATCAAATAGCCGTCGAGATCGAAATTCTAGCAATATAAATTGCACAATTTGTCCAGCCAACTATCGTCATGCAAATGAGCTATTGACAAACGATATAACGGACTTAACTATAAAGCGATAAAGGCGAAACTTTTCGAAACTTGTGGTGAAGCCCATATTAGCTTAAATTGCTTTGATAAATTAAATAGTGACCTTAAAATGTTAAATTTAAGGGTTACATTGTTTGTAATGTAAATATTTAAACACAAATTGACTTTGCCTTTTAGGTATTAAATCGTATATTCTAATTTGAAGGTTTAACATTTTACATGAAAAACAAATGCGTAATTAGGTTAAAGTAATCTTTATTCCGGCTTTTTATAAGTTTTTAATGGGTAACTAATGTTGTTTATAGAATTTACTAACCGGAATAACGATCAACATTATTTGTGAATAAATACAACCGAATAGGGAGCTTTGCCATTATGAGACACGGAGGCGATTAAATTGCCGATATTGTATCAAGGTCAATAACCTAGGGTTAAGCTTCTGGATTAAGAAATATACTTACAAATTTTGGCAATATCAAACTGTATTTAACAATGTTATTTCCACCAATATTACTAAGCTTAATTTGTTATAGGAGTAAAGTTATTAAGGTGTGTTATGAATTTAATTAATTCAAAAGCCCAGCCGACATGTTATTTGGGAGATTTATGGTAATGTTACCCAAACCATCAGACTCAATACATGTTTTATAATCAATAATCGATTTCCGATAAAGTATTCCGACCCAGAAAAGGTAAACTACGACGGGAAACATAAACTAAAAGAATATATTGCCTACAGTTTCATTTCTTTTTAATCTTGAACCAATGAGATACTCGGCAATTCAACAACTGTTTCCGGATTCACCCCACAATCCAACAGCTGTTCCTGAAGTCAGTACTTTTTTAATCATGAGCGGAAGCACTTCAACTCTTGGGCATCGGCTAGTTTTCCGGGAACGAGATGAGTCAAGGGGAGGTGTAAACTTTGAATTAGTTACTAACGTAAATTAAATTGTTTAAATTTAATCATATTTAATATTTATAAATCATATTATTATTGTTTATATCAAATATAAATATAATGTACAAAATTATAGAAGGAGAAATTTTATGAGTGGTATTTTCATAAAGCTTACGCGAATGTTAAAAAATTGATTATGACATCATTAACTAATGAGAATTAATTATGTACACTTAACTTACGGACTTAAGCTTAAATTTTACCTTATATCGTATAAACCATAGATAGATAGATATATAGATAAGCACTTTATTGCACACAGAAATTAAAAAAAAACATATAAAGGCAGAGTTCAAACAATTAAAATATGCAAAGGCGGTCTTATTGCTTAGAGCAATAAGCTATCTGACAGACAAGCTTTAGGTAAAAGAATGGAATCCTGCAATCTTGAAGAAATATAACGTCACATACTCTATAATCATAAACTAAACATATGGCATATAAAATTTCTTAAAATACTAACAAATACGTAATTCACAAATAAAATAATAAATAAATAATAGATATAACATACCTATTTATATAAATTTACATTTTCATAAATATATATATGTATATACACAAACAAATACATACATAATGACATTAATATAAATATAATTAATACAATAATACGCGGCAATGTTTAACTCAATGTACTCTATGGAAACATAAAGTTACATAAGTTTTAAAAGAATGCAAGGATTTTAAGCAGCGGATATCTGAAGAAAGCATATAACAGAGAATTACTGCTTTTATCGACACAGATTTGCTGTAAGACTTCGTGTATGGAGTACAGTAAGCAGCATTCATTTTGTTATCGCTTATATAGTACCCAAAAAGAAGCATCAATCCTTTAAATAACTTGGTGTTAGAGAGTTGTTGAGAGTTACATAAATTAGACAGGATATGTAAGTCGCGGCGGTTTCCAATGGTTCGTCATTTAAGTTGTGTACGGAAATCTAGAACATGATTAAATTGACATTAGTAAAAGATATACTTGATGCAGACTTTTTGAAGCCGTTGCAGCTTGTTGAACTGTTCTTCTGTTACATCAGGATAACAAATTTGCATAGTCCAAAAGAGGAACTAAAAGAGTTTGTACTAAAATGATTTTTGTAGCCAGAACATGTTTCCAAGGTCTTAACGCCGCAACGGTACCAAATGTCTTCTTACTTTCTTCGCAATCTAATCTGACTAGGATAAAAATTCATAGATAAAAGAAACAAGAATTTTTACAGACTCTATCTCTCGACTCTAACTCTATCTCGGCTATCAGTAAATAGCCGAGATAGAGTTACTGATAGCCGAGATAGAATTTTCAAACCAGATGGCAGGTAAGGACTTGTATTCAATTTTGGCTAGCGACTTAAGACCGACGACCATTATTAATTTGTGACTTTTCCGCTTATGATCTAGATCTTTATATAGTACTTGAATAGCACTGTCTATATCATGTAGGAGAGCAAAAAAGTACATCTCTAAGTCATCAGCATAAAGACGATGATACAAATCTAGTTACAGTGTTAATAAGGATGTAGATTAGAAGAGGTGATAGGACACTACCTTGTGGTATACCGATAGAAAGTGGTTGATAGGATAAAAATGTGTTATTGGCGCGAATATACTGGTATCTATTACATAATACGAGTAAACCATAGAACCACTTAATGGATCGACTTATTGTTGAAAAATAATGTTTTTTTTTTATCTGATTGCTATAACTTTATATAGTTGTTAAAAGCAATCATTGCCACGTAAGTCACTAGCAATACTACATAACTGTCATATAATATAGGTTAAATTTATTTTTTTTAGTTTTTAAAATCCTTTTTTTATTTTTAATTACATATTGTATTTTTGTTATATATTATAAATATATTTTCTATCTATAACAAACCGTCACGTTACTATTAAATCTAAAATAAAACAATTAAAATATCTTAGTTTCTTGAAAATAGACTAAACTGTGTTGAGAAGTAAAACACTAAATTATAAGTTTAAGCTTATAAAAACTATAACATAGCTCACAGCTTGAAACAATGGCTTTGAATAATTCCCTCTGCCTAGTTTATCAAATAACTCGTGTTGCCAACCTAAACTAATTTATTGTTAGCCATCACTGAACTTAACTGCTTTAAGTAAATTAACTAAAATAAAAATAACAAAATATTATATTATATTAATAAATGTGTGACGCCATGAAAATGCCCTTCTAAAGGTTGAAACTAGTCGGCAGTTCCGATTTATTTACGTGAGTTACCCGATTTCTTAAATATTTTATAACTTACGCTAAATCTGTATAAATATATGTTACCAAGAGCTATTATAAAAATATGTTAGCTGAGCTATATAATAATAATAAACAAGTTATCAATAAACGGCATCCAATTAATAGCATGCTCGCTGTCTTCATATCTCGATGTTCCTTGAAGCGTATTTACTCAAGCTAGCAGCTTCGAGTATTCGATTGGTATGTTATACGAGTATTATTAATACTTGTTAGTTGTTCTATATTATATATCACAGGTCTAAATAATGAATACTCTGTTCATGTTATCTTAGACCCTTATTTATTACATAAACACAATTTCTTTGTTTCTAACTCTCTACCCATTTATCACTAACATATATTTCCTTAAACCCATTACATTAGATCAACTTAAGCGAGGCCGTGATTGCCATCAGATGATTGCGAAGATAACACTTAAATTAATTTGTTCTCCTTAGACTAAAATTGGGAAGAATTAAACTTCAGAATCTTGGAATCTCTTGTCAAAGTTTATTCTGACATCCGTGTAACTCAAATATATAAAATATAGGGGCTTCTTATTGCTAATAAAAGTTGTATAATTATTTTGCCTTTGTTGATCTTAATATTTTTACATTGAATTTAATTTTCTGCTATAAATATCATATTATTGTATATTTTTATTATCTCTAAGGGTAGTAAGTAGCCGAGCTGTAGTTATTTGAACTTAGCTCTTATACTAGTTAAGGTCAAATAACTAGCTTGAAGATTGGCGTCCAGTAGATATAATACCTATGTTCTTAGAATGAGTTCTCATTCATATTGCTTTTGATAAAATATTCCTATTTCTTCCTATACGTATTATCATTCTTCCCCAATCCATTTGGTTAGAAATGGAATCTTCATATTTGCCATTTGCAAATCCAAAAATGACAAAACTACAGTTAAGTCAACCCTGCTTGTTTGCGATCCAATAACATTTAAAAAAATATTAATCTTTATCAAAGAATTTTATTTTACCTGTCTTAATTCACTGACATTTTCAATTAGATGGAATTTCGGAAATTCACCCTTAGGATAGTTTATTGAATATTATAACTTTATATAAAACTTCATAATTTTTTTACGTAAATTCCATCTAAAATTGTATTTAACGTTAACTTAAAAGAAGTAATAGATGAAACAGGGTTTTTCAATATTTGGATTGTCAAGAAGTTAATATTTAAATCATAAAGGAATGCTGTAGTGAGGATAAGATAAAATATAATATCTTAATTTATTTGATCCTTTTAATAAGATATTATATCCTGTGCTTTTCAGTATAGGTGGTGCAAAATATAGAGTAGTTATTTTTCGTTACAAAATATAATATTACTTTAGTATATATACATGTGAAAAAATCAATTCAAACAGACCGGTGGCCTATGATCGTTGGAATTAGCTTGATACTTTCAATAATTTTAAAGGAATCACTGATTGCGAATAACGACTTCTTTGATAGCTAGTTTCTTACTTGACAATTAGATATAAATGTAATAGTATGTAATGAATAATATATTCATTACATACTATTGACTGATTATAATATTTCAATTCAAGAAATTCCGGTTTGTATATTTTACTGAAGGAAATGTTTTAAGAGTTTCATCGTTCATTGAGTCATATCTTCAAGATAAGATGTAATATCTTCAAAGAATCAAACAAGTGTGAGGTCATATTGTTATAATGACAAAGTTTGTTGTATTGAACAAAATAATGCATAATTTGATATAATACACTAAATAAACATTCTTTTCATTAAAAAAAAATATAAACTTTAAACCTTCAAAATAGTTTTTTATTTATTTTAATTATCACTTAACTCTTAAATATCAGGAACAATAATTTGAGTCAATTTGACCCTCCTATAATTTTGTTCTACGCCGTTGATAAGATTGTTATGAAATATCTTATTTTAATTAATTATGCCTTGTGGAATTTATTAGAACAGCTTACAACTCCCCCTGCAAATACGCTGAGCTCGCATTGCCTATTAGAAGAATTAATTATTGTGACTACTGCCTGTATACTGGTCACTTTATTTTGTGGTACTTTATAATTTACCAAGTTTTTTTATAGTTAATTATGCTGTAGTTTTTCAACATAAATCCATGTCCCATCTACTTGGTTTTTCTTTACAAAATATATATGAACTACTATTAATTACTATGTGCAGTGTGTAATTCATTTGCTTATAAAATTCTACGTTCTTAGTTTTCTTGTCTAGAGATACAGATCTCTCCTATCTTTTTTATCAAAGTATTAGACATAAGTAACAGGAAACTGAAGCGTATAAGTTATTTAAAGTTAAGACAGCTGCATGGCTCGGACGAGGTTTAAATCGAAATTCTTGTTTTGTATTACTTTTACGGTCTGATATAAAATCTAAGAGCCTTTGTAAAAATTGTAGTAGTTTATTAAGTATATTATATAGTAGAGGATATTTAATAAAAAATGATTAAAATATAAAACAATGTAAAAAACTTGCAAATTCAAGTCATAATATATAGAATGTTTCTGTACGTCCCGTAGACTGAAAGTGTTATCATATTAGCTCTTTGTATAATTAAAAAGAAAACTCAATGATTAATTTAACTTTTATCAATTTTATAAATAGCATCATAAAAATAATTGAAATAGACATGTCAAGTTTAATACTAGCAAAGCATATTCTTGATGAAAACATCAAAGTAATAAACGGAAATTATCTGAAACATTTTAACGGTAATTTACATAAAATATCACAAAACCGTACCTTCTTGGAACATATACGGCTGTATCACGAAGACAGCCTTTTGAAAATTCTCTCTATATGCAAATAATTCCCATCCATCGGAATTGATTTGATTGGAGTAAATATTTTCACGAAAAAGCCAATGGAAAAGCAATTATCCATGTCTATCTGATCTCATGTTCATACATCGCTGAATATAATTCAAAGCTATATAAAATTAACACTGAAGAAAAAACTAAAATAATCAATTGGAAGAGTGGGGGGTGGTTTTCAGATTTTCGCAGGTTTGAATCCCTGTCCGGTTCATTATATTTTTAAGTTTATATGAATTAAAAATTGAATTCCTCAAATTTTGTTTGAAAACTTAATTCGTGTTTTCGGTAACATGAACCTTCAAATTGAATAATTTATTGAAAATTGGTTTGTATATATTTTCTTAGGGTTACGCACAAGAAAGAAACACAAAATGAAATGTACCTAAGCATTTTTGTCTTATTTGAAATATTGTCCTTAAGAATTTAGTTTTCAATCATGAAATGACATTCTTGTGTCTTATTATGAACCATCCTACGACATTATATATTATTAGTGTATTTATATCATACACGTGCTGTCAGCGGGGATGTCGCTTTATGCATATTATATTATGCATTATCATGCGAGCGTTACATTTGCTGATAAAATATGAGACAGCTGCATGTTTACCCAAATATGTTACAGAGTTTATTTCGTAATTAGTAAATTATAGGAAGCTAATTAAAGAATTATCATCACTAAAGAATACAAAAAAAGTGCCAAAATGTACACGGTATCAAAACTAAGTTCACGGAGTGAAAACGTATAGCTGATTAATTTATTAGATTCCAATAACATAAATTAAGTACACATCAACAGATAAATAATGTTCGGTTAAATCTCATATTTGATATATCTATATCAAACCCATTTCTGCCCATATTACCAAGCTCGACTCTCAATGGACCATATTCTAAGCTACCTATGGTTCTCATAAGAATAATAATCCAAAGTAGTTCCCAAAGTACACGTACTCTTTTAAACATGTCATTTTATTATTTTATCATAAAAAAAATATTATAAATTCCTTATAAGTTGTTGTTAATTGTTGCATAAATAATGAAATAAAGACTATTACTGTTTTCGCATATACTTAGTGTTTCGAAAGATTTAATATATTTTCTTACGATTTGATAAAAAAATACTCTTCAACTGATTTCTTGCTCATAAACCAAAACGCTAATTTGTTTAGGAATTGATGATAATATTGACTGGTTTGAACAAATACTGTACTTGTTTCTGTTTCAAAATGAATAATCTTATAAAATATTTAAATAGTATTTCCAAGCAAATAAAACTGTATCCGCACTTTCCCAGGAAGACGTAATATTGAGAAATTAAGTTTATGCTTTAAGTACGTGTATATTATTGATTGAATTGAAAAATGAATTACAAAAATAAATAAACTTTACATTGCTAAAATGTTTATAGGTTATTATAACATTGAATTGGAAATAATAGAATTGTACAAAATAAATAGAGAAAAACTTATTATTTAAATGAAGTAAAGATATATATTTGTTTTAAAGTTAATTTTCAATTATTTATGTAATCATGAAAGGAAAACATAGGTCATAAAAAAATAGTTTTTAAATGTCATTTTCAATGGTGTTTCCTTATACCGTTATATATTCCGTGAACGTTGGTGCTAGCCAAGGCTGCGTGCTAACCCCATCATTGTATCTTCTGCATATCAATGATAGGTTGTATACCCGATAGCAGGGTTGTTAAATACTCTGGCCGTGCATTACATATTCTTCTACTGACACTTATCTAGAGAAGGTTTTACAATGGGGTATATCTAGAATCTTGTTGAAAACGAGTAAAACAGTACTTCGACCCTCCAATGAATCTAAGATTCGAGTTGTTTAATGTCCAGCTACACATGGAGTTTAGTTATTATCTCTGGTCTGGATTATAACAGTATTAACTTTTACTATTTGACCGCGTGCAATGATAAGCCACTTGAGCTGACAGTTGCCTTAGGTGTTGCGGAGGGATATCTTCTTCTTAAGCGCGTCTTCTACCGCGTGCTACGGACAGTGTTCCGAATATTTTATGATGTATCCTACCGCCGACATCCTCCGCATCATCGCACTGTATTCTATCAGCTACGATATTATCGCCATTATCCGGATGCGTGGCGATCTTTTATAGTGCGGATTTTCACAAACTTTCCTGCATGTGCTACCAAAGTATGGAATGAATTTCCATCGGCAGTGTTTCCATCTTGACACGAGATGAGTTTAATCTTTAAAAAAGCCCCTACTTTTATTTTAATGGCCGACAATGCTCTTGTGATTCCTTTTGTGCAAGAAATTGTGGGTGGCGATGATCACTTGTCATTATGCTTGGCTGCCTCCCTATTATACAGTTTTGTAAATATCCCAGTATTTTCGAATGTATAATTTTGTTGTATTATATTTTCATACGATCATAAAAAAAGGGAAATGTTATTAAGAAAATGTAGAATAAATGCTTTATTATTATATGGAATGTGGTGGGCCATGAGGGCCATCAAAACAAAGATTTCTTTGGTCAGAGAGCACTCAAATTCAAGTGTTCCTTACCAAAACCTTTGGCATTCCTCAAAAAGGTATTTCAATGACATCCATTTCTTTTTGAGATTCTTACTTGAACAAAACGTTTGTGATCTTCGTAAAGCCTTTTGTATTGATCATTGAACGTAGGCTGGAAAATAAAGTTAAAAGGCAAAATTCTACTCGAAAACACTCTCTTACTTATTTAAAGGAAATATTTTGTTCTACAGTTTAGCTTTTTTATTAATTTTGAATATTTTTCAAAACTTACCATATTAGCTTGAATTTTTCTCACGTTTGCGTTAGAGTAACTACATTTTTGGTTCCTTTGGTAACATCCATAATTACACAAAAAAAAATAATAACTTTGTTTTAATTTCTTACTAAAATAATGACAGATTTATTTTCATATCAAATTTATTTAATTGAAATATGAATTCAGAACATGTTTAATCTAAAGTCAAAACAAACAAAGTAGCGGCTTAAATTTTTTATATATTTCTCAATCATGTTACTCATTATAATTTTTAAATATTATATTGCCTTGATGCCATTAGTTTTCTATATATAATAAATTTTTAATAATAATAAATTGTCGATAAAGAATCAATAATGTTGTGAAAAATAATTGTAAATAAAATTGAAATAAGTTGTTAAATGTTGTAGGTAGGTGTTTCAGTGTTAATTCGCTATTAAGATCTTGAAATGATTGATCGTGTATAGCATTTAAGTATAAACCTATTTATCAGCAGAGTAAGATTAAATGGGTTATTAAATTTTACCACAATTAAATTAATTTCTCAGCACATCCAAAAGCTATCATCTTCATGAGGATAAGTTTAATAAGTAATTAAAAAACAAAACGCGTTTCCACGTATCCAATTATTGCTAAATGAGTAAATTTTATGTAATTATACTTGTAATTCTATAATTAAAATATTCCGTTATAATATTTAAGCCTGTTACTGTGATAAAGCATATATCGAAAATTATTCTGCTAATTTAATTATTCTACTAAATTAATCTTATAGAAATGTTTCCTCTGTGGTTCAAACGTATAATTATTATGAAGTTGAAACAGTGATTTAGCTTCTGCGTGATATAATTTTATGATATTTATCTAGCGGTGGTTTAGTTTTACGTAAACGATAAGAAATAAATATTTAATGAAAAATGGTTCTTGTCCCTTCAGTTAATTTTAAACAATTGACAACTTGAATAGATATATAATGTCTGCCCGTATATATGGCTATACCTGTTTAGTATAGCTACCCATACTCACGTAAAATGGCCGTAAAGTAGCAATTACATTAGCATTTCATGCGGCAATTGAGAGAGTTAGAAACCCAAATACCATCTCTTTCTCCATCTATATCCTATTTTCTCAATTTTTCCCTCCTTGTTAAGGAAATCCTTGTTTTATAAAGCTACTAGACCTTGCATCTAGCTTTCAAAATTACAATTCAGTTGGAAATTACAATTTAAAATCAAAATCCCACACCCTGTAGTAGAGAGACTTGGTTGATAAGCTTGGCTTTTGCACAACCACGTGTGCATTATAAGCTGCCCAAATATAGTGACAGATAATATCATGATTTTATTATTCATAAATATTAATCGCAATTTTTTTTTTCAAATTATAGGTATTTTATTTTCAGGTGTAAAGAACACGCTTTTGATTGATTGATAGTCTGATTTTCAGCGGGGATAATACATATTCGTATATATTATGGACTCATACAAATGGTCTAAAATTTACTCATAGAATTTATATATACTATATTACACTTATAATAAATAACTACGAACTCTGGTTAGAATTAGTTATAATACAGCTACAATAAACTGATTTTCTGATGACCTGACCTACTTATATTGTTACTACAAAATTGGTTAAGCCTTTAATTAACAAATCACTTAAGAACAAATTGATTAACTAATTAAATTAATCAAATCTTCTATATAATGAGTCTAATATATAAATAGACTATATTGGAAATGGTATTTGTACACCAAATAGTAAAATTTATATTAAGCTTACAGGGTCATTTTTTGAAGGGTCATATTTTTTTCTACACTTCTTAGTTGACACCGAATAAATTGATAGGACGAAGGCATAAAAAAATTATTATAATATGATTTAAACAATTATTCAGAACAAGTTTGTAGGTGAGTTGTAAACAACTGTCATGTTATAAATTATTTTATCACCATAACTTACTATAGTCGCGTGCAAGTAAATCGACTCAAGCCTCAAGTGCGCATAAAAAGTGATATAACTAAAAAAATACTTATTTTACCTCTATATAATGTTTTACATAATTAAAGCCTAGTAATTAGGCTTTCAAATGGTAGCATAATATCAGTAATTTAAATAAACACTTGTACTTAGAATGCAACTGAACGCAACCTCCCGTAAACTGCTCTGCGCTCTATACACAACTTGCGCGACACAACCCCCTATAAAAACCCTCTGTAATCGTTTTTTCTTATCATTCGCTCATTAGACGTTGACCTGAACACATCTCTGCAAATTAAAGCCGTCATTTGAAGAAAATTATGGATACAACACCTGAGGAAGCCGCTCAAGTCGTTGCCCTATTGCAAGAAGGGTTGAACCAGCGAGAAGTCGCTCGTCGTTTGAATATGAGTCAGTCCGCTGTCTCGAGAGTATACAGAAAGTTTCAAGAGACTGGTGCCTTCACTCGGAGGCCTAATACCAGCCGACGCCGGTGCACCTCAGAGCGTGACGACCGGTTTTTGGTCTCGACCTCTCTCCGAAATCGACACCTTACCGGCGTAGATGTGCAGCAGGAGCTACGTCAAGTTCGCGGGGTGACTGTCAGTCAGTGGACAGTTAGAAGAAGGTTGAAAGAAGCTAACCTTTCTCCGAAAAGACCCGCTACAGGCCCGAAGTTGACCACAGCTCATCGTCAAGCACGGCTTCACTTTGCTCGAGAGCATTTGGATTGGAGCATAGAGCAATGGCAGTCAGTCCTGTTCACAGATGAGACGAGGATGTGTCTCCATGGCAGCGACAGGAGAGGTCGGGTATACCGTCGTCCCGGTGAACGGTTTTCACAGTGCTGCTTTGTGGAAACCGTTGCATATGGTGGCGGATCTTGCATGATGTGGGCCGGAATTTCCTTAGAAGGCAAAACGGAGCTTGTTTTCGTTCCTGGGGGAGGCCGGGGAGGAGGTCTGACCAGTGATCGTTACATTGAAAATGTTCTACTGGATCAAGTTGTCCCTTATCAAGGCTTTATTGGAGAAAATTTCATCTTGATGCATGACAATGCCCGATGTCACACTGCTCGGGCCACACGTGATTTCCTGAACGAAGTTGGAATTCACACTATGCATTGGCCACCGCTCAGCCCCGATTTAAATCCCATTGAGCACATATGGGACGAGCTCAAAAGGAAAGTTAGAGCGAGGAAATCAGCTCCGACAAACATCAATGAGCTCAAGACTGCGTTGGTAGAAGAGTGGGGTCGAATACCACAATCATCCATTAAAAAGTTGATAAGGTCGATGAAGAATCGCATGAGAACAGTGATCAGAGCTAGAGGAGGAAATACCAAATATTGACACGAATAAATTTTTTATCTTACGCGCATTTTGTTTCATTTAAACACAATAGCCCCATACTGTGAAATTGTATGAATTTTCAACATTTTTTACATTATCATTGGCATTAACCTTTTTTACTAAACTACTGAATCGATTTTCATGCAACTTGCACCATTTTAAAGCTCAATTACTAGGCTTTAATTATGTAAAACATTATATAGAGGTATATTAAGGCATTTTTAAGTTATATCACTTTTTATGCGCACTTGAGGCTTGAGTCGATTTACTTGCACGCGACTGTATATATATTCTTCATCACGAACAATTTATCGAGCAACATAGATGTATGAGGACTACTTTTGACGAAGTTTTGAATCGTTATTACTGTTCTAATAACTTGGACAACTGTCCGTTATTACAAAAAGTTTGTCAGCATATTATATGAAAGTTACGTATCACCATCTTTCATCTACGGTCGCTAAATAATATTACGTTAATGATTATTTTTGGTTAAAGAAAAAAGTGGAGTTTCAAATATTGTATGAGTTGAAAAGAGTAAACTTCTTTCTTTTTTTTTTGCATAACATAGTTTTGTGTATCCACGTAATGTAAGTATCTGACAGAACGAATAAAACACTATTTATTACAATTTTTAGACTAGCTTCTATCCGTGCATCCTTCACATGACATGTAGTTAAAGTTCATCATTTCCCTTAGGAATTTTAAAATTGTATGTTATAAATCAGAATTAAGCTTTAAAGTTTTGTCTGCTAAGAGAGATATCTTAGTTGCAGATAGTATTCCCCGATAGATTATAATTTATCTCATTTCTTAAAATACTATGCTGTTAAACAAAACACGCGTTTAGGCTGTGTAATAATCATTCAGTTCAACTTAGTATTAATTTTTTATACAGTTACATTTTTCATAGTTCCTTTAATCCATCAATGAACAGACTACTTTTCAAGTAAGCTATACTGTATACAATACTGACTGAATACAAACGGCATAATACTTTTTTCTTTTTACTAATATAAGATTTTAGATATAGAGTCATATGGTGTTAAGGATAATATTTAAAAATTTTTGATGAGTAATTTGGTTGTTTTTACATATGATAAATAAAGATATTTTTAATTTATTATAAGCAAAACCATATTTCACATCTTTATATGTATCCGAATTATCCACGTTTCTAAAACTAGGAAAATTATTTTATTTATTCAGTTCATTAATTTTGGGGTGAAATATGTTATGTTCAAGGTAGCCTTAAGAGATATTCCAATTACTAAAGTTAGAAAAAGAATGTAATATCAGTATCTAAAAAAGTATTGCTGGTATAATTAATAACGGTGGCCGGCGTTCAAGTTGTTGGCGGAGTTCCAAGCCAGTCTCTTAACCCACCAACCATGAATATCTCTCTTTTCACAATGGTGACAAGACAGCCCAAGATAAGCTCTGACCGATCGAGTCATCCATTCCCCTCCACTTACTACTGAAAAACTCAGCTCTGTACCACTTTTGGACCCTATACGAACGTAAGATCTTTTCTTTTTCTAAAGATTTTTATCACATAAATCTTTTCAAACTATATATCACATAAATAGTTTGAAAACATTAATTTTAAAACTGAACCAATATCGACTTAAACTTCATTAAACGCATAATTAAGTTTTATATAAGAAAATTCTTAAGATGGAAGATAAAGTTTTAATTTGGCTCTAAATATAATCTTTTCTTATAATATTATAGATGAGATTTTGAAAAAGAAGGTAAATCTATCAATTAAATACATTTTTATACGTATATTCTAACAAAAATGTTTGTAATCAGTAAAAAAAGTAGTGTACGGTAGTAGTCAGTCAGATTTTGGCAGATGACTACAATCTGACAACACAGGGTATAATAAGCTACTTAAACAAATAATCTTATTACATTTATAATTATTATAGTATAAGACAGGGGCTGAAGCAAAATTCTTTCTTTTCCTATCTTTCTAATCTTATGTCTTCTCATGTTTTCTTTTTATTTCAAACAAGTATACATTGTACTTTAGATGAATGGTTCTAAAGCAGAGAAGAACCGACAACAAACTCCATGGATACTCTTTTAATTTATTCATTAAATTACAATTATGTACATATATATTTATTTACTTTATTAATACTTCTGTTCCTAATACCTTCCTATCTACAAAAATACCTGGCTGTAGATAGTTTGCAGCTGAACTGGGCCAGCTGTAAAGATCAGGGTTCCGCGGGACGCCGGTTAAGTCATCGCCAGCCAGCGATGCAAGCCAGTTTGGTGTCGGATTCGATGGTAATGTGGTTAGACTGTGGTTGTACTACAGAAATTCGGCATGTTCCTTTGAGTCTCCATAATTACAATAAATAAATACTATTAAATGATATACAACATTCATTTATAATATTCTAAATTAGATATTTGTGGACAGAATTTTGAAGTTCATTGACATATTGACTATTTCAGACAGACTCATATCTGACATGTGATGCCATAACGTAAGCCATAAGATAAATATATTGTATTAGAATTCTTTCCTAAATTGGTTAAATAGAACAGTCAAGTCTTCTTTCTTTGAAAACGTAAGAAAATATATATTTTTCGTTCTGGCAGAAATATTTATTAAACATCTGTATATTTCATTATATAATAGCTTTTTGCATATTTCATTCCGTTATTATGAAGTCGGGACATTTTATTACTTATTTTTTTCATTTTCCTTATATTATGTCTCCATCGAGAAGACATAACTTAATGAGATTTTTTTAATTTCACAAATCTCGAATAATAATGCCAACCAGAATATTAAGAATTTTTAACAAATGTAGCATTTATTTTGAATTTTACTTAATTATATATATTTTTATCTCTAGCAACGTTTGCGTGTTACATTTGAAAGAAACAAAAAGAAAATTGTCAGTCTAAATACATCGTACTGCTGGATATAAACCTTCTTTTAATTTGTGGAAAGATTGCGGAGCCTCAACCATCATTCTGCTCCAGTACAAATTTGCGTACTGGATTTGCGTATCCATGCAGCTCCCTATAAAGTCTTCTTCAACAATCAGATCACGATAGTGACAAACGTCCATCTGAAGCTTGAACACGAGACTCGTCGTTACAAGAGCAACAATTCGACGGTTATCCCAGACCATCATTTAAATTTTTGGCTCTGGCAATAAAATTCATATTTTGTAAATTTATTTAATAAAGAATATAATAACGATATATTTGTGTAAAAAATGTTTTCCTAGAAGTAAGTGAACGCCAGGCTATAACTATATCAATGCTGACCAATATACAATGCGGGAAAGCTACATAGGTTTACTTTTAAGATGAAAGTTTCCTTGTCCGCTTTAATCCAGATATATATTAACTGGAATAAAAATCAATAAACCAAGCGCTAGTTCCAAAGAAATGATTACATTTTATATATATTTAATCATAACTACATGGTAAAAAAAAATATCTATCTGTATTATATTTATATTTACAAGGCCGGCCGAATAGAGCCGGGTAAATATAAATATAATAGTCATGGTTCACGAAAGTTTAAATATAAAATACCTATCTGTATGTTTGTTTATCTAAGCGCGAGAAAAACAAAATACCCAAATGATAGTACAATGGACCAATATATACTTTTTAAATATATAATTTAATAATATTATTTTAAAAAAAGATGGCTGTTAAATACTGAATGATGTAAATTTAAACTCATCAATATTCATTCGCTGAAAGTCAAATAGTGTGAAGTTTAAAATTAAGTTAAGTTACACGCTCAAGTACATGTAAATTTAAGTTCGTATAAGTCATAATATGGAAATACTTACAGTGCTCTAGCTGCACAACGGTCTATGAAATGGGAAATAAACATTTTTTTTCAAAAACTTATTAAATATATTTAAAAGTTGATTCCTTGTTATTCCTTTTTAATTGTTTCGTATAATTTTGCATTAAAGTATTCGGTAGTTTACATTTTGGTTAATAAATGGCATGTGTATAAAGCGAATCATTTCATATTTTAATATGGTGTGTACTAATATATAAATATTAAAATTAATGATTTTATATTAAAACTAATGATTTTTATGACTTATAAATTTTTAAGTTACTTGAGTGTTTAAAGACAAAATAAAAACCAATTTATTATTGACATTTATAATATATGCAATATATTTATCTTATTTTTAAATGACATAAATATTATTCAAAGTAATGTAAGGTAGTATTAAAGTATCGACGTTGATGATGTAAAAAACCAAAAATCACTCAGAATTCATATTCCGCATTTCTTTCTATTCAGAATCGGGGTAAAATAAATATAAGGTAATAAAATATTTGATAAATGAAGATATTTGTTGACAACGTCACATTAACCTAAAGAATCCGGATGCATACAGATTTAAA
Source organism: Dircenna loreta (assembly GCA_963555665.1). Classification (NCBI taxonomy): domain Eukaryota; kingdom Metazoa; phylum Arthropoda; class Insecta; order Lepidoptera; family Nymphalidae; genus Dircenna; species Dircenna loreta. The sequence continues at coordinate 13,271,626 of OY743088.1, read as the reverse complement.
CGTAGTACCACGTGAACGTCTACGGTCCTTTCCGACCAAGCAAGTAAGCTAGAGAACCCTAGAGATCTACCACCAAAGCGAATGGGGATCACGTAGACTAGATTACATAGGGACAGCCACACCTGACTTTGTAAATTATATATGTGACCTTTAGTTACTGGCTCTACTTTGAATTATTATTTAGCTTGATTTTTTTATTTGCTTAAAATTTCGTTGTATTATAACATAACGATTGTTTATATATTTTTGTAGGAAAGCAGTGCCAAATGGTATGTATCTGTTTATTTATTTATTTGTTTTCACATAGCACAAGAAATTTAGTATGTTCTAAGGTTTTTTCCATTTAATATATCGATTACTTTTAACTTTTTGTAATGGAAATTTCTTTTATTTTCAGGGATATTAAAAAAATCCTTAATCACAATAAAACCTTATTTCTAAATTTGGTGTAACACTGGATTCAATATAACTAAGTGTCAATCATCTCTGATGTACTTGTATCAATTAAAAAGGGACTTATTTATAACAAATAGATGATTTTTTAGACTTTTTTTATATTTAATTGGATAAGTACCTCATAGTGTATTGTGAAAATTAGAAAGCTTTTTCATTTTCTCTTTTAATCACCTCAAGGGAATAAACTGTCTCAAATAAATTGAATTGCCGCCTTACTTTCCATTCTTCGAAGATTTCTTTTCTTTCGGTGGTATTTTCAATATTTTATATTTTTATTCCTAATGAATTAATAATGTATATTTTCATAAGGTCTGAGTTATTATCTTTCTTCAGAGTGTATTTTTGTATTATAATTCTAATAAAATAAATCCAACATTCCAAACATTTCGTAGCCTATCTAGAGTTAGATGAAAACCTTATGTCATTGGTTATTCTTAGAAATTCATTACTGGACCTCAGACTTGTCAAGCTTTTGCTTAATGTTTTGAGAGCGCTTTAAAAATAGTGTGATGAGTAAATTATTATTTTCTTAAATTAAACTTGTTACTTGTATAAGTTTATCAACTTACCAACGATTTTCTACGCAACATATACATGAAGAATACTTTTGACGGAGTTTTGAATTGCTATTTCTGTACTAATAACTTGGGCAACTGGGCGTTATTACAAAAAGTTAGACAGCTTATTAAATAAAACTTATGGGTCTTCGTCTTTCATAAAATAAGAAATGTTATGTGAATCAATTATTATAATATACTTTACTTGAAATAAAATTATATATATTATATAATTTTATAAATTCTATGATACAATTTGTATCAAGGTATCAAATAACAAATATTTGATTAACTAAACAGTTGTTAAGCCAACGATCACTTAGCAATGACGTAGGAATACTTAATTGATATTAAAAACATGACAATTCTATAACCAATGGTGACATTGGATATAGAATTTTGTTGGTGACATTGGTTATACAACAAACCAATTAATTTGTTCATTATAATTATTTGGATGTCTTGAAAACTTTTTAATAAATCTGTTGGAATTATTTATTAAACCACATTTCTTTTATATTCGCAGCTTCATTCCGCTTTTGGTGGATAGAAATAGATTTAATTCCGCCATTATAAAGCCGGAAAATTTTAATACACAATGTATTCATTTTCCCTATTTGCTTGAAAGAGATAATTTAAGAGACATTTATGAGATTTTTTAAGTACCTGAAAAATAATAGATCTAAAACATTATAAAACTTATATATAGTATGGTATAGTATAGTGTGGTAGAGTATAGACTCTAGCTCTACTAACAAATTATCAGTTTATTAGAATATCATAATTTGTTTTACAAAAACTTGCATATGTATCACAATATCATAATAAATATTTCTATTATATCGTTAGGGAAGAAACAAGTAGAAGGAAGCGAAGGTATACGTAAAGGTTTGTGGTAACTCTGAAATACGGGCAGTTCCAGATGCGTTACAAGGAACAGGAAGGTATGAAGGAGAGTAGGCCACTGGAAGGAGTGGGGAGAGATATGTGCATCCGGTTTTCTCTCCATATAAAATGCAGCTTTTCTAGCAACTTAATGCCTAAAACTAATTTATTATTGTTTTTAGTTTTGTAAGGCTGGCCCCAAATTAAGTTTATGTTTTGTAATATAGTATACATTACAAAACATAAACTTAATTTCCATCAAAAAATTAAAAGAAAAAATATTTAATAAAAAAAAATATTATGAAAATCATTTATAAAATATTAAATGTTAATTACGCAACCTTTAAAGTATCAACGCCAAATTCATTTAATTCGATTAAGTATTTCAAACCATTCACTAGAGTTTAATCATCCCAGAACTCAATCGTTTAAAATATATGTATAGGACTTATGAATACTAATACTATAAATTGGAATCTCATTTTAACTGTCAAATCATAAGACTATAAAAGGATTTCAATTTAACTTTATACGAAGTGGAACTCAAAGCGGTGCTAAGTCTTTATCAGGCCATATATATTATTTATTAATTAAGAGCTACTTTTACTGCTTAGTACTAGATTGAAAAAGTTGTGAAAAAAAATCGCATATCTAGAAAAAATTACATTCTAATAAAAGTTTTATTCATTTATATATTTCTGAACGTTTACTCTGTTAAAATTTTAAGCTTTCATACGCTATACGCTGTATTAGAAGCTTGGCTTATTGCTTGACTAAGCTGAAGTAGGATTATTTTATTGTTTTACCCTTTTATATCAACGGTATACTTTGCTATAAGTAATTGGTATCAAATAATATTTGCTATATTTATTTTACAATAATACCTCGTATTTATGTAGCATATTTATCAAAATAATAAAATACAATTTTGTATGTTTTTAGTTTCTTAATAATTCAAATACTTTAAAGCAAAAAAAGAATTAAATATCGAATATATATATATTTAAATAACCATCGATTTCAACTTGTCTGTCTGTCGGATGTTCCACATCGGCAACATTTTATTCAAAGTATTTTTTAAATAATTGCAGAGGAAAAGGCAATTGCAATGACTCCGCTGCTTTGAAGTACACGTTCCAACTCTAAATATTTTACGTGCAATGCTGTACGAAGCTATAAAATAGATCAAGAGTGATATAGACTATTTTATTTATATCACATACTGTATTGAGATGTCCGAGTGTACTTGGCGTCGCATTAAATTTTAATAAGTGTTATGTATTATTAAGTTGTGTATGATTTTTGGGATCATTTATTGTTGAATATTAGCTCTAATATCAATAATAAAGCAAACATTATACTGACAATTTGACAACATTATTTAAAACTATGCTACAGACATACCTACAAAATACTCCTTACAGGAGAAAGTATCCATCAAATTTCATGATTTCATAAAAAAATGTATAATTATACTGTATCAAAATTCACAATTTGATTGTTTATATTATATTTATAGATTAGAGGAACTATTTCAGAATTAATTCCTATTGATTTATCAAATATAACGATATTTTGCTAGCAATTGCACTGGCTGTACAATGCACTTCAACAAGAATATCACATGTAATCTCTTGTTCAGCTCCGCTTCAAATATGAATGTATAAACGATATTGGTGTATCCGTTTGAAAATCAGACAATTTACCACATTTATAGGTGACCCTTTTAACTTCTAATACATATACTTATAGATAATGCTAAATGTCTTTAAAAAATGTGAATTATTTTTAAACCATAAGACAAATTAAGATAATTCCTATATTCATATCCCATTTTGTAAATTTTATATGATATTTTCGTTTCAACTTTCGTTACTAGTACGAATTTAAAACTTAGATAGCAGGTATATTTCGCTATACAAATTAAAAGTTAAATATGTTTTTAAGACAGTCATCCGATAACCGTTCGGTTGGAAAAAATTGTCCGAAACGTCAGGAACAACATGAATGAAATGTTATATTTATATTTACCCGACTGTATTCACGTAGATATTAAATCGGAATGTGCCCGAACAGTTTCGAACCCATTCAGGGTTCTTAATAATGAGCTCTAAGCGTGGTGGACTCACGAAATACAGCCGGATATACAGCAACGTAAATATAACCGGGTAAATATAAATATAATAGTCATGGTTCACGAAAGTAAAAATGATAAAAATGAATGAAATGATTATATTCAAGTAATTGATATGGTTTATTTTACGCAAGTCATTTGCGAAAAATGTTTAATAAAAAATAATTTTGCACCGTGCTAATTATTATGAATAAACCTAAACCTTATATCTTAGTTATAATTACGTAGAAAGAAAAAAAAACAATAAATAAATTCTCTCAATTCTAAGAAAATAGGTCATCGCTAGTTGTGGCCGGATAGTATTTATATTGTTGTCATTAAAATTTATGAAGATTAGATTTTTATATCTTTATTTTCTACTCTAGTGGCCATTGCATTTCATGAAGAGACTTTATTGTTTTTAGTCAAGTGTGTTCTATTGATGACTTTTTGTAGTTAATTTTTACTTGAAGTCACATTTAAAACAATAAATTACTTCTACAAGTTAAGCATATTTATATAAAAAAATATAGGTACATAGTGTTACCATATAATTTGTGGTGCAATTTTCATACTTATACTCATTTATATATATATATATATATATATATATTTCATTAACCTTTGTTTTCCCAAAAACGCATACTAGGCAGTATTTAATGCGGAAAGGAATTCTCTTTCAATCCACCCAGAAATGCATAAAACAAATATATAAAAGGACATCTGAAACAATATTGGTTATTAATTAGGTATTTTCTGAATAAAATTTTATTCAATTATAATAATAATAAATTTCACAATATTTCTTAAAACAATACTATTTTACATTTTATCAATATGGTTGATAATTTAATTATAAGTCGTACAAAGAACATGAATTAATATCACCAATCATATTCAGTGATGATTTGTCGATGTAAACCAATTAAAATTAATATTTCAAATCTTATTGTCATTACAGAATTATCTATATTTTTTTATGGAACAAATTGTTTAAGAAGCTGACGGTCTATCTGATGGTAAGTGGCAATCACTTCCCACGGCCACCTGTGCCAAAGCCAAATGCGTTACCCTTGAGAAATGGGAGGAAATTTTCGTGGAAGACGCAGGTGGGAAAAGTAGGGGTTAGATTGTCAGATCTTTCAGTGATTCACCAACGACCGAACAAAATTCAACCTGCGAGCTTGATCATATGAAAATTTCATGAAAATACCAGAACTTGAGATTATTATATATTGGATTTGACTGACTGAATGCAAAATAAATCTCTTACGGTATTGGATTTAATTGCTCTTATTTTGAACAATAATCAAGATTTTTTATTAAAAAAACAAAAACAATATCCTGTCACAATTATTCCATTCATAGTGAATACTACGAATCGTAAAATGTCTATTTAGTAATAGATTTGTGGAATTTTCAAGCTCGATTTGGTACTCATTCATTCATGTGGTTTATGTCGGAGTATCATTGTGGCAATAGTTTAATTCTATCATTATATTACATTCAATAAGAAATATTTAATTGTTTATATTCTATATACGTGACTAATAATATTTATCACAGTAATTTTGAAGGTTTTTTGACCAGGTTTATAATATATATTGTGTTAAGTGTTTATACAGATTATATTTAAATATAATATATTTAAGCGTCATGATTCTCTGTGTCCATAAATAAGTCTGAGTAACTAAAAAGTTTGTTCAAAGCATTCAAGAAGCCAGATGGTACGAACCTTAAAATATTTTTTAAATATATTCTTGTCTTACTATGACATTTATTTTCATATAGAAGAAATATGTCAACAATAAAACTAAGCAAGGAATAAAAGGTAGGTCATCAATATTCTGAAGAAGTGTTCCAACTCGATACGTAGTGTAAGTTAAATGAAGAGAAGTTCATGAGAATAAAAGACGATATCATAAATGTTACCTAATAGTATGTTAATAGAATACATGCTTAGAATTTTATTAAGATTAAATACTATTTAATCCTAACTATTTTCGATTATCTATGTAATAAATATATATTTTAGGAGATTAAACATATATTTATTAATTAAGTTTATATTCATGTGTATTTATTATATTGTATTTTATTTTTTATTTCATTCCACCATAATGCTTATCGATGTAGACGTGCTATTTGAATTTTCAGAACGAATTACGTCAGCATCGACGTCATACATTCCTGTCATTATTTGTAGACATTACAAGGCAATGAAACATTGAACAAACACAGGCCTACTTATATTTTATAAACATTAACCATGCTCTTAAATACAATAATTATTGAACCTTTATAAGTAATAGCAATTAGCTAATAATATAAAAAACTATTAATCTCAAGATTTCACTTTAACTCTTGAAGGCTACTCACAAAAGAATTATTCTTTCTAACCACCAATATAATGAATAACAACATGGCGAATTTTCAACTAGAAATTACATAAGTAAAATGGTTTTATAAACAAATAACTTGTTACAACCGAAATCGTTATTCATGAAAAATTCTAATGAAATTAGTTAGTAATTTTAAAGCTTTATTAATTTTAATTACTCTTATTTCAAATTTGATGTGTTTTTATCAAATATCAACACGGACGCCATTTTAGTTTCAATATTATCTTAAATATATATTATTTTAGATTCACGAAAATACGTCGATTGATGCCTATAAATCTTAATATTAATTAACTATTAATATTAAGAATTAATTAATTTTTGTTTTTTTTTTATGAGTCCAACAACCATGAAATACTTCGTTAAAAAACACCAAATCAAATGAATGAATAATAATATTTAGAACACCATTATTATTTAAATAATCATTTTGATTTGATTAATATTAATTAGTTAATCTTTTCGAACGATAGTCAACACGTTGGGTCGATAAATAATTTGTACTAGTATATAACAAGTCAAAACGCTAAAATTCTGTGTTTTTTATTTCAATTAGCTTAAGCTTACATAAACTCAGCACTTTCAAACTTGAAAACTAGATTCAAAGAAATGAATGAGAATTACGCAGATTAAAAGTTTGAATAGAGAAAAATCCTATAAAAATATGAGACCATTTTCAATTTAACTTAATACGAAACGAAACTGCTAACTCTGCTTCGAACGCGTTAAATTCATTTTTCTATATAAGAAATATCGAGAAATTGACAGGGCTACTTAATACACTGAGTGCAATCGTGAAACTGTTTGAACAGTTTTAGTCTGTAAGTTTAATGGAAAAAGAATGAAAATCGTATGAATGAATATCCGGCGTAGTGCACATATAACTATATTTGAATCTGAAGTGGCTCTATTCACTTGAAAGTGTTATTAAGCATTGCTTTTTTTGCTGTATTTTCACAACCTCTTACATTTTATATTTATAAATTTGATTATGTTGACTTTATTATTTTATATCAATGCCATTTTATTTATGTAGAAACGTACTTTGAGTAAGGAATGTTAAATGTTAAGGAATGTTATTGGTTTTTATCAAAACTCATCTTTATTATTTTAATAATATTATTAAATTTATTTTAAATATTTTTTTTTTGTCGCATAATCTTGTTACCGTTTTATATTTATCACACCTGATGTTAAAATATATTAGATTCCTAAAAGGTTTCAACGCCAACCTTGAAAGTGACTTACATTTTAGAAACGTTATTTTGTACGAAGGAAACTTAAATATACTTTAAATTATGTTGATGCTTGTCTTGTATATTCGAGAAACATCCAAAATGTTAGTCTTGATGGTCTTAATTGTAAAGTTAATTCTATAATATTAAGAGTTCTTCGTCGTTTTCTCGTAGAATTATATGGATGTAGAACTTATAATTCCTGTAACTGTTAACAAAGTTAGTTGTATTAGCGGCTCTTTATCATAAATATATCTTTGATGAGTGAGAAATTCTAGATTTTTTTATTATGACGTCATATTATACACGTATTATATAAAAGTTAATAATTAACAAATAACTCTATTAGGAAAACACAAGATATAGGGAACAGCTTAAAATATTTTATTCCTATAATAATAATTATTCTAAAATAAATCATGTCCAATTAGTTTTAGTTGACTTTATATTTTACTTCACTTTAATTAGTTCAATGAGTTCAATTTGCTCGCTTCCAGTTAACACGGCTCAGGGCGTGAAATATTAGTACCTACGACTCCCATGTACCTAATAGTTCTGGCCACCAAAGTTCATAGTTTAATATGAAGCGAATAATTATCAATGCAACCTAGATGGATCTTGGTCCTCCTAATCAAAATAATCAGTTTTGTCCCATTTTCTTTATAATTTTTATCACTTTTAAATAATAAAATTTATTAAGAAAATGGCATATATATGTCATAATTTAAATTCATACTTCTTGTACATTAACGTTAACTAGATAAATAAGTTTTAATATATTTTATTCCATAAATGAAAGTTCGTTCCCTGTCGAGGATTTCCAGTTTCTGATTTTAAAAATATCCGATCCTCGCGTTCTATGCGATCTTATCCGGAGGAATTTGTTATCGCATAACTAAAAAAAATAATATTTTATACTAACTAAGCTCTCAGTTTAAAAATGTTTCACAAATGACTGAAAAATGCAGCGGAATATTTTAACTGATGGGTGCAAAAATACCACGCACGAGTTTATAACACAGTGCAAAAATGCATAAATGATATTGGTGGATTTAAATTTGGTTTGAAAGCCGGATAATTCTGACTAAACTTTTTAAATTGTTAAAAACATTTCAATTTCATAAAATAGAAAATAGTGGCCAGTATTTGATTCATTTATGAAAAACAAATTGTCTATTTTAAATAATATCAAGAAACTAAAAAGGGTGTGGTCTAAAATAATTTGCCTCGATTCAAAGTTAATTCTACACTTGTATGGATGCTAGCTTGAATCGATTTTTTGTTAAGCTACCCATCTCTTTTGTAGTCCAAATTTGAAAAGATTTGGTTTTTTTAATTCTTTTTTACAACGTACGCCTGTCTCAATTGGATTTTACGAAAGGTAAACTTTTTTACTTTTTATCCAAAATATTATTGCTTTTATGATAAAGCAATTCAGCAAATATATATTTTCATTGTCTATAGTATATATTTTTTTTCAACTTTATTTATTAATAATCTGTAGAAATGCTAGATTGTTTGTGTTGTGACTTTTTGTTAACGATGAATAATGGAGAACGATGAGTGGGCATTTTCTAGTAACTGTATTATTTATTGTTTTTAACGCTTAGAAGAAAAATATGATAAATAATGGAGGACACAAAACTTATGTAGACTTTTGGTCTTGAGGTCATTTGTTTGCGGATAGGTAACCACTGCAGCTGCACGCGATAATATTTAGTCATATTTACGGAAAATGCAAAGCGGATGTTGCATATTAAGAAGATTTTGCAATTTATGTCAGTCAGATCAGATTATTTTGTTACAGCTTGTTTGTTTGAAGAATGAAGCTGCAAAATATCCTTATTGCAAAATTTATGAGGTTTAAAATTTTATTCTGTATAAAGCATATTTCGTTTAAAAAACTTGTGGTTATTAAATTGTTACTCCTTAGATAGCTTACTCTATCGTGTATGTGTGTGTGTTCCAGAATCAGATATTTACTTCATATAAGATGTTATTCTTTTAAAGAAAATACAATTTTGTTAGAAATATCTGCTGGGACTTTGCATAATTTGATGAAAATTTTAAACTTACTATTTAGCTAAAACATCTTTAGGGAGTAAACTGTCTCAAATAGATTAATTTACCTTACTTTTAGTATTAAATGTTTAATATTAGACAACTAGAATATTATAAAATCTAGAAATTTACTTTTAACAAAATATGCGGTTTCCGAGTTCAAGTAAGTATAAATTAGAGGATATCAAAAGTTCCAATCCTAAACCCTAAAAAAATGGAATAAATGTACTTCTGCTTTAACTTCTCGGTTAAAGTTATTTTTTCATTCAGGTCTAATAACACAAAAGTCTAATTAAGAAACTTTTAGTTTTTAGTAAGTGGGGCGACACTCAGAGTTTGTCGAATCGAGTTATACTAATTGTTCTAATGGGAGGTCGAACTAAAACTACTGTATTTTTACAACTAGCTTTACTTTAAATATAATATGCTGAGTTGGTAAAAGTTTGAATTGATTTCAATGAACTGATGAATGATACGATGGAAATTAATTATAAAAAAAAACAGTTTGTGAAAAAGTATATTTTTGCATTTGTCTATTATACTAATGAAATTACTGTATCGTACAATGAAACTGAATCAGCTAAGCTGAATCTTATAGGCACATTGATCATCGATTTCAAAGGTTATAAGAGAAAATAGCGTGCTAGCACCTTGTGATAGCGAGAGGCTACAATTCAAGTACATTTCGACAAACGAGGCATGCACCTGTGGTCTAGATGCGGTGCTTTGTTCCTATAATTACACTCCAGTTTAATCACATACGGAAACTATGTAAGAAGTGATTCAACTTTCCCGTGGGTGTTGAATGTAATTATTTAAGTTTGTCGCACAATCAAGAAATGTAATTTGTATCACAAACTTAAGAAAATTAAAAAAATGTGCAGCTATTTATATCATTATTTGAATATTAATGAACAATATAGAAAAATAAATTTCTAGTGTCAATATCTTATGTGTTATTTTATTCTATGAAAACTTTTTCATCCGATTGGGATAGAATTTAATTACATGATTCTGCATATTTTTGCAAATGTCCTGCTTAAAAAAAACCAAATCTTTTTTTATATGGCAATGCAATGCAAGCTGTGTATTTACCAAATAATAATAATAAAAGATCAATACAATAGAACAAAAAAAGACAAGATTATTATGAATTAATAATTACTACTACTACTACTAATTACTACTATTACTACTACTATTACTACTACTACTAAAAACATGATTTCATTTGATTCAGAGTATAAACAAAAGACTTTCAAAAGGCTTCTCGGATAAAATACATTAAGAAAAATAACAAAGTTCACTTTCTTAATTTTATTACAATCGTTTTTGTGAATATTCGACACGTATAACGTTAACTGTACTTTCATTTGTCAAACTTTTATTTATACAATAAATAAAAGTTATAACAAGAAGATTTATAGATTTGTATTTCCAAAATAGTACATATATACTATTACTTTAATGCTGTTCTGGTTTTTAAAAGATAATATTTAGAGTATGTAAATAAGTATATTTTGTAAAGAACTTATTTTCTGAAGTTGCTTTATTCAAAAAGTAACTTCTCAAAAAGAGTGACATAGTTATTTTTATTACAAAATGTGGTACTTTTGTGTCTTAAAAGTGCTTTGTGGTGCGAGGATTTTTTAATTAACATTGTTGTTATGGATATTTCCATCATAAGAAAAATTGCAGATTTATGACCACTTTTCAGGAAAAGGAAGGAATGAAGACCAGTGGGCCACAGGGAGGGGAGTGAATATGCTTCCAGCAGTTTTATTTACCGTACTGCAGCTGTGTGAACTACTTTACACGGACCTTGTTTGAGATGGTACTATTACCCCGATGTAGGCTGTATTAGAGTACGAGAGTACAGTCAATTAGCTACAGCTTTATGGTGTGAAAAATTCCTTACGCATAATTAAAAAATAGTCTGAGTTAAAAACTCTTGTTTTGCGTACATCATTGTAAGTAACATGTTCATTCAAATTCTACTGTAAAGCATTTTTAATGAAAATATGCATGCGTTAAATTAGTCTAAATAGTTTGCATGGGGTAACTTCCTGTCTATGCATCACGTTTAACATTTACGAGTCGTCCCTGAATGAGCATAGTAATAAAGTACGGAATTGTTTCACTTCTCTGAGCTGCTCTACATTGTATGATTGCATTCAATGTAGAGCGATGTAACCTACATTTCTCATAAAACTGCATACAATTTAACAAGCGTAGCTTATATCCCAAGTAATCTTTGAAAGGCTTATTGCCTTTGCTTAGTGTTTTTGACATTTTGAAAGCGTGTAAATAGCTTTCAACTTATTTTATTTTTAAAATAAACTCATGTTTATAGGTTTAAAATAAACTCATGTTTTCATAGTATTTTGTGAAACTTAAAGTAAGTGTGTCGGGATTTAGTATAGATTATTTTCTATTATTTTATTCTGTTTTTAGTGAAGATTTTATAAAATTAGAATATATAATAGTTTTTTGTTCCCGTAGTTCAGAAAAAGCCGTTACGTATAAATTTGAATATTGCTCTATATGTCAAAGACAAGTATTAAAATGAAAGATCACTATAAAAAATCCAAAACACAAATAGCTTAAAGATTTTTATAACAAAGCAGTAACTTACTTAATAGTAAACGTGTAAGTTTTGCTAAAAATACTAAGAAAGTTTACAATAATAGCGTGATATTTATAAATTTACAATATAACAATAGTCGCATCGGCTGTGTATTGTTTTCGTTGTTCAAGTACACGAATGTGTCGTTTTGTAACGGATACGTTGTACTTTCAATTTACAAAGTCAAGTAGAATTTGCCGTAAAAGAATTTATTTTTCACCTATTGATTTTCACTTAACAATAACTCATAATATTTATTTATAACGTATTTATAACCTGTGCTACATCATAAAAGCTTTTTGACAGTGAAAATACGATTGGTATTGGTATATTCGTTTTTTATTTATTCGAGAACAAATTTATTCATAGCTTATAACTTTGTTAATCTGAAGATTTATTAATAGTTATAGCTTTATTATCAATAAAATTTAATGTTTTTAAAACTTAGCTAAAAAATTCTATGTTCTTTAATATTTTGTAACCTAGCTGAATAGAATCATTGTCTAGATTTGGTAGAGCGCCAGGTAGAAGATAGCGTCAATTTAGATAGAGCCGTTTATTGTATACAACTTGGACAATATAACCAATTTTAAATATAAAACTGTAAACGTTATATTCGTAGGTAATATAATTTTGATAAACTATTTAAACTTAGAATATATATTTTTTGTGAATAGAAATTCAATGGAGAATTAAATAAATATTATTTTTTCAAAATGTAAATACATATTTGCTCAAATATAACAATCATATACCGTAATATTCCTATTTCAAATAATTTTATTACTTTCGTACGTTTTTTCATATAAATAAAATATAATTCACATTCTTTTTGTACGATATCACAAATTTTCAGATGAAATATCATAGGAAAGATTAAATCTGTATCAATAAAATAAAGCTGAACAGTTTTTTGTTTGATCGATCTAATCTCTGGAACTAGTCGGATTAAAAAATATATATCTGAATTCGATAACTTGTTCATTCAGAACGGTTGTGGGATATATATAATATCACATGATGATTTTGTATGCTTAAACTTGTAAAAAAATATACAGAAACGTAGTTGAAGTTCCATCTAAAAAAAACATTGGCATTGGCAGCACTATCCAGTGCTGCCAATTAATAGTTCTGAACTAACAAATCCAAAACAGACTTGCGAAGCCCTCCTGCAGTCGACGTAGATGAAATTAAGGTCAAGCTAGTATTAAACAGAAGAAAAAGTATTTTAATAATGGTGAAAGACGGCAGTAACTATTAAAAAATATAATATAAAAGTACTTAATAAAAATGCTGTGAAATTACTTCGATCAAGGTTCTTAATAAAATTACTGATAATAAAAATTATAAGGTGACTCAAAAAAGCTTTAGTAACCCATTTGTTGATACCGAATTTTTGATTATTATTATGGACTTGTTATTCTATGGAAAGCTCTAAAAGTAATATAATGTGAAAGGTATAACATTAGTCAAATATTTACTCAAAGAATGTATATAATATTGGCTAAAAAGGGCATTGTATTTTCTTTATCATGTTCTTACAATGCTGTTTCTTCCATATCTTTTTGTGTTATAATAAATAGACGGGATATTTAAGAGATGCTCTATCTTTTTTCTTGTCGGTATAGTTTTTTAACTTAACGATGCAGATTTATATGCGGCTACACATTTCTTTTTTAAATTAGCCTATAGCTAAAATATTTTAAACGATTTAAATACAATTGTCCACTGTACATGAAGTGGTCAAAATGAAATACACTGTTCTATAACAACATGTCTCAGTATAGTGCACTAAATAATGTATCTTATATTTCTGAAAAAAAAAGGACTTACGAAGCGCTTTGAAAGTCTACGCTACCAAAAGACATTGACGTATCTTCTAGGACTGGGTTACCATTTTTGTCTTTTACATACTGATAAAAAACAATAAATCTTTTATGACTTAGTATATTATTTATTCACTTAGTAAACTTGACTTGATTTTTTAATGAAAAGCACATGACATTATTTATAATTCTCTCTTAAATACGAATTAAAAACATTTGATCTAGCAAGTGTTAGATTTTATTGTAATTTTTTAAAATTATAATCTCTTTGTACTGTATTAATCCCTAAAATTTTATAAACCATAAATACTTATGAATAAAGACATCTAACGGGTTCGGGAGCTTACGTAAGTACAGCCAGGTAAACATACATATTTAATAGTATTCATGAATCATCAAATTATTAGTTTATTATTATGTAACCTTAATAAAACTCAAACACACCAAATATATTAGCCGCCTTTGTTCCATATAGCCAGACCGATTCTATAAAAACAATTCAGTCTTCCTGTCGCCGACTGTGCTAATTAGACGAGAGGTTTTATTTTTTTTATTCTAGGGCACCATAATTTGTCTGGCTTTATTCTATCTTTTCAGTTACCACTTTGATATCAGGCTGTGACATAATATTAATGATTGTTTTTAATATGAATAGTGCCGCTTACTTTTATGCTTATTTTTTGCTGTAAGATTCTGCAAAGATCTGGTAGTTATAACAAGACAGAACTCAAGATTCATGCTCAAAATATTGAAGCTTTATTTCAAAGAAATTTTAATTTAAAAATACTATAACGTTCTATATTTCATTTAAAGATCTCATAAACATTTCATTATTAATTAAATATTCTAAGAAGGACATAATTTATTAACATTTTAAATATGAACTTGGTAGATGTTATTTAAATTTTGCTTTGAAACTAGGATAAATATTGAAGGGAATAAAAAGTTAACTCCGTTTCTACATAATTCAAAAACACATTTAGATTTACCCGAGATTTAGATGAGCATATTTTAAAGCTTTAAAACTCGTTTACTATAGATCAGTATAAAATTACTATGAAAGTTTGAAAGGTTAAATGGTGTTTGATATCCCAGTGTGCGGTTTTGTGACGGTCGATGTGGTGTGGATGAAGTTAAGGTGTCAGTGATTAACTGTCGCTTGTAATGTTTAAAATAGTATTTGTTTTTTTCTATTTCAAATGAGTCATATGAAAAGAAAATACATCTGGTTGTTGGTCAAAAATATTTAAGGTTTATTCCAATTGGGTAATTGTAATTGAGGAAGGAAGAGAAAAAAGAAGAGAAGGCTTTTCCCCTATATTCTTTTTTCTCTTAGGGCATTAAAATGTATAAAAGCCGATGTTTATTATAATAAACAAGTTTAGTTTTTTAGTTTTTTTTTTTATATTTAATAAAGGTATAGGAAAAAAGGTTAGTTGTGAATTAAATGCTATTTGAAATTACAAAGGCTAGTGTTTTCATTGATATACTCGTAGTATGTGGTTTTTAGATGTTTGTTGCGGTTTAGTCTTAGCGGGACAGTGTTTGTGCCCAAATGTTGGTTGTACTGTTTAAAGGACTTTAAATTCTGAAGAGAAGTTTCTTGGACATTATGAGGCTGTGTGGTTGTGTATCTGCTAGGAATTTGCGTTTTGTAGTTACTAAATATTCATAATTTAGTTTTTTAATCTCACACAATTTTGATACTTGAATTGACGTAAAATCAAGAAAAGTTAAAATATATTTTTTTAAATTAGCACTCCTATTTTAGGTTTGAATACACATGGTGCCTGGATTATTAGAAGATCGTTCTTTGTCAAATGAAATCGTATGTCTAAATTAAACAAGGAGCGGAAAAATGCATGTAACGTTATAAAATTTTAATTTGGGGATCAATAATTTGGAATAATATATATCATGTATGTACGAGTATTCCAATCATATTATTTCACGTATATATTACTTCTGAAACGTCCAGATCTATTCACAATGCTCTAAATGGTATTTCAATGGATACCCATTTAACTTATTTATTAATTTGTAAATTAAGTTAAACCGCACTATGAACATTTTAAATAATGCGGTGACAATGTATTTCAGTTTATTGTTTAATTCAATTCCGAAGCTCGTTGACGTACTGTTAAGCGATCCATGAATATAATATGATTCTTAATAAATATTTGTAAATAGCTTTTGTTCATGATTTCATTCATTTGAGCGCTTTATAAACAGGAATTATTATTCCAGATATATTTGTATAATATTCATAAAAAGGGATTTATCCAACTCATTAAAAATTTGCCGAACTCATTAGTGTATATGTTTTTAAATGTTTTATATTTATATTTTAATAATTTAGTATTTATTAGCTTATCATAAGTTAATATAATAAATAATAATACAATAATAAATACAAGTCTAAGAATAGATCCATAAATAGGTCGTAGCTTTCAGTAAATTAAACCGTTGCAGACAATTTTATAAAAATATCTTGAAGATGCATTTTATCCGTTACAATGGTCTCTCCAAGAGAATATAAGATGCCGATCTCGAATGTTGCTTTTTCATCTTGTATTCGAAAATTCTTTGTTGGGTTCTTTGGGTACTATTCTTGCGATATTTTTGTTGTTTCCTCGCGGATGCACTTATGTATTTTGCTTTAGTGAACAATAAAAGCGTATTTTTGAAGTTTCTTAAGATACCAGAACGTCTCTTGGTGGTTATACTATCTGTGAATTCGTTTCATTCTTATAATATTTTAAATACAAAAAAAAAATACTTAAATTAGTTTTCTTGTGAAGAATATGAAATAATGATAAAAATTTAGACAAAATTTAGTTATAAATTGCAATCGAATGTTATCCGAAAGTAATATATAAATAATGTTTCGGGGCAACTGACCTCCTTTCGAAAATTGTAAATCGTTAAATTTTATTACTATCAGGACCATATTGGGAGTGATATTTTAAAAATGTTATGAATTAAATGAATTATTGCTTTAATTTTGAGCTTAAGCGTTTGACTTATAGGTCGTAAGTTCAAGATTTAGTATCCATATATAGAAATGCAAATATGAAGACTATCCAATTACATTCTCCAATGTGCTGATAGAAAAAGTTCTAAAGGCTCACCCCAGGAAAGATATTAGTTTACCGGAGGTCTCCCAAACAAACTAGTTGGAGACTGCGCCGAGTTTTATCAAATTTATTCCGACTATTAGAGCGGAGAAACCCGGTATTCTTTGTGAAAAAAGTTTCCCTTTATCATCCAGTCCTTTTGGAATACAATGAGGTAATGGAGTAATGAAGGCAAGTTTGGAGTATGTTTTTACGTTTAGCTGAAACTGTTCTTGAAACTTTGATGCTATTGTGGTTAATGTTGAAATGGTCAAGATTATTTATGGAATGTTTTTGTGCTAGGCGGGCTTTGTCTACGCTTTTGAAAGTCAGCTACGGAAATAAATATATAGGATATAATAATTTAATGGGATTTCCTTTGAGATAACATATTATGATATGTTTTATTAATTTAGATAATCTATTTGAATTAAAATACTTAACATTTCTCTCTACGACTATTAATTGATAGTTTTGGCTAACCTAACTAAAATGTATTATTGAATTGTTTTTAATAACTGAAAAAAATAAAGCTTGACAAACAAAAGTTATGTATCATAACTGTGCGCAAAAAATATATCTTTGAAATCTGATACTTATTCATTTTAACATGCGTATACATCTTTTTTAAATTATTAATATTGTCCAATGTATTAGTGTTAGTGTATTTATTTTAGTGGTAGCTTTAATAGTAAAAAAAAAAAAATTATAAAACATTTTTTGAAAATCAAAATCTTGATTTTGGTTAACTGGATTTATTCACATATTTATTATTTAGGTTGTAACTTTATTCCGACTCAACGTTTGTTTATTCGTCTTTTTTAAAGACTAAAGCCTGAAGGAAAATAAATAACAATGTTTTGTGAACGGATATACTGATATAAATTGGGAAATCCGAACTACAATTGAATATTATATTGTATTAATACTGGCTAGGAAGACGATTGTTAATAAAATATAGGTAAATGTATATCTCAGTTTTGAAAATCAAAGCATCGACAAATTTTCAATACGGCCCCCAATTTGTACTAACAGATAAAGCCTCATTCAAGTCCTTGGAGATATTCCTTTAGGCAATTAAGTAAGCGCAGTTTCGCTGTAACAAGTCACGAGATTTAGCGCATTTAAAATATTAATAATAAATTGATATTTTTTTTTTATAAATTATAATTTATTTTACGCTTTCAATTGCAAGTATAAGCTCTATCATATAAATAAATTAAAGCTTATATATTATGCTTATTGTTGAATTAAATACGTTTTTATTTTTCCATCCCTAATTATGTTATTTTTAAATTGTAATGGCGAGAAGAAAATGAATAAAAGATAGAACCAAAAATAAGAACCAAAATATATAAAACTTCCTTGCTCTTTCATCTTACATCCACCAAACACCATCCAACAAATTTCGTAATATCCAAATTAGATTCGTCTCTAACCCCTTGGGGACTCATAATCTGCACAAAGCTAAGTCCGAAGTATAATGTCAGCTGAATCTATACGCTCTCGTGAATCCAACATCCGCTAAATAGATTACGAAACCTGTTTCAGGATGAGATTTGCATGATTTTTTGTGACAGCAAATTTAAGCTTGTCAGTTTAAATTATAATAAATAATATTCCGTAATATATGGAACATTAAATTACTTAAATTCTGAACTTATACCTCACAAAATTTGTTGTAAGTTTTTATAAGATATTTTGTTTCTTATTTAGAAATGATATCAAATATTTACGTTCCTTAAACCGTGAATATGACAATTTGATAAAGGTACATATTTCCTTGAAATAAAATAAGTTTTTGAAACTTAATAGGAAGTTAAGGATATACGTATTCTATATATACTTATACAATGACGGAGAAACATACTCTCGCCTCAATAATATCATTAAAAATGTACTGTGACTGATGACCATTTAGTGGCGGTTGCTTAATGAAATATTTAACACTGTATAGTTACGTCCAGGACCAATAAGGTCGGCTTAGATAAGTTGTAAGATAATTGATATTATTTATAGCAGTTTTATCATATTTTTTTTATACTAACATTAATGACACTAGATTAAATGACTTTCAAAGTTAACTATTTAACTATTCAAGTTATAATAAAAAATATAATAATAAAAAATATTTTTTATTATAACTTGATTCAGACTTTTATATTTGCAACTCTTTTTTAAGCTGTGAGGAATTACTTAGTTCTTTAACACGGTAGAAATATGCTTTTATTCATACAGTATTTTGTTTAGTGCTTATTTATTTTACACTTTTTAAAGAAGCTTTTAGTTTATATAATAAATTTATGAATTGTATTATTAATTTTAAATTGATAGGAACCCAATAAATTATTTTAAAATGGTGGATATTATAATAAATATTGAACTCAATTTTATATAACTAGTCATTAAACATGCCCAAATGATCTTGGAAATTTAATGTCCTTTTTTTCTCCAATTAACAAAATATTAAATAAGAATAAACAATATTCTGGAGTTTGTTAGTAAGTATTAGTATCTGTTTTTTTTTTGATAAAACACTATAAATACTTAAAAATATATATTTCAAAATATATTATATACATACAAAATTCAGTAGATAAAACATTTATTCTACAGATAAAACGTCATGTTTTTAAAATAAAAAGATAAGATATATAATTGTAATAATCACAAGGTATGACCTTAACATAAACAAATTACGCGTGTAAATAGCCCTTTTCAAAATGTAATTAACCAAAATAATTAGAACCGCACGTAATAAAACATACATAAATTGAAAGGCTCACGTCTAAACAGGGAGGCAATTTAGTATTCCGACGTTAAATTAAACAGATTCTCTGATTCAATTTATTATGTCTCGAATCACTTTAAGGCCACATTTAAAAAGTTCAAAAAAAAACGTTTATAAATGTGAAAGATTATATCTCGTTTAATGTTGGTATTAATTAGTCAATTTTTAAAACGTTGGCAGTTTTAATTTGTTATGGCTACTGTACATGTAGCTAGCATTGATTTTATTTATCTGATATATTATTAAGTTTCTCATTTTATTGTATAGCTTGCGTGGCCTTTGACCCGCGTTTCCTTTATTACTTCAAATATATGATGTCTACCCTTGCTGTTACCTCGTATAAGGAGTAAATGTTCTATGTAAGTTATCACTCGCTCCTTTTACGTTATAAAAAAATAATACTATATTTTTATACAATTTGTCAAACAATTTCATATCAGAAATAAAAAAAGTCACCCTACTTCACATAATATTTTGTTAGAACATTAAAATTCTGCTACGATATAACTTGGAAAATGTTAAATAGTTTTATTTTGTTTGTGATTTAGTCTACTTTCAAGGCAACTACTTCCATTGTCAACCGATGCATAAGTTCACACGGTTTATTTAAAAATATTACTTATTTATCTTCATTTAAAAAACTATGTTTTAAGGATATGAAAAAAAATATCTATATTATATTTCTTTTCGTGAGCGAACTTTTAACACTTTGGTTAGTAAACTATAAGATAAAGACTTCGATTAACTAATTTATATATATATATATTATATAAAACCAAGCAGTTGTTTCGACTTTTAAAACCATCTGAAATTAAAACAAAATTAAAGACCCAAAGCGTCTATAAAATACGAATTCTCGCTTGAGAAATGTTGGAATCATTAAAAATCCCTAACTGACAAAACAAAGCATTCTCGTTTCATCCTGCTTTTCAAAATTCAAATTGAATATCTATCACGAGTTTTGAGGATAAAAAATGTACTCCGAAAAACCTCAATGAAGGCCTCGGGGTTTGTTTTTTTTTTTTCTAAGTTGGCGGATTCGCTACAAAAAACTGGCCAACAATATGTTTTCGATAATTAACGTGTAGTATGTGACACTAAATATTTAACATATATCAGTGGTTTTTAGAAGAACATATTCTAAATTTTCTTTATTCTATAATTTAATTTAAAACGAATATAGTTTTTTAAATATTGCTACTAATCAATTTATCGTGTTGAAGGCGATATTTATTTTTATTTTTCTTTGAATACTCAATCACCTAAACTTAAACCCCCGTATCTAGTTACTGTCAACTTAATATCTTTCAGTTTAGTAATTATATAGATAATAACTTTGTATTTCATTGAATTATTTTGCATTAAAACGAAAAGTAAATAAAATCTACCATAAAATAAAATAATATAATATAAAACAAGCGTTTAAAACCGGTTGTACCCAGTAAATTCCAGATCACTCTAGAACTCCGCCATATTTCGTGCGCCGCGTGCCGACATCGCGTAGCAGAAATTTAATTCCAAGGCACCTTGCGCTCAGTTTGAGCTCAAAGCGTACATTTCATACCATCACATAAGGTATATACCTGTGGCAATTTTAAAAGACAAACCGCTTAAATGCATTAAAGCAAAAATTGCAGACGGTTTTTATCGAATGCAGCGTTACATTGCAATTCTTTTAATAGACAAAGTACACTTTGAATACAAATATGTACCATTTTGTATATTTATCCAAAATGTTTGTTATTCATTCAATTAAAATTTTGTTTACTTTACTTTGCCTTAGAAAAAGTTTACCTGTAAACCGAAGTGCTACCATTACATTATAATTTTTAAAACAGTATTACAATTATATTTTAAGCTAAACCCGGTTTAAATATAGACCAATCGTCCAACAGAGAGCCCATGCTTCAAGTAATACGCATCTAGTACAAATGTAGAACGGCTTAGACTAAGCTGGGATTTCGAAATATAAGTACAAGCTTTGAGCTCGTTTTGTCTGAAATAATATTTGAAGATATATATTACATTTATTTGAAATGTGACATAAATATTAACTTCAATAATTTTTTCATATATTGAGAGCGTTGATAACTTTTTTTTAACTTGAATTTGAATTTGCTAGTAAATATACGAGTATATAAAATGTACTTTTAAAGCAAATATTACCGCTGCTTTTACAAATGCTGAACTGAATTTGATTTTATTTTTAACTTTTTTCTTTTGAGATTAAACCCTATGTGATGAAACTCTTTTATTAAATATTCATATAAACTAAAAAAATAATATTGAAATAAAATCCATATACGATTGGATATTTTTCCAGTTGCCGACTCACTCGGAAATCTTTTAATATACGCTTGTGCAACTAAGTCGCACTTTATAGGATTCTGAAAGCTACTTTAGACTCGATTTTAGTTTATCCTTTATGCATTAGACTTCATTTTATTGGATTTAAGGTCTTGTTACCTCAAGTCATTGGTGTCATAATAAAATAATAAAGTTCAAAATCGTAAAATTATTTTAATGATTACTTTTAAAATAACGTTCATAAAAATATTTAATTCTTCGTTACCTTTTTATCAAAATGTTTAATTAAAAATGCATCACGTTATTTTAACAGAAGTTTTAATCCAGTTGAAAAACGTGTGGCTTAAAGTGGCTTGGCTGAACAAAATGTTACGGATTTGTTAAGTTTGTGGCGTGTTTCCCTGCAGTTGCATTACAATAGGCTTTGTCTCGAGAATTAATAAGACCCTTTTTGTTTCAACGTTTATTTATATTACCTAACTTGAAATAATATAGATATTTTGCTTTAATAAATGTAAAGAAGTGTTGGCTTAGTGTTTGTATATATTATATACAAAATTATGTTATAGTAAAAAGATATTTAAAGATAAGCTATCTAGTTCCATTATAGTAAAGCAAATTGTAATTAAATTTTCTAATTGCTGAGTAATGACACAAACAAAATGTGATAACTTGAATTTTAATATAAAAAAAATAAATCATCAATCAAGCACTGTCTGGATAACTCCTCATATTTTTTATAACAAAATATGCAAAAGCTTGTTTTAGCAACTGGCTAAGTTGAAAACAAATAATTATGTTAATAGGTCAACTGTATAACAATACACTTTTTTCCAATTTATTCAAGTACTAAAAATAAATGTTATAATTAACTGTAGAAATAATTTTATATTTGTTATATTTAAACTTTCGTGAACCATGACTTTTATAAAAATATTTACCCGGCTGTATTCGTGGAAATATATATAAATGTGCCCGAATAGTCTCTTATATTCTAGTATCTATTATAATTTTCCAAAATATTCAATAATATTTGAACTCTAATGAATAACTTAATCCTTCATTCAAAAATGTATCTGTTCATAAAAATATTTAAGACAATATTTTTTATCAATTTTGTTAGCACAAAGAGTTTAAGAAGAAGAAAGAAGAAAAAAAGTTTCAGATAGATATTTTGGTATAAAAATCACACTCATTCATGAATATTAGGAACGCTTTATTTTATACTGTTCTTGGCTGAATACGACTGCTAGGTGAGGTTAGACATGTGAGTCATATAAACAAATGTCTATAGAGACATCAGAGGGCTTCAACCTTGTAAATATTGAGGCATCCAATAATGCAATAATCTTGATTCAATCTTCGTCTTTACTTAAAATAATCAACTAATTAAATATTAATACAATGTATTAATAATAAGTTTTTGCTTGATTATTAAATTTTAAAACATCTCACCCCCTTAAATAATAACAAACACATTTATAAATTTGTTCATTCATTTAAGTTAATAATAAAATATTGTTAGACTTTCGGGAATTTGGAGTGCTAAAAACTGGGTCACTTTAAATGTCGTCTCTAAAAATTGTATTTTCTTTATACACATCTTTATTTCAATTATTCCAATAATATTTTTGTTTATGATGAAATTATTATAATCATTATCTCCCTGTCGGAAGAAAATGATTATAAAAAAAAAGTCAAAAGCATAATTGAAAACTCTTGAATACATCGACATTCATATGATAAAGAACTTATAAATATTAAATAAAAGCGGTCTTAAGAAACTCTCAAACAATGAAGGAATCTCGTATAATACAGAGTAGATGTGTTTTGTCAAAGTTTAACAATACATTATATTTGTTTGCGTTCGAGGTAACATTCTTTATTTATATTTATCGGGATTATCGCACGCTTTCTTTACATGTTGCCAAGTTTTTAAATGATATTCAAATGGGTTCTGGAATTTGTACGCAGCATGTCTTTTTTTACTTCAGAAAATAAAAGAATATATTAAATAAATAAAAGATCTGGCCTTATAAATATTTTAGCGAGTAAATCATGTTATAAATATAATGTATTTTTTTTGGGTTGATGTGACACAAATTTAATGATAGCCGACACCCCAATTTCCATACCCTAAATTTCTTTGTAACACGGCCTTTGCCCATTAACACGCTGTTATTAAAATACTTCCTTGTCATATAATAAGGTCAC
Source organism: Dircenna loreta (assembly GCA_963555665.1). Lineage (NCBI taxonomy): Eukaryota > Metazoa > Arthropoda > Insecta > Lepidoptera > Nymphalidae > Dircenna > Dircenna loreta. The sequence goes on along the minus strand of OY743088.1, from coordinate 13,247,037 downwards.
AAAAGATTTTGTTAAAAAATTAAACCAAGACAAAAATTACTGAAAGGGATTTTTTTTTGTTGTATTTTTATTTTTTATTTACGTGGCTATAACCGTTGGTGCGATCAATTTTTTTGGGGTTTATACAATTTGAATTGGGGTTGATACAAGACGTTTAACTATAGTAAAATTATTATAAAAATATAATTTAATGGTTTAAAAAGTACGTCTAGAAAATAAAAATAATAAGCTCTTACGGTGCAGGTGTTGGACTTATTACTAACACGTACAACACAAATAAAGCTTACCTTGTAACTCTGTACCGAAATTCATGCAATTCAAGTGATATAATTACGTGCAAACAAACAGAGACTATTCCGCCCTTCTTTATGAGCTTTGCGTCCACAAATTATGTTCTTTTGCCAACTAGTAATTATTACATACAAGTGCATACATTTATTTTTGTTTCATGATTAAATTTTTCTTAATTCTTATATAGTTATTATAATTCGCCTTCAGTGACTTAAATATAGGTCTCACTTAAACATAAAGTATAATAATCCACAAGACGGAGATGTAAATTATATCTGTCAAAGAATACAAAAATGATATAAAAGGGTCAACGAGATGTAAATCGCTCTCCGTAGCTATGATGCTATATTTGCATAGTTCCTCGAGAGACAAAGTCAGGTGCAAATGACACGTAAGCGTTCCGCTATTCTCGTATTTGAAATTCATTATTATTTTAATTGCGGTAATAAATGTATTTTTTCTGTTCATCTATATATATATATATATATATATATATATATATATATATATATATATATATACATATATATATATACATATATACATATATATATATATATATATATATATATATATACATACGTATATATGTATATATAAACCATCCGTGAGTGACTAAATGACAGTCAACTCACTGCCGAAAGTACTTATTGCAAGAAGTGGAAATCTGTCATGTATTTATTTTCCTTGGAGAGTGTAGCAGGTGAAAAACCTTTTGTATGACAGTTTTACACCGTAGAAGATAATGAAATAAAAAATATGAATTTTAGTTGTTTACTGCAAATTAATAAATACGTAATAAGATAAAAAGCTGAAAATTGGTAATCATACTCTTTGTCTTAAATTAAAAATAAAATTTTCAAGATTTTTTGGAAAATCCCGATAAAGCTTTTAAATATAAAGGGTTAAAAGTAAATAGAGATATTTGAAGTAATAGACGTGAATAATACTTTTAGTACTTTATATATACGTGTCGGGGGACTTAATTAGGACATGTAAATTCATAAAAAAAGAAAATAACTAGTGTCGGACTCGTCTATAAAGGGTTCCATTTTGATTTCGTTAACGATGACGCTTAGACCATCTTTGTATGCTTCTAATTCTACTCGGGCAAAGCCTTATTCTACTAAACCATATTTTGGAACAGAAAAATATATTACATCCTTAAATAAAGTTCTCAAAACATTACATAAAAGAACCCAGTTATTAACTTACTATCTGATGTAATTGAATTAGAAAAATATTCATTCTTACATGCAGTTTTTCTAAGCTTAAAACATTTTTATTAAATAAAAATAAAAACCAATCTTGGAGTACTCTCAGCTAACCTAACCCACTACATTATTTTCCCTCTGTCGCACGTAATTGCGTTGACTGAATAATTTAACACCTTGCTTTAGTTTTTTATTTTATTACATTTCCACTTTAAAATTAACATACGTTGTATTATTACCTTCAAATCTAGCCACTCAAGAAATAAAATAGTCATTACTTTTTTTCAAAATATGCAAAATGTCTTAGACAATAATATATATATATATATATTACCACGTACTTTATGAAAGAGGATAAATTGCTTAGTCAGTAGTAAAACACATTTTATTATAATATTTTAATAAGCTATGTCAAAAATATGTAAAAGGTAAGTAATATAACTAGAATTGTTATTAACACAACACACTTTGTTACAAAAAATGTTCTTATTATGTTTTTTTTTATCTTTTTCACGTTGGATGAAAATAAAAACTTATTTCAATTAAACTTCAATTTAAATTTTTATGATATACTAGCTAACCTGACAGACGTTGTCCTGTCTATGAATATTGAATTTGAATTCTAACTAATATATATAACTGGACTGATTTTTCTGCCCAACAAATATAGCTTGCAATATGAAATTGTGGTTGACTTACACGTTTTAAAAATATAATGACTCAAAATATTGATCTGGAAGTAAAATAACAGTAGGTAAAGAAATCCCTAATACATTTAATTAACAAGTAATACGTATCGTTTATTCAAATAAGTAATCTCACGGAGACAGTACTTTAATGAGATATTAAACCCAGAAGTATATACAAATTATTATTAATGAATAAAATATGTATAAAGCATGGCAGATTCGCGGCGTGAAGCGCGGCTGAAGTTCACGCCGCAAGTCCACCGCGGTTAGAGCTCAGGAACCCCGAATGAGTTCAAAACTAGTCGGGCACTTTCCGGTTTAAGTCTGCGTGAATACAGTCCGGGTAAATAAAAATATTTTGATTTATATTAAAACAAAATCCCTCTCAGAAGGTAACGATGATAAAAAAAAAACACCTCAAAAGCATGATTGAAAACTCTTGAATACATCGACATTCATATGATAAAGAACTTATAAATATTAAAGAAAAGCGGTCTTAAGAAACTCACAAACAATGAAGGAAGCTCGTATAATACAGAGTAGATGTGTTTTGTTAAAGTTTAACAATACATTATATTTGTTTGCGTTCGAGGTAACTTTCTTTATTTATATTTATCGGGATTATCGCACGCTTTCTTTACATGTTGCCAAGTTTTTAAATGATATTCAAATGCCTTCTGGAATTTGTTCGCAGCATGTCTTCTTTTAATTCAGAAAATAAAAGAATATTTGAAATAAATAAAAGAACTGGACTTATAAATAATAAGGTAAGTGATTCTTGTTCTAAATATAAATCTGTATTTTTTGAGTTGATGTGACACGAATCTAATGATAGGCGACACCCCAATTTCCATACCCTCACTTTCTTTGTAACACGGGCTTTGCCCATTAATAGGCTGTTTTTAAAGCACTTCCTTGCCATGCCATGTTGTATAATAAGGTCACAAAATATCGAAGTTTAAAATACAAGGAAGAGCGAAGGTAATATATTAAACTAATAGGTATAAGTTTTTGTTTTGTTATAAATAAAAAAAAAATTGTTTTTTATTTTATCGTTCCAAAAATTAGATCTTCAACAGAGTCAATTATTGTGTGACACTGTTACTTATATTGCAGTGCCCTACGAGTCTTAGGAATGGAGAAGATATATGGTTTATAACCGTTGGTGCAGTCTGATAGAAACCGTTATATACATGATGTTTAACCGTAGTAAAATGATTAACAAGTAGAATTTTATTGTTTAAAAAGTACGTCTAGAAAATAAAAAAATAATCTCTTTCGATGCAGGTGTTGGACTTATTACTAACACGTAAAACACAAATAAAGCTCACCTTGTAATTCGTACCGAAATTCATGCAATTTAAGTGATATAATTACGTGAAAACAAACAGAGACTATTCCGTTCTTCTTTATGAGCTTTACGTTCACAAATTATGTTCTTTTGCCAACTAGTAATAATTACATACAAGTGCATTGAGTTATTTTTATTGCATATTTTTATGATTCTATTTTCTATTACATGGAACCTATATGTGCTGCATGCATATATACTACATGCATGCAGCGTTTAGTATAGGAGATAATAAAAGATGGTTGAATTAATTTTCAGTTTAATAACTTAACTATAGAATTATATAATAAATATTAACAAGTCAATTCCATTCTGTAGAATAACTTATCAAAAGTAACTTAAATATACGTTTAATTGAAACAGAAAGTATAATACCGAGAAGGACTGAGAAGTAAATGAATTCTGTCAAAGAATACAAAAATGATATAAAAGGGTCAACGAGATGTAAATCACTCTCTGAAGCTATGATGCTTTATTTCCATAGTTCCTTGAGAGACAAAGTCAGTTGCAGATAATAACATATTATGTTACAATTAATTACGTTATTATTAATATATTATTAGTAATTACATTTTACAAACATTTTTTTTTATAATAAACTTATTCTGACGAGTATTCTTTATATTTATTTTTTATTTATTGAATGTTAATTTTAGTTGGATTGTAGTAGTGTAGCTCTATACTAAACGTATTGATTTAAAATGCTGTTAGTAATTAAGAATTTATATGACAAACATACGAGAAGAATACCAGAATAATAATAAAATAATACATATCATTTTTATTAATATGATTTTTTCATTAAATTGTTAAACTTTATTTTTAAACCGAAAAATTATATTACATGTTTTAATGTAGTTCTCAAAGCATTACATAATAACTATTTGATGTAGTTGAGTGAAATAAACATCCAGTACATGCAATTTCTCTAAGCTCAAAACATTTTTATTAACTAAATATAAAAACCAATCTTAAAGCACTCTCAGCTAACCTAACATACTACATTATTTTCCCTCTGTCGCGCGTAATTGCGTTGACTGAAATATTTAACACCGTGTTTCTGTTTTTTCATTTTATTAAAATTTTACTTCAAATTTTTCACAATAGGTTCTATTATTAACTTTAAATTATTACACTTAAGGAAATGAAATCATCAGTTGGTATTCATGGCTTCGTTATAACTTTATTAAAGAGAGTTGCTTGAAAAAAAAAATAGAATGATATTTTTATAAGCAATATCAAAAATATGTAACAGACAAATAATGCAACGGAATCGTCATTAAGACAACGAGCTATGTTTCCAGAAAATATATTTTTATATTTTGAATGATGTTTCATGTTTAAATCAAATAAAAAAAAACTTGTCGATATATTATGTAAAACTCATCCGTAAAATATGGCAGTAATAATTTTCAAAATTGTAATAATTATTTTGTTTTTAAATAAAGGTGAATAAGATATGTCTTAAGCTCATACAATAACAAATATACATGTTGTATATTTTTTAATTTATTCCTGACCTTTATAATAGTCACAGAGACTACATCATCATCTTGAGTATTTAAAAACCTGATAGTAAATTTCTACATGAAGTGGATAAAGTGATGAATCTGAATTTATACTAGACATTGAATGTAAATAAATGAATAAATCTTGATTACATTTATTTATTGTAAAGCGTTTACTTGATAATCCTAACAGATTAACCGAAGGTCGTAGATTCGACGCCCTTACTCCAGAATGCTTTGTGTAATCTTTAGATTGTTGTCCCAAATGTAAGCGGATGAATTGTGACAGCTATGACAGTTTGAAAAACTTTGACACAAATTCCCTAACGCTAATGCCACTCTTGAAAAAAATGCTTAAATTTAGATAAATGAAATGAAAAATAAATTGCCATGCATTCGAACCCATGACCTCTAGGAATATTTTCTTGGTCTACCAATTGTGCTTTATTATTATATCACGATTCATTTATTATAATATATTTATTTAAAATTAAAATACATATGACTATATATGTTAATAGTGTTAACAGATATTTCAAACAAAAATAACCTTTGTTTCAATAGGCACAAAAACTTTTTTTAATAAATATTATTTATTTATCACCCTAATTTAAAAATCCTAATTAAAAAAATCTTATTTAAAATGGCGTGACTAAAATGTTGATCGAAATGGTCTGAGGTAAATAAATGGCCTATACATATTATTAATAGCCAACATGAAGCGTTTATTCACATTCAGTAAGTCATTTCAGCGAGACAGTAACATATTGTGATATTTAAACCACACGCTTAAGTCTGGAGCTTATCCAGAAATACCTTTTATCCAGAAATATTTTTTTATAATGACGTCAAGAATAAAAAGTATATTCTAAGTATTATACATAACTTTGTCAGTAATTATATTAAACGATTTAATCACGAAATAATCAGATTGGCTTTGAATTCTTCATAAAACTGCCGTTCTTTAACTACAATGTCATTATCAAAAAAGTAAGTTTCCGAATAAAAAATGCGAGAATCATAATTTCTACAATACTATAATACTAATTATAATAACTGATGGGTAAAGAATCCCCATTGAGACCCGTGTATTATATACCTAAGACAATATTGCGAAAACTATAATTAATTATTTTTAAAACATTTTTTCAGCAGCTGAACACTTCAGGAAGTTTGTGTTCCTAGGTAATGTAAAAACTCGGTAACCTTACCTTAGTCGTTTTTAGTGTAGTACGTAAATACATTTGTATTCTTTCTACTAAGTCCCTGAGTTACTTGTTTTGTTACCATTCCTCATCTCAAAATACTTCTTCGAATAAGCGACTATCGCGCCTCAGACTCGTTGTTAGTTGAAAATGTTATCAATTTATTTAACTAAGGGGGTAAAGCTCGCTTTGCTATGTTCAAGACTTTGCATTTGATAAAAAATAATTTTGAAAATATTACTATTATCTCAAATAAATTTAAGTGTTGCAAGTGTTCACTTAGTGCCAAATGACCCTCATGTTGCTCATAGGAGGACAATACTATACTCTAAAAAAAAAATAAGAAAAAAAGATGCTGAGGAATGCGAGCCTTTACCCATGTCAGTTCTCGTATAGTTATCCTCCCGAAACATTCCCCAGCTTCAAGGAGCCACTACCTTCCTTAGACAGAACCTCTTGAAAAATCACTGTCACATTTGGGAGATAGTTTGCGAGCCGTTGCTTGAGACTTGCCCTTGCGACAAAAAGTAGCTTTGGACCAGTATACAATGCCTATTATGTGGAACAATAAATAATTTTTAACTTTTTCAATTTAAAGATTTTCAAGCTAAATGAGGGAAGAATATTTTTATATACAGTAGTTACCTTAAAATTAGAAGTAAAAATCGGGAGATGAGTCAAATAAATGTTATGAACCTACACGATTGGCGTCAATTGCATCAGAGCACCCGAGGTTGTAAACACCTTACCTTACCTTACCTTTACCTGAGGATATCAAAGACCTCAAAGGAATTCCTTAACCAGAATATGTTGATTGAAGTACGGCGAGATTTACTACTGTAATACATCTCTAAAATATAATCTGATTGTTATTAAGGATAGAATAATATTGAATTCAAGAGACAAAACCAATATTTTTCTATAAACAACCATAGATATATACGTGTTTAAAAGAAATCTAATTACATAAAATAGTAAGCAAGAATCAACAGGACTAAAAAGTTCTTTAAGGTCAAGTTTACAATATTTTAAATTTAGTGTATCATAGTGTAAATATGATATATTCCTGTAATTGAACTTTCCTCTTAAGACTTTTCCATGCATGAAGACTTCTTATCAAATCCTATTTTATAATGTTTTTCTTCAGAAATTATTATATTAAGTAATAGAAATTGTCCAAAATTTTTAGAAGAAAGTAGGTATGGACGGATAGACTACATATAAGTTGTATTAAAGTTAGAAAACACGTTAAAAAAATAAATATATATATTTTACAACTTACTGTGACCACAGTGAATAATAATATACTTCGTATTTATTTTACTTAAAAACAATACATACAAAAAGCATTCATGTTTTGTTTTAATTAGATATGGACGATGAAAGTACAAGAATATCTTTTCTCAAACAAATTTAATAAAACCTATGAATTTTAAAAACTAGAACTACGACTTGTTTACATAATGTCTGCACCTGACTCTGACTTTCGAGGAAATATGCAAATACAGCATCATAGATTGAGAGAGCGATTTACATATGGTTGACCCGTTTACATCATTTTTATAGTCTTTGATAGAATAAATTCAGGAACATGAACAGCGTTTACTTTGTATTTTATTTAAACATATAGGTTTCTGCTGATTAGTTTCAGTTATATATGGGGTATTGAAAAATGTAACTAAATTATAATACAATATTTACAAATCTTCAAGAGAATACAGTTTTTGCACTGTAGGTACACAGTAATAAATGCGCGCAATGCTGGTCCAGGTGATAGGGAAAATTGAAACCAACTGGCCTCAGTATCTGAGCTTTTTACCAGTTACTAGGATCCTGGTATCTTTTCAGGTATTTTGTGGTATGGTTTAATGTGGTCCGGTGGAAAATGCCCTAATGCGGCTGCTGCGAGGCTTTTTATTGGCCCATCCACCGTCTACCTCATTTTCTAGATAATAGTGAGTGAGGGAAGGGTAGGTTAGGAAGGACGGATTTAATTGTAGCGCATATACACTACACATTATTTGACACTAGTATAGTCTACCCGTAAAGAAGCGAAATTATATCATAGACATGTTTATGGCGTAACCATTTCTTTTCGGAGTACGCAACCATTTCTTTTCAGCGTATGTAATTGCTTCGAGACGCTAAAAACAAAAAAATATCTTACCAGTTTCTTCATACCGTACGCTTTATAGATAATAGCGCTTGCGATTGCTAACAATACTGTGGCATTCTCAGCGTGTTATACCGGGTGGAGGAGACGCAAATATCGGTGCAGCGTCTTCGTAAGTGCGGCAACTACCCAGCTGCGACGACGATGGAAGAATGACAGAACGACTGTCAAATTGTAATCAAATTAAATCAAAACCTTTTTTGAAAGTCGCATTTTTAAACATATTTTTATTGTCAAAGGTACCAATTAGACAAATAGCAATTAATTGCCACTGATTTGAGAAAAACTGGCAAAAGAAACTCAGAAAGTAAATTAAATTGTAAAAATAAAGTATGATGTTGCTTGTTACACTTTTTACATAAAGATGTTGAATAACAATTAGATATTTTATAATTATTACTCAAACAATTAATACAAAGCTTATTATTTTTAATATAAACGAAGCGTTCGTAAGGAGAATCTTACATAAATTTTGAACAGTTGTAAAAGTGATTACACGTTGCCATCAAATAATATTAATTACACTTAGTTATAAAACTATTATTTTTATGATAATAATTTGCAGATAAAAGGAAAGAGTCACTTTAAATTCGGACTTTGATCCCTTTTCTTGTCTGTGGTCCCGCTTTTTGGTTGAGTTCGCCTTAGTATCGAAAGTTCTTTGTAATTTCTTATAAAACTAACTACGGCTGAAAAAGTTGGTACTCTAGTATGATCGCTTTCAAAAGCAACGAGTAATCTTCCGAAGTGTAGTAAGCAATACAAAATTACTGATAAAGCAAATAAAAAAAAATCTGAATAGCGTTTAAGGTTGCCACATGTGGATAAAATAAAAGGTTTTAGATCAACAGTTTGTTCATTTTAAATGAGAGCTTTGACGCTTAACTGCAAAAAATAACTTAGGCCATTAATGGTTAAAAGTTAGGAATATAATTAGGATGAATTTTGCATGCATTGCAAATTTCATGTATTAATTTATTCGAAGGGTATTTTGAAAATAAGTTCGTATATTATCTATCGTTTTTTATTGATACAAAAGTTCCGATCAAAGTATGATTACTAGTTACATATTTATGTTCGAAATATGTTGCACGTAATGGTTCAAAAAGCTAAGTTAAGTTCTCAATCCATGTTCCAAATGCTATAAAATACGAGTACACGCAACAATGCGACAGAAATGGCATAAATCAATTCATTTTATTATTTATTAGTTACAAATACGAAAGTAATTTACTAACTTAAATATACTTAGTTAATGAAATGTACAGTTAATGTAATGAAATTAAGTAAAAGGTTCATAAATATTTTAAAAGTAAAATAGTAAACCGGTATATTCGAGAAGAAATATGCTCGAATCTGCCTGCAGTGAACGAACAAATGAAGAGCGGGTGTAAAGGAATCCAAAAAACCTAACAATTGGGCTACGTATAATTACTAAAAACTATTATTTATTTTTAAAAATACTATACGTTACATTACTGCACATGTGGAAAAACTATAATAGGTTGCAAATTCACAACAATGCGATGTTATATTTAATATATTACTATACCTAATTAAAAAAGACGAGGCAAAGCGTTTCGTACGGATAGTTGGAATGTCCACAACAAAAGGATGGATGCTCGGTGTGCGTCGGAACGTCCGGTGATGGAAGGGAAATGAGGGAATCACTTACCAAAATGTATTCTATAGAATACTAAGAGGCTCGCGACTCTACTTCTGTATTTTATGCTATGGAGTTGAGCGTCAACCAGCTTAGGGTCACCAGTAAACCTCTTAGCTCGCCTCTCAATTGAGTTCAGAGTTGCAAGATGACAAGTTTGCGGAACCAGCTATTATATGGCCGCAGTACTCCATACACGACCGGATCTGTGCTTTATATAGTAATAGCAATTGTCAAGGTGTGAAGTACTGTCAAATCCCCGCAAGAACGCCAAGATTGCTGGCGGATGCTTTTGCTTTAGACTCAATGAACTGACGAAAGTTGAGCTTCGAGGATCCCTATCCCTAGCAACTGAAGTCGGTCACTTTATTCCAAAGATACATTCTGGAAAATATGAGCAAAGGTGAAAGGGCTCCTTTTGGCGGTGAATAAACACGTCTGCATTTGGGTAGTATTGAATTTAACAAGATTGGCAGTGTCCCAAACGGAAACTGCCTCCAGCTTGTCATTCAGACGCTGCACCATGGTTTCTCTTTCAATCTGTACTTAATCCTTACTGGCCCGAGTAATCGGTAGGTATCTTTCCACAACTGTACTATTCGCATACCCATAGATACCGGGTTTGAGCATATACATATATATGTAGAACAAGAAGAGTTGCAGAAAGAACGAACGATTGCAAAGCAAGAAATATAATTACGTGAGTGATCTTGAAAATTTATGATCATTATATTGTAATTTTGATACAATGTATTGGGAATTATTTTAATTTAACACACTTTATTACTATTATTACAAATACGTAAGTATAAATTATATTTTGTGCAGTTTTTTTTAATTGTAAATAACAAGTAATAAGTTCTGTTTACGAAAATTTCATTGTAGTTTATAAGAATATACTAGATCATCAAAACTCATCAGCAGTGACCTATATAACTAAATTAAATACAAAGTATTACAATTCACAACGTAAAAACATGAATTAATTTTAGCAAAGACTATAAAAATGATATAAACGGGTCAACCAGATGTAAATCACTCTCGGAAGCGATGACGCTGTATTTGTATAGTTACTTGAGAGTCAGACTCGGTTGCAGACTATATGTAAACATGTAGTTTTTCGTTTTTTTTTTTTGTATTTTTACCTTAATACTAATAATTAGATTGAAGATTGTCTTTTTATTTTAGGATCAAAATTCAACGTTTTATGCCTTACAATGTTCTGTTGAGAGCAATATTCCTAATTAGTTTTTATCAAGTACGTCTGCGGTTGCTTTGATAGAAGATGGTGCAAAGTATAAAAGACAATCGTGATAAATGTCTTGTTCACAAAAAAAGATAATCCGATTTAAAAAAGTTCTTACTTCTGGGTTATTTTGATCTTAAAATGCTTTTCTATGATATAATTAATATATGTTATATTTTTGAAATAATATAACGTTTTTAGTTAATGTGTATGATAGTTACTTTTTTTTTAAATATATTTTTTGTGATAAACATTATTTATTAGTTTTTTTTTACTATTTTTATCTGTCTTTTTTAATAATTAATGGTCATAACGTATATATAGTCTCTGGTGTATGGGAAAATATTAATTAATTTAAAAATAATTAAAAGTTTATTCTAACAATTATTAATATTGGTTTTCTTAACTTCCTTAGAAAATTGCGTTGCTTTTATAATAATTTGTAATTTTTGCTTTTTATAGCGTTTTTGTGTGTAATTGATGTTTAATGTAACACATTAAACATATATTTCTTAATCTTACATATATCCTTATCCTTCCTTATCATGACGTTATTATGAGGGACGAATAGTAGTACAAAAACCATGTATCAGGCAAATAATATTACATGTTGTTGCCGTTAATTTCGTTATTACTTACAAACTTTCAGACTTTCCTGTCCGGTTGCACGAACATGAAAAAGGAGACCAGTCCATAAGATTAAATATCATCATACTTACTCGTCGTTTTTGGAAAGTCATCAGATTACATATATAAATTATATAATAAGATTACATATATAAATTAATGCTATTAATTTTCATTCGGTATCTATCATATAAAAAAGCGGTTATTAAGGCAGCTGTTAAACATAATCTCGACATTAGATTTTTGAACGTAACGTAGTTCATCACAAGTTGGTTTGAGTGAAATGGAATTGATGAGGAGATCCTAAGTGGTTGCTTTTGTTGAGCAACCAAGTATTGTGCGTCCCTCACCCTAAGTGTGAAAATTATATAAGATGATAGAAGTCTAAGACGTTACGAGAATTATCAAGTATGATTTGAATAAAAATTACCTTTTATTTTTTATTTCCAAATGATTAAAATTATAAAATACGAATTGATGGTGTTGAAAATATTTTTTAAAGTGTTTCGAATATTTTTATGCGGGCTGAATACCTCTAATGTAAGCTAAAATGTAAATGTTGTCTGATGAAATACATAAATTAGGAAGGTACTTATTAAGCAAATCAATCATTATAAGAAGTTCTTGTTTTCTCGAAATATTAAATTAAGTAAAGCCGGAGCAAAGAGTATTAATATCTTAATAATTTTTGAATAAGAAATGTTTGTCCTTAGTGTGATGATAAATACTAGTTCAAAGAGAAAATAATGTAAGGTGAATAAATAAATTTTATTATTAGTAGAAAATATAAATTAAGATTTATTAACATAACTCATTTAACCGAGACAGTATCATTGCAATATCATACTACGCTTTAGTCTGATGATATATATTTTTTAAATAAATAAAGTAATTCAAAAACTGTTACATATCCGACTCCGATTACTTATTATTAAAATTGTACGCGTATTTTAGCATTCGAAAATTATGTAAATGTTAAGACTACGCACCTCCGCTACAAATAAACCACTTACAAATAAAATAGGTTGTCAGAAGAAAAATATTTATTTTACAAAAAAGATCTGTGCGGACTATTTATAACGTAAATTACTCGAGAGACGTTCTTAAAAAAGTTATTATTCTTACGGTCGTTTCTGAATACATATTTAATAAAATAATTATTATTTAAAAATCTCAAAAACCTAATACTAATACCAAAAACATACTCATATAAAAACAATACCTACAATCAATAAATGCACATAAAAAATGCAAGAAATAAAAATAAACTTGATCCATTATAGGCTTTTGTGTACGCATATACAATAACGTTCCACAAAGTATCTAAGACCTTCCTTTTTTTAGTTTGAAATCTATAATTAAATGTATATTGTTGAATAAATCTTATGATAGTATGCAAGTGTTTTTAGTGTATCACATTTCGAACAAATAAAATCTTAGGTTGTGGATCTTTGATTGTTGATTTATTTGCACGGTTGATACTATAGTGTAGATGTCTTACATTTTTAAATTGAATCAAATTGAGCATCTGTTGAGTATCTATTTAGCTTTTCTCAATAGAGTAGCATTAGGTGGTAACTTCTCAATTTTCAAGGAGGTCTTATAGACAACGGTAATTCCACAGTAAAACTGTTTTATTTATAATCTCATATTCTTTTCTATCCGTCTACTAGTCTAAGTATTATTACATCAGCGTAGTTCTTTAATTTTATCATTCGCTTGGGCGTTTTTCTAAAGTAACGAATTTCTTGGACTCGTTTATTAACGTCATGCCAAGTTGTGACGTTGGGAAAAAACGTCGCATGATGTATTTTTAATAATAGGCCTGAGGTTAGGTGCCGGAACGTTGAAACTAATTTCGGGTTTCCTAAGCAATAATAAGATATTTCGTATTTTTAAAACCTCCATAAATTATTTCATTATCAATCTTATAATAAGTACTGTTAGCTTTTAAATAACAGAAATCTATTTCTTTTAGCTTAACAGTGATAACCCATAAACGTTCAGAAGTCAGTACCTAGTAAATAGATTGTGTTCTTTCATTTACATGAACAGAAACACTATAGGGTGGATAGAAAATCTATAAAATCCAAAATATATGTAGAGGGGCTACGATTAAATCAATCAAAACTTAATAAAACTATAGTAAACTTTATTAATAGAAAGCAAGTCATTTGGTTAAGTAAATATTCGATGCATTTGACATTGACAAAGTGCTTTTACTAATCCCAATAGTCAGAATAATTAATTGAACATATCGAATGCTGCTGCCAAACTATTTACTCGCCTTTGTGGTAGAATGACAAAATAGACCCAATTTTACTTACAAATGAATTTTATTCTAAATGATAAAATTAGCCATGAATTTTAAATATTCTAAACTTTTTAGTACAGTGAGTACCTACCTACATATAATTCTTATATTATCCATTTTTTTCTGAAATCCCTAACTACTAAGTTGTTGAAATTTAAAACGTCTTATAAAATGGATATTTGGTCACAAATGAAATACTATTCTAATACCATTTGTCTGCTTGCAACATTAGCCGCTCGAGTGGTTAGAGCAATAAGGTGGCTCTGTAAAAAGCCTCTGGCGTTGCGAAGATAGATCAAATTTTTAAGCGTCGTCCACCTCATTTATTAAGAAAAGTATTTCGAAGAGCTATTTGATCTGATTAGTTTCGTCAATTTCCAATGCAAATTCAATGCTATCATAGGACGCCTTTTCCAAAAATACTGTCCCTATCTACCAAATGAACTTATCTTGGCGTTGTTTCCAAGTCTATAGACCTCAAAGATACGGGTGTCTTCAAAAGGAGCTTCCAATCGATCCTCGAAGACTGCCAACGCTCTTGTACATTTTTTTTGTATTGTATCTGCTGTTAGCTATTGGCTGTTACAGCGTCACCGGGCTCTTGTGTATCCTTTAATATTTCAATGAGACTGTAGACGGCGGTGATCATTTAAGAAATCATAAGCATCAAGCTCAATTATTATACTATAAGTTTAAAAGATAAATATCTTAGCTTTAGATTGAAACACTTGCTTTATTAACTAATGTATAACATTTATCATTTGATGGAAGAAAAAATATATTGCAAGAGACCACAAAACGTAGTGTTTACTTTCTACTAAGGTATCATAATCTTTAGCTTGACGGGTAAATAGCATTTATTTATTAATATTTTATTTATTTTCATTATTAAACATGATATTTTAAATAATTTCAAAAAAAAATTGACAAACATGGATTTCGAAAAAATAACGATTTTACTGTTTAATGTTTTTAATTTGCTATTACAACTTCATAAACAATATTTGGCCACATCTCTAAAGCTATAAATATATTTGAGTAACGCTTCGCTTGAGATGAAACAAATGAAATGTAATGAACCTGATTTATTGGCGTTAATTGCATCATCGGAGACAATGTCTTAAGCACGTAATACGAAACAAAGGATCTCAAAGGAATTCCTTAACCTAGTTATGTGATTAGGGAAATTTAGCACTCTAATATTTATTATAGATACAATTTAATAAGGATCAAATATAAACTGATTTTGAACCGAAAAGACTAAACCAATCTTTTTCCACAAACAACACTACATAAATATGTGTTTAAATTAAATCTTAATACATGAAGTCATGAGCAAATAATCATAAAAATTACTATAAAAATTACTTGTTGTGCATTTTAAGTCGGTTTTGTATATATTTATAAAAATATTAATTTCATTTAATTTTCTCAAAGGATTTTTCTATTTTCAAAGTCCACATAAATTATTTTTTATATTATTTTCACCACTAAAAAGTATTATCCAAAATAACAAAGTTTCAACAATTTTAAAGACAAGCGAAGTATGTACGAGTAGGCTTATAATAAAATTTATCAAAGTTTAAAAATCTTTTACAATCAAGATAAACATTTATAATAGCTGCATTTATTTAGTTAATGTTTTTTATTAATTAAAATGGGAGAGCAAAAAAATCCTTCTATAATGCATCTGACTTTGACTTTCGTGGAACTATGCGAATAAAAAATAATAGCTTTAGAGAGCGATTATATTTTCTTGACTCGATTACCATTGATATAATTATTTTTTTTCTGTAAATTATAATACTTTTTGTGAAATTAAGATAAACAGATCACCGCTGAGGGGTTTTAATGATATCTAGGTATTGAATTATTTTTATACATAACTTACTATCTATTATTAAAAAAAAAAAGTTCTGTAACATTTATTTTGCCCGCTGTATAGTTAAATGTCATTGGAATTTAACTTAATTACAATACAATGATCACATATTTTCAGAATACAGTTTGTTCGCAAAATGTTCATAAAGAAGAACAAATTGTACTCTTTAATGCTCACGTAATTATATCTCTTGTCTTGTATCAACATTTATTTATATGTACAAAATAACCTCTTGTAACTGTACATACAATATCCTTAAATACAAATATATAGCTGTGTATGTTTTGTGTTAAATTAAATATCTTCATAACAACAAAGTAAAAGTCAAATCAAATAAAATAAAAGTATATGTACATATTTGACTTTCAGTTTGTTTTATTCCTAAAAGTATAATTATATTAATATAATTCAGAAATAGTTAAATAATATGATGTTAACTGGCAAAAGAGATCGTGTGGAAATAAGGCCTAGTTAAATTTTATACAAGCTGTAATAGTGCATATTTTAATTTATGTAACAACAATAAAAAACGTACGGTATTTGTGTTTTTATTTCTTTTATTTCTTAAATTATTAGGCCTTACACGCGAATTGATTGCGATGGTTCTAGTTGTTCGTAAATTGCTCATTTTACTTATATTGACATTTGTGAAACAGTGATCACAATAAAGAAAACCCCGGCTGAGTTTGTTGTATGGTTCTTCTCAGACCAGGGCGAAAGAAACCCTCATAGTTTTAACTTTAAGTTCAGAGGTGTTTTTGCAGAAGGGCTTATTTCGATAAGTATGGTATCAAAATAGGCCGTACTGATAATGATTCAATGATAATGATTCAAAGTGAAAAAGATTTAAATAAATAAAATATACTTTAAAACTTTAAAACTTTATTTAAAAAAGCGATCCCAAATATGTTAGACCTTGTTTTTAAGCTCCTTTATTCCTTTGATTTTATTTACGGATGACAAGAAAACGTTCACATTACACGTGAATAAATTCCAAAGCATTTGAATATTTAAACTTGTCAAGTTATGAAAAGAGAATGCGATAATCTCTACTTTATAATACAATATGGATAAACGCAGTTATCTCAAAAGTCTACATAATAAAAAAATACAAAATATATATTCTTCGTGTAATATTTACAACTCGTTGTTTGTATCCGTATTCCGTTTCGTGAGTACATTTTTCTTAAATATTTAAAAATTATTTATCGAATAAATTCTGATGAATTAAAGATTTCTCAATGTCTTTGACATGAAGACTTTCGTGGTTTGATGATATATTTATTATCTTTGAGATCGGTTGTTATAGGACAGGTAAAAATACATGTGGACTAACAAAAGAAATCAAAACAAAAAATTAAAATAATTATCGAGAAAGTAAACAATAATCCAGATGTAAGATTCTCAAAAGAACTTATTCACTAGAATACCTAGAGACGATAAATATAATATGTAAATTTTGAGTGACGGGCAGTTTCCCAGAGGTTGCCGGTTCAAATATCGATTGATTTTTATTCTCTAGTTTTTTAAAATATAATAAAGCTAAAATACAGGTTTATAGACAAACAAAATCAAATTATGTTTAATTAAACAAATTGTCTTAGTATAATTATAAAATAATACTTTTTTAAATATCTTCTATAATTAGTTCTACTTCCAATTTATTTGTACAACATTTTATAGCACACCACAAATAAGTGCTTTTATTAGGTGTTAGTGGTTCATGATTAAGTTCTTTTTGATGTGAATCTTATATTTGAATTACTGATAGTTATCTTAATAAGGATTTAAAGTTTCTGTATTTTTTTTGTTAGTCCACATACATTTTTAATTATTTTGAAATAATCCTCCTGAAAGAAGGTAAAATTAAAATAAACTACAAAAAACTTCATGTCAAATACATTGAGAACTATTAAATATATCAGTTTATACTATACACAGATTATCAATTTATACGATGCAGGTTACAGGTTTTCAATTTATACGATAAAGAACTTAAAGAAATATTTTCATTTTTTCGTTTTTCTAGTATTCATAATTGCTTGGAAGAGATTGCTTTTGAGTGTTAACGTCGCCAAAATTGTAAAAAAAAATCTGTTATTTTTATTTTATCTTTAATTTTATACTCAGAGTGTACAATAATTTTTATTATAATTGATTATACTATTGACATAATTGTACTTAGATATATATTAATTCTATTAAAGACTATAAAAATAATATAAATGAGTCAACAAGATGTAAATCAGACTCGGAAGCTATGACGCTGTATTTGCCTAGTTTTTCGAGAGTCGAAATCAGGTGCAGACAATGTGTAAACATGCCGGAGTGCTCGTATTAAAAATTCATATGTCTACTAATTCAAATTTTTTTTTGTACTTCCATCTTCATATTGAGAAAGTCGAGAAGATTAAATAGGATATTGTACGCTTATAACTGCTAATATACATTAACTGTATTTCTTTTTATTTCAATATTGATAATTCGTTTTTATCCAGTTACATCTGCGGTTACTACTTCTTTGATAGAAGATGGTGCGTAGTATAAAAGACTTGCCGTGACGGATGTCTTGTGCTCGCTGGAAACATAATGGGATTAAAAATAACTTTATAGCTCTTGATTATTTTTATTATAAAATGTCATTTAATGTAATTTTTTATTTATAGGATATTTCTAGAAATAAAAAAATGTTATTAATTAAAGTTTATAATTAATTATAATAATTCCCATGTATTTTATGTGAGATAATTATATTTTTTAGTAGTTTTGTAAGTGATAGTTCTAGTACAAACTAATTGCTGGTCATAATGTAAGAATATTCTTCACTATTTTGTAATATATTAATCAACTGAATAATAATTATTGTCTTACTCTCAGTCTAATCAATATTGGTTTGATTATTTTTTTAAGATTATTGGGTCGCTTCTATAATAAGTTAAATTTTTTGCATTTTATATAGTTGGTATTTGTGATTCATGTTTAATTTTAAACATAAGATAGAGGCATACAGCAAATCTTTTTGTTTTATTAAAAAATACTTACATAGCTCTCCATTACCATGACGTTATTATGAGGGACGAATAAAGGTATAAAAACCATGTATCAGGCGAATAATACTACACGCCATTGCCGTAAATCTCGATGATACTTACCGACTTTCAGAATTTCCTAAGCTTTTGCACAAAAACAAGAAAACATGATATGATGGGAAAAATATCCACATTTACTTATATATATTACAATATCATTGGATTGAACTTATAAATGTTATCCATTTTTACGTCCATAATATAATAATTATGATTAAAGTTGGCTTTTATTGAAACTGACAGGTATTAAAAAAAAAGTATTACTTAAAAAATTACAGTGAAATTTAAATCTGACGTACATGTGCTAATATTTTAAAAATGGGTCAAACTATCTATCTCCTTCCAATGCTTTTAATTTTACTTAGTAAATTTTAATTAAAGTATTTCAGATAAAACAGAAAAAAAAATGTATTATGTAACATTGTTTATTCTGTTAAGTGGTAGATTTTAATCACAATCTCAATACTAGATTTTTGAACGTTCCCCAGAAGAAGGGTTGGGGTGGAATTTATGAGAAGAGTCGAAGTGGTTGCTTTTGTTGAGCAACTAAGTGTTGTGCGTCACACACCCTAAGTTGTAAGATGTAAATAATAAAAGATCTTTAAACATGTATATATGTTAAGATTTTTTATTTATTTTATGCATAATAAAGCGATACGGGCAGGCATTCAAACCTACGACCTCTGGGACGGACACACAGGAAGACAGGACGGTTGGTCAGAGGTCACGGGTTCGAATCCCTATCCGAATCGCTTTATTTTTAATTGTAAATATGTTTGAAATAATCTTTATTTTTATATTGATCCATTATTTAAGATTTAAAGGAAAAAGTATTCACATAATGTATTTTTATTGTAAGGCCATTATCGCAAAAGATTAAAGTAAGTGTAGACGTATAATAATTATATTATGAAGTATTTATTCATACTTTTATTTCAGATATAACTTAAAAGAGAATTTAGTATAAGGTAAATAAAGCGCTTTTATTATTAAAAGCCAATACGTAACGTTTATTAACATAACTCATTTTACCGAGACAATGTCATATTGTGATATTCATACCACACGCTTCGGTCTGAATCTCATAAAAATGAAACTTTTTCATATTTAGAAATAATATAAAGATTTTTTTATATTCTAAATAAAAGACATGTATGAGTTTTTAGAATTTTAATAAATAATAATAAAGGCGTTTAAATTAACTCGCAACTTTTAAAAGACTTAAAATTATAAATAACAAAAATGTTTCGATTATTTATAACTAGAAGTCTACTTTCATTTAACATTCCGAACTTAATTTGAATGTCAAACATCTAAATCTAAACTTCTCCGCCTTAAATACTGTTAAATAGAAATATATAAATTGTACGTGTCAAATTTATGTTCCTTCAAAGATCTATTTTGAATAATAATAGATTGTATCAGATTTTACAATACGTTTAATACGAAGTTTTTTGTTTTTGGTTAGGACAATTTCAAGGGTACATGCATATTTATTGTATCCTTGTTAATGAATTTGTTTGACCTGGTAAGAATCAAACACTCCCACATGATGAAATTGAATAGAAAAAAAAACTAGATCTGTGAAAGAATAAAATGTTGACACGTACAATCTATATAAATATATCTATATGATGTTGTTATCTTTATTTATCCCATAATTTTTATATTTAATACTTTTACTTTATTTTATTATCAATATATAAATAATGACTATGATTTTGTTAAATACTTAAAATAGTTATTTATGTTTTCATTTATGTACGTTAAAATGGTTCTTATTTTTAATAATATGAACTAGAACACGATCATTGCAATTACTCATTTATCCATTTACTAATCTAAGTATATGAGAAAATTAAAGATCTATGCCGACGTAACAATTACGTCGGCATAGTTCCTTAATTTTCTCATTCGCTTTGACTTAAGTAACGAATTTCGTGACCTCATTTATTAATGTCATACCAAGTTGTGACGTAGCGAAAAAACGTCGCATGATGTATTTTTAATAATAGGCCTGAGGTTAGGTGCCGGAACGTTAAAAGCAATTTCGGGTTTTCCAAGGAGTGTAAAGAAATCTCAGATTCTTAAAACTTATATGAATGTATTCACTATAAATTGTGTAATAATGTAGTACCATAATTGTATCTTATTATCTTAAATTATATATTCGTGAAAATATTTAATTAAATATTATATTGCGTACTTTTTTGTATTGAGGGACATTGGTAGATAATTTTAGAATTTTTTGAAGCTTATAAATGGCGGTAAGGCTGTTTTATTTGTATCCTCCTCAATCCTATTCAATATTGTTAAATTAAAAATTATACAATAATAAACGTTTCCTTCTCAAGCAAACAATTTAATATTAAAAGTCAATAAAAAAGTAAAGATTACTAATATTAACAGGAACAGAAACGCTGTAGGGTGGATTGAAAATCTATAAAATCCAAAATATATAATAATAATAATAAATATTCTTTTAGTACACCCTGAATATAAAATTACAAAAACATAAAACAAAAAAACAGTGAAAAAAAAATGGTACAATTTTGGCTGTCTTATCACTAAAAACCAATCTCTTGCAGGCAACCAATTGTATGGAGGAAAAGAAATATACTGGAGACGTAGGATATATGTAGAGGGGCTACGATTAAATCAAACAAAACTCAATGAAACTATTGTAAAGTTTATTAATAGAAAGCAAGTCATTTGGTTAAGTAAATATTCGATGCATTTGACAGTGATAAAGTGCTTTTACTAATCCCAATAGTCAGAATAATTAATTGAACATATAGAATGCTGCTGCCAAACTATTTACTCGCCTTTGTGGTGCAATGATAAAATAAACCCAAAATAGATCTTCTTATTGCGTAAATTTAAATTATATATAATAAATTTATTTTAAAGAATTTAAAAATAAATAAATTTATTTTTTGATGATTATAATAATTTTATTATCATCATCAACATTACTGTTTAAATATTATAAACTTTTTGGTGTAGTAAGTTAATGAAATTCGTATGGTTTGTTTTTCTTCTTATTGGTATAAGTACTAAATAGCTAATTTTTATTAGGTATTGCTTTGTAGCAAAGACATTTTTTCATACAAAAATTTCAATACATTGCAATCGCTAAGATTTGTCACGGAAATTAGGGTTTTTTGTTTAAATTTCCGCTAAATTAATTAAAACAATTTTTACGCACTTTTTAAAGTCCATATCTAGAGTTCTATTCCGATATTCGCGGTTGCTCCAGTATCAGCTTCTACCATTTTTCGTCGTGAAACAATAGCCGCCCAAAATCTTTATTATCTGGCATTAATTTTTAACAAAAAAAGCTAATCATTGCCAAAAATGTTTATAAGCAATTCACCAAATAGGTAATATTATGTCTATTATGGGATGTTATATGGAAATAAAAAGACAAACATAAAGCATTAATGTTTTGTTTCCTTTGTGGTTTCGTCTTTAAAGATCAAATAAAACATCTTGTTCCTTCCTTCGTACGTTGCTAAGTATTTGCGAACTTTAACATTAAATTAATTATGAATCCATTAATCTAACTGTTGTCACGTCATCGTAGTCTTCATGGTCGTCATCCGTTTATTCGTTTGGCCGTAATGTTCGAATGACGTATTTCTTAGCCTCATTCATTAATGTCATGCGAAGTTGTTAAGTGATAGGGCGTAATGTGTATTTTAATAATAAAAGACTTGAGAGTAGGTGCCGGAACGGAAAGAGTTATAAAATAATAAAAGATAAAAATGTTGATAACCATTTTATTTATATGTATAGCAGGGCTGTTTTTTTATTATTTAAAACTGACTGATGATTTGGATAGAACAATGCATATTTTTTAATTGTTAAAAGCTACTTCGAATTTATTTAACCGTACACTTTCATAATAGGACAGGATCCCTGGAATACTTTTCATCGTTAATTACTATCAAGCTGATTTTTCGTGGGAAGCTTCCTTTTGATAAGACGCCCAAGTTCTTTCCTTACAGTAATGTTGGCAAATGGCAGCTAATAGAGATAGCAAGGAAAAATATGTTGATTTGATAAATTTTAAAAATTTATTACTAGCAGAATTTTCTGATTCTCTACTTGAAATTTCGATACTACGAGAAATTAAAAAGAATAATACTACAAGTGCGTCATTTTTCAATTTTGTCTGATTTGAATCTTACATAATATGATTTCGTAATAATCAGTTTATTTTTATTTTGTTATTTTAATTATTTTTATATAATATTATAGTAAGATAATAGGATAATAATTTCATTGAAACATAATAATTTTCAAGTGAAAGACATTGAAAATTCCCAAATACGTGAGAACTTTGAAATACAAAAGACAAATGGAAAAGAGCAACACAGAACGCACGCAGGGTATGTGTATTGTTTTTTTTTTAGTATGTTAAAATTCGAGATAGATGTGTTTATTAATATTAGAAATAACCGAATTCTCTCTCTTCATAAGTTGCCAAGTTTTAAAATGTTATTCAAATGCTTTCAAATTTGTTCGTGACATGTTTTCTTTAAAATGTTAAATAAAATAAAAGTTTGAAACTTGCAAACTAGATATTACATATCTTCCATCGTACTGTAAAAAAAATATTGTTTTATTGGTGTGACAAACATTTTATACAACATGGAAAATATATTACAGCTTTTATTAAATTTAACGAGCTCTAATTACCTCAATTTTCACACGCTCACCCTTGCCCATTAACATGCTATTATTTTACTACTTCAGTACCATTTATATTTTTCTTCATGAATATTTCTTCTAAAAAGTACAAAAGAAATGAAAAATTTATATATGTATTTAATTATATAATTATACAACACATAATACCATTTTTCTTTCTGTACTTGAATATACAAGGATTTTATATGAGTACAAAAAGTGATTAACAGTTTGTTATTTTGAAAAAACTATTTTAAATTCACGTAAAACAAATATATTTATACGTGTACAAATAAAAACAGACTATTTATTCTTCTTCTTTTATGATAATTCATTTGTTTTTGGATCTATCTTATTATGGATACCATTGAGTCTGAGACAATGTGGAGCTCCTTTTGTTTTTAAAATTGTATTTTCTTGATGAGATTAATCAGCTGAATATTTTGTGTTATTATCCTATTTTATTTATTACTGATATAATATATATTCCGTTAGAATTATTTATTGATAGGTATGTTTATTATAATGCTATATATATTATTAAAAAATATATGTACCTCGCATTACTTTTTTTATTTCACAATACCTTCTTTATTTACTCAAATAAAGTTGTCTGAAAGAAATCGGTAATTAAAAATAAGGCCATCTTATTGTACTTTATGTAAGATCTTTTCTGTGTTCTTCAACTGTATGTCACCTACAATAAAAGTTAGAAGTAATGTAAATATTGTGAGCAAAAATTATATTTTCTTGAGAATGGGTGATTGTTGTTTTGTAATCTTTTTATTCAGAAGTGTAGATCAGGCATCGATTGAAACTATACTATTATAGTAATCAAGAAGTGTAGATCAGGCATCGATCGAAATAAATAGTATGAATTGGTTCTTCATTTCAAAATTATAAATAGTACGCAAATGTTTCAATGTAGTTTATTCGAATACCCGAGCTATCATCACAATTCATTAGCAGTGACCTATATGTCTGAATGAAACATAAATTATTACATATAATTTACAACGCAGAACCATGAATCCATCTGTCAAAGACAACAAAAACAAAAATGATTTAAGCGGGTCAACCAGATGTAAATTGCTCTCTGAAGATATAATGCTGTATTTACATAGTTCCCAGACAGTCAAAGTGATCAGGCTCAGACAATATGTAAACATGCCGTAGTTCACGAATTTAAAATTCATAGGTTTTTCAAATTACGATACAATTGTGGGAAGATGTTTTTTGTACTTCCATTATAATTACTAAGGAAATCGAGCAATTTGATTTACAATGTACTTTTTATTTTAATAATAATTATTTATTTTTATCCAGATAAGTCTGCGGTTATTACTGCTTTGATTGAAGGAGGTACGAAGTATAGTATCAGTAGAAAGGGAGAAAATCCGACTCAAAAAATCTTTATTTATACCTTTTGATATATTTAAATTAAAATATTATTGAATAAAGTTTTTGGTAATAATCTAAGAATAATAATTAATACTATTGATAAAAGTCACTTTGTCTAATATTTAATACCAGCTTTTGCCCGTGACTTCGGTCGCGAGGATTATAGAATACAGAGCTCATAAGAAATCACTCTGGATATTTTTGAAATTGCTCTCCACGAAAAGCCCTATTATTATTTCAAGGGTATAATATAATATAGCTTAGATCCAACGTGAAAATTATTTCTAAATATTGGTTAAGACATTTTTTAAGGATTAGTTACTTTGAAGATTACCTCCAACAAATAAACTTATAAAATACAGACGTCGATGTCTCCCCCACCCCGCAAAGTCTTCCGCGGCGCTGGTGGGGTGATCCACGCCGCATTATTTTATTATTGCATTATTTTCACATTAAAAATATTTTACAGGTATTGAAACGGTTCTTAATAAAATATCATTTCATGGGATAAGGATTAATACAGAGATATGGTTTGATTATTGTTGGCACTTTTATCAACTTTTTAATTGTAAAGCAGTAGTTACAGCGGCGTAGCTATAGTAGTTGGACGTATGATATCTTGGATTTTTTTGTAGATGTTGATGCGTTCTCTAATAATGTAGAACATTTTTTTTTGTTTTGTCATCCATAGTTTGTTTGCGATGTTAACTTTTTTATGACTAACTTTTTCACACCTTGGGTTATATTGTTGCATGCTCATAAGGGATCCCTATGTTATTTGAGTGTTATCGAACTTGATATAGCTTTCTAATGGTGAAATTTTTTTTTGAAATCGGTCAAGTAGTTTTTTTGTGAAAATAATACAAAAATACAAAAAAAAATATCTTTTCGTAAGTAGTTTTTGTAAATGTTAATTTATGTATCTTGTAAGCTGTAATTATTTACCATAACATTGGTAAATTTTTGAACAAATATCGATTACTTAACAGCAATTAAAATGTACTCCCACGCTCATGTATATATTTACTAATTTCCATATATACTCGTAATTACGTCTCTTCAACAACGTGCTCAAATTCATGCATTTTATTGAGTTTTTCTTTACGGTTCATGTTTAATAACACACATTAAATATTAGATAATAAAACGTTTTTATTTCTTACAAAAATACTTACATAGCCAGCCATCACTATGACCATATTATTAAGGACGAATAGAAAAGAAAACCATGTATCGCGCTAGTAATATTTCACACCATTGCCGCAAGTGTACACAATACTTATAGACTTTTAAAATTTACTAACCATTTGCACAAAAATAAGAAATAAAAATCAGTATATAAGTTCAATCTTTAAATAATTAATAATTAATCTCATATTTCTCGTTTTAATTTTTTATATCATCACATTAAATTTATAAATGTAATTTATAATTTACAAATAAATTTTTAACTGAAATCACATTATGTACTTTATTTCGATAAAAATTAAGTATCATTATCTTTAATGTTTTAATTATGATTAAGTTTCATAGGTAAAGGACTTTTTATGCATTCGTTGAAGTAAATTAAATAAAAAAATACATTTGAATGAAATTAAAGTCTGAAAAAGAAGAACCAATTCATCTACAATGGCGTTAATTTTTTAAGAGCAGCTGCGGTTAGATCCATTCTCTGTTTTTAATTTTACTTTTTCTATGTAAAACAAAACATTTAAAAGGAAACAGGAAAATAAAATATGCATACTCATTCGGTATCTGCCACCTCGCCACTAGATTTTTGAAAGTGGCAGGATTCCCCACAAGCAGGTTGGAGTTGAATTGATGAGGAGAGGCTAAGTGGTTGCTTTTGTTGTGAGAAATAACCACAACCATAAATTATGCGTCATTCACCCAAAGTGGGAAAGCTATATAAAATAATACAAGTTTCAGGCATGAAAAGAATGTTCAAGTGTAATATAAATTAAAATCACGTTTTTTATTAGAATTCAGTAGTTACATTAAAAGATTATTCATTTATATATAATATATCCATACAACTTATTTTTTTTCAAAGCTATTTTTACAAATAAATAAAGCACATGAGGCCGCGGAATAAATAAATTAAAAGCTTAATATTTATATTATAAAATATTTATTAAAATTTTGATTTAAGCTATTGGTTAAAAGAGAAAATAATATAAGGTAAGTAAGTAAAGCGTACATTATTAATAGCCAATATGTAGCGTTTATTAACATAACTCATTTTACCGAGACAGTATCATATTGTGATATTCATACCACACGCTTCGGTCTGAAGCTCATAAAATTGAACTTTTTTCCTTTTAAGAAATGATATTAACTTTTTATAATGATATAAAAATGTTCCATGTTTTAAATGAAAGCAATATTTCGTTTTATAATGTATACTTTATATAATAATTTTACATGTGCGTTTGAGTTTACTCTCAAATTTAAAAGAAATAAACGTATAAATAACAAAACCGTTATGTGCACGATCCTGATTATTTATTACTCAAAGCGTACTCCTATTTTATTATCCGAAAATAATATGAATGTTCTACAGCTAGATACACCACGCTTTTCCGCTTTAAACATATTTAAAGCGATTTAAATATATTTTAGCGGTATCCTGTTCACAAATATAATAGACTGCCTTTCAATATATAGAGATGTAGGTTTCATAATTCAATTCCTTCAGAGATTCAGTCCTAATTCATTTCAAATTCATCTGATCTTTGCGCTTTTAGTGCTGCCTGGGCTGAACAAGCTCATATACGAGCATATAGTCAAAGTGGGTGGACAGGTATAGTTCCTGGTCTTAACCGGAAACAAATTGCATATAGCATGACGAATAATGCCTTTGTTATTGTCAAATAATGGTTTTGTCGTTCTTATTGTGTGGTGGTATGATTTAAGACTGACTACTTTATTGCATAAATTCTCTGAACAAATAAAAATAGATGTTTCAAGTCATGGCAATTTCTTTAAAACTTGGCGATTTTTTTGTAATTTGTAAAGTGGTAATTCCATCCATAGAATTTCTCAACCATTTTTAATAAAAAATTGGATTCGAGTTTTATTAGTGCCAGTGCTGCCGTGGTGTTAAGCCACAATAACCCCAAAACTCAAGATAAAAGTTAAAAGAAATTCTTACTCAAAACCAGTTTAAGTCAATTGGAAAAATTAAATACGTGGGGCTAAGCATTTATATTAATATTTACTAATGGACATCGTCACCACTTACCATCACCGTAGTTTGCACCTCGTCCCACATATCGTACACAAATAGTTTAATTATAATCATGTAAAAAGTAAAAATACTTTAATCAACAACGTAATAGCTTTTCACTATACTTATCGATTATTGTCAACGTAAACATAAACTTCCTATATTTTATAAAGATTGTAATGAAATTGTTTGAGGTAACGAAAGGATTTTATTTATAGCCCATTAATGTATTCTGTACAAAATGATTGCCGAATACCCTTTTATACCCCAATTTGTGAAGGTATCGGAAATTAAAACCCATTTGTCGGTTTTTTTTTTATTTAAATTACAAAGAAAATATGTTGTTTTGAGTGTTAGTTATTCCTGAATAAGATTGTTTTAGAGACTACTAGTATACTACTAGTAGTATATAAGTAGTAACTGATAAATACTATGTATAAATAAATAATACGATATACTTATATCTACCCGGTAATATTCTCGTTAGTTGTATCAGAATTTGCCCGACTAGTTTCAAATCTATTCGGGGTTTTCACTGATGGATTTGAAGCATGGCGGACTCGTGGCGTTAACTGCGTGCGTCATCGTGATGCAAAGCTAAAATAAAAATAATAAATAGCAAAATATATAATGAAAACAAAGATTTTGGATAAAAAATATTATTTTCTGTCTCTTTCTATAACTATACGATAAAAGTGTTATATAAAATACTGTTCGAAATTTAATTATTTTCAAAGTATAAAATCATATATTCGATATTTTTTAATCAAATGAGTGATGATTTTTCCTTATTAAGCCCGGTGGAAGTCAATGAAATATATAATCAATCCATTGGGATAAAGGCAGTCAAATAAAATATACAAATTTGATAGATTTGCTTTTTATTTTTTATTGTGACTTCTTATGAAACACGATGTATAAAGTTATGGATGGATTGCCTATTTTTCATAAGATTCTTTCATCTCTAGAGATAGATGGTAAATTAAATATGATAATTTATCAATTATAATAATAATAATATAAATATATAAATAAAGGTAGCTAACAGTATCTTGTTAGCTACCTTTATTTATATATCTCAATAAATATCTATGAATATTTTAATGTATTTCTAAAACGGTAATGGCTTGATTGAGAAATTTATCAATGATGAATATTGGATTGTAGGAGGCGTGTCCTCTTCCTAACTTTTGTTTGAGTTGCTGTGATTGAGCCAAGTCAAACTACCGGTTTATAATGAAGTTTCTGTATATTTGATTAAATTTGAAGATTTTATGTAGTATCAGTCGCTATAGTAGATTTATTTTTTAACAAAAAAATATTTGTTTGTAAGATGTATTTCTTAATAAAGTTCAATTGAAAAATGTCTTTTTTAATAAAGTTTTAAAACTGTTGTTATACGTAATTCTTGATTATAACTGAAATATATTTTTTTGATTAGAATATAACGGGACAGCAAAATTATATAAAATATATGTTTTATATGTATTTTTCTTGGTGTTTGATGTTTGAAGATGGAAGGAATGGAATAGTCATTATAATGAAAAATATATATTTTAAGTAGTTAAAAAAGTATCTATGCATTTTCTTTCCAGTGTTTCTCTATGTACCTACTGATTGGAACCGTGTAATTAGAGTCTGTCGTTTTATAAGTGCCATGAATGATTTTTTTTAATATTTAATGGAACGCCAACCAGTCTAGTTACTATTTTCGTCCTTTAAACCCGAGTAATTATTTTTCGTCCTTTATTTGTAAGAGTTTAGAATTTGTTCTTATCAACGTAAATATTTATTTGCAAATTAAACACTATTAATTACATTTTAATGATATTATATATTAAATAAGAACAAATTCAAAACAATTTCTTCAGTATTATTAGCTTATTAAGTTATTCAAATTCAATATAAATTTTGTTAGAGGAATTTATTAAATATTAAATATAAATTCCATTAAGAACTCAATTTTCCAAGATAACGCTATTACAAAATATTTTTTATATAAACTTTTAAATAATTCAATTACAATAAAGTGTTATAACATCCTCTCGTCACTTTTGTATCAATAAGCCGAAGTCCTAATGGAAAATGGATTGACAGTGATTCAAGTCTACCCGCCGCGATGATAGATGGGCGCTTGGAGCTATTCATAATGTTATTAGTTTGAGTAAATTATTGCTACGTTAGGGGTGATGAATTAATTTAGAGTACCAGAGGCGTATTGAAGGTGCTAGTTAGAAATACGATTGTCTTATCAGTTGTATGATTGTTATTAGGTTCTTATATCTTCGTTTACTTGGAATTTTGTTAACTAACGTTTTATTGTATTTAGACAGTTATTTTTATACTATTTTACCATCATGGTGGACTCCAGCTATTATTATTTTTTTTTTAAATTGATGAATTTCATCTATTATTTTTAATGCCATCTGATTGATATAAATAAATGCAATTGTAAGATTATTTTACAACTACGATAACATAAAGTGTAATATTACAAAATAAATAGAAACATTAATTCAAACAAACAAAAACAAACGGCAATTTTTCTTAATTACAAAATATTATACAATTACGCATGATCCCAGAACTTTTCAAAGCCGCAACTGTCTTTACTGAGTTTTAATGCTCTTTGAATCAACTTAACTGTAATTTGGAGTGTCCATTAGCAAGTTTACAAATATTCCCTGGATTTACGTCTGTGTTGAAAACAACAATAAATCTACGGGGCTGTTGTTTATTTATAGGTAGTTTAAGATTTATGATGCGGGTTTTTTAACGTTATTTTGATAGTTGTTAAACTGTTCTACTAGAATTAATAATATTATGTTTTGTAAATATATATAGGATATTAGACATGCCCATGAAATTACTTTAGCTAATATTAGTGACTGAAGAGTAATCCCCTACTAATTAAATTGTATGATGAACTTTCTCACACCAGTGAACACCCTTCCAATGATGTAAATTATTTCATGTTGACAATTAAATTATATATGCTTAAAATCTATTTACGAGTACACTAAATTCAAAACAGATGTTTACGAAAGGTGTGGAGACTCTAGCTTAGAGCTGCATTTATAAAATATGTTATTCTTAGTTAAAGCAGTTTATCAACCCCAAATAGGTTCTACTTATCGCCTTTAAGCAATTTTGAGTTTCTAATTTAGTGCATTCGCTAAAGACCAAGTGAATGTAGGTCGACATACAAAAACGAGTTGGAACCCTTCCAACGGGGGCGATGGGTTTCAAGCGAGCTAACTTTATCCCAGCCGTGGGTAAAAAGTATATCAGACAGTCTGTTTAATTTGTTAATTATTTTGTGTGCAATCTGAAACTGGTTTAAAAAAGTTGATCTTAAACCTAAAAATTACTAATCTTTCACGCAAAATAAGATAGATATTTTCATATTACAATTTTATTGGACCACTCTGAAGATGATCAACTTTATTCAAATATTCAAGGAAAACTTTTAAAGTGCAGTTCCATTGGAAGTGTATAGAAAATCGACCCTAATCATTCAAGTGCTAACTTCTCAGTTATGCTAATATAATGAAATGTACAGCGCTCCGGAACTTTATAATACAATCATTTTCAGACTTCGTGGTCCAGGAACTAAAATTTACATTTTATATTTTACCAACTGAATATGCATCGAATCTTATTTACTTATGATTCACCCTTAGTTGTATAACAATGGTAAAGTCAAATTTAGGTAAAGAAAGATAAAATATTCTATGAATTTTAAATCCTCATCATAAGAGATAGAAGAATAGCCCAGTCCTAAAATATTTTAATGAACAAGATTAAAAAAAAATAGATTTATATAAAAAATACTTAAATTCGTTCGTAAATATTATATAAATTTTACCTATTTATTTTAAATTAAGCTATATAATTATTATATTATGTATAAGGAAGAAAATAAACAATTTAAATCATTTCTCATATACAATTTTTCATAGCTAACTTAGCTTAAGACATCTGAAATTTACTTTACAAATACGGTACTAAGAATCACGATGAAAATCTAGTAGACTTTTGAAAATTTGTTTGTGTAATCCACAGACTGTTGTTCTGAGTTTGATATCTTTTGAGGTCCATATTTCAACTTTTCATAAATCCAGAAGCCCATGTGAAGGAATTTGTCTCGGAACCATTGAATCGACATTTGCAAGTGTTAAATTATATCACACATGGATTACATTCCAAAAAAAAAAACATTGTACACTATTAAATATTAAATGAAAAACCTTTGAAATACAGTCAAGTCGTTATAAAAATTCAACCACCGTTTCGTTTTTAACCTTGATGAATAGTACTCTAAAGATAGCAGTATTTTTTTCGGAATAGTATGACTCCTTTGGTTTTTAGGTCTAAAGTTGAAGATTCAAACAATTTTTAATAGAAAAGCAATGTAAATATATAATAAATTTATGGCTTCTGTCGGTGCAGAATAAAACAAACAAGATTCTTGCTTAAAAATAATGTATGCAACACATTCACACTCTTCTTAATAAAAAATATAATATTTTTTTATTACCCCCACCACCACCACTACCATATTCAGTCTTTCTAATCTTGTAGACCTTTTTAATCTTCTGTCGCAATAATAACAATGCTGAAGTTTACTGTATGTACATATTACTTTTTCATATTGTTTTTTGCCCGTGAGACTGTTTTTCGTCAACTTACTTTCGAAACTTGGTCGATAAGAGAATCACTTTGTTTAAGTAATATAATATACAGCCTGTGACTACTGTGTTTTTATCGGATGTATAGTTTTAAGGACTAAAAGAATACCTATGACTGAAGAACATTGGCTTTCTTTATGAGAATCTACACAATAAAATATCATGATTAGTTCGAAATCACATTCTTAAAGACAACTTTAAAAATAACTCAAGCAATACTACAAATGAAATAACGGTCAATTTAAAATAACTAATATAACTATAACTACATTATATGCCAACAGAAACTAATAAGTTCAATTAAATTTTATACGTTAAAAAGCATATTATGTTAAATGTATATTTTAAATAAATAAAAATAAAATGAATAATATGATACGTACTGTATAAAAACTGACAAACTTGTTAACTTCTTACTTATTATTAGCCGTATAGATGTAAATATAATCTACGGTGGAAAAGCTTTTATTTTAATAAAATACCAATCAATTTAAACTCTGACTTATCATTTGTTAAAAAATACATTTGAACCATTGTGACAAAACTAATAAAAATACGAGCCGAATTTCAAAAGAGTGTAAACATTTCATCGGATTTCATTAGGCACATAATTGGATTTTTATGCCGTTGGAAATTGAATGTTTCATTCAAACTGATACTTACCCTTAAATGACAAGACTATCATTAATCAATTCATCCCTTGATCCAATTGTTAACAAACATTTATCCAACAAACAAACAAGGTCAAAACCGTCAACGTTATTAAATCAAAACAAGTTACGGATAACGTTTTATCTCTCTTTTTGTTCATTATTTCTTTCATTTGTTTGCGCAGCGCAATTTGAAGAACCTTTTACATTATCGAATTACGATTTAGATTGTATTCTTATGCATAAAATTATCCCAGTGCAAAAAAAATATTGTAAAAATAGCAGTCATATTTGTTAAAAAAATAAAAATATATATAATTATGATATAGTTATCTTGTTTTTCCTTAAGGCTCCAAATCAATCATATATTTGATCAATACCATTGTCAGCTTCACGGCCTGATTCTAAAACCCTTCAAGAGAAAACCGTTGCAATTTGTTCCATCGCCTAATCTATTGCCAAATTCTAGAGCTACCAATCAATCAGGACGACAAAGTGCGGACGGCGTCACTCGAAGTTTAGCCGATTAGTTCTCGGCAAGGAATAGCTAAGTAGGCCGTTAGATGAATTGCTTCCTTAAAAGAGTTGGGTACTTTTGTGTAATGTTGATCGATTAACTTGTTATTTGATGTTTTTTGTAATGTTTGATTCTTTTTCAATCATGGTTTCATTATTTTAAGCTTATCCTGTACAAATCAGACAAGCGTAATCAATATAATGATTATTATCGATATCAATAAAATTAAATCTATATTATTATATTTGGATTGAAAAAAAAATGTTACAGTCAAAATCTATTTATTATTGGATTGACAGATCAACATTTCTTAGAACTATCTATAAGTACAAATTTTTTCGTGAATATAATTCCTAATAAGTTTATAATATTAGGTTGCTAGGTAAATGTAAAGTAACGTATTAAGTTGACTCGATCCAAATTATTCAGAAGGCGTCGAAATATTATACTGTAAAAAAAATATTATGGGAAATATATTTCTTTAGACAAATATGCAAATATTTGATTTCCATTTCAATTACCTACATTAATCTTGTCGTATTTAAATCACAAAATATATCTTATTAACGTAAGTAAAAGCACAGCTGTTGATCACCCTAAGCTTTCCACTTGACGGATTGCTTGAGATTAACAACCGCTTCCATCTTCAAGGCGTTACCATTGAGATATAGCAAAATGTTGACGCACATATAAATATTTATTACCACGCACGGAAACTGGAATAGAAATGTTTGTTTATTCCGACAGGGTTGATCTTTTTAATTTTGTTATAAATACACGTTTCTATTCGTCTGTTGAGTAATGTAATAAAAAAAAATGGATTTTTTTCTAATGTTTTGTCACATAAACTGTTACATAAAGAAACAGAGTTATTTTATATAGAGATATTACATAGAGATATTTTGTATATTCTAAATAATATCTTCGTAAAAATTAATATGAAGCGCAATGTAAAGTACAGAGAGTAACAGAAAAAAGTTGTTTCTCTCTGTCTAAACTTCACTGATCTGTTACATATTTATATAAAATAATTATTAGTTAATAATTAGTAATTAATAAATATTATATTTATATTCCGATTTAATTTCTACGTGAATACAGCTGGGTAAATAAATATAATAGTCGTAGTTCACCAAACATTATATATAAAAAAGTATTAAATACTTTAGCAGAAAAATATACCAGGTAATTTTTATAGTGCCCAACCGACCAAAATAAATAAGTTTTAAAGTAAGAAATATCTGTTTATTTGTCCTAGTGTTAAGCGAAGTGTATTTCTAGCCAAATTTGATACACTTACTCGTAGGTTGATGCTTAAAATTGATGCTTCACCATATCAAATACCGTTCAGCAAAACCGGATGATTTTTCTTTAAAGCGCATGGACGATGCTAAGAGGTAACTGTATAAGATAAATAACGCATTCACCTTTTTTTTGTATTGAAAGTGTTGTCGTTACGATATAATACAAGGATTGAAAGCAAAATCCTGCTAGGCATGGAAAAGGGACAAATTCTCTGTCATATTCTGTGTAATTAACGACGAGATTAAAATGTATGTTTTGCTTCACAAATTGTTTCGGAAGCCCTTTGTAAAACAAGCAAAGTATTTTTTGCAGGAAAATTACAAAATATTTTTTCTATAGCTTATATATATTTATTCTGATTATGTTGGATAGCTACCTATCAACCAATACTATAAAATTTGGTTTAGTATCCATACTATAAAATATAGGTGGAAACTAATTAATGATCCAAGAGGGTGATTCAATACTTTTGTTTTCCTTGTTAAAAGTAAATTTTAAAGCATTTGTCTGATAAATGTTTATTTTGGTTGCAGGTGGCAATATTTCAGAAGATTAATCTTTCCTGAGTTGGATGAATAAGAAAAATTAAAGGTAAGGAAATCTTGAGTTTTGTTATATTATTTTATTTATTATAAAATTATTATTATTATGTGTCGTTAATTTTTGCAATGACAGAACCCTGGTTATTCTAGCAATATCAATGACTTTAGAACTTTAAAAAAAGGCCTTAGAATTAAAGGATTATAATGTTTCATTACTCTATCTTCTGAAAGTATTCATTTTACAATATTAAAAGAGCTTTGAAGAAATTATTTTCTATAAATATACAATTTTAAAAGGGATGAAGTCAGGTATTCCGGAACGTAAATTTGCTAAATCTTGAGAAATCCCCCAGAAATAGGTTTTGCGAGACAACTAGATTTATTTCGATCACATTTTACAATCGAAGCGAACCGTTTTGAAATTGCATTGCATTATTGTATTTTGTTCCTCTCTTCAAGCTTCATATCAAGAACGACACTGTTTCAAGATAAAATATTGCATTATTTTATACAATATCAACATTCATTTTCATTCTCATGTGAAATTAAGACAAAACTGAAATTCTCAAAACTTTTTCAATAATAAAATTGATAAGAATGAATTTGATTATTTTACAACTTGGGAAGTTAATTGTGTAAAATATAATATAATAAGATGTTTTGTTTCTGCATTGTTGGTATCATTGTGCCGTCAGATAATATTTTGAATAAATGAAGCAGATAATATTTCAGTTTTATTTAATATAAAAAAGTTTTAGAGTAAATTCATTTATGAATAGCTCTCAGACCTTACTTGTAAATGCCTTCCGTAAAAATACTGACTTATGGATTCAAGTAACATCTCGAAGTCGAACTGCAGTCACTTCAATTGATACAATAAAATAGGCCAATGAAGAAGTGCGCTGAGACACATATTGTGTAACGAGACAACATGTCTAGGGTACAAAAATAGTCATTTTATTTTTACCGTCACCCATACAATAAATTTTGATATTATTATTGACTGTCATCTTTTATCGTAAAAAATATGTACTAACTAAAGCGAAACTATGGCTTAACTTAACGTATAAAACTTCACAATTATAGAAGTTAGAGCTCAGGGCACAAATCCTGCCACACGCAATCGAATACGTTACCACAATGACAATTTATATCTACCCGACTAAGTAACTCCGGAATGAGTTTTGGTTTGTAAATTCCGATGCCAATAACCTTAATTGAGAAATCACTATTTATGAATTGTTACTTCTGGTTCGCTATTCGATATGGTTTTTGATTGTTTCGTAATAAATGGCGTGGTAAACCGCTTAATCAGTAATGTGGGAAGATAATGTACCTTAAGCATTGCTTTTATTTGATTTAAAGTTCCGTATTTTGATAACGTGTCTGACAAAATCCGGGTGTTTTTCAATTCGATATAGTCTATCGTGTAAAAATTGGCAATTTGCAGCGGCAACGGGATATGCTAAAAAAAACATTTTTAAAGGAAGTTTACTATTGGGACATTCCATTACTATTAAACATTTTTATTTGTTAACCAATTGATCCGAAACAAAATTGGTATTTATTTAACTCATAGCACGTTTTTCCACAAGTCACTAGTGGATTCATAAAAAAATGCCATAAAACTAGTAAAAGCATTTAAATCGGACATTGTTTAGTGCCGGCCAAATTGTGTCAATAAAATAGTTTTGTTGACTCATAAATTTTTCGTTAGTGTTGACTTTGCGGATCACTAATAAATCGCAAAGGGACAAATATTGTTTTACACTTGGACATTGTATTGAATTTAGTTTTATATAAAAGCGATGAAAAATATAGATACTGTATTATTGGTTGATGATTTACATCTTTTTAAAAAGTATAAAGCTTTAAGTAAATTCGTCAGTGAGATTCAAAGCTATCTTTGATCTTACAAAAGTAGTTTCATTATTATTATTTTTATCGGATGCAGGCTTATCCATTGATATTTTAATATCAGCAAAAACACTAGTAGCTTAACTGGCTTTTAGTAGCTGTTGCCAGCGACTGACTTTGCTCTCTCCCGCTTGAGACTTCTAATAATAAACCCTTGAAAATTTTTTTTGAAAACTTTTTGTATTATTGGAACACATTTTGAGTGTTATTGTTGTTAACAACTTAAAACAATGAAATTTTTCATTAAATTTTGAGTTTTTTCGTGGGATTATAGAATTCTCCGAAGTTGAATCATCCCATATAAGCACTCAAAAAATTATCACACCAAATTACATCAAATTCAGTACAATAGCGTTTTCTTAACGGACAAACATTTTAAAAACGGAAATATTCCTTTTTTTTTCAATGTTTGTCCATTATTAAAATATTTTTTCAATGGACATAAACATTTTACTTACATTATGTATATAAATGATTTAGAGGCGTCCATTTGCCCATACAGAAAACAAATGCTGCATACTTTACAATTCCCCATGTACAAAGACAAATAACGTCACCAGGTTTAGCTTTAGATCTAGCGTTGATTGCGCGGTTACTATTGTTAATCCCGGCTATGTTGGGTTGTGAATAGAAAACGGTCCAATGGACGCTTGTATTCACTTTTGTTATTTAAACGCGTACGGATAAAGAGTGTTCCCTTGAAAGCCAATTCAAGTACATTTATTGCCTTTCACAGAACAAGTGAAATAAGTAACAATTAAGTGAAATATTTAAATTAATCGATGGATAATATAATTACTTGTAAGTTTTTCATTTGTACTGAATTAGAAAGTACTTTTTTATGTTATAATCAAACAAATAATCACACAAACTTCGACCTTCTTCGGTTTATTATAATTTAAAAATAAAAATATTATATTTTCTCATTTTAATATCAAAATCATTATAAAGGATAACTGCAATGAATCTTATTTATTACCAAGCGTTTCTAAGATATGTGTAAAATGTATTTTTTGGCACACATTTGCTATATAACGATAGCATTTTATATCTTCATCTCATGGTAGATCGCCAAGCTAAAATAAATAGACTAACTGGAAATAAAGGGTAATAAATAAGCAATTATTCGGAGACAGTTGTAAATGATTTTATTTGTAATTGTAGGATTATAAATTACAAAATATGCTCCAAATTAATTATAAATGTCTAGGGTATTACCTAATATTGTACAAAATTAATCATTTTTTTATATTTAACTTCAATATAGGAATAGTATAAAGTAAAATTTAATGACGGTAGATTTTAGGGTTAAAAAAGCATATTTTTAAAAACAACATGGGTACCAGAACAATATTTTATTAATATTCAGTATATAGATAACAAACTTTGATCAAGAAACTCACATTTTTAACAGGTTATTAATATTAGCTTACCGGACCAGACGTTGATCAAGTGGAATTTCTGACGTATCTTTAGCAGTAAAGTTTACAAAGTTAAGGCGACTCATCCGGACTGAAGGATTCACTATTTCCACTCAATACAATTTATTTTGCTAGTAATTTTGCAATACAATTTAATAACAGCTATTATTATACATATGAAGTATAGTGTTTTTATGTGTCTGTACCGAACCTGACGTCACGCTCTGAAGCCTACAGTTAATTCGATGCCAAAGGCATTTAGCCAGTATCTCGTTTTATTTACAAAATAATTCGTGCTCGCAAAGGACAATAATTGAACAAGTACTGGTAATAATTTATATTATACTGCAATTTTATTGTTTTTTTTTTTTTAATTCTATACAATTTATTTAAATGAAGTTTTATACAATATAACAATGAAACGAAATCTATTTTAATCTTAAAATCTTAATATTTTGTTTTTATATTTTATAGCTTTCTTGTAAAAATATGAGATAAATTTGATACATTGTTATTTTAATTTCATTTGTTTTTTTTAATGTATAACCTCAACAGCGAAAGCAGATTCGTATCTGTTGCAGCACTTTATCAAAGTCCTAGTGTGGTATGAGTGATGTGGTATGAAGGATTTTAAGATAGAATGGATTTACTATTTTATTTAAAGCTTTTTTTTATTAACGGATAAGATTGTTACTACTTTAATCATAAAACAAATTGAGATATATCTCAACAAAAAGTGACACTACGCCTCAGTTGATGCTGCAATGACATGATCATCAATGATGCAATCCTAGTTCTGTAGCTAATATTTTTTTTTATTTCATACACGTTTTTCCAATTTTGTATTCCTGTATCTACATTTTAGCTTAAGAGCAGACACATTTCAAAAGCCTTAGAACATAGACCGATGTAAAGAAACTTTTTATAGAACTGCATTTACAGAATGTCCTCGTCTGCATACTGCATTCATGCGTATTCAGTATCCGGCAATTTTAGTGATGTTGACGTCACCTGCAAAGCGTAGAGATGTAACATTGCTTCGTTTTGGCTTTTAAAATACACGTCTAGATAAAATTGAAATGTAAATACGTGGTGGATTGCTTTGAAGTGCGGTCGTTTTTTATAACATATTGAATAGGCATACAATTTGTCTATTATTTTTGTTAGCTTTTACGTTTAATATTAGTGCTTTTTTTACCAATCGAACCGTCACTCTAACATATTTGGTCCAAAAAACATGTTCATTACAAAAAAGATAATTGAAAAGGTTCAGCTCACAATGTCCAGGCTGACAAGTCTAGTGTGTCAAAAACTTTCCAATAAAACAATTCGCGGGATATAAAACTTGTTTTCGTTGTAGTATCAGTATTGGAGTACACCTGGACGCCTTCGACATCACTGGAAAAATATATTGGACCGGAAATGAAAATGCGTATTTTATGAACCTAACACACAACATTCCAGGATAGTGATTATTTGAAACCAATTACTACTTCGTATATCTGTTAGACAGGAGTATACAATATTTTAGTATTTTAAAAATATTTATGCGAAGAAAATATATATCTTTTTAAATTTGATTTTATAGAAAAACCAGTTATAGAAAATCTTTAAACTGACCGATTGTAAATACTTTCTACAGTTTTACTACTCGTATATTGACGAGTCATTGCCATAGATCAGGTCTATGATCAGGGTCGGGGGCCGTCATATATTGCTATATAATATATATAGCAATATATATATATATAGCAATATATATATATATATATATATATATGTATTATATATATATTTACACAAAGCTGGATTGTTATCATAATAGTTCTTTATAAATATTAACACTGCTGTCCA
The DNA here is from genome assembly GCA_963555665.1 of Dircenna loreta. Classification (NCBI taxonomy): domain Eukaryota; kingdom Metazoa; phylum Arthropoda; class Insecta; order Lepidoptera; family Nymphalidae; genus Dircenna; species Dircenna loreta. The sequence goes on along the minus strand of OY743088.1, from coordinate 13,205,563 downwards.
AACCGCTGTTGATTTGCGGCCTTAATTAGTAATGTTGGTTCCGCGTGCTTGTTTGGATTCCATATACAAAATTAACTTAACACAAATAACAACAACTATTTTGTAATACGTTTTAGATTGAATTAGTTTCAAACAATATTGTTTATTAAAATAGTAACTTCATAATGTTATTGCATTAATCTAAAATGTATCACTGTATATTACAATGAAGTCTAAAGATAAATAACAAAAAAATATATATTATGAATATTGCTATTTACGAACATTGATTGAAAATTTAACAAAGAAATATATCTTACAGTTTTATATTCAAATTCTATTCATTTTCACGTTTCACTACTCCTACTATATTAGTAGGTAGGAGTAGGAGTTATTAATTCCAACTAATATATATGTGAAAGTTTGCGAGGATTTATACTATTTTTGTACAGAAAAATGTGTACTCTGTCGTGCTCTTTTTTTTTTGTACGGATTCAAATGCAACTTTAAAGTAATACATTTAAATATCAGAGTAACACCAAATATAAAACTTATACCTACCTTTAAGTAACAGCAGGGAAGTTTTAAGACAGGGCCTTAGACTGATTTTCTTTTTTAAATCAAGAATCTTATACGCAGAAAACGCTGATTTAAAAAAAAATAACTCTGATGTTATATCGCGCTAAAAGAAGTCTCAGCGGAAGACTTTTTCTAATTTACTTGACACATTGAAATAGTTTATAAAAAAAATGTATATATCATTTACCTACTGCACGGGAAAAACTAAATGCAAGAGATAAGTAAACAAGAATAGAAGGATTTCATTCGAACCTGTGGCTTCTGAAACGTTACAATTATTCAGGTATTTATTTTAAAATCAAGCAAATGTCTCAAACATATTTTGATTTTTTGTTATCAAATGAATACATACAGTAATTATAAAATATTTAATTATAAGGGTATAAAATTATTTTATGAAAATTAAATTAATTAATATTAATTCAAAGGCTATTTTACTTAGTAAACACTTTTACATAAGTAGATATATATTTTTCTTTTGATCTCGTGAAAAGCATTGAAGAAAAGCAATAGAAAATTCTTCCGGCAACAAGGTTGATAGATCAAATAAAATTCGCCGTTCTTACATTTTACTGTAAAATAAGTAGCAGCACGTCATTTTAGAAGATTAATAATTAATTTCACTTTATTATCACAGATACTCAACATTTTATTTTAAATTCACAGCTTGAGAGTTTATATGTAACATAAAATAAAAATCTTTCTACTTTAAATGGAATTGTGGCATGGAAATATTGTATTTCTTGATTTATATCCTGTCCAGTTTGGTGGTTTATATTTTTGTGTACTTTAACACATGTTGAATAAAATAATATTTTAATATCAATATATCAATCATATTAAAATACAAAATCTATTATTTGATCTTGTTAGCTGGATATAAAAATAATATTGCGGAATTAAGTATTTGTTACAAACAACATTTGTTCACCGCTTTACAAATATGGGTATTTACAATGATGACGAATGTGTCAGATGTTGACATCAAAAACGATATATGCACCGAATTGTTAGTTAAAAAATGTTCATAACTCCTGTTTTTGTTATTGTATTTTTTTTTTGTTTTTTTAGTGTGGACTATTAACAACTAGTTTTTAGTCAAAAACACTGACGTCCAGTTCGTTATTATTAAAGTTTAATCTGAACTAACTCTAACGTACGCAAAAAAAAACTAAATTATGATGTATAATTAGAGAAGCCTATATATATATCATTCATTCAAATAATTGTATATCAACAAACAATTGTTGATCTATCTGAGTTTTAACTACAATTTGAATTATTGTCCATATAAATTATGTCATAATCAACTCACGATAAACATAAAGTAAAACTAGTATATCTAACCGACATTTGACATTTAAACTTCAAATTCAAATCAAGTAAATAACGTAAATAATAGTTTTATTAACGTTTGTGTGACTGTTGAAAATCTTTGACAAAGCCATGCATAAAATGGCATTTAGACAAAGTTTAACTACTAACATTTGCTATAAGGTTACCAGTAACTTTAAACCTTCGGTTTACTTTGAAAAGTTAACTCGAATCAAATTTATGAAAATTCTGATGTAGATCGCAGGCCTGGGTGAACGCCAAATCCACGTGAAAGTGTTACAGTACTGAATAAAAGATTACTTTGTATGAACTTTTCAAATTATGAATTTATATAGCGAAGTTAATGGCTTAACAAGATTAAACAAATCAAAGAGTCCTAGTATTTATAAGTAACAATTAAATATAAATGATTCTACACTTACACTACTACACTTACTTCTTACTTTAATAAAGTGCTCTGTAAAAATATTTAAATTTGTATATAATTTCTATTCAGAAACTCTAACTAAAACAACACTTAAAATTTTAAGTTCTACTTTACAAATTATGTAAAAGTTAAAAACAAATATTTAAATTAAAAAAAAAAACACATAAATGTTCAGGAACTGCATGCTATTTAAATTTATCCATTCAAAAGTACAGTCGCGTACTTATATATTAATGGTGAAGGCAATTCGTATAATTGCTATTGCTTTATTCGCTCACGTTTTCGGTCTCGCGTTTGTAAGATCACGTACTCCCTCTGCCATATTTTACATCATTTGAAACGTCATTTGCACGTTCACATAACATATCACTTTTATGTCTTTGTATTTTTTTCCTGATTGTACCGCGTACGCCCAGGTTATTGAATTAAATTCTTATTTATTGTTAAATATTAATAACCGCCTCGAATACAACTCAGAATATTTGCTAACGTATATTATATGCATGATATGTTATTATATAATACAAATTAAGCTCGTAATTTGCTTTGTTATATTATTTATTTCAATAATGTAATAACATTATTGAAATAAATAATCTGTTAATTATATCTTTATAAAAGACGAGCTACTCTCCATGGATCTTGCCATAACCCCTTATCATTTTCGGTTGACTTATTATCATCGGCAATAAATCACCCCTTAAATTTTACTAAGTGTCGCTTCAAAACGTGCAATGAATGCATTTTACACAATAATTTATTTCATTTTCATTTGTTCCAATTTAAAAGTAGGTCATAATATTGTTTTTTATCCAACACAAAAGCACGAAATTTAAGACATAAAAGTATAACACTATGAAATGAAACTTCATTATTGAATGAAGTATATTCCGAATAAATGGAATACAAAAAATATTTAAACATTTATATTACGATTGTGTATTCAGACAACTTTATACCTGCTCAAAAATCTATATACCTTTTAGAATCTATATAATACGCTCGATCACCCGATGAATGAAGGTGATATTTTTCTCAAAGGCTCTCATAATGTATTTGGAGGCGCGAGGGTTAAATTTCCGGCCCCGCCCCGAGAGGAAGCGACTATGACACATGTCTTTATTCCAGATGACCCAAGACCCTCGGTTGAAAATGGACTGGAGCGTGATAAGATTTGATTTGATTTATAAAATAGGTTTATTTAAAAATCACCTAAAAATAATTTTGATTTTATTTATCTAAATTCAGTAAATGGGTATAACTTCATTTTCAGTGCCTTTTTAGGTTCTCGAGGTCTGAAAAATAAAAGAAAGGATTTCTTGTAGCCCGTCGTAATATTTTATAAAATGTAAAAAAACACGTTTTTTAGAAAATGTTTGTCTTTAAATTCTTAATTGAAAAATAAAATATAATTACTAATTATTATGTTAAAAATAACGCCTATTCAGATGGCAATTTAGTAATTGCCGAAAAGATTACATCTTTTGTCAAGTCAAATTACGCCTCACATGTTTTGGTAAATTCTGCCGAATGAAATAAAATATACATAACTTAAAAATATGGAACACTATTACTGATTAGTAATTACAAAAGGAATCAAAATGTTTTGCTTCAATGCTTTACCACATGCTATATATACTTATAAACTTATATAGTTATTTTTGTTATATAAGAATACGAATGTTAATTTATGGAACAAAAATAGACGCAAGTTAATATAATTAATGCCATCTTAAGTCAGCCACACTCTTTGTGTAGAGATACAGAGGTAAAATTCACAAGAACAGAAGTTTTATCATTTATATTCTACACTGAGAAATATTTTTATTAAACTTTGAAAAGAAAATGTGCTATTTTATTAACACGCTATATTGTGGTTGCAAGGGTTTTTTTAATTTACAATTTTTGTTGATACTGTCAACTCATTCATAATTATTGTACCTGGGAAGTTAAGCTATTTTAGTATTGAACGAGCTTTTGATGTTCAACTTCTGCAATAAATACTACATTTGCCAAGTTTCGTGTTCAAAATAAATGTATTTATTTATCTATCATCTATTGTCTTTACGCAGATGTTTATATTCACTAGACATTATATCAAAGCAATAAAATTCAAATTCTTTCTTTAAATTAGTTGCTCCTTACAAATTTTGAGACCAATAGAAAATAACAATGTTTTGAATAAATTATCTTACAATATTACATATATATATATATATATATATATATATATATATATACATCATGTAATGCTTGTCACATCTACACCATTAATAGCTAATAAATAAACTAGCTATTAGATCCCGCTTCGTGCTCTAAATTTTTAAGTTTTTGCCGCGACAATTAAACTTCACACAGAGATAGACAACTGTTTAGCTGCGGCAGTTTGAAAAACTCCTAGAATATTTTTTATGATATATCTTAACAATGCTGTTGAGCTTAAAACAATTATATTTATATTTACCCGGCTGTATTCACGTGCAAATGTATCGGAATGCCCGACTAGTGTTGAACCCATTCAAGGTTCTTACCATGATTAAGAAAGCTCTAAGATCTAAGCGTAGCGTACTCGCGGACTATCTAGTCTTTATTCGGGCATATTCCGATATAATTGCACGTAAATACAGCCGGGTGAATATAAATATAATAGTCATGGTTCACGAAAAATTTAAATATAAAAAAGCATACAACAAAACAATATTTTTTCATTTTGTTTCAGATACATAAGATTACTACTGAAGTCTAAGCAATTAACTTTGTCAGTTGGAAATGTTGTTTTTTATTCTTTATCCTCTTATAATATTTATTTGACAATTAATGATACACAAATCAATTTATTTTATCTTTTTATTGGTTTAACTATAATGCAAAACATTAAGACAATTTTTGTGATTGTACTCGTTCATGATCTCTTTCTTTTTATCCATATTTAAAAATCATTATCATAAAATATATTACATATCTTAGTGCAAGTTGTATTTGAATGAACATAAATAATATATATTGAAAAATCAATTTATATTATCTATACTAAATGCTTGGGCGCAACGTCAAATAAATGGGCGGCATCCGATGCGCTTCATTATGCTCGAATTAGGAAAATAAAAGCCGGCTTTATTGTTTAACCAATTATTTCGAGCGTAGAACCACAGCGTATACTTATAGTGCTTTATTTAAAACTTCATAAGGTTTAAGTTTGAAGTAAGCTCGGGTACATTTTCGTAACAAGCAGATACAAGGCCTGATTTTTAATAGCTTCGAAAAGCTTCTCGGTTGTCTTTTTCTGATAAAGTGTAATAAATTGACTTCTGTAAAGAAAAATAAAAAGAGATATATTTCATTTTATGCTTATATGTATATGTAATTATAATAAATCACAGTACTGCTGCCGCCATACGTTACCATTCATTTCCAGAAACAATTCGAACATAAAAATTTCGCAAAATAATCAAAAAGTACTTAAAGTCAGGAACGTGATAAAATGTCCCAAATGCTTTAATCCACAAAGTTTACAAAGTTGAACATGAAAAGTAGGGACAAATTGAAATATGAGTACGTATCTTAGCTACAAGCTGTGTTAAAGGAAAGGGAAGCGTATTAAAATAAGTATTTTTTGATTACATGCTAGATATATATTATTCATTAAGACAAATTAAAAAATATAGATATGTTAGAATCAACATATGAAAAAAATTTCAAGTATATTTCTAGAAACAATTATTTTTTTAAATATCAAAACAAGTTTAGGTTTTGCTGTCAATGAATAATTTATTTCAATATATCATTTTTCCAATTTAAAAATATGGCATATATGCATGGCTAATGAGAATTAATACCAGAAGACATAGAACCACCACGTCTAACATTCAAAATCCAAGTATTTTGCAAGTTGGCGTTGGCTCTTTAATAAATTTGTAGGTTGTTTGAGAATTGAAAACATTCCCTTTGGCACTTTGTAAGAAAGCAACCGTTTCAATTGTTGACTTGCATATTCATCTTAAATATGCTATTTATCTTGTAAAGTTTGGAATTTAAATTGAACTTCATTTTGTTTAGCTTAACAAACAAAACATGAAGGTAAGAGCAACGAGACGCCATATTATTATAAAATACATAAAAATTGAGATGATCAAGGGCGAATCATTATAGATAAAATTGTAATTGAAAGAATCCTGTTTATGAGTTCTTAAGAAATGCCTGAAATAATAAGGAAGAATATAAGAATGAAGGTTTCTAATTATAACCGCTCTTAGAATAATAAACGGTTACTCTTTACTACATAATACGATAACACAATAAATACATAATACAATACTACAATAAATGGTTACGATAAATATATATAAGATAACTTTAATTTTCAATGTGTAAAGTTGTAATATGGACTTTTAACACTGCCCAAAACAATCATATTACCAGCAGGTTGATATCAGAATCCGCTAGAACGTTGAAGCTTCATATTATTTTTTCAAAATATCATCCGTTTAATTTTGTAAACAATTTGGGAATTGTTTATGTTCAAATTGTAATAATATTATGTGATACCTTTACTTCAAAAGGCAAACTTGCAAACAATGTTTAAAAGAATACGAGTGAGCACATCTTAAATAGATAGCCATAAGAATATCTTTAATGATTTTCTCGCAAATATTGATTAGTATATTTTTTGCGTCTAAACTTCTTAAACTAATTCAACTGAATCAAAATGGCAGCTGTAGTGATACGAAATGACTAAGTCACTGTGAGAGAATTGTGGTAAAATAGCAGGCTACGTATCAATCTATTCGTCTAACGCTAACCACTCGGTTGGAGTGTTTGTACGAGCTAGTGCACTCGTTCCAGTAGATGTTTTAAACAGTAACTCTTGGGAACTTCAATTTATTTTTTTATTTTCAAACGTATTTATATACGTATGTGATGTCACAAAACCAAACATGACAAGATGAACGATAGAAGCAAGATGTGACAAACTTTTTTGTCAAACAATGTTCTTATTGTTATTTTTTGAAATATACTTTCATGCTGATGAAAATACTTTTAAAGTCTAGCAAAGACAAGGTGTGTCTAGTTACATAAAAATAAAACTAAAGCAAGCAAACTAAATGTGCCAGTAGATTTGATAGAAGCATTCACAGATTTAATTGCTGATCCATTGGAGGACTTTGATACGCAAATTGCAGTATTACGTATCACAGTGTTATCTCTTGAATTGATTGTTTACATTATTTATTGTATTAAATAATTTCGAAATACTATTTTCATTTGTCCTCAATTTAAAAAAGGTTTAATTATCTAGTTGATAAAAGTTTATTACAAATTTACCTTAACTTTTATCTCCTTATTCCTTAACTAATAAGAATTTGGGCTTACTTATGATGTGATCATATATCATGCATTTCTATTTTATTTCCGAAGAGGCGGTATACAGACAGAATAAAAAATAACGCTGCGGGTACACCATAGCTGTTTATGTTATATATACTTATGAAATATTTCAAGTATTTTTCCTGAAGTCTGTATTGTTTCCCATAAAACAACACTTTCCGTCCATTTGCACCACCTGGCATACGCCATTTAATTGATATATCATGATAATTGATATTAAAATTGTTGCAAACAGTTTAAAATAACAATGATTGGACTCACTATCAATCAAGCCGACAGCTGGGTATGAAATACTGCTTAGTACAGGTAATAAATTGTGTGAAAGATTTTAGTATTAACATTGTGTATTCAAAGCAATTATATTTTTTAGTGATAAATGTTTGTAATTATTTTTATTTATTTTTATCCAAAAACTTTTTATATTTTAAGGAACTCACGATTCATTATATATTGGTGAATAAGAAAAGCTGCAATTTAAGTATGTATTTCTAGTATGCAATTTAAGTATGTATTTTTAAAATGATAAAAAATATAATATTTATATATTCTACGTGCTTTCCAAAAGTTGGTTACTAGCATTCATCTCAATTTATGTGTAAATAGTATAATTTTGTTCTTAACCTTACTATAAATAATACATAGGATTTTGGCATTAAATTTCTGTATATTTTTTTGGTAAACAGAAATTTACATGGTTTTTAGAAAATAATAATATGCATAAAAATTGCATAGTGACAAATCCATTTTTTATGTATACCTGAAAAATAGTAATAAAAACATACACATTTAAAGGGTGTCGATTGATTGTTAAAAACTATTACTTTTTACCCTTTTTCACACTAGTTTCCCGTTGGCATTGTCAGTTTGCTCCCGAAATAAAATTAGCGCGGGGTGCGCTTTAGTTTTAAGGTTGCCAATTTCAGACCTTTGAGGGCAAGTTCTCTTAAAGATCAACGGTATTTCTGTATAGATTATTATATTTTATTGAATCCAAATGAACTATCTTGTCTCGTAACTTATTTCAACAAGACTTTCGAGATTTTACAAGGTTTTGTTTCTTATCGGAATACCTATACCGTATATGAAGTTCATATTAAAATATACTTTATGCATACCATAATATTATTAGGACTCAAATAAAATGTTTTTAATTTCACTCGAATTCTTTATTTCTAGTTTTTTAACTTATTATTATATATCTTAGTTTTATTATAGTTTATTTACTTTTTTTTTTATTTCTAGTTAGGCGTTGTGTTATGGCAGTACCTGTCAATACATAACAAACTCTCTTATAAATAAATTAGCTATGTGTGTGTGTGTGATAAGATATGGTTTTTTGTGTAGTAATTGCAAATTTTTGAGGATTCCCATCAAGATAAAAAAAAAAATGTATGATTGAAAAGTAAGATACTTTTTGGTTTACTAGGATATTATAATTAAATTTTCGAAAAGCATCTAGAAGTTTAATATTAATATATATATATATAATATACTACTCCACATAACTATTATTTACTTTAGTCTCTTACTAATATAACCTTATATCCCATATCAAATTTAGAACAATAATATTAGTTGACTTCAGTTTCAAAAAATTTGGTTTTTGAAGTTATTGCAGAATAACGCTATATATTTTTAAAAATAAAATTCTTGTTATATTCCTGGCTATCTTAATTGGATTTTAGATTCATTTTTTCTGTAGCTATAAATTTTATTTGAAAAATAAAAATAAAACGAAAAACCGGTTAATCTGATACAGTGGTAGGAGCATAATTTTTTATCTCTCCTTGTCAACATCCGACAATACGTCACCAGCGAATAGGTGACAAAAGCACAATGCTAAAATGAAACACTTATCTATTTTTTCATATAAATAAATATATTTTTCGAGGCAATACTCAAAGACATTTCTGTAATCGTTTATTATAGGTTAGCCTACTTTTTGAGGCAAAGATTGCGGTGTTTATTTAGCAGAAAAGTGGACAAAAAAAGACATATCCAGCTCTTTTTTGTGCACAAATGAAGCGTATTTTTATAGAGGGTGTAAAGGTTGAAGTGCTATTTTATATTATGAATGACACATAATGTACACATTCATATTTGATTAAAGTAGGGTGACTCGTTGCAAAATATAATAAATGTTTCCAAACTTACATGTTTATTACAAAATTTGTAAGGAATGATCTTAACAAAAATGAACTAACTTTTTTCTTAAATGTTGTAATTTTGTTTGTATAAAGTTTATTTTATTATGAGCATTTGGTATACCCAACTGCAAGAGGCAACATCGAAATATTAACATTTCGAACATAAATCGGTTCAGATTCATTGCCATCAATGTAGAAAGGGGACAGGTGAAGGTACGTAGAATTCAAAAGGGAAATAGATAAGTACTGGGCACCGTTACAAACTTAATTACAATAGCTACTCCTATCACTCCAAAAGTATTCGCACTGATCGTACATCCCTATTCGAGCTGCACTTCATTTATCGCTTACCTTGTCATATTTTTTATATATTATTTACAAGATTGCTTGATGTTTTAAGATGAACATTCCCATTCATAAAATGATGTCAATAAAGATATTTTTGCTTTACAAAATAATAGTTCTGTTTAATAAGCCTCGTTTTGCTCTTAAGATTAATGTTTTTTTTTTCCTTTAAGGACGCGTTTACGAAACAGATAGGTCGAAAATCACATAACTACATTGATAAAGCTTGTCTAAGCACACATGAGCATTTATAGTCGCGAAATAATGGCTATATAGAACAATTTTGATAGTTTGAATTTATTGGTATTTCATATATTTATATTTTAAATAATTTAAATTATTTTGAATTGTTTTTTTATGCAAAATATAATATGTTTTATTATATGATATTAGTATTGTTTGTGACCTGAAGGTTCAAACTTTGAAGGCTGCAACTTGATCTCCTAGACGAAAAAGGCTAGGTTAGGCGAGTTTAATTTAGTTTTGATAAGATCTTACCGTCGGAATTGATTGAGTGACCTTGGGGAATAATAGTGGATGGATTATATTGGATCTCCTAGCAGGATTGGACTAGGTTCGCCGAGTTTAAGTTTTTTTTTTTAACGAATAACGTTTTTGTTTCGTGTAGGAATATGTAAATGAAAAATGTTTTCGTTTTCTTCAAGAATACGTAAACGAAAAACGGCGCACTTAGTCCTAGTCTATAAGATCCAATAGCATCCATCCACCAGAATACCTACAGGTCACTCCATCAAGTCCGACCGTAAGATCTTATCAAAACTAACAAAACAAATCTAAGCTTGGAGCACTTACCTCTATTTTCCTAGGAAATGCAGTAGCGTCCATTCACCAGTGTATACCGTTAGGTCACGCCGTGAAGTCGTAATCCTTACGTACTTATAGCAAAACAATATATTTACTAAAAAATAATGGAAATATAAAAGTGTTTCATTAATTATCTAGTCGACAATACAGAATATTGTATAAACTGTAAACTATCAAGCTACGTTTTATAAAATACTAGCTGTTGCCCGCGACTGCGTCCGCGAGAACTTCAGAACACAGGGCTCGTAAGAAACACCTTCGCTCGAGATTTCATTAGTAAACATTTCAAAATTGTTCTCTACGATAAGTCCTATTAATATTTCAAGGGAATAATATAATACAGCATAGATTCAACATGAAAATTATTTCTTAATATTGTTACAGACATTTTTAGATTTGGATAACTTACTTTGACCTCTAACAAATAAACTTATAAATTATAAACCCAAAAACATACAAACTCTTTATAAAATTAGAATAGATTGATCAAAATCAAAATATAAGTTTTTCTTAGTTAAAGTTTATATTGAAAAGGGGTGAAAATCTATTATACATTCGTAATGGAAAAGTTATTTGTTTACTTTCATATTTATCAATACTAAGTATATATTAGTCTGATGTCTAATAGTCGCTAAATACTCGTAGATTGTCAGGAGGTGCAATAGAATAACAAATATTATATATATTGAATTTCACAGCATTGTGTTTACTATAACATAAATTAAACTTATACTTTACCCTCAGCAATACGTTGGTTATCCTATTAAATTTTAGCTTATATGAAACGTTTGTATTTAACCAGAGCGCCATCTCTTGGATACTCATTCAATCCAGTCAACAAATACTCTTATACCGCCATCTATTAGAATAGTATAGAGCTAACACATAATTGTGACTATTAGATAATAATTAAATAAATAAACGTGTCGAACGGGATAATATTATATATCCGTCTCCTAGCTATAAGCTACCACCCTACCAATTTTCAACCAAATCGGTTTAGCCGTTCTTGATTTATAAATAGATACACTAACACCGCTTTCTTTTATATATATAGATTTTGTATTCGTGCAGCAATCTTTATTTACAGAAATTTTATTTCAAAGAGGTACAGAACCACTCATGACTACGGTCTTAGACCGACTGAGGTGGTGTAGGAATTTTAGAAATATTTGTAATAAAGAATCAACAAAAATGCTTGTAAAATAAACCTTAAGTTAAGATTAATGTGTCAACTACAAAAACGTGAAAAACATAAAAATGATATTATTATTTTTTCAGACATTTTGTAAAGTATTGATATCTTTATACTATAGAATTGTAGTTGAGTATGTTTTCTGATCTAAGGTATTTTTTTAATCACAATTATATGGTAATTCATACAAGAAAAATGTACCGAAACTAAGCCTGATATCGTAGAGTATGTGTGCAGAAGTGATGGAAAATCGTTATATTAATATTAAATGCTATAATATTTGATATTTATTTAAAGAAATTAAAAATAAAGAAACATTATATCTGTTGTAAGTAAAGGTTTTATTACGTTAAGTTTAATTTTATAATAATTTAATAATAAATATTTATTAATAAATATTTATAATTGATATATTTTTCTATAATTTATATTTTCATTATATAAAAAGCCAAAGCTTGTTTAGCAAAATCCATTTAAGAATGTGGTAAAATTGCGAAAACAATTAATTAATGCTATCGTAAGTAAACCACACTTTTTGTGTTGCGATAGACGTGAAGTTTACCAGAACAGAAGTTTTATCCTTTTTTTTTTCAATAATGTTAAATGCTTTTTATAAACTTAATATATGAAAAAGCGTTGTTTTATTTAGACATGATACTGTGGTTGAGTGTTTTTTATTTTACAATTTGTTTTGAAGGTACTTATAATTATTGTGCCTGGGAAAATAAGCTACTTTAGTGTTTAATGATCTTTGCTTAGCTTATGCTTTAAAAATGCGACATTACACATGCCATGTTACGAGTGCAAGGTAAATATATTTATTTACCTATCAGTTTTGTCCTTAAACAGACTATTATATTACCTAGACAGTGTATCAACGCAATTAGAATTAAATTCCTACTTTAAATTAAGTGCTTCTAAATAGGTTGCAATCAATCAATGTTTTTAATAATTAATAATCATACAACATTTGATTTACATATATAGTGTCATGCTTGTCACGTATATACCATTATTCGCTTATAAATATACTAGCTATTGGATCCTACTTCGTGCTCTCAATTTTAAAGTTTTGCAGCAACAGTATAAATGATACTTCACACGGAGATAGAGATAACTGTTCAGCTACGGCAGTTTGGAAAACATTTGGAAAATATTTATGTTTAATTTTATTTATTAACACCATGCAAAAAGAAAATATTTGCATTTTTTGTTTATATCGTAAACCTGTAACGAAAGAATAATAAACAATTAATATCATTTTATTATCATGCTATTATTTTTTCTTAATATGTTTATATCGAACATTAATAATACATGTAGAATATTTATAAAAAGTGAATAAAGTTAATCGTTTTAATCCTTTAAGTGCAGTGTGAAATGTGTGAAGGTTTCAATATTTTTTGAGGTAGTATTTTTTTCTTTATCTATATCTCTTTCATTCTTTCCTGTGTTTGTAATATTCATATCAATATTTTACATATTTTAAGTGCAATTTACCTTTTAATTGACATGATAAAAATTTATTTAAAAATCTATTTATACTCTCTGTACCATTTTCTTGGGCGCAATGTAAAATAAGTGGGCGGCATCAGATGCGCTTCATTATGTACGAATTAGGAAAACAAAAGCCGGCTTTGTTGTTAAACCAATTAGTTAGAGCGTAGAACCACAGCGCGTACTTATAGTGCTTTATTTAAAACTTTATAAGGTTTAATTTACAAGGAAGCCTGGGTGCATTTTCGTAATAAATAAGTACAAGGTCTGATTTTTAGTATCTTCCAAAAGCTTTTCTGTCGTCGTTTTCTGCTAAAGTGTAATTAATTGTCATCAGTCTTTTTGTATTTTGTTTGGAGTTTTGGTATAAAAAATATGAAAATAAACTTTATCTGAACATCTACTGGTATTCTGAAGACAAATCTAAAATATTTTTTTTCTACAATGAAAAAACTTCACACGCAACAAAACTTACAAAAAAAACCTTTTACACAAATTTTCTAAATTGGCCTTTTCTAGTTTACGATCTTAATAAAACCCTTTTGTCTAAGTTAGATGCAAACGTCATAAAGATATTGAAGTCGTGGTTTGGGCTCGCGCATTCAGCGGACTCTTCAACTTTATTCAGAGACCGAAACAATTTTGGGATGAAATTAAAGAAACCATCGGAGCTCTATAAACACCTAAGAGCTACCAAAAGACATATCATCGAAAAATCTCATGATGATATTGTAACATCTCTTCCAAAAGATAAAAATGCATCAGAGCTGGAGTCACGACTTCAATTCCATAAACAATTCATGATAGGTGCTCAAACAAATAAAGCAGGGTTAGGATGTAGCGGGAAAGTTCGAGATATAGACTTAACAAAATCCTTTATTCGGCAAGATGAAAACGATCAGTATCGAGTGCACGCGATGAATCTAGAAATTCAAAATGAGTGGGTGACCATAGGCGACTTTTGTATTCCATTAGCATTGAGGTGGCGCACCTTACTTCATGAGTGGTCTCCAGCCTTATTAAAATTCTATCTAAATGCATTCCAAATGACTCTCCCAGATCAAAGTAATTTAGTAAGATGGGGTAAAGCTACCGAAAAGTCTTGCAATATCTGTGGGGAGGCGGTAGGAACGGCTAAACACTTGTTGGTAGGGTGTAGGGTGCTATTGGAAAAAGGTCAATACTCGCGGCGCCATGATAAAGTATTGGAAATCATACGTGAAGCGGTTAGTCTTTCAGTAGCTAGAGCGCAAAAGGGTATAACAACCACCAAAAGATTCATAGAGTTCATTAAAGAAGGCTCGTCTAAAAAAACAAAACAAAAGCCTCACTCTATCTTAGAGGCGGCTCGCGATTGGACTATAATGATGGATACGTATGAGAAACAGTATAGAATTCCTGAGGATATTGTTGTCTCGTCATCCAGACCGGACATATTCCTGTACTCTAGACAGTTAAAGCGCGTGATACTTGTGGAGCTTACTGTTCCGTGGGAAACTAACATTCCCAAAGATCACACAATTAAAGTAAACAAGTATTACGAACTGACCAACGAACTGACCAGGAATAGGTATATAGTTAATTTGTACGCGGTAGAAGTGGGAGCGAGAGGTATAACAGCGAAATCTCTCTATAACCTACTTAAAGATCTTGGCCTCTCTAGAACTATCATCAGTACATTTCTAGAACGTACTTCAAAGGCGGCATTAGTAGGTTCATTCCAAATTTGGTTAGGTAGGGAAAGGAGCGCAACCAGTTGAGGTGAGCGTGAATGCGCATTTTAAAGGGGCCCCTTAAAGCTATACTTGGGTCGCAAGTCCCAGGGGCTGTTTGCGCTCCTCTCCCTGCAACGCGATGGGCCCGGCACCCGCACGGTGAATCCATGGAATGCTAAGAAGCTTCGTCTCTCTATAATTTTATTTTATGAATAATAATTTAATCGTTAAATAACAGTTCTGCCAGGTATTTTAAAAATTTAAGTGGGTCAAATCAAATCGTCTATTATAATACAAGGATGCGGCAAACAAACTAAATATTCTCTTAGCTACATAACTAGATGGGTAACATCTCAAAGATGGTCGAAAATACCATTACAATAAACTCAATTTTGTCAGCAGGCTGTTATTCATAAAAAAGATTGATAAATTAGATTAGCTGGGAAGGAACGTGATTCAATTTAATGAATGAGTATAAAGATCAATAAAATTTCAGTTTAAATCAACAAAAATAATATACAAAATCTATAAGGATTCAATAATTAATTTTGTGTATGTTTATTTTCAAAGCTAACTTTAAGTATCTACTACTTATGAGTTTAGATTGCCTGAAGTTAAAATTGAATACAAAACAAAATATAAATACATTTTCTACCTCTCAAAGTAAATTTATAATTCGGATTTTTTTTATGATTTTATTGCTGTGTATTTTATAAATATAAATAATTACTAAATTACCACTGGATAAGTTTATTTGTGTATAAACTGTTATGTAATTAAAATACAAGTTTTAAATGATTTACTTCCAGCAGATGTTAAGATCGTCAAATGTAACGGTATGTTTGACTTGTGTGACTAAAAATAAATAAGGTAAATATTTTATAATATGCACGTATGTATTAGTAATACTGCTGCTGCAATAAATCGCTATTTATTGTAGACTACAATACGTGATAAAATGTCCCAAATGCGTTAATTCACAAAGCTTACAAAGTTGAATATGAAAAGTAGCGACAAATTGAAATAGGAGTAGGTATGTATTTAACCTACAAACTTTGTTCAAAACAAAGGAAACGTATGAGAATTAGTATATTTTATTATAGTACATTTTGTATATATATAGTTTAAAATATGGATGTAGTATAATAAAAATCCATATATGAACAAAAGTATAAAGTTATTTGTTAGAAACTATTTGATTTCCTAAAATAACAAATGAGGTTTGGTCGCTGTTTACCATCATATTAATATCTAAATGATTATAAAGGCAATTTTGATCGAGACCAAATAGTAGTAGTATGGGACTATAGTCCAGGAACGATAATAAAAAGTTTCGGAATGGAACCTTTTAGAAAAGGAAGAAAATAATACAAAAATAGAAGGAAAAATAATTTACTGGCGATCTGAAGTCGGGAAGGTGGTAGGGGTGAGTTTTTAAAGGTAAAAGGTGTTCTATTGTAATTTCGGACAAATCTACAAGTCCTATGAAAAAAATGAAATAGCAAAGTTATAGGTTATCAAAAGGGAACAACTTTTGTACAGCTAATGTTTTTTAATAAAGAAATTTCCTTCTTTTAGCTCTTTGCGTGTTTTTGTATTTACATGCATTTTTTCATATATATTTTCATAGCTAAACATTGTTAAAAGAGAATCGTCACTAGAATACAAGGAAACACCACGTGCAACATTCAAAACCAAAGCACTTTGCAATTTGGCGTTGGTTCATGAATAAATTTGCAGGTTGTTTAAGCATTGAACACATTTCCTTTGACTATAGTGCAACCGTTTCAATTGTTGACTTGCATATTCATCTTAGATGCGCTATAAATCTTATGAAGTTTGGATTTTTTTTTTGTATAGCTTTTCCACTAATGAAAAAAAAACATTCACGCAACAGCAATGAAACAAAAAATTAAAAAAATATGCTTTAAAAGATCTTGATCAATATAAGTCCTTCTTTGAGATAAGTTCCTTTTAAAAAAGAACCAAGGATTCCAATTATAACATCATTCAGAAAAAGAAAATTTTTGTCACAATTCATTAGAATGAGGCATTATAGCCTAATTCTAATGAATTTTCACAAATTTTAACGAATCCTGGTATACTTTCTACGCTGACTAGATTAAAATCCATGAGAATTATTTCAGTAAAGTATTATCAAACCGCAATGGTTATTACAGATTTCGACATTCAATATTTTAGTGACTAAAACAGGAACTAATGAAATAGAATTTATAACATTAATTGTAAAAGAACAAGTTATTGTTTATTTTGAGCCGTTAAAATAACTTTAATTAGCAATTTTAATCTTTATAAGGATTATTTTTCAATGCACAAAACAATCAGATTACCAGCGGTTTAATTGCTTTTCTCGGAGTACCACCTAAAGTAATAAAAATCCTCTTTGATATCAGAATCCGCTACAACGTTGAAGCATCATACGCTTTCGTTTCAAAATATCATCCGCTTAAATTATTTGTAAGCAATTTGGGAAATGTTTGGTGTTCAAATTGTAATAATATTTTGTGAGATCTTTACTTCAAAAGATGGGCTGGTAACAATGTTCATGAGACCACGAGCGGGCGTTCTTTAAATATATGGTCATACCAAACGCATTCATTGCATCAAATTAAATTTATTCTATAATTTTGAAGATATAAAATGTATATCATTTTTTTAATTTTTTTTTTTGTATTTACAATAGAAATTGTTTAACGATTATCTTGCATAGACCGCTTGATTATATTTGTTGTTACTTTGTTTGTTACTGTTGCTTACTCGGTTGGAGTGTTTGTACGAGCTAGTGCAAGGAGTGCACTAGTTTTACTAGTAGTGCAGTAGTTTTTTTAAACAATGTCTCTTAGTGACTTCGACATATTTTTTTTATCTTCAAAATTATTTATATGCGATGTCACAAGAAAAGACAAATAAAAGCCAAGATGTGACAAACTCATGTTTATCAAACATTGTTCTTATTGTTATTTTTATCCACAAAACATATATATATATCTTACCATAAATAAGCACAGTATAAATAAGCACAGTAGATTTTATAAAAGCATTCGTAGATTTACTGACCCAATTTGCTATCACATTGTGAGACTTTGAAAGCCGAATTGTTGTATCACGTGTCACGGTTATCTCTTGATATTATTGTTTACATTATTTATAGTATTAAATAAATATATATATATATATATATATATATATATATATATATATATATATATATATATATAATTTTTTAATTGTATCTGTGATTATATTTCTTGGATTTGTATTTTTTTTCCGAAGACACGGTATACAGCCGGAAAACAAATAAGACTGTATGTACACCTTAGCTGTTAATTTTATATGCTCATACTTGTAAAATATTGCAAGTATTTTTCCTAAATTCTGTATTATTTCCAATAAAAAAATACCTTTTGTCAACTTGCGCCACCTGGTATAAGCTATTTAATTGATATATCATGATAATTGATATTAAAATTGTCGCAAACAGTTTAAAATAACAATGATTGGACTGACTATCAATCAAGCCGACAGCTGGGTATGAAATACTGCTTAGTACAGGTAATAAATTGTGTGAAAGATTTTAGTATTAACATTGTGTATTGGAAAGTGTTGATATTTTTTAGTGGTAAATGCTTGCAATTCAAATATATTTAGTCATGTAGGCATTTACACTTACGTTTGAATCGTCAATTATAACATTATAAAAATGTCAGTATAGTTAGTTCGTGAGTAGGCTTCGGGATGCTGCTCTACTGAGAAGCGTTAGTCAAAAACTCAACAGTTCCCCTTTTCAAAATAATGTTTCATATATAGATTAGAAAATCAACCATACAAAGGAGTCAACAACCAGAGCTCCACCACCTAAAATTTTAGTTGATTAATATAAGATCAACTAAAAACTCTCGTAACCTATAATAAGTTTTATTTAACAATATACTTTTGATATTAGGTTTAAAAGTATGAAAAGAAAGGTCTAAAATATCTTGTGGAACTTTATTATATATGCATACAGTTTAGGCCATAAAAGATTTTTTAAGTTTTTGAGAGCGAAATTTCTGCGCTGAAAGTTTATATTTATTTCTTGTATTTATATCACATCTGTCACTGTTTATATACATAACTATCCAAATTGTGACGTTATAATATATTGATTAATATTTATTGAAAAATGACCGTAACCATACCACTTTCATTAAAAACATCTCTCAGGGAATATCTAGCTTTCAATTTATAAATAAAATAATATAAATAAATTCTATATGCACAACTCACAAATGTTTTTGTGAAATAAATATAGAATTTATTTCAGCAGTACTGCCCATAATTAAATACCGTAAGACAAAATACAATGAAAATAACAAAAATAACCTAGTCGAGCTGTATTGACATCCGAAGATTATTTTACTTTTCAATTGCATAGACTACAGGGCTGAGTTTGCCTGAGTGGTTAGAGATGAGGGTTCTACTGGAGCTTTTCATCTAAAATTGTACCTAGGAAAACTGTACAGTCCGTTAGTTCCAAAACTTCATTGTTAAGAAGCAGTCTAGAATTTTTACTTTTGACATTAAGAAGTGTCATCCATGCATTAAGTTTTTTTAGTATTTAAGACCAAATTATTAATTTCAAACCAATGAAGATCACGTGACAGAGCACTGTTTACTTCGTTATATTTAGTCCTTTTACGCTCGACCTTTTACGAAAAAGGGCAGATAATTAAAGTTAAAAAAAAAAAAAAAAGGGGCCAAGAATAGAAAGAACCTCGTAAAACACCCATATTTAGGTAATCTAGAAATATTATATTTTAAAAGTAATAAATAGAAGAGTAAGTTTACTTAGTTGCACTCCTCCTCACTCGTAGTGCATCTCGCTAATATTCGAGGATTAAACTTAAATATCGAATCTGACACCGCCTAGAGACAGAGCAGCCGCACCTACTCTTTCTGACGGAGACGCCGAAATGTCCCTTGAACGCTGCATACCTAGCTTACAATGGGTACACGTAAGAGTACAATTTCCGATCACGTGCCAGGGTTTGTGTGTACGC
Organism: Dircenna loreta; assembly: GCA_963555665.1. Taxonomy (NCBI): domain Eukaryota; kingdom Metazoa; phylum Arthropoda; class Insecta; order Lepidoptera; family Nymphalidae; genus Dircenna; species Dircenna loreta. The sequence continues at coordinate 13,185,074 of OY743088.1, read as the reverse complement.
GTGGAATGACCTCTGTATCCAGCGCCTCCGTCACCTTAAGGACCCAACTTTTCCTTCCCTATAGGTTTTAGTAGACATAGGAAACGAAAAAATCCTGTATTCCTGTGTTTACTGTTCGCACACTAGTGATCAGGAGACAACTAGATTAATTGAGTATCTCAGTGGGGCTGCTAATATGACTCTGTATCGGTATCTTTCAGCGCAGCTCGTCTTTCTGGGTGAATTTAATGCCTGTCAAATTTGATCCGAAGACCCTGTGATTAAAAACAATTTAATATTTATATTATGCTAATAACTTTGAAAAAAATCATGAATGTCAACTGTCAAAAACAATTACTTAAATAGAAAACTATGATTCAATCCTGTAATAGAATGAGACCCGAAGACCGTATGAAGGTTAAGCAATTCAATTGTAGCACTTGCGATGACACTATGAATGACAATGAACGACAGGATATTTAAAGTATAGAACGAATAGCAAGTCACTCACAACCTGCTATTAGTGTGACTGACTAAATTTTTGATATTATTTTATTACACATCATGTTCTTTGTGTATTGTGTAATTTATTTATTTATTTTCATTATATTAAAAAAGTAGGTAAAATAATGCAATAAAAATAAGCCAAAGCTTGCTATCATTGCTGCACAGTTAATTTAAATTCATTAATACTATCGTAAGTCAGCCACACTCTTTGCGTAGCGATACAGAGGTAAATTCACCATAACAGAAGTTTTATAATTTGTATTGTACACTGTTTTTATTAAACTTTAAAATTGAAAAAAGTATTATTTTACTAAGACGCCATATTGTGCTTTGCAAGAGTTTTTTTATTTAACAATTTCTTTTAACAGTACTCATAATCATTGTACCTTAGAAAATAAAGATCTTTAGTGTTTAACGAACTCTTGATGTTAAACTTCTTTAATTGAGCTTAAAAAAATCGACACATATGCTATGTTTCGAGAGCTTAATGAATTTATTTACCTATTATCTTAAGTCTCGTTATCATTTTGCCAGTTTAAGTCCTTAAACAGGTGTTTTATTTAAAAAAAATAATTTTCGTTTCAGATATATACTGAAGAATTCTAAACATTTATATCGACAGCTGTTATTATTTTGTTTTCATGATATTATTGCTTACAACATGTTTATCTACCATTAATAATACATGTAAAATATTTATATTCAAATCAATAAAAATAGTAAGTCATATTTTTACTTATTTACCTTTAGTGTGAAACATGTGCAGTTTTAAACAATTTTGAACTAGTATTTCTATCTTTATGATCTGTTTCCTTCCTTCCTGTGTATATGAAAGAGTAATTATCATTATATACATAATAAATTACATATTTTCAGTGTAATAAACGTGCATTTTAATAAAAATATTTAAAAAAAATCAATTCATATTTTTTAAACTAAATTCGTGGGCGCGACGTAAAACAAATGGGTGGTATATGATATGCTTCATTATGTACGAATTAGGAAAACAAAAGCCGGCTTTGCTGTTAAACCAATTAATTGGGGCGTGAAACCACAGCGCATACTTATAGTGCTTTATTTAAAACTTTATGAGCTTTAAATTACAAGGAAGTCTGGGTGCATTCTGGTAATAGCAAATACAAGACCAGATTTTTATCTTACTTTGGAAATCTTTTTTGTCATCGTTTTTGTACTAAGTGTAATAAATTATCATCACTTTTTGTATTTTGTTTGGAGTTTGGTATTGAAAGCCTTTAAATATACTAAATATGAACACCTATTATTTTTCTGAGAACATATTTTGAAAGACTTCTTTCCTGCAATGAATGACTATAACAGAATTACTAAAAACACGCAAAAAAAAAAGAAAATTAAATAACGTTGTAATGCAATGAGGTAATTTTTAAATAACAGTTCTGTCAGGCATTTTGCAAGTGCAGCTGGGTCAAATCAAACCGTCAAGTATTACATAGGGATGCGACAAACAAACTTAACCTTCTCTTAGCTATATAAATTAATGAGCAACATCAAAACAAACACCATTACAAAAAGGAAGGAACGTGATTGAGAATTATTGAACAATAACATTTCAATTATCAAATATTTAACTTAACTTTTATAAGTCTATGAGGATTTAATTATTAATTTCGTTTATATTTATTTTCAGAACAAACTCTAAGTATCTATTGCGTAGAGTTTAGATTGCCTAAAGTTAAAATTGAATACAAAACTAAATATAAGTACATTTTCAATTTATTCAAAGTAAACAAGTATTTCGGACTGTTATTTAGATAGGACAAACTTCCTCCGGATCTTTATTTATTATTTTATTGCTGTGTATTTTCTAAACATAAATAACTGCAAAGTCAAAAATAGAATACTATACTATATTTTTTTTACTATATTACTTTTTAAACTGTTATGTCATATACAAGTTTTAAATGATTTATCTCAGGCATATGTTAAGATCGTCATATGTTGCAACGATTTGTTTGATTGTGTGAGTAAAAATATCAAAAGTATATCTTTTTAATACCTATATAGTTACAATAACTCTGGCTCCGGAATACGTCGCTATTCATAAAAACAATTGGAACATAAAAAGTCGAGAAATAATCAAAAAGTACTTAGCAACGTTATAAAATGTTTCCAAATGCGTTAATTCACAACGTTTACAAAGTAGCAACAAACTGCAATGTTATAATAGGTAGGTACGTATCTAAGTTACAAGCTGTGCTCAAGATAAAGAAAATGTATAATCATTAGTATGTTTTTTTTAAATACATGTTAGATATATGTATATTGTAGATGTTAGATACATGCTAGATATATGTATATTGTAGATGTTAGATATATGTATATTGTAGATGTTAAACACATGCTAGATATATGTATATGGTAGATGTTAGATATATGTATCTTGTAGATGTTAGATACATGCTAGATATATGTTTATTCAAAAATAAACAAACATTTTATTTTAGAATCAACCTAGGAAAAATTATTAAGTATCTTGTTAGAAACTTTTTGATTTATTTATTTTTATTTTTACACAGATACTCTTGAGCTAGCCTATTTGATATTTTTAATATCGACTATTTGATATAACCATTACCTTAAACTGATCAAGGAAAAAGTTAACTCTCAGACAGCAAAAATATGTGAATTAACCTTCTTTTGACTCTTTGCATGTTTAGTCTGTTCTCAGTACACAACGTTTTCAAAGCTACGTATGGCTAAATTAGAATCGTCACCAGAAGACACAAAATCACCACGAGCGATATTTAAAATCAAAGCACTTTGCAACTTGGCGTTGGTTCATGAATAAATTTGCAGGTTGTTTGAGCATTGAACATATTCCCTTTGACTTTAGTGCAACCGTTTCAATTGTTGACTCGCATATTCATCTTAGATGCGCCATAAGTCTAGTGAAGTTTGAAATTAAAATTGAATCCCTGTTTTGTTTAGTTTTACTAAAAACAAACAAATTCATCAACGCAACAGCAATGACATGCCAAATTAAAGAATCCTGCTTTATGATATTTTTTACAAAGATAAGTGCTTCAGATAAGCTCCTTTTGAAATTAAGAATAAAGGTTTCCAATATAAACCACACTTAGAATAATGATAAATTTTAACACAATTAATATAATTATGTCCAATTCGTATATTTCTATTTTATACTACAATTATGAACTATAGTCCAATTCATAATAATAATAATAATTCATAAATGGTGAACTAATTTCTACGCTGGCTATATCAAAATCAATAAAAAATACTGCGACTTCTTCGCTTCTTTAATAATTAATTTAAAGTTTTAATAAGTTATTGTACTGCTACTACAGATATGGACATAAGATATCTTTAATATGCAATGTGTTAAATTGTAATATGGATTATTTTTTTATTCACAAAACAATTAAATTACCAGCAGTTTAATTGATTTTCTCGGAGTTCCACAAAAAGTAATAAAAATCTTCTTCCATATGAAAAACCGCTAGAACAGGAATGTTGAAGCTTCATACGTTATTGTTTCAAAATATCATCCGTTTAAATGAGTTGTAAACATTTCAGGACATGTTTTGTGTTCTTGTAATAATATTTCGTGAGTAAAGGTACTTCAAATTACTACTATGACGACTACTACTACGATGCCTACTTTCCATAGGCGTTGCTCACCTGATGACCTTTTCGTATATCTATGTCACCGTTGGGCACATACAATTGAAACCAAGGGTGAGGCTCCAGCGGGTAGCTTGGAAATAGCGAAGGCCTTCAATCGAATTTGGCTTCTCTTAAAATTCCCTTCTTATAGATTCCTGGGAAATTGTCCAACTGGGTCACCAGTTTACGAGCAGGCAAAAGTATGAAGGTCGTTGTCGAGGGTGCATGCTCTGACTCTAATTCGGTCAATGCTGGTGCTGGTCCCTCAAGGCTGTGTGCTATCTGCCCATACTGTTCCTTCTTCATATCTTCATATTAATGATGTGTTGCAAAATAGCGGCATTCATTGCTTTGTAGATGATTGTATGTGTGATGACTTTTATACGGAATGTACCAATATTCCACGGGAAAACATCATTGAGACCCGAAATAAACTTGAGTCTAAAACAAAACTTCCTTGGGGATATCATATTGGGAGTGACCTAAACTAGTCCAATTCAACCCCGCGAAGAAATAGGCTTGCATGTGCACCGCTAAAAAGATACCAATTGTCGTATCACCTTTATTTGGAAACACTCGCCTAACTGCCACAGCCATATTGAAATTAAGGTAGCCAAATTCGACTCAAAGAAGCCCGGTGAGTTGAATAAATCGAGAAAGTATTTCGGCCTACCGCCTGCAACTTTATAAGGCGCAGGTTCGGCCAAATGTGGAGTACTGTTCTCATCTTTTTGCAGGTGAATTGTCTGCTCTTATGAATCCCTATCCCATAAAAAAAAGATAGTGTAGCTAAATTTTTTTATGAGAATAAGAGCGAGCGCTTCTTAAATAGATAGTCATATCATAGGCGTCAATTTGAATCATATTTTTGCCTACTTTTTGGTAGATATTGAGCTTAAAAAACTTATCTGTTTTGTATTCACAATAGATATTTCTTTAACGATTATCGCGCATAGACTTGGCTAAATTTGTTGCGTCTAAACTTCTTAAACTAATTCAACTGAATCAAAATGGCAGCTGTAGTGAGACGAAATGACTAAGTCACTGTGAGAGAATTGTGGTAAAATAGCAGGCTATGTATCAATCTATTCGTCTAACGCTAACCACTCGGTTGGAGTGTTTGTACGAGCTAGTGCACTTGTTCAAGTAGATGTTTTAAATAGTGACTCTTGGTAACTTCAACTTAATTTAATCGTATATGGTATTGGTCCTATTGTTATTTTTTATCTACAAAACTTTTATATCCTGTAAACTACGTTTTAACTTAAAATTACTTTCATGTACTTAAAAAGAGAGTACTTTAAAAATCTACCTTCTGAAAAGGGTGTGTCTTGCAAGACCAAAAAAAAAACCTAAGCAAGTAAACTAAAAAAGCACAGAAGATTTGATAGAAGCATTCATAGATTTAATTGCTGACCCATTGTGAGACTTTGATAGCCAAATTGCAGTATTATGTTTCACGATTATCTTAACCTTTCTTGATTCGATTTAGATAATTTATGGTAATAAACAAAAAAAATTTAAAATAGCATTTCTGGTCGTCTTCAATTTAAAAAGGGTTTAATTATCTAGTTAAAAAGTTATCACAAATTTATGATTGAAATATGTAAAGGTTGTCTGCTTTGAAGCATTTAATAAACAGTTTTGCTTTAATAAACAGTTTTAAAGTTATCTTAACTTAAAAAGATTATCACGTTATTTCTTAACGAAAAAAAAAATATTATTGCACAGACAAACAATATAATTTATTTTAAGAATTGTCGTTTGTTTTTTCGCAGATGTTTTATTTGCATCTGCAGATGTAGTTGCAAATGTTTTAATTGTATCACATGCAATTCTAATAAGAGGAGACAAACAACCATTTTTGAAAAATGTAATACTACTAATATTTTAAGTCTCTTTCATAATGGTGTGAAGGAGACTTAAAAATATTAGTAGTATTTTATTGTTTCCCATAAAACAACACTTTTAGTCCGTTTGCGCCACCTGGTATGAGCCATTTAATTGAAATATCATGATAATTGATATTAACATTGTCACAAATATTTTAAAATAACAACGATTGGACTCACTATCAATCAAGCCGACAGCTGGGTATGAAATACTGCTTAGTATAGAGGATAAATTGTGTGAAAGATTTTTGTATTAACATTGTGAATTCGAAAGTGTGATTTTTTTTTTATAAATATTTGCAATTGATTTCATAGTGTTATATTCACAAATTTTAATTTCACCAACCGTTTTATACTTTAGGGCGCAACGGAACTTACGATCCAGGATATCTAGTAGAATGAAAAATGATGCTATTTGTGTATAGTCAACATTGGTTGCTTATGCATTTACAATTATTAAAAAAATACAACACTGCTGTCCTGTGGTGTTTTTGAAATTCTGACACTAGTAGTCATCTCCAATAACTTATAAATTTAAAGTCATAAAGTTTTAATTACTATTACTGTTAAGCGTGGGTAGGTATGTGGCATTTTTTCTTTTTTTTTTAATTAAAAACAAAATATGCTTACATGCCAAATGCATTGCTACGAATGTTTTTTTATATTTACCTGAAAAAGTACAAAAGTAACAGCATACATATTCAAAGGAAGTCGATTGAGTTTCAAAAACTATTTCTTTTTACCTTTTTTCAGACTAGTTTTCCGTTGGCATTGTCAGTTTGCTTCCAAAATAAAATTAGCGCGGTGTGCATTCTAGTTTTATGGTCGGCAATTTCAGGCCTTTGAGAGTACGTTCTCTTAAAAATCAACGGTATGTGTATATAGATTATGTTTTGTTGGATCTAAATGAAATATTTTGTACCATAACGTATTTTATCACGACTTTCGAATGTTTATATTTTGTTTCTTATCGGAATACCTGGACCTCATATTAAGTTTATATTTAAATAAACTTAATACATACCTTATTATCAAGAGTATGATAAAATATACTTATACTAAAATTCTTAATTTTTAGTTTATTAGTTCTAGTAACGCGGTGTGTTATCGTCCATTAGATAATAAAACCAGTATTAGATAATAAAACTAGCTGTTGCCAGTGACTTCTTCTGTGTTATTTAATTATCACCATTTCCAATTTAAAGATAAAAAAAATAACGTGTGATTCAAAAGAAAATCAATATGATACTTTAATTTTTCGAAATTTGTTCAGTAGTTTTATATATATATAGATTGCCATATAACTCAAATAAGAAACCACAGACATTTTAGTTGCTTGTCATACTTTTTAAAGCATACATCCAATTCCATATTTAGAATCATAACATGTTGGCTTTAGCTTCGAATAATTTGGTTTTTGAAGATTTCCCATTGCAATACTGTCAATGAAGCTTTTGCACCCCTTTGTTTCTATGTTCATTCTGGTTGGTAGATACCCGTATAAAATTATAATTTTATTACTGTTTTAAACAAATCGGTTTCATTAATTGGGTTTGTTATTTTGCGAATTGTTTATTATAATTTGTATTTCTAGCTACAATAATACAATTTAAACATAAATTAAATCCCTACAGAGCTTATATGATATTTTAAGTCATAAACATTGTGCGGACATTTTCCTTTATATGGTCAATATTTTATACGGATTCGATAGTATAGATAGATTCGATAGTTCGATAGATAGATAAATTGAACTATAATTATACTTTAATAAAAAATAATTTAATCTCTGGTAAACATTGAAGTTGCTTTATAAAATTTTATTTAAGTATAATACCAATTTTAAATTGCTTTACTTTTATAAAACTACAACTTGTTATTATAAGGGTTTTCAAACCAAAATAAAACAGCGTATGACATACATAATAAAAAATATGAGATTTTATCAAAGGAAATATCACAACAGAATAACGGAATATATTTTTGAAAATAAAAACTTGTTATATTCCTATATCTTAATTGGATTTTTGATTCATTTTTCTGTGGCTATTAATTTTATTAAAACAATAAAAGTAAAACTAAAAACCGGTAAATCTGATACAGTGGTAGGAGCATCATTTTTTATCTCTCCTTGTCAACATCCGACAATACGTCACCAGCGAATAGATGACAAAAGCACAATGCTAAGATGTAACACTTATCTATTTTTCCTTACAAATAAATATATTTTTCGAGGCAACACTCAAAGATGTTTGTGTAATCGTTTATTATATTATGTTTGCCTACTATTTGAGGCGAAGATTGCGGTGTTTATATGTTGGATACAGAAAATAGGACAATAATAGATATGTTCAGCTCTTTTTTTGTATAAAAATGAAGCGTATTTTTGTAGAGTGCGAAGGTTATAATAGCTTGTCTTTATTATGAAGGACATATATACATTCATATTTGATTAAAATAGGGTGACTCGTTGCAAAACATCATATATATCCAAGTTTTCATGTTATTACAATAGTTCTAAAGAATGATCTTGCAAAGATGAACAAACCCTTTTTCTTCCTTAAGAGTTATTATCTGTTGTTTTAGTTTTATTGCTTTAGAACATTTGGTATTCCTGATTGCAAGAGGCAACATTTACCAATGGTCATTTTGAACATGAAGCTTGGTAGAAAATAGTCATATTTGTAGAAAAGATGAAGGTGTGTAGGATACACAAAGATAACTAGATAACGGGCACATTATCAAAAGTTATTTTAATATATACATCACCCCAAGAGTATTCGCACTAATCTTACTACCCTGTTTGAACTGCAGTTAAATTACTTACTACCGCTAACTTGACATAACTAAACTATTTCTTTTTTATTATTTACAAGATAAGCTTGATGCTTGATGTTCTAAGATGAACATTTCCATACTGAACATTAGGTCCATAAAATGTTTTTGCTTTTTAAGATAATAGTTTTGTTTAACAATAGCCTCGTTTGTTTATAAGATTAATGTATAATCGTAAAACAAAGTAATACAAATAATGGGTTCCAAGAGACCTTTTATATAACTTTTAGATTGTTGGAGATCATATACGAGATGTTACCTCAATGTTGAGTTGTAGGCGTGAAGTGTACTCCTATTTATTTATTGTCCGCTGTTTCCTTTATTATCTTTATTTTTCCTCAGGGTATTTTTGTAAGAACTCCTAGCAAAAAGATTTGTTATAGTTTGCCAAAACGTGTTGGGTATATTCGCAGTATAGAATTTGATTGAGTAATTTCAAAACATATTAAATAAGTAAGAGGCGTGAACGTGAACTACAATTTTAATTAATTCATATTCATTTTAAAGAAAAGTTGATACAAAATAAAAAATATAACATAATAGTCGGAAATTTTCTAACGCTCTTTACTCGGGTGTCACGTCGTTCAATCTTTCATAGATTAGTTCTCAACTACACCTTTGTTTGTTGAATTTAGGTTAGTTTTCGTTAACACCACCATCTCAAACTTTTCGATTATTAATCTAAAACTTAAATTCTTGAGGAAAAATCTAATATCATTAGATTATAAAATTATATTGAATATTTTTATTTTATTCCCCGTAATTTGGTGGAAAAAAAATTTTTAGTATTTCATTTAGCATTACATTCAACGTCTAATGCAATATTTTTATCTGGAAAATGAGACATGATATTCTCATTTCCACAATACCCTGATTCTAGTAAGAAATTTCAATTCACAAAAGTATTATTTCCGGGACCCTTAAAAATCTAATTATGCTTCACTGTATGCGGGGCGTTCAAAATGATTTATTTTGTTAAGATCGCCCTTTTTTCATTCTTTATAGGATTTTATTAAAATTGTATCTTTGTTAAAAGCAATTTCATTTTTGAAAATTAACTGGAAACAATACAAACAACAGTATTTTATTTGACTATTGAATCTGTTTTCATTTTAGGTTTCTTCATGATATTGATGATATTGCTACCATTATCAAGAAAATCAATATGGCTTGCTCTTAATGAGATATCAATGCGTTCGCTCCTTTGACTTTTGTTTTTTAGATACGTTTTTATGGTTAAACAGCCATTTTATATTATTTTTTTGTAAAGCAGCTCCATGGAACCTAACTTCACATGAGAGACTGAAGCAGCTGAGAGTATTCGATTTGATGAATCCATTTATGGAAATTTAATGGAATGCAATTTAAATAATATAGTTTTAAAGTTATTTTGTAAGGTAATTCTCGCTTGAATACATTGGTATTTTTGTCAAAAAATCGACGGTATAATATTATAAATAATTTTAATTTTTAACGTCTTAAAAAGCCTCTGACTCTTTTGACGGGTGTTCCTATTTTAGGGGACAAGTTTTAGTTTACGTTTAATTTACAAAGCTTAGATTATTAATATAGGTTTCTTTCTTTCCAACAAAAAGTATTCTTTCAGAAACTCAAACAAAAAATACTACACTAGATATTTTTTTGAAAAGTTTTAGCGGTGTGTGAAAAATACCCATATAAACAGACAGACAAACCAGATATCAAAAACTTTGAACCAAATATTTGTATTGCTAAAACTTATATTGCTTACTCTCTTCAAAATTATTTTAGTTTTAAAACGCTTTACTATCCACGGAGAAAATCCTAGGCTATGCATTTGTTTGTATTTTGCCAGGAAATCTAGAATTTAGTGCAAGTATTGAGGCTATAGGACGTGCGGGAATTCAGACTCGTGACATATTTGTAGAGAAATAGAACAAAGAGTTTTGATATAGGTATTTTTGCTCTGTTATATTGGAAATGTTTGGTTATTCCTTTGAGTTACTTGTCTTAATGTCTTATACAAAGTAATATACGCTTTATATTTAAGTTTGTATAATGGCTATCACATTGTATGTTTAACATATATTATATATTTAAAACATTATATTTTAGTACCTTGATTAATTGTTAATACTGGTAATACATAAATACCAGTTAAATTCTAAAATTAAACCATTACATTTGAAAGAAACAGTTATTGTCACTGTTTATTGAGAAATATTTAGCGACAAACGTAAATAGACTAACAATTAACTTGTTCTAAATTCTCTAGCAATGCTACCTACATCTTAACGATATTACCTTGAAAGCGATTAGTGAAGCAATATTTTACATAAGTAAAGATTTGTCTTTCTCTAATGCGATTTTCGGCGTTTCCACTGGATTACGAAGGTCTCAGAACAATGCCATTTATTTATATTTACGACGTACGTATCTCGTTTATGGAGACATCAAAATTTCAGTTTCAGTGGCATGATTATAAGTTGATGGTTTTTTTTTTGTAGAAGTGAAGTACTTGTAGGTATTTATAGTACAATAAAATAACATTGAAACTTGTCATGAATATTCATTTAAAACAATGTGATTTCATTGCAGATCATAAAAATATATATACTAAAGACCAGGTAGTGATCATTTGATGAAAAATATCATTCCTTTTAAGGTAAACATAGCATTTTTTTTTACAAAAATTTAAGTCAATATAAATCATCAATTGGTCTCCATTGACGCTTCCTAGATGCTATTAAAGGAATTACCAACCATTAGACGTCGCATCGGCTCTTTTGTATTGAAATCGCAATAAAACAACCATCAGCTATTTTATGAGCATCATTTGTTCGGACGGAATTAACGCTATCAGCGGGTTACGGGGAAGATAAAACTTGTGATGATGTCTTTACTAAGATTGTTATTATTATTATTATATATTAAAATATCATTAAAGAAAATAATTTTATAGGATATACAATAATTGTTATATTTGTTAGTGTCGTGATTGGTAATCTTACACAGACAAGAACATTAACTTAATGCTGTCAGCGTACCAGTATCAATGCTTACTTTTAAATTAACGATCCCAGATTCAATCCCCGAACATGAGAACTGAGATGTAATTTTTTTGTTCTCTCTTCGTAAAGAGATACACTATTAATTACGTAACGAAAAATATTCCATATTATAATTATTATGAAAAGCTGCAGTAAAAATATTACAATTAGCCTCGTCATTAATTATAAGCTGCGTTGGATAGTTAATAATGAAGGAAATTTTTTTGCACTCGGAGACTCGGAATATTTCTTGGTCTGAGAAATTTTCGTTATCTGTTTAATTAGGTTTGAAAATAACGACTATAAATAAGTTGTCCAATACGACATAATAAAGAAGAATAGAGAAATCTAATTAACATACTAAGGAGATCTTGCAAACGTTGTTCAATACAATAATATTGGCGTTAGCCTTATTGTGTTTTTATAAGGTTTTCAAAGCATGAATCTGTCGGCACCCAGGCATTGTGCTATCAATGAGTCTCACTTAACACAATAATTTATCTCTAATTCTACAATTTCTATTTCTTAGATTTATTTGAATATAAAAATTATAGAAGTAGGTTTATTTTCAATATTCTTAACAACCTTATGCCAACCGTAGATTAGACCAAAAACAATGTTGAAGCAATCTCTACTGGCGTGCGAATCTAATTAACACATCTGCCCGCTAGCGTCGCCTTTCATTAATCACCCGCCTTCGCAACTTAATCAGACTACCTCCAGTGCACCTTACACATGGAATGCTTCTGACAATGGTCCTGACAAGTTAGATTCATGGAACATCTCTAAGGATATAAACAAATATTCTCAAGTTGTTAAACTTACTCGCTGGCTAGTTTAGCTGAATTACAATATTTGTCGTGTTATTTCAATTAAAGTTAAAAGTTTTATTTCAAAGCACTACTTTTTAGATTAAAAATAAAAGTAGATTCATAATAATAAAGCCATTGGTTAAATTATAAGAGATGCAAATATATTTATATTATTATTTATTACTATATTGATTACTGATAATAACGAGGAATTATCGAGACACCAAGGTATCGATAAAAACATAATTCTCAAAAAAAGAACAACCATCATTACATACAAAATTATATAAAGACTGGTCAAACATTGGTTAATAAAATCTTCGATAATTTTGAATTTGGAATTTTGCTTTGGAATTTGGAAAAAAAAATGCATAACGTGATCAGACAGATGAAATACTGATAAATATTATTTTTGAAATAATTCCGAACTCTGTGTATAGCTTGCTTTTATTAAAAAAAAACTGTAAATGAGAAAAATATATAAAATCATAAATATTATTAAGGTTTTATTGTTGTATATTGTTATATTGTTATAATAACCATCACACTATCTGAAATAATATTAAATACCTTGTTAATCAGAGTATGACGTATGAAGAAATAAATATGATTTTGTTTATTCAAATTGAATTATGTTATAAATTATTTTGTATTACCAAAATGCTCCATAGCTATAAACATGTAATATTAAACCAAGAACTGGAAAACTAAATTCGCACAATAATAAAAAGTTTACAACTCCAAATCTTCAACTTGATACAATGAAAAATAACTGGCAATACCAACTTTATCTGAAATGATTGTTTTGAAACAATTTGAGAGGTTGTTTGTTTTACGGCCACTGTTTCGTGTGATAAGCGGTTTTGTACGGTCCTATGTATACTGGCAAGTGTTAGGCAAATGAGGCTTAGTGATATTTGTGTGGTTAGTTCTTGTCGATTTGATTGAATTTTAGAATTGGTTTACTATTAGAAATATAGTTTGGATACAAGATGTTTTCAATCAGCGGCGCAAGCAGCTCAAGTTGTAGACAAAATTGTTTCAGTAACACATTTGAAAATTATATTACTTCATATTAGTACTATTTTAAATTATCTAAAATTTTTATGAATAGCTTAAACACCGCAATCATCAATTATTTGTCTTGAAACTTAATAAAGTAGAAAAATATTCAAAAATTATAACAACAATCATTACAGTTTTTGTATGAATTGTTATTAAACTAAACCAGGTTATTTATTGTTTCGTAGATATGGGGAATATCGCTAGAGTTAGTTTTTGGTTGTTATATCAGCGGAGCCATGTGACGTCATTCACGTTTCGTTCGCTCAGCCTGAGTTATTAAAAAGAACAATGCTAACGTTACCAATTTAGTATCGCCCACACAGTTATTAGATACGATATCCCACGTCTAACGTTATTAAAGCTTTTCATGTTGTTTTGATAAATAAATTACAATACTGACAGAGATATTTAATTTGACATTCATATAAACAAACAGTATTTTTACTTGAATACTAAAGTAAATAATGTGACATAAATGGTAATAATAAACAACTATATTGCTTAAACTTGTGTCTTTCTTTGTTTGATCTTCCACACGATTTATGTGGTCGATAAAAGAATAAAAATGTAAGCTCCAAACTTATAAGGAATATTACTAGTTGTTTTTTTACAAGGTGATCCGTGAATCTTATTATTTAATATAGGTTGTTATGTGGTTCTGACTAGGTTTATATTTTTATTAAACAGCTTATAAGAAGAAAATATATCAGTTTCCCTTTTTTTTGTATCGAACGCTTGTATTGACAGAAATTTGCTACAATCAAACACTTTTAAAGATGTATTAAATTTAATATCGTTTAAACTACGAGCTTCGCTTTTAAAGATTATCACTTATGCCCTTTAAAAAAAATATTTTAATTATTATTTTTTGTTGCAGATTATTTCTTCCTGGAGTTGATCTGATCTTTGGGGTGAGAATACAAATGCATTAGTCCTATTTTTATACAGAAAACCAATTAAATAAGCATCTTATGATGTTAACGAGAATTAAGATGTGACTTCACTCAAAGTATTACCCTTACAGATAATAAAACAAGTAAGGATATTTTAAGTGAGCGGGACATTGTCTTGTGTCGTGTTAAGTGCGACATAAAACGTGATATGTAATTTATTATGATAATAAAGAGGCAACTCCGAGTGTCTATAATAAAATGTTAACTGCATTTCTTGAAACCGGCCTAATTTTATTAAGGTTATATGGTTTGGAGAAAATGTGTGAATATAGTCTAGTCTTATTGATATATATAATACTCGCTGTACTTACTGTCTGCAGTCTCTACTGCAACTTCAATACTTTTTGAGATTTCCAATACTTTAAAAATTATTTCAGTTATAACTGTATTGTAACTGAGAGACAAATACCTTTTATCACATAACTACAATATATCAGTAGACTCTGTTTCAACTGTTAAATACTTAATATTTGAAAGTCACAGCTTTCAGGTAGGGACAAGCTTCTCTGAATGAACAGAGATTAATTATTATTTCGTAAGCAAATTGGTTTTTAATTGGCCATCAACGGAAACACCATTTCAGCTATTTATTATTACAGCTGGAACTTATTGCTTATCTGTATTCATCAAATATAGACTCGTTTGTCTTTTGATTATTTTAAGCATAGATGTCAACAAGAATTTCATATTTGAAAAAGACATCAAGATAGATATATTTTTGTACATAAACTTCGATTCATTAATTCGTAAATATAACTTTTCTTTGTAATAAATATTTGAATACGTATATTATAATTAAGGTTGATAAAGACGTTCCCTAAACACACGTTCTATTCACAACTGAAAATACAATAAAGATAGCAGTAACAGAATACTTTTTCATATCAAAGAAGTTAAATTAGGTATTTGTGACATCCATCATTTTGCTCATGGCTTCATTAATCACGAATAACGCTGTACTCAGTTCGTCCGAAATTAATAATATAAGTCCGATGATTGATTACATTTTTTTAATTAATATCAGGTGTCAAGGGGCATCGATTCATCCAAATTTTTTTGTTTCGTTCCAATACGTCGATTATACTTTGTATTTAGTACAATTTATTATAGTTTTTAAACTACAAATATATGTGCAGACATTACATAAAAAATACACATTATATATATTTTTTAATCTTTGAATTACTAGGGTATCTAATCATTAAATTACAATTGTGTATTATTGAGTTTTTGACTGACTGATAATTAATTAATTACAGATAATATTCCAGGTGCAGACCGAAAGAAAACCATTTCTCTTTCATAAACCTACCCTTCTTAAACTTTTGCTTATAGGATTATATAAAAAAAATAATAAATGTGTAAATATATATGTATCAACAGCATTAACAGCCCTTAAAATTAAATGAAATGAGATGTTACATGTAAAAGTAATAGAATTAGCTTTTGCCAGCGTGTACCTCAGGGGACAACGTATGTGTATAATTTAATGATGATAGGTTGAGCAGTTACTATATGAAAGCATAATACCAAATAAACTCACTTGTACATTTTTTATATTTGTACTTACCATTCAAGAACATAATAAATTACCTTTTTTTTTTACCGGACGACACAAATTTATAATCAGTCTTAAATACAAAAACAGTACAAATTGCCCAGTACAAACAAAAATCTATTTTTAACCACGAAACTTGGTATCCTGTTACTGACAACTTCACTGACCCTCGTCACTAATGTGAACCTAGAAATTCTTGAAATAATTATATATAAAAATATTATATATTTTAAGCATATCAAATTTTCAAAGTTATATTTTCTAACGAAAAATCATTCGAAAAGTTGGCGTTTAGAGTCTTGAAGAAATCTGTTCAAATTCGGATCGCCAGTGAGGAATAAGTAGGATAAAGATTCCCAGTTGGAGTTTCAGGCACCTTATATATTACCGACTATAGTTTGTGCAAGAACTTTACATATATGATAAGTAAATGTTACTTTAAATGAAATGACCAAGATATATAATACCGAATTACTAATAAAGTTTTTTACCTTAATTTAAAGCAAATTTAAATTGTTAAATCAATCAGAAAATATTTTAAAAATAATGCCTTAAGATTAAAATGTACACCCATCTCAATGTAATTTAAATGTAAAGAGAAATGTGAAATAAGCAAAACAAGTCCCCAAAACAAAATGCCAAGCATGCAGTTTCCAAATTCTTTATTACCGAAATAACCAGTACTGGGATATACCATTAACAAGAAATGACAAGGGTAGATGTCTACGGCTCAGCACTACGGAGTGGATAAAGACCCATATATTATCTTTGCCACTGACAAGCCAGCTTAGGGTAAGAGAAATTCAAGGAACATTAAGAAATGAATTTTGTATCCACGTAGCAAAATGCTAAATATGACGTCACTGTTTGAATACCAAATGGAATTTTTCAATTCACTTAGTGAATTTATAACAAAGATTTATGTTGCCAATGGTAATATTAAAAATGGTATAATAAAAATAAATTTCAGCTAGATTTCTTTAGAATTATTGATCGCTAATTTGAAATTCTGTATAACGTTATGTTTGAAACTGAGCTAAAAAAAACTTGCTGGACGATGGTTTGTCATTTGTTCAAACGCAACTTAGTAAGAAAAATTCTAAATAACATCATTGTGCTGACAAAGCGGTTAATTATACCTTACACAAAGATGGTTTTATAATTCGATTAGAACAACTAAACAATACCCGCCGCGTATAATTCATTTAGATAAACTTGAAACTGGATTTGCACTAAAGGAGTTGGTAAAACACAAACATGTATTCACATAGTACCTACCGTTAATTTGCAAGTTGACTTAACATATGGCTTTGGAAGCAAACAATGCAAAATAAATATAAAACATTGTAAACTATGTAACAATTGAGTTAGTTCCAAGTCAAACTTTGATTTGAGTTAGATTGACTGAGCAAACTTGAATTTCTATGTCTACTTTGTGATTTGGTGGAAAATATGCTTTACACAATAGAGATAAGGTTCATTTTATAGTACGTTTATTATATAATATGAGTATGTGTATTTAATAAGCTGAAAGGTAGCTCTATATACACTTTCTTGGGTATAATTTTATAAAGGTTTTTTTTTATATATCTTTATAATAGTTTTCACACTATATTAATATACTTGTAGTTTTATCTGGGTTAGGTATTTTTACATATCATGAATATTTCTTCCATTAGATTTCCCGATACATATATCTACTTTGGTGTCAACAGATCCCGAATCCCTTAAGGGTCGATCGGTTACTAAGATTTAATCTACTTTAATGTGTAAGTTAACAACTGTTATCAGGTAGTGATTAATGTACCGACAGCTTACGTGCCCCGAGATATAGAAAGAAACAATGGTATTTATTTTTTGTATTTAAATTCAAAATTTGCATACATTGTTTATATTAATTTCACTGGTATCCTTCTTCATATCTCGTATATCTGTGTTTTATTTATTTATCAATCTGTTTTAATTGTAACGATGAAAGATTTTTGTATTAACAAAGCTAATATTAAGTCTATGTAATAAAATCTTAATATGTTATCTTTCTTCCGTAATGCTTCGCGCTTTGTTAAATAATAATCTCTTTCAAGCATATTGACACCAACGTTGTATAAATGTTGTATTTGTTATTGTATATATAGTAATATACTGCTAATTTTCTTCTTTTCAAATGGAAATTCATTTTTTATGATTCTTATTTCGCAGATAGAGATACTTATCATTAATTATTACCTTATAATTTAATATATTTCATATACTTAATAAATTAATCATGTATTATATGTCAAATCCAATACAATCACTGGCTCCGTGACTCGGCTTTACAGTAGATTTACTATCAAGTCGACATGTTATCGTGATGTACAGACAAATATCAAGCAGCAGTTGTAGGACATTAATCAATTACACGATTATTAGAATACAGAGTTGTCTTTATAGAATAAATAAGGGATATCCTACAATAATACAGATTAATAAAAAAACATTAAATTATGAATGAAAATATAATAAATGTAATAAAAGCACTTTTTTGTAATAGTAGAAGCCAAAGCTAAGCTCAGCCCAAAATAAATTAAATAACATCAAAAATCTAATAAAAAAAACGTTATAATATTCTTCACCTTTACCATTTCATTCAATATTCACCTGTAATCATCCAAATAAGGAGAAATGTAGTAATTACTATACTGTCGGTTGTCAACAACAAAATGTAGGCGTATCTTGGCATATAAAAGAGAATATTCGTACACATAATTTATTTAAAGCAGGTGATGCAATGGGAGCTATAAATATTACACACTAAGCAAATAGATTTTGATCGTAGAGATATAGATAATATGTAGTTATTTAAATATATTTAATTTGCACTTCTAAATAAAATAATTGTGACTATAAACAAAAAAAAAACAAATTTTTCATGTAATTTTAGCACTACAATATATATTCTTTTAATGAAAAGGACATTTTACGTCCTCATTTACACATTCAAAATGGTATCAAGAATATATTTTTTCTGAATTAAATAAAAAATCCCGGTACTTAAAATAACTTTTCGCTGAATATTAAATCATCAAAATAAATAAGTACACCCCCACCTTTACAATGCTTAAGCAAACTCATCGTGGCTTTAACAAATGGGACCTTTAGTCAACGTGAGTGAAACACTCTCGGCAAATGAGACTTCTTTCATGCCGAGCTTATTTACGTATTTTACATGTTTATATATACTTGGCGTCGTAGATCATATAAAAAAATTATATACTATATATCTATATGTTTCATGACCTTGAAATGCACTTTTTCATATCAAAACATGAATTGACCGTTTTGCCCTAAATTAATTTGCCTTATTTTTTAATGAATTACAAGCTACAAAAAAATTAGAACGAACAAAAAGCATTATGTAACTATTAGAAAAGTAGACTTGATAAAAATATCTATACATTTTTATCATGCTATCATGACTTCACATAGTATAATAAACTTAAAAGCTATAAATAACTTACTGTTTATTTACAGAATCTTTTAATTTAAATATAAAGACTTTACTCTTTTGCCCTGAGCGCTAAGAAAATTGGGTTTCTTATTGACCTTAAGTAAATAAGGTTAAATTACATACAAAAGTTTGAAAACACAATCTGTGTGAGTTGCTGTACGCTGAGACTTTGCACAAAAACTTGAATTTTCGTGAAACCATATTTAGGCAATATTTTTACTTAAACACATTTCGAGATTTAATCATTTTTTTTTAAATAAATTAAATTGATCATTCACCTTTTAAAATAAATTAAATTGATCTAGTTCATTTAAACAAACATATATTTAAATTTAACCAAAAGGGTATTTATTAACCTTCACGTTCATTCGTGAAACAGACCTACAATCCCACTGCTATATAAATAAATAGTTGTATGTTAGAAGAACTGACTGAGAAATTAGGGTCAAAAGTAAGGATAAAATGTCAGGAGCACGCTCATTCGTATTCTAAGCATGACCAATCACACATGAGTACGGTTCGAATTTGGATTCATGGTTGTCGGACGTTATAAGTAAATCAGGAAACTAAAATCTTTGGATCAATGATGCAAGGGCTAAGGATAAAATCCTGAGGGAATCTAGTTTTTTTAGATTATTTTGCTAATAGAATCTGGTGTTACAAATTGGTGTGGAATCTGGTGTTGCAATGTCAGCATTATTTCGTTTTAAGCTCGATTTCGTAGTTGGTGAATAACCTTAGAACCTTATTTATAGATTAAAAATTATGCTACTACTACAGACACTATCTAAATTTTTTTATAGAATTACATTCTAAATAAATACATGCTTATTTAGACCTACATTGTAAATAACTTAATAGTTAATATAATATATATATTATGAATCTTTTATCTATTCGTGTAGTATTTTTATGTTTTTAAAAGAAACTAATTTATAGGTTTAGATTATATTATCTTTTACTTATTACAACTACATTTACAAAATCTATCCTAAGCTCTAGTCATTTACAACGCTTAACAAGGCCGCATCTTAATGAACGGTCTAAATAACACCTTGTCTGGACCAAAGCCAGACCACTGCACTCCGAATGCCTGATGAATTCTACGCTCGTATGAACTTTGAATATAAAGATGTCTACATAAGACATTGCTGCCTTTGAACTTAGACTGGAGAATTATTATGAACGTTCTTTATTTCTCTTTTCATACCCAGACCAAAAATGTGTTGTGT
Source organism: Dircenna loreta (assembly GCA_963555665.1). Classification (NCBI taxonomy): domain Eukaryota; kingdom Metazoa; phylum Arthropoda; class Insecta; order Lepidoptera; family Nymphalidae; genus Dircenna; species Dircenna loreta. The sequence goes on along the minus strand of OY743088.1, from coordinate 13,164,056 downwards.
GGATTTTGTAAATGAACTGATGGTACATCTCATGCGCATATTCCTTTATATAATATATATATATATATATATATATATATATATATATATTAAAATTTTATGATCTGTTATTAATTTTTCTAAGAACTTGCGCTTGAATAGGTTATATTTTTGTTAAGAAATCTTCTCTCTCGCTCTTCATAAATTCTATAGCCTTTATTGTGTTCTCTTTGTTTGAGTTAATTCATCCGCAACGCATTGAATTTTGAAGCCTGACAGACTAGAAATAATTTATTACTTATCGATGACCCTAATGTTTGAACATAGCTTTCATAATTTTTCTAGATTTTCAGATTTGTTTTTATGTGAATATACATATTTTTTTTAAATTGATTTCGAAAAATAATTGTATGATACCGTCGGCCCTGGCCAAGAGCAGACGAGTCCAAAAGCAGATATAAAGAACATTCAGTCTTAGAGACTGAATAAGGAGAAGGTCTGGGCTTCTGGTTCTCTCAGTGACTGCGAAATGCAGATATTATAGCAACTTCCAACTGAGGTAGTATCCTGGTCTCATACAAGATATTGTATTTGTATACGAGCAGAAGACAATCGGCTACAGATACAATCTTTTATATATATATATATATATATATTAAGAAGGTTATTAATTGTAAATTATGTTTACCAATAAAAATATGTTATATATATGTATTGACGCATTAGTAAATTATTCTTTAATTCTGCAGCCAACCACAATTTTTCATCACCCACAGTAGTTAACTGATAAAAAATGCCAACAGGCATTTAGTTCGCCTTTTATATAACTAAACTAGATACTATTTAGTGAAGGGTAAATAAATAAATAGATAAATAATAACGACAGTATGACGAGCCCCTTATATCATCATAAAATCAATCATAATAATGTTTGTCATCTAATACCACATTATTCAGTCTTCATTAGCCTACCTTGATATGTCACCTAAACCATTATATATTATGCACTAATGGTCTTAGAATATTAAGTATTAATATATCCTAAGTAAATAGCTCTACTTAGTCAGATAATAATAAATGAAGATAATTAGCATACAGTCCTGTGCAAAGCTTCCTAATTAGCTAAGCAACTGTTAAAATAAACTGTAATGTGGCTTGAGGATAATATGAAAATTAACATCGTAATATTTAAAATAATTATACATAGATAGAAGAAAACACCATAACCTCCCATGCGTAAAATTTATAAAAATGTCTTTATTTACAATTGATAAAATTAATTGTATTTAATATTATCGAGTAAGGCTAAGATTTTCTCTTTACAATATACAAATTTTAATCAAATTGTTCGATCAGTATGAAGGTTTGGATATAAATTATTGTACTGAATATCCGAAGTCAAATGCAAAAGGCACAGTAATGGCGCGATTCCATTGGAATTGTCATAAACAACGTGTCGGGCCGTTTGTTCGCACATAATATCCGTACCGTTTTGAGGCAAAATGTGGTTCTAGTAAATATCGCTTTAGAATGAAGCAACTGGTATATAGGTTGTGGAAATTTAGTTTATCTGAAAGACAAGATCTGGTAATAATAGTTTTATATTCAAATTTTTTCAGTACAACGATGTAAATACATTATATACTTTTTTTATTCGAAGACATAAACTGACATACTAAACCAATTAGATCATTTTCGCAGTAGGTGCTTACAGTGCTACAGTGCTTACGAACCCTTCTTTTTATAAATTTAACTGACGATGACTGAATGAACGTTGAGATGTTCGCGTGTACCAAAGCGCATATAAGTTCACGTTCTTGTTTGAACGTTCGCGTTCGCGTTCTTGTTTGAACAATGGATATGGAGATAATGACAACGCCCTTAATTAGCGCACCCCACATTACTTTCAGTGCGTGAACACATCTTTTCTTCTACTTCAGACGCAAGATACTAAGTTCATCCATATGTATATTGCCTCATAATGCTTATGACAAAGCATAGTAGATACAATAAATGTGAATCCATTATACTGTCACAAAAGTTACTACTTTTTTAGTACCCATCAGTCGTATACTATCAAAGGTTTTTATTTTGTGCTAATTTTTAAAAGGGTGCTACGATTTTAACCTCGGACATTGTTTTACTTTGGCTTAGTGAATTACACACTATTGTATAATGTAGGTACATAGTTTTCTGCCTTATATTTTCCTTCAAGAACCACGGCCTAAGCATAACACAAATGTTTCATTACTGGAATTTTATTCGGAACCTGCAGAATATATTTTTCAAGAAAAAGATCTTCATTGACTTGTACTTCTACACCGGTCTTTATTACTTTTTTGTCAACAGATAGTTGAAAATTGGATGAAACGTCTATAATATGCAAGCAGCTAAATAAATTGCAATATAGCGTTTATTTTTTTATGACCATAATATCAATAATATAGACAATTATTGAATGCTTTTTACCTACAAAACGAAAGTATTTAAGATCTTTACACTCCATAAAACTGTAACCATTCAAAGCTATAATATTGATTTATTTTAGGTAGTAGTTAAAAGTATAGTAAATAACGTATCATTGTATGTTTGTACGTAACACTAGTAACTGTTTGAGATGTTTCTATTTGTTTTATTACGAAAGTACGTTGCAATAAATGCATGGAAGTTGAACTATGTTTCAAACTTTGTTGTTGCATTCCTCGCATGTTGTGCCGACAATGAACAAAAATGTTTGTTATTTATTTTTACCTTAGACTGTATTTATCAAGAAATTAAATACCATTTTTTTATAATTTAAGTACATTAGCGTTGCAGTAAATTCACAAACAGGCTAACTAATTAAAACCATCGTATTTCACTTAAAACGTATATATTAAACGCGGCTTGGTCACGCTCCAAGTATGAAGGACTTAACTGCTGAAATAAAGCACGCTTTACGGGCCTAAATTCAAGGTCCGTTTAGTCCCCAAAGCGGGAACAATTTTGCAGTGAAAAGAGGTTTTTAAAACCCAGCGGAGCTTTTAAAAGCAGCTCACTGATAGTGCTCAAGTGGATGGGTACAAAATTTCATACACTTTGAGTCTTTTTGTAAGACCTTTGTATGTTTTTGACAGTATACTTAGATTAAATTTTATAATATGTCATCAGTTGTCTGTAATAACTCAGGTCTTTTTTTTTATGCGTCTTAAATTGTAGATGCATTGGGAGATTTTGGTATTACCCCAGGCATGAAAGAAAAAAATTAGTATGATTAATAATTTTTGTCCGTGTCTGGTTTTTGTAATATCTTAGAAGATATAATCTATATAAATTATCTCGAGCTATTTCATATATTTTTTGTAGTTACTTAACATCAGAATATTCATTTAAAATGTTTAATTTATAAAAACCGCAAATGTCAAACACAGGACGATCGACAGACGAATCAATTACGAAACGACTGAACACATTACGCTCGCTCTATTATTATGAGAGTGAAAGAGAAAGAGACATCCTATAATGTGTCTGCCTCATGATTAGACATTGGACAGTGGAGTGAAGCTGACACGAAGGAAATTACAGGCTTTGAATGAGGCCCATGTTCAATTTAAACGTTTAGTGAAGATTCGGTAATTTCACTTGAATTCAGTTAACGATTCATAAATTAATTTATAGTAATAAACAAGAATAAAATTAATAGAAATCTTAATTCATATTAGATTTTAGTCTTTGTCTGTCTAGCAAAAAAGAGGAAAACCATTTTTTCCAATTCTTTTGGAATATTTATCGTGTTTTACTATTTCGAAGGTTTCATGCATCTTCGGTAACACGGACTACGGATATTGCGAAGCGATGCATTATTTATGACAACTGCTACAGCATTTTCCAGTTTTAATACGAGGGTATATCAAAGCTAGGAAAAAGTTCAGAAAGGCAGGCTTTTAGAAAAAAAAATGTGCTTCTAATATTATTTCTTTTATTGTTTCCAATATTTTGGTCTTCCACTAAAAATATTTATTTACTTAGGTTTGTGCTTAATATGTGTTTTGTTTCAGTCTTTTAGTGTCACTAAAAACATGAAATATTTATTTTTTAATTTGTGAAACATAAAAAATATATAAAAAATATTCATACATTTTACTGTAAAGTTTTAAAAGCTTTTATATAGCTTCGTAGGTATATGTGTAGATTTATCTATATTTATTAATATGTATCGATGTGTGTGGATGTAGATATTTTAAGGTCAATAAGTTTGTTTGCACTTGCTTTATTTTTTTAAGGGTTTAAATACTGATACAAGGATTATCGATGAAGTATGTGTATTTCTTAATTTGAACTGTAGTTGATGAGATTTATCAGTCAATCAATACCTACTTGTTCTGAACTATATCTTGTCAAATATACAAAACTGTCTTATATAGTCACAATATTATTTTGTATTTATAAAGTGCCTTTTTATTTTTTATGTCTACTTATGAACAAAAAAAAATATTTTTTTCTCAAATACTTCTATATAGGATATGTTTTGACCGACCATATAGGAATATTAATTTTAATTTTATTCTTGGAATTGATTCCATGACGCAATAAGTAGGCTTCTAAAAGATGATTTTGAGAAAAAAGAACAAAACTACTGGCGAATGAATATTAATTAATTCTCTTTGGTTTAATTATTGTAAATCATCCGCTTTAGAATTGAATGGACTTTTACATTCTGTTACCCACGAAGATCCATCAATGCTTCCAATACTCCCCAAAACTTATTAACACCCTCCAACAACCACCAACACTTTGCATATTAGGAATTATTAAAAAGTAAAACTATATTTGTCTTTATTGTATTTTCTTTAAACAACGACACCTTAAAATTTAAGTATTCGTGACTCACGTACTTAATATGTCCCTCTGTGAATCGACGTCGGAACACATTCATTCAAAGATGAAACTTATAAAAAAAGTATGAAATATATAGTCATATTATGGATAAGATAGTATACTAAATTCAATATTCAAATACAGCATCCACTATCCATAATGTAAACTCGTATAAAGTAAATAAGCAAATGGTATCTCAAAATTCGTCGCGTAACCCGTGAGCACTTTACCATTTGAAGATTCAGACCTCACTTACAAAAATGAAATGTATATGTGTAAGTATTTTTGTGAAATGTTATTTGAGTATTGATACCTAATTATTATTAATAATATTTTGTAAATTCTATTTTATCTAATTAAATTTTGAATGAAACAAAGCATTGAACAAAATAACCGTAATATTCTTAACTTTGATTACTCTCGTGTGAAATGGAGAATAAATCAATGTGTCCGGTTCTACGGAACGAAATTTAATTAAACATGGCTTAGCTTTTAAGTCGGACTTCACGCCACAAAACTGAAAAGAAGTTTTCACGTGATAGACAGTAATATATTTGGTTTAAATTGGAATTAGAAACCTGAAATGGTATCTGACAAGCATTTTATTAGTCTCAGTCCAAATGTAGATAAATATTATGAAATGATTTACCTAAACTTGGACTTTGGAAACAAAAAGATTATAATATATAATAAATAATAATAATAAAAGAAAATATAATACCAAAAAGATATATTTTTCCAAAATAATAACTTATAACATGTAACACATCGTTACCCTCAAATAAATAGGCAAAACATTCGCGGCTTATCACGGATAATTAAATATCTTTGGCAAAAAAACTTGTTTACTATTTTCCCTGCGGGATATCAAAACTTTTTTCTCTGTTTTCGTGGAAGGCAGCGAGGCAAGAAAGATATATGCCACTTTCATTCCACCTCTTACCTGCGGATGACCACAAAAGAGAAAAAACATTCCTTTTAGTACAAAGTTATCTAAGTTTGAACGGTAAACTTTTGGGTCCTTTCGAGTAGTGTTGGTCAAAGTTCCAAATAAGATTGGCCATTTTTTTTTCCTCAAATCTTTTTGCACACTTGTTAAAATTTAGTATATTATGTTAATATATTCCTAAATTTTAATTGGAAATATATTTGTTTTGGGGGATGTTTTGGTGCTATTTGAAAAGAATATCAAAACAGAAACATCAGTTACTTGTTAGTAATACCTTAAAAGGATTTTATTTTCATTTATATTACTTTAAAGTGAAATATATTTTGCCTTTTTATATTAACTATATTTTATACACGTTAACTTTCAAGAAAAAGATTAATATTAAAAATTTTACTTAACATAAAAAATATTTTAAACATTCCTAACAAATAAGCTAAATTGACTTACCTGTATAAATTTTTTTTTCTTAATTTTTTACAGTTATATATAAATATATTTGTCTCAAACTAATAATAATAACTAGTCCAAGTAATATATTTATGTAAATATACCAATAAACAAAGAAAAAACGTTAATAAACTAAGTTACAGATATACTTAACAACAATAAATATAAAACATTACTTGGACTAAATAAAATAACAAAATTAAACAAAGACTATATCCATCTACTTATTCATATAAATACTCTACAAATACCTACATTATATAATCAATCAGCCTATATATTTAAATAGCAAATAAAGGTGAGTAACTTACACAATTAAGGTGCTAATTTTTTCGCCTCCATCTTTTGGTTATCATGTAATTTTTTGAAGATATTTGTTATGTGTGCTAATCTGTTTAAACAAAATATATTACAGTACAAAATTCTTAAAATAATATCCTCCATTTTGGAAAATTTTCTTTTGTAATAACGTCCCCTCACAAAATCCTATCAACTTCGATTTTTTTTCTAATACTCTACTTACGAGTTTATTATTTAAATAATAAATAAAACACTCTAGAGTGTAAATTAGAGTCAATCTGCAATATAAAATGATAGTTATAATTTTATATATATATTCTTCCTGTGATTCTTATTTATTACATCAAATAGTTAACAAATAATATCATACAATATTCTAATAAATTACCATTTATACTGATTCTTGTCAATGGCGAGTATTATCTAAATCTTTGCAATTCGAAAACTAATAAATAGAAACCCCACTTTTATTACTCTCACATATTAGGAAGATAATAAATCGCTTTACCAAAAAAATCCTCGAGTCAAGACTAACTTGAAATCAGTCCTGATCTTCACAGTTGTTTGATATACGGTAGTTCTAAATCAGTCTTCTTGGACATAAGCCAAACCGAACCCTGACAATATGTACGGTCGGCGACTTAATTATTATATTACGGTTGTATATTATATTACTGTAAACTGAACTTAGCTTTATGTAGATTTTTAACTCATCATATTCTTTTTATTTAGCACAAAATGTAGTTTTCTTTTAATTTTACAGTGCAGTTAGAAATATTGTGAAGTTTATTTTTTATATTTAAGCTAGATATAAAATGTTAAATGCAGAATTTTGCCATATTTTGTATTTTCCCAGATACGTTTTTGTAAATGCAATATTCAGATTTTTATATTATAATATAGACTCCTGCTATTATTTACAAGTCTGTAGAAAATTTTAAATATCTTTTGTCAACCGTACAAGCTAGGCAAAGTTTAATATTTGTCGTTGGGAGATATATTGAAGTTTACCGCAGAAAATATTAGGTGTCGCCTTTGTCGTCCCTCTGTCAAGCCTGTAATATGCTTTTAAATGGCCCTCTGGCTCTTTATTGGGAAAATAATAATTTCATTGTGTTTGATATTAATTTTGCTTTGTCATTGGAGTATTGGAAATTTATGTTTTGAAATTAACCTAAAATTTTTGGCCAAAAAGCATAAAAACTTAATGTATTAGCACACCAACAGAAAAGGTATATCCTTAACATATTGAACTATCATTATGTTGAACTCAGTTAAATATAATATATTTTATAGATCTGTTCAAAATGGTTGAAAGGAAATCCTTTAAAACGATTTCACGGACCGCTGGCTTCTAAGAAATCGCCGCATGGTTCAAGCTGCGATCATGTCTGTAAGAGATCAAAGCCGGACTTGGATACTTTTATATGTATTGGGCAGTTCTTCATTGGTAAGTTTTTGTATTATAGGGCTATCGCTTATTTGTTGGTAACATCGCCTTGAGTTTTTTTTTAAAGTGTCTAATTGTTATGTATATTGGTAAATTGATTTTGAGACAGAAAAACTAATAATGTATTAGTATTTATGCAAAAATGATTTAGAGGTAGGTGACTAATTAACTGACGTACTGACACCTACATTTCGTCTTAACATAAACACAATTTCTGCAAAGCATTTAAAACGTCGGAATAAATTAAAAATTAATATGTTAAATATACATTAATACGAGTTAGATTCAAAAAATAGTTTAATTTAATTTTCCTCTCAAAATCTTAAAAAATAGTAATTTAACATTGTAGCGTTTTAAAAAAAGTATCAAGTTATATAAGACAATATCTATGTAGTTTTTTAATTTCAAGGGCAACAAAAATATAAGTAATATAAATAAAATGAAGTAGATGTATAAAACTCAAATAAATTTAATTATCTTCTAGACTTTGGAGAAACTCGCAGATATTTGCAGCCGCCGCCTGAAATAGGAAAAGCGCTGGAAATCCTTCCATCTTACATAATTAAAAGTAAATCTTACACGAAACGTCCGTAACATTTCACTTTACACGACTTTAATTAAAAATTTGAAAAGTCATCTAGTAAATTACTGTTAAAAATATTATAGTAAAATCTTAAAATTTAATTTATTTTCTTAATACTATATTAACCGACAAAGAATACACATTTTAGAGTAATAAAGATATATATATTAGGTATACTTTTTTTAAGCCAGAACACACCTAGTTCAGACATAAAGGAATTAGAATAACAAGGCGGCACAAAGGAAGGTTTTAAAAACTCACTGGGAAACCATAAACAAGTACTTACAGAGATATTTATGAGTGTGAAATGAATGAGATTTCACACAGATTTTTAACAGTAATCCCTACATTAAAGTTGTATATTAATTTGAAATATCACAACTTATTGCTTTGATTTTTTATTTTAATTTTGTTAATATTACAATTATATATAAATGTTCGTGCATTCTGTTTGTGAAAATACACATTGTTTCCAATTTTTACTACCTAGGGTCATATTTCCACGACAATTATTTAATATGAAGTTATCATATGTTGAGTTAACTTAAATTCTATGTCAAATATGAAAAATCCTACAAGTTTATATAATAATGTATAATAATATTTATGTTTCCAATATTTTCTTATATACAGTATTATACATATATTATATGTATATATTGAATCTAAAACCCCGCGACACATTTCCAGCATGTAACATTAAACGTTTTTTGTTGCAAGTGTAGGAATATACAAGAAACAGACTAGCTTAGTACCTCTTTGTTGAGAGCTCCCCAAGTGACAGTGACATGTCGACGCGAATACAAGTTTGTGATAAAGAGTACTTATATTGCACTTATGTGATCCGCTTCGGGAAATGGAAAAAGATAAAAAACACTCGTTTTCTTAATAATATTAAATCTACTTGTGATATTCTTGTGAATGTGTACGTAATTTTAGTGTCATAAAATTCATAGCATTGGATTTTCTGGGTCAAGATGTCAATTTATCCGTTACTTGTATTAGCTACGGAAAATTATAATTTCCATAGTAATTATTCTTTCTTGAGTAATGTGTTCGTCTGCTATCAAAAAGTTATATTCATAATTAATAACAATGAGCTTAGAAGATCTTTTTAAAAAGTAATATGTAGGGTCTTACTTTAAGAAACATTTAAAATTATCATAATCTATGATTGTCTGTCTGTTTCTTTGTTTTTTCACGTGCATCAAGCAAAAACTTCTGCACGAAATCAGATGCGGTTTTTAAAGTATTCATGGTCTTATTAAAAATCTGGTCTGTGTAATTTTCATATTCCGCTTAGAACCCGAAAATTTTTGAAAATATTCACAAATAAAAATAATATTCCAATATTCATAATTGAGATGATTAAATTCCCTCAGCAAATATGGCAGTAACTATTCGCCACCATTGGAAGCGAGGATGCTGCAAAGGTTTGTTCTGAAGATCAGTTTTTAAAAATATGTATATATTTTTTAATAGAACACTGAGCGACGCTCGGTAATCCAGATGGCTATATGAGAAATCGGTACAGTGATTTCAATTAGAAAATATTCAATAGCAAGAAAAACCTACAAATGGACTCAAAAATGTATGTATTCGCAAGTCCTACTTCGATATTTCCAATAGTTGTCGTCTATGTTATCATATTCAGCTTATACGATAACTTTGTAGAAGCTTGGGCCGTGTTATTGAAATAGGCTTTCAGGATGTGAATACAAACTATATCAATATCCATCTAATGCGGTTTATGTGGTATTTGAAATGTAAAGTTGCTTTGACTGAGTTTAGTTTGTGATTATATATGGTTTTGCCATTCACAATTTGGTACATACTTATCAAGAGTAAATAATTTAAATTTGTGTTAAATATTATAAATTTATAAGTATTTATAAATACAACAAGCAATATTTGTATTTTATGTATTAACTAAACTTTACTAATATTATAGTAATGGTGATATATACTCGTAATATTTGTAACTACCGCCCCAAACTATCATCCATAGTGGGGTTAAAACATTAAAATTGGCCAACATCGCCTATAAAATTGTTTATGGGTGAACTTTTATGGTTTCACAACCCAATTGTGAAATAATAGTCTTTGAACATTTTTATGAGAAAACAAGGGACCTTATACGAGTATTACTGTGACTATAAGATTTGTAAGCGATGCTGCTTCGCAAGCGTGGCAATGTAATTATGTTATATACTTTTTCAACAACAGATTGACTTATTTTAAATCAGTAATCAGCAGAACATCTAACAAAAACTACATCGGACTATCTTCGTCCATTGGATGGGAGGAGGCGTCGCAATCAATTAATATAGATCACCTTGCATAGTCGCTCATGACCGGCGCCAGTCAGTGTGATGCGCGTTAAAATTGTGCGTTGCATTTAAAGAGTGTCGGAATATCAGTTTGAGAAAATAAATTTTTAAACAGTAAAATAAAGATATATATTAAGAGAAAGATAGAGTTAAAGGGTGGGTTCTAGCAGTTGTCCAAAATAGTGAACCTAACATTTTGTATAATATACCAAATAGTTCTTGAAAAAACTAGGACATAAGAAAGAACCAGGTAGTGTTAGCATTGTTGGAAGTCTGGCTCTTATTATAATCAGAAAAACAAAAATGTTATCTATATTTTTTAAGTTCATAAAATACTATCCACATATATATATATAAATTTCAATTTAAATATTTTTTAACATAGAAATACAACTTTAACAAAATAGCTATGAAATAAAATACACAATAAAGAAAGTTGAAAAGAATGAAAATTTATATCATTGTTTCTATTTAAATGAAATATATACGCCCATATCCCTTTCTGTACGTGTTATTCCCTGTCTCATATCCCAAAAATATCCCTAAATGACAAGAAAGATGACAAACGATCTTGTACTGTTCTCGGGCCACTGATTTTTGAATGAAACTGTGAAACTTAACACGCGAATGTAGATGTTATTCCGTTGCAGAATGAACGTAAATTGCATGACATATTTTGTTTACATTTAGGCACGTTTCGATGTTCATGTAGACCAAATGTGACAATTTTAACAACGGTTTAGCCCAATTGTGCTTTCATTGTTGAGGTTGCGAGTTTCGTATTAGAGACAATATTTAGTGCTCTACTTAAGTTTTACATTTTTATAATGTAAATAACTTACAAACTTTATAAATTAAAAAAAGACCTACTATTCTACTTTCGTAGGTATAATTATTGCTCATCATTTATTTGCTTCTATATGATGCTTTCTATTTTATGTTCTTTAAAAGTTGCTCCTTTAAGAACTAGTGATTGATCACCAGTGATGGATCGGTAGTTTTATAACATGGTTAGAGTAGTTACTACTTATTATAAGTATAATAAATAATAGTACTTTAACTTTAAAACTAATTAAAAAAAAAGAATTAAGCTGCTCTCTTTGATGACTGTACTCGTAGACTTCTATTTGCAACATATTAATTGGTAAAGACTGTTTTTGAAAATCGTAAGCGATGTTTCTTACTTTTGTGATGAATAACTTTGAAAAGATTCCACGTTTGAAATAAATGTTTATAGGCAAAATCAAATATGACGGTATACAAGAGCTCGCTGATTCGGGCCCTGGCCGTGTTGATGTACTTTTAAGTCTCTAGCTATTTTTTATTTCAGTAAGCTTGTTATGGCTGAACATAATTATTGTCCCTTTCAAAAATTTATTCCCATTTCGTAATATATGTTTCATATGGTTTTGGTGTTTTTCTGAGTGTGGTTGTACATACAGGAAAAATACTTATCTAGATTTTATAAAACTTATATAGTGGATATTTAAAAATAAACACTATATTAGGCAAAAGAACTTTTATATTCGCTTCACTATAAAACTATACTATAAAATTGTTGAAATCCAAAATTAATTTTTCTTATAACTTATACAAAGAGAGTTTCTTAAGAAGACATTTCGTTTTATTGTGACACAAGTAGCCATTACATGGCATTATGAATTAGCTTTGCGCATCCATGCATTAAAAAAAGTACAGTTTATCCTTTATCCTATTTGCCCACTGACCGTGCAGTTAACAGACTGTTACACAAAAAGGGTAAAGTTGTGCGTTGACAGAGAAATATTATAGCTTTTTATGGACTAAAGTTCTATAACTTGGCATATTATGGTAAAGTTAGTAAGATTTCTCCCATCTTATATACTGATTTTAGTGACAATATTAAAGTTTTTTTTTATCAAAATATAACGTTATCTTTTATTTCATTTATTTAGTTGATATTCTTACATATTTACGTTTAAAGTTTCTCATTATATATTAGAAAAATATATCTATAATGCACTAATTAAAGTGTCTGCTAATTAATAAAAAAACAGAAAAATAGTGTTAATTTAACATAATTATAATCTGATAGCAGCTTTAAACAATTAATTATTAGTTGAAGTTCAAGATCTAACTACGAGGTAAATACGAAATAAAATTGTAGTAGTAGTATTTGAAGATTATCTTGGTCAGGATTTTTTATACACCTTTTTACTAAAAATATGGCATAATAAGCAAAAACATGAACTAGTTCATTGAGGGAAGCAAGTTAAGGCAAATCCATAGTTTTATTAAGCTTTGGTATCCAAGCAAGTATATCAGTGTCAATGGTTACCTTTGACAAGACCGCCTCAATTGATTCCAACTAGGATAAAATATATCTTTATGATATATTTTCAGTATCCTTGATCAAAACATCTATGAATTTTCGAAAAATCAATATTGTAGTATAGAGCAACGCTAGTAGATTTATCTCTTTGTTCTTCTATGATTGGAATATACCGTTTATCATAGCAGTATGTAAATTTTCTATATTAGATTGTTCTTACAAATAAAGGCGTCCGCTTTTTAAAATACATTCCTAAAAGCCAACCCGCGTTATTAGTATAGCGTATATTTGCCCAGACATTTAAATTGGAGTTTATAACTATACAAATGAAAACCCAAATTGAAAACTACGTCTTACTAAATTAGCTTTAACTTTAATGCCAGTCTACACACAACCTAGCCACTCTGGCCGACCACTTGACGCTAGCGCTAAGTTCGTTAAAGTGTTTAAAGCGAGGAAGTAAGGCCAGTTTGCCAACCGTTCGCATTGTTTGATGTAAACAGGCTCTTATAAAAAGTGTCAATTATAAAACGGAGCTTAGAATTTTAAATATTCTGTTGACAACTTTAAAGTGTGGCCTTGCGTTTTGTTTCAACTGTTCTCTTGTGCATAAATGTACCTATATCACGTTACGTCATATAACTCTAAAAATTAGGACGCGTATTTTTTATTGAGTAGTTAGTCGTAGTTAATTGTAATGGAATTAGAATGATAAACAAAACTTTCGACGTTAAAGTTTTCTATTGAATTAATGTCTGACAAAAAAATACTTATTACTTATTTTTATTTTGCCTTATTTCAAATTTCAATATATCAATATCTGTCAATATATTTTTATTTAAACGATTAAATAACACGAATTTTGTACAAACACGCCAGGAGACAATATAAAAAAGATAAGCAACTCCCATAAAAGACAGCCATCAAACAGTGAACAAATTGCATGGATTTGATCATAGAAGGCCAATGTTATAAAATATGTGATAAGTAATACCGGGTAAGACTCAATGATTTGAAAATTTAATAACCTTATTGAATGATATAAATCATTTAATTATATATGATATAATATAATATTTATTACTGACTGACTTTGACTTAATTTATACAGAAGAATATCAAACTCTAAAAATGCCAGGAATTGCAAAAATATGATAGGTGCTTGGACAAAAATATGTAGATTAGATTATGTTACAAAAAAGAGATCGCATGCATTTAAGTGCCTTCATAGTAAACGCGCGCTGAGGTTCACAAAATTGTTATATTAGACTTAACATATTCAAATTAAATTATTGTAACGTGAAATATATGTACAGATTCATGAATACTACATTATTATTTATGTAAGACTTTTATTACATTAAATTTCGCTTTAGGTACATTTATAACTAGATTTTGCCAGCTACTTCGCTTGCAAGGTAAAATGATAGTATCAGACAATTATTTTTTAAAACGAATCGAACTCGCGCACGAAGGGTTCAGCACCATCATCTATGGGACACCCCCCCCACCAACTTAATATATATTTTTTTATTAATAGTATTTGTTGTTATAGCGGCAACGGAAATACATAATTTGTGATAATCAACTTTCTAGCTATCACGGTTTATGAGAAACGGCTTGGTGATAGACAGACAACAGACTAACAGTTTCTTGACCGCAACTTTTTCCTTAATATAAATTGGTCTTTGATCTGTGAAAGTGTCATACAATCCATTCTGAGCTACGATTGACAGCACAACAACCAAACATCCAACCTTTAAAAATTATAATATAAATAGGTATTTGAAACTAAAATATAAAGGGAGAATACATAACCTTACGTATTTTGTGGTCATAAAAAAATCATTTTTAAAAATTGCAACTGCCGTAAAATTCTAAATGTATTTGTTTGGCCCATTGTACATTGCCGACGTTCTTTTCTATAGAAAGATATATCCATTATATCTTTTGAGATTACAAACATGAAATTATTTTAATTCTTACTGTTATATATTTTATGGAGTGTCCTGGAAACCTTTTTGGCAGCTCCTCATTCTGGTCGGTGCCAAGTTGATGGAAAACGTTACGAGCGATCATGTAGTAAAATTTATAAAAAATATTACAAGTTTATTAAAATTGCTAATGATTATTAAAGATAAAAAGTTCAAAATGCACTGTTTAATTCAAATAATTTGTTTCAGTAAAAGCAATATTAATTAAAATTAGAAACAATATTTGTTCTCTCTATTTAAGAATAAAACCGATTTTTTATTTGAATGGGATCCTGTAAAAAGGGACCGTTCGACCTCACGATACAAAATAAACACACGTTATATTTTATACTAAACCGAAATACATATTAAATAAACAATCAAACTTAATTACAATTTGTATTTTGTATAATTAATCATTTTTAAAAATATGTAATAATTGGATATCCTAAAAAAATACAATAAATTACATTAAAACTCTACACATAATTTCAATTTATATACTTTTTAAGTCAAAAATAATATTAATATAAAAGAACAAATCACCTATCTGGAAGTAATATTGTTATAAAAAAAATATTACTGTTTAAAAATATTTGTTACGCTCGACTTATCATTATAATGACATAATGATGTAGTTGAATCAATAATCATGGCTTATTTAATATTATAATTTAGTTGGTAGAGACATTTAACGTTGTGTGGTTTTGTATAGCTGCCAAATATTCCAGCGTTTTAATTAATTAATAGTGAATTTTGTTGAACTCAATTAAAATCCAAATGTATTTTAGTATAAAGCAGTTTTTAATTTTGAATTGGTTAAATAGTTCATAAGTTTAAAATTAAATAGCATAGCTTAAATGTATTAAATAGTGTTTAATATATCACAAGTTTAGAGATTAATATATATATTTTTTGTTGCATATATACAGATAGCCATCATAGTGTAACAGCTTATCTTTTAAGGAATTAAAGTGACTAAATAAAAGAAATAGATACACGAGATAAAACAAAAAGCTAGCAAATAAACTTAAAGAACAAAGGTGTGTTTAAACCGAACAAATCCTGGTCGTCCCGTAGCTGACTCGATCATCCCAATAAAGAACAAAAGAAATATTCCGAACACATTCTCGGTTACATTGATCAGAAAGAACTTGCAATGTCCGCTGATCCCTTATTTATATCCCAAAACATTTGAGAAGTAAATCAAATAGGAATTCAATCAAACCATATTGATTTCAATTAAGCTTATATTGATAAATTCTAAATTATTATTGAAACTTTACTTTCGTAATTAGCCGAGACGTTCACTGTCACTGGTTACGCTCCTCTCTCCAACCAACCGAATTTGAAGCAATATAATATTTTATGTGTATGGTAGTTGTTAAAAAAGAATTGTTATACCGGATTTTTCCCATCGAGCTACGCCTTTGGAACCCAACAACTAAAGCCTAACAATTCATAAACCATGCTATATTATAATGTATAGATTCAGAATCATGAAACTTATTTTAATTGTATTTTCTTAAATGAGCTTATCATTTAGCGAGAGATAGCATAACAAAGTATTCATTGGCATTAAACAACTCTATACTAACTCTTTCTACACAAATGTTTGTTTTTTAGAAATACTCACGGTCGTTCTATAATTAACATTTCCCTTATTATATTAGAAATTCATATTATTGATTTTATAGAATTTATTTGAAAAAGTTAAAATTGTTTTTAGTATAAGAAATTATTTTCCATTAACAAACCAACGAGCTTATTACAAATTCCTTTTTAATAAAAATATTATTGAATATTTAATAATTGATTTAACGTATTGAAATATTTGGAAACAAAATTAGACGTCCGATATACATGTTATATATAGTGTTTATTTAACAATATTATATTCATTTAATACGCAATGTTCTTTGGTAAGAATAGTACCTACCTAAAATAAATAAAATTGATTTAACCAGTGTTTTTAGTGATGTTTCTTTGACAACCTGGCAAATAATGCTGTCATAGGATATGAAATAGAACTAGGTATTAGCGCCATTTATTTTGACAATATAACACTTTATTTCCTCAAATGAAAATTCATACATTACAAATATATTTATAGTGTTTTCTAAAACCTAAACAGTGACAATATATTTGGTTTAATATTCAATATTTAAAATATTTATAAAAGTATCTATAAACCAAATCATTCACCGCTGGTAAAAGATCGAACGCGTCATGAATACAAATATAATAAATTGTTTATCCGTAACCAATTCAAAACGGGGCTATGAAATTATCCCTAATATGGTTTCTGAAAATGTCCCTGAATTATCAAATAGATAGGGTTTAGTCCCTTTCTATTTCGTTGATAGTTATTGACATTATCTATGAATAAAGATTACTTAAAGACGAGACAATAAATTATTATATATACAAATATAAGCATTTGTATATATAATAATTCAGATTGCAGTGATGATAGAAATAAGAGATTTGAATGACCAATAAGCTATTTATATACGCCAGCTATTAACATTTGAGTTCTCGTTTCGTCTTTCTTAACTCGTAGTGGCTAACCACTCCATTCGACGACCCTGAATATGAGAGACACTAGGAGTTCCATTTCACAGTAACGGTAATTGCATATTGTATACCTAAATACTCTATTCCTTAAAGATATTTACCCAACAGCCATTTTATAGGTTATTTTGATGTAATATAACATATTCTCTGATTTTTAGATGAAATATAAGTAAGATCTGCAAATTGTCCATCCATATCATAGACATAAAAACACGAGTGTGCAGTATTGGTATTGGAGTCCATCCAAATTCTGATGTCCACTCAGCGGAACCCAATTTTATATTAGAAGTCGGCTATTACAGTAATAGTTATAACCTATTGAACGTGGTCATATTCTGCGAAATACGTCCTGAATATCAACGTGATAGCAAGGGTAATGATACTATATTATGTTACGAAACATTTACGGAAGATTATTATTATTGTCTAACATCAATACACGAGGTACTTTTCTTTTTTGTTTTTTTTTTTTATTTAGTAGCTGTTTGCAGTGACCTTGTATGATGGCTGCCTGTCTTAAAATTGACTACAATGTTACATATATTAGATAAACGCTCTCCAAGTACAATGAATAAAATCAAAGAATCTGTCCACAATTTTTCTTTTCCGAATTTTATTACCTCAATCACTATTTCATTTGAATGTATTATTAAAAAAAAAAAACTATAACCTAGTTTTTTTATGTTCTAAGAGGGTAAATGAGTTATAGTTATAGTAGAATTAGCCTGACTAGTTTCAAATCCATTTTTACTCATGAGCTCGACGCGTGGCGGACTCGTGGCGAAGGAAAATTTAAATATTTAAAAAGGGTATATATACCCTTATTTCCATTTTTTTTCTCTTTTTTGTTTTCATCGGGTTAATTGGTAAAAAATGCTCTGTAGTATTAAAACCACCCATTGCTTATTTTTTTTTAAACAATTAGACTAAATAAAAAAATGAGCCGTCCCCAAAGATTCAGATCAGGTCCAGTGATGCTGGATGATATATATATATATATATATATATCATCCAGCATATATATATATATATATATATATATATATTTAATATACAGATGATACTCAATTATATAAATAGATTACTATGTATAATATTTGCACTAGTAGTTTAAGAAGATGGTTGTGAAAATATCATTTTTCCAAGTTAAAAATAATAACATAAAAACTTGTTTGCCCGTCCCAGTAAACAGATTTTATGATTTTAATGTCATAAAAATGTACACAAAAAAAAGAAAATATAGGTATGATGTTGCCGTAAATGTTAAAAAATATATTTCCAAGCAACGAGCTCCGCAAAAAAAACATGTTAACTGTATTGGATTTACAAGTTTTTATTTCTAGGTTTTATAATATAAACTTCATCGGACTGACATTTAGCATTTTTATTTGTTTCTATATTCTTTATTTATTTACATTCAGCTTTGTATTCAATTAAGCCTCATACTTGTTTTGCATGTCTGAGGTGTTTTCTGTCGTATTTTTTAAGTGGTTCGTGTTTAAACTAACGTTTATATCACGTGCCGACTTTTAATGAACGTTCTTAAGAACGAAGTTTTAATTTAGAATATTTTAGAATGGTAAGTAATGAGACCATCTTATTTTATTTACTATTTTTGTGTATTCAAGTTTATAAGTTATAATTTATTTTCATTTAAAGTTATATTTTCCTTCACCTATATTTTTCTCATCAAAAAATATTCCTTTAGCCACACCCATTTTCCTTGGTAAAAGGTTTTCTACTCGTATATGAACCAAGGACATGATAAGTGTCTATAGCCGAAGAGAGTTCCGGTCCTAGCAAGTCATTTTTTAAACCCGTAGATTATCCATATTAGGTCCAAACTTTACGTTTCACTTAGTACTGGCATTACAACGCCTAAAATACTAGAGCCTAGACTAAAGAAACCTAAACATAAAATATAATTATATATTGCATACAAAGAAAAATTAGTTAAGCTTTCATATATTTCATTTATAAACTACAATAAAAAATATATACAAAATGTTGCGTTTAATTTTATATTTTATAGGTTGCTTATCTTTTTAATTATTCTGAATTGCTCACAGGATAGTCATTAAAAATACGAGGTTCGGTCAGAAAATAAATAACTGTGAAACTCTGGAAATTGAATTAAAATATTTACGTAACCTTTTAAAGTTGCTTCAATAGGGCTATTAAATTTACTGAAATGTATGATTATTTTAATATAACGGTGTCTTTTTCATAAATATAAATCATAAACGAAAAACCCAGAGCTGCCCAAAATGTAAATTTAATTGTAATTTTAAATGAAGCGTATAATATTATCTATAACTCTATTGACTAAAAAACATCTTAAAACAAATTCTACTATTTTGTGCACTCAAAAAAAACCTTTAATATAATATAGATTTTTATTAAGTCATTCACACTACCAATATATAAAAACTCATATTAAATGAATTTTTGTAATATATTTTTTCGATGGGGGTGTATTTTTGTGAATGTATTTTTTTATTTAAGTCTTTGAAGTGGAAGATCTAATAATTTATCCGTAATTTGTACCTTACATCTTAAATCCCAATAATAAAGATAATATTTTATGAACCTGGCGAGATCCCGGTTCCCTGGGGCGAGTTTGATTGGCAAATACTTTATGTGCCGGATATTAGGGAGCCGAGCCACGGAATAATTTATAAACAAACGTTCACAATATTGCCAATATAACGGGGAAACTTATTAAAATTTTTGGAGTTCTGGCGTCTCAAAGTCAAAGGGAAGGAAGTGAAGTTTTTGTAAAATGAATAAATAAATAATTATATAGTTTAATTAAAAAACGTACGTTTTCACAGGATATTATATTTCTGCTTTAATCAAAAAAGAGGAAAATACGGAAAGTCATTTGCGAATGATATAATCTTACGGATAAATTTATTTAAAAAAAAGTGTTCCTTCGACACCTTATTTTCAGGAGTTAAAAAAAATACAATTAGAAATTATTGTTGATTATATTCTATCTGTATCCAAATAACTGCAGCTCGTAAACGTGCTGGTAAATATACCGAAATAGTACCACCGTCTTACGAAGATCAGTTTCAAGCTGTGTTTAATAAGATGACATATTCTCATGCCAATTTCCTTTTTAGTGTCTAAAATATACCACTCTTACCAAGACGACCTATTATCCCAGGTCGAGGCAATGAAATGGAACTGCGTTGATAAGTGAGTAGCTACTTACAGACACTTCCCATTCTCATTAGCAGAAATAGTCAAGCCCGAAATAAAGATAGATATTTAAGTTGAAACAAATAAATATCTATGTCCACAAAAACATAAATATAAAAACCCATTTCCATTGTACCTTAGTATAAAAATAGTAGATTTCAATTACTTTGATTTATTTATTTAAATATACGGAGCTTGAGAACTTCATGACCTAGGCATAAGTACATTTAAACTTTCTCGATTCGTTTCCCACTCGTAACCGTGTCATTATAATGTGTGCTTGTATGAGGTTTGCGTTTGCATGGTAGCTATTTAAATTGTAAGAAGTATTTCAAAGAGGTTATTACTTATACTCGTATGAGTTCGTAATATATGGAATAAATTTGTACGGTTGAATATGAATGTAATTTGTTTGAATAGTGTTTTTTTTAATTTTACTTCAATAGAGATATTCGTCAATGTTGTAGTAATGTAATATAAATAAATTTAAACCATATCATATAAGATTATGTTATAAAAATAACAAAGTTTCATTTCATTAAATCATCCCTAAAATAGCAAAAGTTTAATAATACACACAGAACAATAGAAAGTCGCTCCAGAATCATAAGTACTGTTAAAATCCGAAAAAGAATAAATACCGTCCAAATGAGAATAAAACTCGAGTAAGTAATATTGTTAGGATACACCGCTCGTAAAGCAGTACTACATTATCCAGTTCAATAAGAAACTTTTGCTTACACAATTACGATAAAGTTAAGCCTGATCCTCTTAAAAGTGGGGTCGGAATACTTATTGGATAAGGAAAAAATATTATACGGATACGTAATTGGAATTAATAGTATTGTATCTTTCTGACTTTATTGTACTGGAATGTATACATACTGATTTATTTTAAATACTATATTAATTATTTAGCTGAATAAATAAGAGGTTTATATTTCTATGTTATAATCTTATATCAAAGCTGTTGTTAGGCTGTCAATTTCGTGTCAATTTCGGAAATGACGGCTATCGGCTTGATCAATGTTTATCTTGCCTCACAAAGCAAGGAGCTCATTTTGCTCATGCGATATAATAGCGAGTAACGACAATCATCATGATTGAACACTCAACAATAATGCTTAAATATATTAATTAAAATATAACAATTAGTTGAAAAAAATACGATAAATTGATTTGAAGTTAATTTATACGGACCCGTTTAAAACGTACAAATGAATCTTCCTTCGCTTACAGAAATAATAAAAGCAAAACAATATTTTTATAACCAATATATATTGTAAATTATCAAAATAGTACGTAGAAGAGGTAAAAGTTATAAAAATATTAACTTATTATATAAAATAAATAATAGATCAAATAATATTATTAACTAACGGGTCTATTTCGAGGTATCATCGTTTGACCATTGCTCGTGGAAATTGGCCAAAATGTTGGAAAATAAAAAGTTATTTCACCTTTGATTTCATTTATATTGCGAAATATATCTCATGTTAATTTTAAATGCTTACAAGTCACGATAGTTTTAAAAACATTTAATTATATTATATAATATAGCGATTTTATTATTGAAAATGGATACATGTAATGAGAAAAAAGGATGAGTTGATGGAGTATGTAATCAACAAGTAAATGGTTTTGTATATTGGTATATTATTCACAATACAGAAAACAAAGCGCCCGTGGTAAATACTTTTAAGAGTTCTCATGTAAATCTGAAAATAGTAGCATTTCCAAGCGAATGGAACACGCCATCGGGATTTCATATAACCTACATAATATTGCACTCCATATGAAAAAGTATGTTTCAAAAGAAAACCTATGTAACTAATTACTAAGTATACTAAAATCCAGGTAACACTAAATAAAAATGTACTAAAAATTCCATACCATACTATTTTACTAAATAACATTATTCGAGTACGTAAACATATGTATAATAAAATCTGTGTTTTCAATGGTTTGTCCGGTTCAGAGCCAAAAACCTTCCTATATCAGTTTGATTTGATTTTCAGTACCCTGCCTCAGTCTTTCCAAATGATGGTAAAATATATTGAATTGCCAAAAAAAGATCGACGCAGCGTGGAGGAAATTGTGGCAGGTTACGAGAACATTATACGACTCCCGTTTTCCACTTAGGCTGAAGGAGAAAATTGTATGACTCTACAACAATCGGGCTGGTTGTACGCATTATAATATTTGGCTATGAAGTAGATGAAATGAAATTGCAGGCTATTACGATGCCAAATTTGAGATAGATGTATGGCCTGACGACAATGAATAAAGTAAGAACTTCATATATGAGGTAGTTTAAGAGTAATAAAAGAGGTGATAGCAAATAGGAGAACTAAATGGGTTTTGTTATATGGTCAACGTGTCGTATCAAAATAGTTATCAGTGATCACTTGTGTACGTCAAATGAATGTGTCATTTGACGTACAAGTGATCACTGGTAACGATTCAAATTGAAAAAGATTTAAAAAACACAGAGGAATAAAAAATATGTAATAAGAAGAGTTTTAAGTATGAATGGAGATGGTTTTAGAAGAAGGCGACGTTCAAAGTGGAGATGGACGGTGTACGTGAAAAATCATATGGCTTTTGATAGAAAAGCTAAGAAGGGATTGGCATATTGCGTTGACCCCAACTATTTGAGAAATGGGCGGTTTTCCATAGGATATTGTATGATATTAAATAGTATTTACAAAATAATTTCTACACTCAACAAAAATATCTCAGCAAAGAAAACTAAATAAAACACCAATTATAACTTTTAATTCACTGGCACACAACAAATAGCGACAACAATGCATCTTACTACGATGTGGTAAAGAAATGTTTTATACAGCTAATAAAGGAAAGGTCTGTTTTATTTTTGTTCCGTATTATCTTTTTTAAATAATGTAATTATAATAAAACATTTCATACAATATAAAAGGAAAATATTATGTGAAGAATATATTTTTCAACAAATTCATTACAGTGGTAAGAGGTTTGTGCGATACGCTTCCGGCGAATCATGTACAATGAAATAAATGTAATGGGAAAAAATAAAAAAATATATGAAATCCAATATTATTGTATATATAATTCTGTTATTTCATTTCATACGT
Source organism: Dircenna loreta (assembly GCA_963555665.1). Taxonomy (NCBI): domain Eukaryota; kingdom Metazoa; phylum Arthropoda; class Insecta; order Lepidoptera; family Nymphalidae; genus Dircenna; species Dircenna loreta. Next base: position 13,139,977 of record OY743088.1, on the reverse strand, counting down.
GGCATTATTATTCTTTATTTAAATACATTAATGGTTATATATTTTAGTTATTGAATTATAAAACAGTTTAAAGTGTTTATTTATAACTGTTTAATTACTATTATACTGTTAAAATAAAAACATTCTTATTATTAATTATTCACTTTCTTTTACTTATTATCTATTCATAAAGTTTACTACTATTCAAAACAGCTAATAAAGTTAATAAGTATTAATAATTTACAAAAAAAACAACAACCTTAAAAAAATATTCTTGAAGTAAATTCTAAATGAATTATATTAAAATATTATTATATTATATTATTTGTCACTATGGTTATTATTTAAAATTAATAAATCCTAATTTCATCAAATGAGAAAAAATACGTATTTAAGCACAATTAGCAATTATTCCAACAATACATAGATGTTATTTAATTACATATCATGTAAATATACGATTCTTTTAGTCTAGCCCAGGATTAAATCACTGTTAGCAGTATGGATTTCACGAAGCACAATTATTTACCTTGCTTTTTTTTTAACCTTCTTTAATTCTTCTAATTTTTATTGAAATTTGGTTTTTACTTCACAGCCAACCTTTTGAAATATTGTTGTCCGTTTACAATTCATTCAAGACTAGTACTGTTAGTGAGTTAATATTTTGACATATTATACCACTCAAATAAAAAATACACAGTATACACAATGGGATTCAAAGACTTTAGTTATTGCATTTATTCATTATATTTATATTTAACTATTAATATTTAACTATTTTATATGAAATCTTGAATTTGGTGTAATAGCAAAAGTTACAAAATAATAAAAATTTGATTATTTTTTTTACACTTAAACTAAGTTGACGCTTGACTACATTCCATATGATGGGAAGTGGAAATGTAGTCGTAGGTGGTAAAGTGCATCAACTTAGTAAAAGCCTATACACTCTTGCCTTGAAGACACCAATGTCGCCAATTATTCTCTTTGCACGCCTCTCAATTGTGTCCAGAGCAGCAAGATGACATTTTGCGGCACCAGCCCTTAAATGGCAACAGTACTCCACACACGACCGGATCTGTGCTTTATATAATGTAAGAAGTTGTCCCGGTGTGAAGTACTGCCGGACCTTTGCAAGGACGCCAAGCTTGCTGGCGGCTGCTCTTGCTCTAGACTCAATGAACCGAGTAAAGTTGAGATTCGAGGAAATCTCTATCCCTAGCAACTGAAGTCGTTCACTGTATTCCTAAGATACATTCTGGAAAGTAGGAGCCAAGGTGAAAGGGCTTCTTTTGAATTTCAATTATGCTTGAAATTGTAAATCGAGAGATTAGGAGAGTTCTGTGCTATTAGACTTAAGTTATCTTCCGGTTAATAGCACTAATATCTTGATCCTAATAATCAGCTTACCTTAGTTTTGACAATGCGTCAAAGTTACAAAGCTCATTGTCTGCCTTGACGTAATGACTTAATCAATATAGTATATATCAACACTATAGATCAAGTCAGTAGGAGTAAATTAGTTATTGAAATTGATAGCAAGATATATTAATTTAGCTCTTAACTTTCTTAAGTGCTTAAAATAAATAATCGACTAATTATATATAATAGTCAACTAATTAAAATAATAACATTGATATATATATAATAGCCCTTTATATGTCGCTAAATAAAATTCATCTTTTAAGTTATTACTGAATGGCGTTATACTTACATATTCAATGACTTAATAGCTATGGAATTATTTAATAATAATACTTTTAGATGAATATTGGTACCAAAACTTATTATAGCTCATAATAATTAATATTGAAATAATAATAATAGTTTGTTTTTCGAAACTTATTTTAAAACAAATATTGAATATTTCACTTTTAAATACGTATAAAATTTTTCAACATGTGCTTATATTATTTGTACATGAAATACTTTCAAGAATCCCTATTGATAGTTCGTAATGGAATTCCATTACATTAAATAATAAAATTACTCTGTAATAATCCGCAAGAGAATATTAAGCTTTTATTTCTGCCAGAACACGTATTCTATTCGTCCAAACATTATTTTGGTCCCAAGCAGATTTGTATATACAGTTTATATTGAGTGTAAATATTTAAAAACGAATCCAAAAATATGATCTTTATTTACTTTGTTACAATAAGTATAAGAAAATTATAACTTAATTAAAAATAAAACTGTTTACGACCATTAAGATTATGCCCAACTATTTTGTACATATAAAGTTGGCTTGGAGAATTTCAGTTCGTCGTAACAGTATACATTAGTAAGCTAAGGATAAGAACTAATGCGATTTGCTGTCGAGATAAATTACAGAATTTGTCTTAATATTAACCATCTGGATTACTTGCGTTCATTTTGAAGCAGTTGAATAAGAAATACTTCTTATTTAGGAGTAAATTAATAGAATTAAACGTTGAGGTACTTAAAAAACAAAATAGCGTCCCATGTTCTTCAATTTAATTAATATACAATAACAAACAGAAAAAACTCAAAATTGCAACAAAATCACGATTTTTAAACAAATACTGTTTTAAGTCGATTTGGACACCTTAAAAATTATTACTTGAAATGCAATTATGACACCCAGAACAAACACACCTACCCCTACATTGGCGTTTATTGAGCTTTATTCAACAATATAATACACAACGACAGGCCGCAGCCAATATCATACTGTGGTCAGCAAACATGAGATTGGCAACGCGAGCGACGTCACGTGCCAAACATTACCTACAAGGCTGATATGTAACCGTTGTTTTTAAAGGGATTAACCAAGCTTTGGAAACATCAAAATTAATTGAACTTTACATGTTCATTAGTGCTTTGTATGTTTCAAAGACTTATATAACAATAATCCAGACCCATTGGACAAAATATTTCACTCGAATGTGTATTAAAAAAATAATTTTATACTACAAAAAGCAATTTGGGTTGATTTTTAAGGAATCTATAATAAGACAATTTTAGAAACCATATTTTAAAAGAAATAATCCCGACAAAGAGGACCACTGGATCATCCCGAACTTAACAAGGCAGCTGTCGAAACAACAGTTCGCATTGCAAAGCGGTAGGACCGTTTCCAAGAAGTCGTAGGTCCTGGGCGTTTTGATTCTATATTTTCTTAGAGATATTTGTCTTTTTAGAGAATTTAATCAATGAAAATATAAAAAATAATAAAATAATTAATTTTCATTTTAGCACGCCTTGTCTTTAAGCATTCAAAATAGAAAGTATATTTTTAATATTTTTTACTCCCAATAGTAATAATAAATCAATTTCGTGAAATAAATCAATACTAAAACTAAAATCAAACTTTGTCACTTTGTAAGGCATTTGTTGAATTTCCCATTTACTTGACTCTGGCATTCGAATTGGTTGTTCATGCCAAAACTCTCACGACGTAATTCATATTATGTATAGCTATTTTATTATAATGAATAATAAATTGTTATAGTTTTACGATTGAATTTTAAGTAGTAACTGACTGTTTTATGGTTGGTGCTACTTCTAAAATATTCTGTATGTGTGCCAAGTAGTTTAAAATGTATATTTGTAATTAAAATGTCCAAAAGAAATGAGGAATAGAGACTTTGAAAGTTTATAATGTACATATTTATTGCCAACTTTTAGTGTCTTCTAGCTTTCATTTTATATCATACACGATAAAATATTTATCATACACAGGAATATCATTTGATTTTTGGGTAAAACTAAGTGTATCATCTTGCTTTTCTTTGTTTCTTATAAAGTCTATTTTAGTAATCGTACTGGCTGTTTATCTCACTAAGACATCATTACATAGTGTTTAAAAATCTTATCCATAAAAGCGTATTGTTATAATATTATTTGTTATAATATTTCACGACTAATGATAATTGACATTGAGAAAAGTTACTTTTTTGTTTTTATTTTTATCTACTTTTTACTTTATGAAGTGGCTATAGAGAGTAATATTGAATAAGCTAGTAATATGTTTTAAGATATTTTTAAATAAATATAATACATTTAATTCTATGAAAACTATGCATAATATTTCATTATTAAAATAGTCATAGTAGTTTTATTTGGTAATATTGAAAATGAATCCGAATTTAACGATTCTATACTATCCTTTTTATTTTCAATTCTTCATAAAGAACTTCGACAATGAAAGAGTTTCAGCGCTTTCATTACAGCAGTAAATTAGTTAGAAATTTGTCTACTATTTACACACCTAAAATCGAAAAATATGTACACTCATATTTAACAATCACTTTAATTTATTATAAATATTGTGTAAACTCAAGCAACACTTATTTTTTTTATAAAAATGTAAAGCTCTAAAGTGTTTTTGAGTGTTGACTTTGTGTAACCATCACGTTTTTGCCTCACGCTATGCAAGAATGCCTTGAAGCCTGAGAATATACGTGACTTGCTTTTGTTCTCACATGCGGTAGCTGAAATAAGAATACTATTGCTCTCCGCAACTCCTCTGCTGCATTTCAATTAATGTTCTTTGTTAGATGACTACTGAATTGTTTTTCTGTGAAATCCGTTACCTATTTTGACAAAAAATAAATTGAAATTCCATTCCAACAACAAAGCCGCCTTCCACTTTTATAAAACGCTAGAAATTACACACATTACTAATACCTTAAGATTCCATAGAGTTTTTTCCGAAAATATAACATAGGTATCCGCAAGGTCGTAAAAAAACAAATTTGGATACGCTTCATATTTTTCTTGGGTATGTTTAGTTTAAAAATTAAAAACAATTGCGTTACCAATGTTGCAGAAACAGCGCGAAGAATTAATGATGTGTATGAGAAAACTAGTTTGAAAGGTAGGACTTTTTTGGTTCCAACGTTTTCCAACTTTTAAGTCTCAATTTTTAAACACCGTAGATGACCAGAGAATCTAATTGCTCATTATGGTTTAAAGATGAACTTGAAATCTGATCCACCGCAAACCACGTCAGAACTAGCGGGAGGTATCAGTGTAATTAAATTTACTTAAGATAAATTTTAAAGGTAAAAAAAGCTTAAGAGTTTTTTACCCATTTGGATGTCTCATGAATTGAGTAAAGCACACCAACAAACACGCATTGAGTACTACATTACATTACTCAAGTGTCACAGTAACGAGGCCGTAGCATAAATAATATCAATTCAAAATTGTATGAACTATACCTACTTGTAATGAGAAATGGGTCCTGCACAATAATCGTAAACGTACATCACTATGGTTGAACCCAGGACAACCCGTCAAATCATATTCGAAGCAAAAGTTTACCACCTTAAACAATTAACATTTTAAGATTGATTAAATATATAATTTGAAATATATATATTATTTTATGTTTTTTTTTCATATTATAAAACGTCAAAATTAAGATCCTTACAAAAACTGTTGTATTTTTTTAGGTCTAGATATTATTTTGTACTACATATATTATATTATTTACACAACTAATAAGAATCTCTTGGTAAAAGCTTGGCCTAATTAGATGATATATTAGTTTCATATATTTGAGTATGTATATTTTTAAAACTTTTAAAACATAACAATATTTATCCACGGTATATTAAATAATTCATATATAAGTATATAATTAAATATATCTTTATTTAAAATGGCTTACCGTCTTGCATAAACAATTAAGTAGGCAAGATAGAAATAACCGTATAATTTCCTTAACTAACTGCGAGTATATTAATATTTTCAAACATTACGGCACCAAGGGAGCTGGAAGCAAGGAATAACTTAAATATCTCTTGCCTGTTAATCCGCTTAGCTACATCTAAGATTAAGAATAATCCTTTGTTCGAATGAAACTTTGTACTATTTCATTCTCTTCCCTTCTACAATATAAAATTACTAAAAATATTTCTCCTTAATTATGCTTGAAGCAAAAAGTCTAAAGTGGTTTCTTTATATTACCTAATGTAACATCGTTATTGAAAACTCCATTTTTTTTCTTGTGTTTTTGTTTTATTATTACAACAATTGTATAAAATGTCCATCCAATATTTATTAAAACTCAAGTACCTTTTTTGTTTGTATAACAATTGAAAAGTAATAATCTGTTCTTTCTCGAATTTTTACGTTCATTTTATTTAAAATATTGTTTATTATTAAAACAAACATACTTATGAGTTATATACATCGTATGTACATAAAAATATTAATTTAATAAATGTGAAAAAAATACAGTGAAATAATCAAATTAAGGGTAAAATGAATTAAATTTCGAATAAACCCGAGACCCTATAAATCGTATTCTGATTGAGTTATCAGCAAAGTTGGGACAGGCTGATAAAGGCATTCGCAAAATTCATTCAGACCACCATTACCGTGGCTTTAACTGGACAGGGACAAAATTTCAGTGCTTTATTAATAAAGGAATTGATAAAATCGCCTCATTTTCCACATCCTTAAATTTAAAATATAAGTATTACAGACTTTCCTTGAAAGCAACCTCTGTACTTCGGAAAAGGGGTAAAATTTAACCTATATACATAATAGATACTTTTCGATCTATTTTTAAAGTGCATACATTTCATCTTAAAAACAAAATAATTTGCCAGTCTCATAAAAATGCTGGTATATTCCTTAAATTTTTAATGTAATACCATAAACTTTTAAAAATAAAGTTTTTTGGGGCTTTGCTCAGACTTTCCAATCGGATTACAGAGCATAATATATTATTTTCAACTCATTTGGATTATAGTTGTTATTAAAATAGGTATATGCAATGATTAAAAAGTAACGTTCACGCAATACGAAACCTGAGGGATTAAAAATACCATTAAATACTTAATAAATCTTTCTGAAAATTATATAATTAATTTTAATATAAAAAATATGAATCTTCCTTCAATAAAAATTACGGCAAAAGAACAATTCAATAACTAAAGCATAATATTGAAGCGAGTAGGTAATAAACTATAAGCCGCATAAATAATATATTATAGACCTTTCATTCAACTTTAATCGCTCCACTGAGACGAGTTTGACTTGAATGTCCGTGGCTTTTAGTACCAATCTAAATAAAAGGCTTGTAGGGTTGTTTGATTTATTACCGGAAACCACTTGAGGATAGACATTTTTTTCATACGTAGTTTAGTTTGAAACCAATGTCACAAATATGATTGATGTCTGTACTTATTTGAATTTATGGGAACAAACCTACTTAAGACAAAGTCACCAGGACTGACAATCACTCGCCATATAAAATTTACAACAACACGGAACCTTGGCATTGAATAGAAGTAATATCTGTTATGTATATCTCTTTCGAGTAAGTATGCTAAGCTAGATGTCATATTAAAGATTATCCTTTGCTCGAATGACGTTTTTTACTTTTCTGCTTACTTTTTACTTTTTACATTAACAACATTTATTACTTTTAAAAATATATTCAATATGAATATAAATCAATACGGACAGAGATTCGAAGCCGAGACCCCGGGAAAATTATCCAATCGCTCGACCAATTAGTCTACCGTATATTTATTATTGAATTTATTATAAATGGACTATTTAAAAAATATTTTATCTGTTTATTACTTAAGACACGTCACATATTATTTCAATCATATGTAAGTAAAATACGTGTTAACGGAATAATAAAAGTTAAATTGTGACCCTTTAAATTGTCATCTTATTGTGTTATCAGCAAAATTGGGGCAAGATGATAATGGCGACGTTCTTGTACACAGTATCTAAATAAATTTTATGTTGTTTTAATTTATATAACAATAAAATTTACTTTATCCTACTGTATACATAATAATTCATGACTCAAGTGGATGTGTTTTTATACAAAATGCATTACTATTCTGCAAAGTATAAACAATTTCATATTATTTATTTTCAGAAATGTTATTATATAATAACTACATTATATTATTTAAAGTATATACTTTAAATTATTTATTTAAAGTATATACTTTAAATTATTTATTTAAAGTATGTAGTTTCTTGAGGCTTTACTCAGATTTGCGTATTACGCAAGAGTAATATATTATTCTAAACTCATTTGGATTACAGATCATTTTAAAATACAATCCATTCATTTAGGAAGATACGTATTACAAAATACCTAGAAAAAATGTCATCTTATTTGATAAATTAATAAAATTAACCTTGAGGATAAATAATTAGTAATATCTCAAAGTAAACACATATCAGGTTTATTTTTTTTTATCGTTTAGAAAACCACAATATATCGTAAATATATAAATTTTTGAGTAAGTAATTTTTACAATTCACCTGTATAGCCCTCTTTCATTAAAATCATCTTAACAAAATCATATACTTAATTTACTTTTTTTATAGTATGTAATATTATGATTTCAGAAGGTTAAGATTCATCAAATTATTATAGATATAGATTTAATAATAAGATAAAACTTCCCAATCATATAAATGTAATTGGCTTGTATAGAATAGCATAAAATAAAAGATATTGAAAGACGTCTCAATGACTAAAGAAATCGAATAGATTAATATACTCTAATAAGTAAAGAAGAATATAAAAGCGAATATTTTATGTGATTTTTATACCAATCTAGATAAAAGGTTAGCAGAGTTCTTTGACAAAAAATATTTATTGCTATAAATCTCAAGAGAACAGGACCATTTATGACATACCTGAAGTTTACTCCTATTACCCACGTCACACCTATGATTCATGATTGTGGTTACTTGAATATTTTATCAAAAAACGTTCATACTCAGTAAAATATCAGCGTATTAAATTTCTATAAACTCCATAAAGGTAATGTGAAGAGAATGGAAATGGGTAGTACTTAGATTACATATGAATAAAAATTGTGTCTTACAACTAAAATTACAAAGGATTTAGGTACAATATATTTAGCATATATACATTTTGTGGACTAATCTCGTTTCTGAAACCAAGATCAGATATGTGACACGACCTTCTGACTCGCTTTGAATTTCAAATTTACAAACGCATGCTTCATAACGCTTATCTGGTTATGTTTAATAACGTTTGAGTATAACTTTGTATGTTATATTTTACTTTATAAGTTATAAAAGATAAAATTCCTAAATTACATTAGGTATGTAAGTTCCCTAATAATAATGAGACTATATTTAAGGGTTGGTAAACATGTCTATAAACAAATTTTCAGTCTTCAGATAACACTTAAATAAAGCAGACTTTTTAATGACACATTATATTCTAGAAAAATGTTTTTTAGGTTATATCTACGGTAATTGAAGAATCGACCATTTTTTTTTCTGAAACTAAGTTAATGCTTGACTATATTAAACCTAATCGGATTGTGGAAATGTAGTGGTAGGTGGTAAGTCACATCTACTTGGTAAAATCCTATTCACTGTTACCTTATTATGATATTTGTAAAGTAACATAGATCTAAATAACAAATAAACAAAATTAATAGGTATGTATGAAATATTCTATAAAGCACAAAATATCTATCGATAAAACCATGTACTTATAGATCTAAATGTATAAATTTACATAATACATGATAAGCGTACAGGAACCAACACCGTTTATAGATAATTCAAAATCAATAATTAAATTTATAGCCAATAAATTCATAACACTGACTAAACACTAATAATTAATATTTATACAGTATGCAAGCTGTTTTGATAATTTACATTTGATTTATATTGAATACATTACATTTGAATAATATTGAATATTAAATAAAATGTTCAGAGAAGAGAAAGGCAAAAAAGTGAAAGATGATAATGACTTTATTTACATAATACAGATGAATTATGTGTGAAATATCTAAGAAAGTCATTGGTTATAGTTATATTTTGCTGATTTAATTAAAATTCATTTATTCATCGTAGTTATATACTTTTATGTATACAACTTTTATAAATAAATGTTACTATGATGGCATTATTTTTGAATACCTTTTTAGTTAATAAAAAAATACTATTTTTAGGAAATACTGGTTGTATAGCGTTATAAAAAAATATCGTCAATTCAATCAAGGCTTTGTTCGAATAGTTTTAACTTTGAACAATATTTTATTATTTTCGTTACGGAATTAATGAGCTCAATGGAAGTAATTATGGTCAATTATCAGACGATTGTGAAGTCAACTGTAGTTTTTGTAATTAAGTTGTAAGTGGTTTTATAAAATTATTTTTTTTGTTATTTTATATTTTATAAATTCGTACTTTTATAAATGACTTTGAAATATTATTTTTACTTTACAGTGTTTATTTTATATACTTCCTGCCTGCATATCGTATGATAGTATTTGGTATTAACAAAATATTTATCTTGTTTCAGGTTACCAAAATGGAGCGAAGAATAGCAAGAATAATGTGTATGTTGATAACTTTTGCGCTAGTTAACGAGATGTCAACAGCTGTCCAAACGAGAGACAGCAATAAAAGACGAAGTAAAGAAAAATCCGGTGGCTTTCAAAAAAACATATGTGATATAACAGATAGAGATTCTAAAGTTCATTGCTACTGTGAAAATACAAGGGAACCAAGAAATGCGACGAAAGCTGAATGCTGGGTATTTAACGGTGGCATTCCCCGTGACGATCTCATCTGGCAAAGTTTTGCATCACAACCAACTTTGCAAACTTTATCTTTTAACGTTCGTGTCGATGGGGCACTGGGCTACGTACCGACAAAGGCGCTCCAATACTTACAAAAACTTAGATCAATAAATATCAAATATGGTAATATAATCGAAATCAGTACATACTCCTTTGCTAATAACACAAATTTAAAAGAGGCAACGCTATCTCAAAATCAAATAGAAACATTACAGCAATATGCATTTGCACATTTACCAAATCTAACTGTGGTAAATTTAGAGGAAAACATGATTTTAGAAATCGGTCGAGACTCTTTTTTTGATGTGCCTAAATTACAAAAATTGACATTCACAAAAAATAACATTTCAACTATTAGCAACGGAGCGTTTCAACAAACATTCAATCTTCTAGAACTAGACTTAAACAAAAACAATATATTCCATTTGAATCGCCACACATTTGATGGATTGGCAAACTTGAAGAAATTGGATCTTAGGAGAAACCGTATTTACAATTTGACCGAATTTACTTTCGCCGAGCTTTGGAATTTACAGGAATTACTTTTGGGAAAGAATGATTTAAAATATATATCAGAGAGAGCATTTGATGGTTTATCGCAACTCCGAAAGTTGTCCCTCGATGATAATAAACTAGCATCGCTTCCCTCCGGATTGTTCGAGGGCGTGCGAGGACTCAGCTCCCTAGATTTGCGTTCCAATGAACTACACGCGTTAACTTTCGACAACATCAAACCCATATTGGATAACTTAAAGCCTGCCATCAGCAATTTACTACTTGAAGGTAATAATTTAAATATAAATATTATTTTCTTGTATAATAATATGTCTGAGAATATTCCTTTAAGCGTTTTAAATATTTAAAGAAAAGTATAAGACATTTTGGCGTAACTTTGATACACTAAGCATTTTCTTTCGTTATGATCCCTTAGGGTATTTTTAAGTCTTGCAGAACTATCTTGGCGATTATGGCACTCGGCGTTCCTGAATAATCTTGTTGGCGCGAAATGTTCAATGCTACTATGCTACGCTTTGTAATAGAGACAAAACGAGCCTTATATGCAAATTACCCTGTTTTGCACGTGTATTGTAAAATTCCTTGTCTGTGTTAGAGGTGATCGTTTACAAAAACGCCGTAACTTTAGGCCATTAGAATATTAGACTTAAAAGATTGCCAAACAAATTTATCTGCTATGACTATATTACGACTACGAAAAGTATTCTATTAGAAAAACAAATACAGCAATAATTGTAAAAACATTAAAAATATTATATATTTACTTTAAATATTATTAAATGTGTACATCACAAAATGTTGAAATGATATGAAAATGAGAATTAATTAATATGAAATCGTTGAAAATATATTACATGGACAATTTTAAATATTGATTAAAATATCTACAACAATATAATAGCAATTTGACAATTAACTAATTTGATAATAAACTAACATAAGATTTTTTAATTTTCATCAAAAAATATATAAAATTTTAGATACTTGAAATTTTAATATTTCTTATAATGTTCACAGAAAATAACTTCGTTTGCGACTGTCGACTGAAATGGATGCACACACTTCGAAATGAAACAAAAAGCCAAAACACAAAGGACTCTTTGGATGGAGTTACTTGTAAGATGGACCCACCAATTGTTAGTTCAGCTTATAATAAAATGCCAGAAGAAAAAGTTACTAAGAACACACCTCTTACAAACATTATCATAGAAACTGGTGCGAAAACAAACATAACAGAGAAGAAAGATATAAGTAACGATATAAATGCTAAGAAAGGTGTTAAGAGAAACGTGCTAAAGATACAGCCAGAAACGTTACCTTGCCCCATTGAAACTAAGAAGACAACAGAATTACCACCTTTTATAGCAGATCCAGTTATACCGATTCAAAATGAAATGAAGACATTTCGGTTTCAAGAGATGAATGCTGCTCACAACACGTCCTTTGTTTATAGTATTGTTGTATGGAATATTTGCTTTGTATTCTTTTTTACTTAGGTTCATGTAATTAAACAAATCTAGTCATTATTTTAAGCGAGATACAGACTCTTTTATACTTAAATATTAAGTAAACGCAATTTAAATTATATGGAAAAATAATAAAGGTATAATATTGCAAATGTGTGAAATATATTACGCACAAATATTTATTATTATGATTATATAAGGCATTGATATTAGTGCATGCATAACTTTTTTTACAGTCAAGGCGCAAACAGGCTATGAATAAATTTAAAACCAACTAATATTTTCTTGTTTAAATTGTAATGTAATAGCATGTTTAAATCTCAATTCAATTATATTTATAATCACATAAATTTAATATTTCATTACATATATTATTCCTTAAATTTATAGTAGGTACTAAAGACATTTTCCATTAACATTCAGTCATTTCAAGTGCCAAAAGTAAAAAAAAAAACGAACCAACAATGAAATATTTTCGTATTTGATAATTCAAATTGCGTTTATTTAAGTTTTGTTTAATTTTAAGTAAGCACCAGATAAATAATGTAAGATATCCACAAATCATTGAGTGTCAGTATTGTAAATCAAAAATAAAGGTACTCAATTATAATTTTATGATAGTTAAGAATTTAACATGAACATTTTGTTAATGCATTTAATTTGAATTATTTATGTAGTATTTCCTAAAGTCATTAAATATGAAATATTTTTTATTTATACCATATTTCATTAAAAATTAAAACATGTGCATTGTAAATATCTGTCTTGATAATATTAGAGTAATAATTAAATATTAACTGTGAAAAAAAATGCATTCTGAAGCTTAGATGTACGAGTACGTTTGCTACAAATTCGCACTAAATACTTTTTAAATCAATTTGTAATATTAATAATTTATTAGTTAAATTTATTACTTATAAGACTTAATCAACCAGTAAATTAATATAAATGCAGGTAATAAAATAGATATATTGATAAAAATAAGTTTCATTTATAATCTATAATGAATGTTGAATATTATTTACAAATTCATGTAACATTAATTGCTAACTTTACGTAATTTGTAGGCTTATTTCATTAAAACCTAAGTGAGATCTTAAATGAAAAACAGTATTCATGATTTGACGAAATGTTTTATATAAATAAAAGTACATGTAATGATTTTTATAAATTAATTGTTTTATTTACACCCCCTTATTATACGGAAAACTAATAAAGAATCAAATCTTCTATACAATAGGTGTTGTAATAATTATATTTTATTTCTCATAGAAGGTATATATATATATATATATATATATATATATATATATATATATATATATTTAATCTAATGTATAAAATATTACATATTTTTCAAATTCACAATGACCGTTTTGATGGGAAACATATATTTATTGAATTATGTAGCTGTTATAAAGACTGTTGAAGTGTTTTGAACTGCTCAAAATTATACGGCTATTAATCTGTGTGCTTGAAGTAAGTTTACATGAGTTCCAAGTACCAATAATGACGAATTAGTATCGGAGTTCACTTTCCAAGGCTTAGTAAAGTACTACAAAATAGCCGGGATTGATTTTAGAACTCTATGAAGTACTTGTAACAAATTGAAATAGTTTACAATAGTCGGCAACTATCATGAACTCGATGTTAGGTTTACATGTAAGGTAAGGTATGGACTTATAAGATTTATTTGTTGAGATAAACCACGTTGGAACTACAGTGAGCTTAGCTATACATAAATAGTCAAAGATCTCTGACTCAAAATCCCTATATCATTTTGTAAATCCACTCATGTAAGCGACAAGCCAAAATGAGCCGTAATATAAATTCTTTAGAATCTCTTATTACGGCCCAAGAGACATTATCTGGTTATATGGTTACACCATGATTAAAGCTCAGATTCACTCACTCAGATTGTAGTTATATTGATTTTCTAATATTTGAATTAGCGTCTATGAAAAACTCGTACATTTTTGAAAACTTTATTTGAAAAGTTATGTTATTACAGTCTTTACACTGTGATAATATTTTACATTAACCAAAATCTCACTGTTCTAATAAATTTCTAAGTGAAAGCAAAAAATCTTCCATAGATTAGTAGTATATGGCTTTTCATTTAATTTAGTATTAACAATACCTTGTACAAAATTTACAAATGAATATTGAAATCTTTCTGTAGCTAATCTAACATATAATTTATAAATATTATGAAACCAAAAGAAATAATGAATTAATGGCTTGAATCTCTACCGCATATTACTACATTGTAATTTGATTACTATTTTAAGCCACAGTCAATAAATAAAATATAAATGTAATATTTTATTTAGCATTTCATACATGATTGACTTCATCATAACGTTTAATTTTTTGGAACATACTTGCACCGAGTTCCGGAATGGGCGTAAACGGCTGACTCAGTTTTTAACTTTTGTTATCGTTTACGATATCTTTTTCTTTAGTTTTGTAGAACATAAATTTGTAAAAAGATCCCAGTAGGGGACGAAGTGCCATAAGGATAAATAGCAGTTTTCAATGGTATTTTAAATTAAAATTGGTATCATTATTAGAAGGTTAAAACGGTTAGTTATTATTTAAATGATAAACTGGTTTTAATTTATGCTAAAACTTAGTTTAAAAATAATAACATTATCCAACAGTATGTTAGACAATGTTTTCCAACCAACTAAAAGAGTAACCACTAAAAGATAAAGAAAAATTTAAGGTAAGTGATACCTTTCTTATAGTCAATTGATAAAACAGAAGACAATAAGCTTACCAATAACAATAATTACTGTCCGATGTCTAAAACACTCTTAATAAGATTTAGAATAAACATATTTTATTTATTTATATTATCCATATATAATAAGCTCTTACTTATCACGTTTAGTAGTTAGCAAGAATTATAATTGTAACCACCTACGTCCGTTATTAGACGGAAAATAAAACAAGAACCCACGTCTCTACTAGTTCTAGTATGCTTTTTTGCTTTAAACATGATCGCCAATAGACAATATTCTGAAAGTAATGACAGTAAAGTAACATGTGTAGAATTGTCAACCAGTTAGTGATTGCCATACCTCATCAGATTCCTAAATGTTATAATTAGCTTTAGAAAAAAAAAACCCGTTAAATGAATTCCTTAATTTTTTTCTTCCAAGTCGGTGACAAATTTTTGGTAATTTATTGTAAATACTAGTTCCATTACCCAAAAATGGCTTTTTTATTTCAATGTCTAAATTTAGGAATTATATTGATTTTAAGGTACTTTTTATAAAATAAAGCTCGAAGTGCTCTTTTGTAAAACAAAACTGCTCTTTTGTGGTATAATAATAAATAAATTTATGTTTCTTTTAAAGCAATGTTTTGATTATATTACGTATATTAACTAATCAGCCATGTTATATTTTAGTAAAGCACTTTTTGAGTTCCTAGAACATCTAAACTTAAGAAATTAACTTAATTATAAAACGCTGTATATGCAATTTAATTATTTTAATCAGCAAATTCAGAATAAACATCTTATCTTGAAAAAAAAATTGTAAATGTTTCTTTCACAGCAAAGAAATAAATTTGACATTATATTAGATAATATAATTTAAATTCTTAAGTTATCATTGAAGTCAAAATAATATATTCATAGGAAATAAAAAATATTCTTAAAAAATCCGACTACAGGAATGTTAAAAATGTTAATGTATTTTTGATTAAAAATAAAACAATATAATATAACAATACAAAGGTAAAATAATTCCACAGATTTTCTGAAGAATTCATCCAATAAGACAAAGCTGCTTAACTGAAACGATTATTAAGCTTGGATAATAAGACGGTAGATATGGCGAAGGCAGCGATGATTCGCTGTTTTATGAATAAGGGAAGGACCTTCTAACATCGATTAAAAAATAGTGTAAAAATTACCATGAATTTAATATAAGTAGTAGTTTCTTTGATTTTTTGAGTACTCAAGTAAATGAAACTAGTTTGGATCTAACTCGGGAATAATTGAATTTATTTAACATGTTTCAGAAAATAAAATTCAGATAAAGAAGGCCTCACATCCTCAATATCAAGTTTTTGATGTGAAAGTGTTTATTCCTTCATTGGTTAGGTTACATAATGGCATGATATCTTACAAGAAAACCAAAATTTGAAACATTATATATTTAATCGGAAATAAAACATGGCCATACTTTAAATTACTTCAAAATGTATACTTTGTAAGCTTTTGAGGAACGGTATTGCTGGGTAAGCTCCTTACAATGCCCGTGCATTGTTGGGAGACAATATGGATATGATATACCAATATGGATATGAAAAACTTGTTTCATAACATTATAAAAGACCACTGAATTTTTATTAAAATTAGTTTAGTAATATTTTGATACAGATCTTTATAAAAAATGTCAAATACCAAACAATGATGATAATCTTATATCAAAATGATTCCTCATAAGTTTTCTTTGCTTTACTGGTCACGACATTTTAAATGAACATATTAGATTATCGATAATTGACATCCACCGACCCTATTTGAGATGGAAGTCAAATTTCTAGCTGCATTTGCAGATAAATCAACCAAATAGAACTCTACTCTACTATTAAGGTACATTCTTCATTGTTTAATTATAAAAATAAGTGACAAGTAAGCTAGATTAAAAATTTATAACGTGTGACTAAAAATAGTTTTGGTATTTTAATTAAGCTTATTTCAAATGGAAATAAAATTGACATTTACTTTAGCCGTTCCATATTTAAATATTTAGCAAGATATAAATTGAAAAATTATATAAACATAAATGGAGGATTTTTCTTAAGTATATATTGGAGATTTTTTTCTAAGCACTCCAATATCAGTTCCAACTAGGGCTGTCACATACATCACTTATGGCATGTATGATAAAACGAGAAACTGCATTCTTATTGTGGTATGAAAATCCTTAAACATTTCGTTTATAGTCAATGTGGGTTATCCATTTCTACGTTAAGGTTCAATGCAAAATATCCATCAATCGTATTGATTTCGCAAACAATTTGCCTTTATAAACTGGTTTTCTGTAAAACATCAGATAAAATTAAAATTATAATTTTATATTAAGGACAACTTGGCTTGGGAACGAGTAATAAAAAATGTTCAAAATACTATAATTTATTATATTATCATAAGTTTGTAACAATATATAATAAAAAGAATATATGGGCATAAGCAATTATATGAAAAAATGATTATTTTAGCTTATTCGACTATCATATAAATTAAAAAAGTATGCAGTTATAAGTAGTTTTTATAAAAAATTGAGATACTATGTTATTTTTATTTGACAAAGGTTAAATTGTATAAAAATATCGATTTCATCTATCAGTTATCAGTTGAAATTATTTTAAGTACAAGAAATATATTCTTTCACTTGGTCAGTTCACGTGGTAGTTACTCGGTAAGTAAGTAAGGATAAGTTATTTAAATTTTTATTAAATGTAGTTTTTAATAAAATCGTAGTAACTAATTACAATTTTTAAGTTTAGCTATTATATATACCGCAAATTATAAATATGAGACATTTTTTGTCAGTTTATTATAATATTTGTTTTATAATAAATACGTAATAATACGTTGTCGTGATGGAGCTAATCGACGTGTCCGTAGTTAAAAATATTACATAAAACAAAAACGATTTAAAAGCTATTGGAACTACCGGACATGAAAAAATTTAATAGTCAAGGAAGCTGTTCCACAGGTATTCCAGGGCAATGCACAGAACTCACCCTGGAATTTCATCAGGCAATGGCGCCATAATGTAGGCTCGCAGGTGACCCAAGAGGACCCTTAACCACTTGGCCTCCGTGATAAATAGGACAATATCCACTGATGAGACAGTACCTGCTTCTCTTATTCTCACTCCCCTTCTCTTATCGCACCTTATTGGGAGAAACATCACTGCAGTAGAGTGGCCGGTGGATCATGTTGATAAACCTTCTAGCCACTCGAGGTGATCCGTGTACAGGGACTCCACAACTGAGACGGGAGTAATGCGGAGCTTTTTTATAATTTTTTGTATAACTTGACACGTTTTTAAAATATATCTGATTATACGAATACGAAATTTGTCTAAGATGTTTTTTGTATACATATATAGAAATAAATACTTTGGGCAAAAGCAACGCATGCTAATTACTACCCATATAAAATACTTTTGAAATTATTTTTATCTACCTTACCATAGACAAAGTCAGCTACTTATGTATTGAATAAAGATATCAAATGAAATAACTTATTTTTTCGTAAAAGTTAACTATAAAGAATATCACTAGCAACCAACACAAAACTCCGGATAACATGTAATTTTGAAATCTCTTGATATGAATTTCAAGGTAATGAGAGGGCTGGAAAAATAAATCAGAGCACTTGGAAGAGAAAATATTCGATGTTCATTCCGACTCAAAGAATTGTAATATTGTCAAGAGCATTCATTTATTATTTTACGAGTTAAACAAAACAATATGTGAGGAAAGTTTTTATTTAACTTAATATTTTATTTTTTCTTAGACCAAATATTATTATTTTTTTATAACATTCATCATACAGATTGGTGCTGTTTATCAAGCGACGAAGCTTACGTGTCTTGAAATTATTATATATATATTATTACATCCTAGCTGAAGGCAGTAACTTTTTCTGATCCCGCCTTACTTTCTGAAGTAAAACTTTCTCCATCTTTAAATTGATACAAATCCATACATTTTTCTTTTACTTTATTGTATATTTAAACCATACTTAACAAGTAGAATTTACTATTAAAAAAACATTTGATGTAGAGACTTAGCCTCGTTATATTATATATATAGACATCTTGTATTCTATTATATGTATAGACATTATCTTAATCTTATCATAATATGTTAATCTTATCATAATATTGTATTTTAGGTATTTAAGAAGAAAACTTAAAATACGAAACAATGAATTGTCACTCTTTGTAATTTTGCGCTTTTCTAAAATATATATAAAGTAGCAGTGTTTTTTATTAATCTTTAACATCTATTTTTAACACAAAATAAACTTTTCAATCAACATTAAACTCACTGTCTCATAGCACGAAAATCCCATTACAACTTTAATCAGAAAACTAAACAATTTTGTTAGCAAGAAACTTTATTTTTTCCCATCTCAGTCGTAAGGGACAATCGTAAACTACGACAGCTCAATAATCTTTATTCATGATAGAACTGGACTGGACACCAAGTAAGTAACTACTGACTTCGTATTAGAGTATCATTATATAACTTTCTTAAGGGCCACGAGATCAGATCAACAATATTTAGACATGTTATAAGAATAGATAAAACTGAAATAGAAAGATTCGTTACATACATATAAAAATGAAAAAAACTAATAAGTTTGCTTAAATATATGAAAAGTACCCCATTTTACTCGCAAAGCTAATTTACACTCCAGTCTGGTATTTAGCCCCTAAGCAACGCAACGCATTTAAATATTCATAATGAAACGAATCTGTAAGTTTCAGATGCAATTTTGAATATATTTGTAGTTTTAGTTAATTCTTCCTCTTGCAACTCAAATATTTTGCATTTCTTATGGTCTGTTTAAATTACTTATTAAATCTTTAATTTTGAACAGTATATATAACGATTGCTTGAATTTTCATTTCCAATAACCAAAGAAAAAACAAAAGTAAAAGAAACTCTAAATTGGATATAATTAAGAGATTAATATTATTTTTTAAAAGATTAAGAGCAGTTGCTGACCAAAACATCCTAACAACAGTTTACTTTTCTTTGGTTCCATCAACTCTCTCATACTGTATAGCGGCTTGGGGTGGATCTAGCAAAATTCGTTTACTTCTACTGGACAGAGCCCAAAGGGCTATACTGAAAGTGATATTAACTAAACCTTACCTTTTTCCCACCTCAATTTTATACAAATCAGCTAACGTACTATCTGTGAGATAGCTGTTTATTAGACAACTGATCTTACGGAAACATGAGACGTTACCTTTTGTCATCATTAAGTTGTTAACTCGTCGCTCTAGACAAATATGAGAAATCACACATTATCAAACTCCCACCTTGTTGCATACTTATTATAATTAAATTTTTGAGTTATTATAAATTTATATGTAGTCAGTGTTTATAAATTGTTTTATAATTAATAAATTTATCTTATAAAGTGTATAATGTTTTTTAACATACTGGCACCGAGTTCCGGAACGGGCGTAAATGGCTACGACTCAGTTTTTAACTTTTGTTGTCGTTTACGAAAACTATATCTCTGTAAAAATCATTGTATGTTCATTTTTAAATAAACAAATAAATATTATTTTTTTAAAAAAGCTTGTGTAAACAAATTCATATTTTAAATTAAAAATTACATGTTCTTTATCTCTGGAATAAGATATAATAAGAGGAGATGGAATTTTATCATTAATATGGAATTAGTATTGGAGTTTACTAACCAATACTGAGTTAAGTATTACAAAGTAGAATGAAGTGATTTTATGTACTCTTTGAAGTAGGTACCTACTAATAACAAATTACTATAGTTTAATATGATCGGCAACCATCAAGGACTCGATATGGGTTACACCTCAGCTGGCTTTGAAGATTTATTTTTTCAGTTCGATCACGTTCCTTGTTACTAAAGTGATCTTAGCTTTATTCTTAGCTTAGCTTAGCTTAGCAGGAATAGGTATATAGTTAATTTGTACGCGGTAGAAGTGGGAGCGAGAGGTATAACAGCGAAATCTCTCTATAACCTACTTAAAGATCTTGGCCTCTCTAGAACTATCATCAGTACATTTCTAGAACGTACTTCAAAGGCGGCATTAGTAGGTTCATTCCAAATTTGGTTAGGTAGGGAAAGGAGCGCAACCAGTTGAGGTGAGCGTGAATGCGCATTTTAAAGGGGCCCCCTAAACCTACACTTGGGTCGCAAGTCCCAGGGGCTGTTTGCGCTCCTCTCCCTGCAACGCGATGGGCCCGGCACCCGCACGGTGAATCCATGGAATGCTAAGAAGCTTCGTCTCTATAGTTAAAGATTCACTACACCAAATTGTATATCCAGTCATTCCGCTTTTAAGCCCGAATAAGCCGTACTATAAATTCTTTAGAACCTCCAATAATAAGTCCAAGTGACATTAACTAATTATCCTACGAATAACGCTAAGTTTAATATTGCATTGCTTTTTGTTTTATTCAGAATATTAATTCAGCAAAATTTTATTTCTTTATCTGTGAAAGTCATTAACTTCATATATTAATGCTTCCTATAGCTATACAATATTTCACATATTAGTTAAATTTTATCTCATTGCAAAACAACAGTAGTAAGGAATTGTGCAATCATATATAGGTATATAAGAGTGTGTCAGTATATAAAAGTGAATTCATGGATTGCTAAGAATCTTCGGCTCTTACAATTTTCAATAGTATTTTCATAAAGTATCATAAGCATAGTAAATGACTAATAAATAAAAGATAAAAGAAAATTAAGAATAATTTTAAACCCTTCCCATAGCCGTTTCATAAAAAATAGACAACATGTTAACCGAACTTAACTATCTCATAAGATTTGAAGATTGATTAATATTATTATAGTATGATATTTGATTAACATACATAAATAAAATAAATACATGTTTAGAAACGTATAGTCGTGAGCAAAAGTAGCAATATTAACCACTTATGTTCGATATTAGATTAAAAAATATATGCATAATTGTTGAAATGTAACGGTAGTTTCTATATATTATATATTATACTAACATAATAAATGATTTCTATCCTTGTAAAGAATAATTTCTTCTTTCTTTTCCATTCATGTTTTGAATATATTATGTTATCAAATAGATATTAAATAATAGCAGTGTAATAATGAGTTTCTAGAACTTCAAAACCAAGAGAAAAACTGGTTTCTTTAGGTTCTAAATATAAATTATTACTTTGTATATAAATATAATTTATTGAACCAACAAAGTCAGATGTTTTTTTTTTTTATTTAAGAACATTAGCAAATGTAAAATCTTAATCTTATCTTGAAAGAAACAGATCTTATGGTTTTAGTAGAATATATTTTAAGAGGTTCTTTGCTTAAGCCCTGTTAATATATTTTGAATTCCTGGTTTGTCCCTAAAGTGTAGATAATATATTCATAAAAATAAAAAAATGTACTGACTGCCAAAAAACAGGAACAGAAATTCTACAAATAACAATGTATTTTAAATTAAAAATAAAAGAATGTAATATTACAGTCTAATTATTTATTTAATTTAACAAAGTATCGTTTATTTATGAGGTTAGTTTGTTAAGTCAAGTAAACATACTTCAAATTCTTAAGTTGTAAAAAAAAATTGTCAAAGAACATAGAGAACAGAAATAATATAAATTTTAATGTATTTGAAATTAAAAATAAAACAATGTCATATTATAGATCAAAGGTAGAATAATTCCACAGATTTTCTGAAGAAGTCATCCAATAAGACAAAGCCGCTTAACTGAAACGATTATTAAGCTTGGATAATAAGACGGTAGATATGGCGAAGGCAGCGATGAGTCGCTGTTTTATGAATAAGGGATGGACCTTCTAATATCGATTAAAAATATTATGTTAAAATTGCTATAAATGTTTCTTATTACTTATACAACAATTTTCATATAAGAAAGTAAACAACCCTCACTATCAAGTTTTTGATACAAAAGTGTTTATTTATTCGACGGTTATGGAACTAAACAATATAATATAATGTTTACTTGGAAGAAATACATAGTTGTCATAAACTTAAATTGCTTTATAAATAATATATTATGTAAGATTCCAAACCAAACAAGTTTAAGTTCCATACTATCCATGGAACAAATCTAAGCACACGCCATCCAGTAGAATATATTAACAAAAAATATGCATTGCATCAAAACACAAGTGCTGAATCTTAATAAGACTAATGACTTTAATTTCATTTTATTCCTGATTGAGAAAATAATATTCAAAACAACACAACATCAAAACGATTTTTTAAAGGTCTCCGACTTTGAATTACTAGTGGCACGATTAATAAACATGGGTGCTCCAAATTCGATTATCGATAAAAGACAGCTTCCAACCCTATTTGAGAATAAAGCCAAATGTCTAGCTGCATTTGCAAACGCATCAACCAAATTAAACTTGTCTTGCCACTGTAAAGGTTATAAAATAGTATTAAATTATTAAAATTACTGAAAAGTGAACCAAATTAAAATTTTACAACATATGACTTATAATACTGTTGGATTTTTAATTCAAATAAAATCATAATTGACATTTCTTTTATGTTTTTTGTAAAATAAAAGCTTGAAAGCTTGAAATCATAAAAAAAGTCTAAGTGTTTATTACAGAAATTGTTCCAAACATTCAAATGTCGGTTACAAGCTAGGGCTGCTACATACATCATGTATGATATAATGACAAATTGTATCACCATTGTGGGAAATCAAATCCGGAAATATTACTTTCATAGCTGCTATAGTTATTGGCAATACATTTATACATTGAGGTTCAATAGAGATTATCCACCAAATGTATCTATAATATCAATATAATCATAGCTTTATTGCTATATTATTATTATGGCAATAAATATTATTATATGTCCATTATTATATTTTTATATCTTTTATGTGTTATTGTTTTTTATATATTTCATTTGTTTGTTGTGGTACAATAAAGCATATCGTATCATATCGTATCGTATATTATATCATCTCTGTATATCTATTTATTATTTATTTTTGTATTATTCATCCAAATATGGTTGCCTGGAAGATATCGGTATTTAGCGATAAGACGGCCTTATTGTATACTTTTTTTAATTTTTACTTTATTGTTTTTTTTTTATTTCTTTATTTCTTTATTATTTTTATTTTTTATTTTCTAGTATTTTTTTTTACTGAGAAATTGGTCAAAGACAGATTGAAACTGAAAAGTTAATTCAACTGAAAAAAAGAATCTTCCCTGAGATTGATAAATGTATATGAACACCTAACCACTTCCAGTAACTTTTTTAATGCCCTACTAAATTGAACAATAAGCTGAACAAATCAACACTAAAAACATATATAAAAATGCAGTAATTTTTAACATATTCTAAACCTGGCAATCAATGTCAAACTCACTCAAAATCCCATTACAGCTTAATAAGAAAACTAAATGATTCTGTCACCGAAAAATTTTATTTTTACCAATATCATTTGTAACTGACATTCGTAAAATATGGCAGCTCAATCATTTCTATTCATGATGGAAAAGGACTGGTCACAAAGTGACTACTAACGTGATATTAGAGTATAAAAAGATAACATTCAATACCAAATTAGCTAATGGACCAAATGTATCTAGTTAGCGAACAAAAATAGTAAATTTTAAGTAGGAAGTTTTGTTAGACGCATACAAATACGTGAAGAACAAACTATATTCCAAAAAAAATTTTTAAATGTACGCGAGTTCATAAGTAATATGGACTGTAAAATATGATAGTAACATGTATTAAATTTGTTTATCCATTCTCTTATTTAGTTTGTAAGGAGGCCCTGCAATTTGAATAGTATGAGTGCTATAAATATTCTAAAAAGAATATTTAATTATCAAAAAACCTGTGCTGATCAACTAAATATGTTATTGTTAAATTTAATTAGGGTTTTTTACCATCTTCATAACTTTAATATTATTATAACTATGTATGCGAATGACTCTATGATTTTATTGTCATATTATAAATTTATATAACTGGCACTTAAAATATTTACATATTTATATTATTTAATAGCATGAAAATAGTCAGCAATAAGCAATATTTATATATCTACATCGTGTTTTTGTTGCATAACAGAAAGTGAAAATCAATATTAATTTTGTATTTATACTTTTGAAATTTACTATTTTGACGTTTGTTGGGCAATACCAGATAGAATTTCCGTGACTCTGTTACCTGATAAATCTATACGATCGCAAAAAAACGTTTTGGCCAAACAGAGAATTAGACAGTAAAGTGACATAGATTTCACCTTAATTCTAATAATAAGGATTTTTAGAACTACCCGTTTTGCGTTGAATGTTAGCGTTTTGTGTTAGTACCCTTAATTCTAATAATAACTGTTTTTAGAAGTTGTGTATAATCGCCATCTTTTCCCGTTTTACGTTGAATGATTTGTACATAGTGTGTAGAGGCACGTTGCTGAAGAAGACAGCTTACATTGAGTTTGGACATTTTGAGTGCATTGTGTATATACTCTTTACTGTGATCGAAGTAGGAACTGAGTTTTAGATCCTATTGTAGATACATTTTATTTACGTTATATCAAAACACCAATACAGATTTACGGTACTCGAATTAATTTTCATCCAGCCATATAAGTAATCTATGCAAATTAAGTTAAAATTATTAAGTGTTAAATTTCAATTAAAAAAAAATATTATAGTTAAACATAAATGTCCATATGGGCAGCTAATGGGCAGATAATTTAAGATTTTTCTGAAATAAAAGTAGCCCTAGTTACGCCTTATTACATCAGCTACCTGCTAATGAAAATCGCTTCAAAATCGGTCCAGCCTTTTCAGAGATTAGTGGGAACAAACAGACAGACAAAAATAAAAAAATGTTATTTTGTTATGAATGCCGTATACATTCATATTATGCATATCAAAGCACTTATTTTAATATTACAAAGAAACACTCCAATTTTATTTCTTCTGTAGATTATATGTTAGTTTATGCAGCTTATTCTATAATGAACAAAAATAAGAACTCCTATAGTTTGCAAACTTTGTTATTTGTTCCTTCAGGTGTTTCACTGAACACCGATTAGTTTCGTTAAGTTCGCAATTATTTTGACATCTTGTTAGCTAACTTTATGATATTGTTAAAATATAGAATCATAAGAAACAGCCTAAGCTTGTGTATTGGAACTTTGTAATAAGATAAAACAAAGTTGGGAATGACTAAACTACTACTAATATTATATTAAGAATCAACCAAGTATTCAATTACGTTAAAAAACTTTACGTTAAAAAACCTAACACAATGTTTTAACTTTCAGCAATAATTTAAATATTTTATGACTGTAAAAACAACTGAATATAGAGTTTAATAAATATTTTTTTCTGACAAGGATTGTATTGGTGAAATTGGAGGTGGTACTTTACAACTTTCTGAATTTAATTTGATTTATTTTACTTTTATTTACATAATGATACACAAGAAAACTGGTGACATCTTTGCAATGTTTTTCTTTACTGTGTGTAAGAAGAGTCGGTTAGAAGTTCAAAATAAACCTAAAAGATGGCACCTGTTGTACTATAATTAATATATATATTTCAAGTAGTCGGCGATGTGCGCTAGGGTTTGAGGGTCTCCTTATTATCAAGATTTTTTATTTTTACTATTCGAATTTTAATATAAAATTACTATGATAGATGTGTTTCTATTAGTAAAAATAAGTTTTCTGGTGGAACTGCCTGCAATGAGATATATTTGACCAAATCAAGCACTATTTTCCAGAGAGTTTAAATTTATTTTTTAACTTACATTTAACTTAAACTTACAAATCTAATCAGTATTATTAAAACACCTTATGTTATTTAAATCTATAAATATATACAAATATCATTAAATAACACTCTACGTTCTACGTACTACGTTCATGACGGCCATAATAGAGTCAGTTCCGACCAATAGATTGGAAGACGTGTAAACATCCTGTAGATTGATTTCCTTTATTTCACTACGGGTCATACACGGAGCAATAAGAATCGAAGCAACACGATTCTGTAATCACGATTGTGCAAACGCTGCCTTTATACGAGAACTTAACTCGGGCCTGAATTGCACCGAGCAGGTCTAAACACTTTAACACGTTACGACACGATTTTATTGATGAAAATCCTATTTTTGCCTAAGTTTGCTATTAAATCTGCATGACTTACCCATAGTGACTAATAAATAAAAAAAACTATATGATGTAGCGCTTTTAATAAAATTATTAATTTACCCAAAATATTAATCTTTATAAACGTAATGATTAAATAACGTGACAGCTATTTAAGATACAATACTAAACGAGATATTACCTAAATATTTTAAGTTTTATACTTTACTAAAGATTATTTAACTAACATAATAGTAAGCTATAAATGTTGAAAAAAAATATTTAAGGAATTAAAGAGAAATTATTAATATAACAATGTAACATTGATCATACTATAGAGCTATTGAAATTGAAAGAAAGTCTAAGTGGATTATAAATACGTAATATTCTTATATGCTAACTACCAGATGGTGAAAATGGTTTCAATAATTTAGAAACCTTTTTTATCGAGCCAAACCTCCATTCAAGTTAAACACAATGGCATTAATGAATTAGGCATGCTTAAACACCGATACACAAACTTGACTAAAATAACTAAGCTAAACTAAAGATAAACTAAAGATTAACAAACTAAAACAACTAAGCTCTCCAGGCTTACAACGTTTGATAACGTTATTTCATTTAAAACCATTTTTTAAGTGGATAAGATTCCAGAGACATTTTTCTTTAATAAATGCCATGAAAATAAAAATTTACAGAAAAAAAAACCCAAATGTGTAATTTATGGCAAAAAAAATTTTGGACCTGTTTGAGAGAAACCAACAATATATTAAAATAAACGAAATTGTACACCGATTAGAAAGATTTTAAATGTTTATATTAAAATATACCGTAAACTATAAAAGCCTGCAAGGCACAGCTGTGGTTAGAGCGTGTAATACTGCCAGTCGAGCGCTATCAAAACATAACAGGCAGATAAGAGCACTCCGCGATATCCTTTCATTGTTGACGGTATACAATTTAGTACTAACATTAGTTATTTCATGGAATTTTCTTAAGATTTAAGCCTTATCTTTTCGCAATGTTTCTAAAAATTGTCTTAGTAACATTCAAAATTATTTTAGTTCTATGTTTATATGTTAAATTTATATCAATTGCTTTATAAGCTATACGTGTATTTTCATTTTTGTAAATAATGTATTAAAAATAAATATGAAATTTGTTTGTTTTTAAGTACTACTTTTATTTTTACAATATCTCATAAATATTTCATGGAACACATTTTTTTCTATTTTCAAGAATAATAAAAGAAAATAGTATTATGTAAAAAATCAGGGTCGATAACCTTTTAAATCGTTACAATGACGTAACAACCAGGAACAATTCCAAAGATAGTCGTTATCTCAATAATTGAGCACTGTTAAAGTCTTTCATTAAAATCGAGCATTTTGAATTGTACTTGAACAATGCTTTGAAAATGCCACAGTATGTTGAATTGTGAAAAATTTGAACAGTAAAAGAATTAATCATACCCGCCCGCTTTAAAAAAAAATGTACGAACAAAGAGTTGCAGATTAAGAACAAAAAAAAATAAGTAAAAAGAAAAAAAACAATTTAATTTTGTAAAATTATTAGTAAGTATTAAAAATATTTATGAAATTGAGTTTTTAAAGAAGAATTGCACGGAATAGTTGACAATCGACGAATCCTAATTGCCTCTGTTCCATTGGGACGTTTATATTGCATTGTTAAGGAACAAATTCCATGGGAATATAAAATAATACTTTTAGTTCTAATAATAATGCGGTATTCAATACAATATTATACATAGAATGTTTGCAACTTATAATTTAAGGCTAGACGAATTCAAAATATTAATTTATATTAATACCATTGTCATAATTAAAAAAAAATGTTTAATAAAAACTATTACAGTTAACTAAAACATACTTATTATAAAGTAGAGTTTCTTTTTTACTCCTCTAGTTAACATCGAAACAGTAGCTAGCTAACATTAATGCCCCTATTTAAGTTAACTGAAAGTTATGTCGTTGGTAATTTATATTTAAGATACAGGACGAAGCGAAATTTAGTTTAGTCAGTTCGAATAATTATGTCTACAATATTATTATTGTCAAATTTATATGAATTGTTTATTTTTATTAAAATATATATAAATTTTAATTGCAATCAATGAATCAATTTTTTTAATAAATATATATTTTTCCGTATCTAAAAAACGAAATAGAGTAAAGTATATATTTTTTATATTATTGTAGTATTTATATAATTTTAATAAGTTTGGTTTATATACCATACACCAAACAAGGAAGTCATTAACTGTATTATGGGATAGGCAGTGAATTATTCTTTTTTCACTAACCACTAAGCGAGTGTCGGTGTTTACCTTTGAAAAAGTTAATAGCTTGGTGCGAACTATAAATAAGTATTCTTATTCAAACTTTAAAGCCTTTGTAGTTTTTGTTCTTAGTAATTATAAACTGTTGGTTTATAAAGTACTTAATAATACGCTTTTAATTATTATTTATATCTGATTATTTATTATTTACGGGTTTTGTATTAGCAATTATTTTCCTTACTTTCTCACAGAACCTATAATTTACATATCATAGCGATTGCCACAATGGTTGTTACTTTGTCTGTTGTGCCAAGACTAAAAAAAAATATTTTATCACAAAAAAAAAATGTATGATGTCTCTCTGGATGTTATTTATATAATATGTATGTTTGTTTATCAGTTGTTTAGTATCCATAATACAAACCATGCTTAGTTCGGGGTTAGCTTGTGTTGTGTGGATGTCTTAATATTTATTTATTTATATAAAAGTGCGTACCTTTGAGCAGGGGTTTGATATCCGATCGTGACAACATCTCTATGATGGTCTGAAGAATAACTCAGTTATATTACCTTAGAAAAAAATATATGACCATTACTTACAAGTAAACAGTGAATCAGTGCTTCGAGTTAGGGTCCCATATTTCTTAACAAAGTGAAGACGAGGCCAGATTATCAAATAGTACCATGCATGTGAGCTGCAATTTGTTATATTTTTTATATATGTATATATATTTTTTTAAAAAGAAAAATATGAGAATGAAATCTATTTATAAAGTGATATAGATATAATTAAAATCTTATATTTTTTTAATACATTTAATTATAAATTTACATTTTCTTAATAACGTCGTTAATTTTTAAACTCTTTACTTTGATATTAGATATTGTTTATTAAAATTGTCATATTCTAATCAAATGTAAATGTGTAATTATTTAACAAATTTAAAACAATTTTAAATAGAAGCTTTATAAGGCCTCTTCAAATTAAACTTAATATCCTCTATAAACTTAGTAAACTATTAGATTTCTTAGCTTTAAGATCAGCTCATACAATTCCTCTATAATATTTAAGGCTTCTCCTACAATTTATCTATAATATTTAAGTAAGTCTAAATTAATTGTCGACTTACATATTTGAAACATTTATTAAGTATAGTCATTATAAGTTTAGAGTGAATACAATTACGATTTTTATAAGGTTTTTAAAAAAAAATATATCATAACTACCGATAATGTGTTATTTATTAATGCACAGAAACAGACCGATATTCCATGATTAAAAATATTTGTTTTGTTACGTTAGGGTTTTTATTTATTCTTTGCCTAAATGGGCTAGTTAAAACCATATAACATAAAATAAGCTCAAAGAAATAAAATACCCTAACGGGGCATCTTATACGTGATATATCAACAATGTATCATGAAAATAAACGACCATTTACAATATAAAATAAAAAAAACACTAACCTGATATTCGTTAAAAAAGTTATATATCGGCAGTTCTCAGGTTTTTTAAACTGAAGTAAATTCGAACTAAACTTTAGCAAGATGCCATTATTATGTAATATTGGATTAGATTTGTACAAAAAAAAATAATGTTATAATCTAAAAGTCAAACAAAGTTATTAAATTCTAAAAATAATATAAAAAATTTCGTAAATAAAGCTCTAAAAAGATTCAAAATGTAATATTCAAATATATATTTGAAGGCCAGTAAACTATTCCTGAGTGGCAATTGTGTTCGTGCCTTGGCACGGGTCAGAGTGGCTTCTGATTTATATGTCCGCTTTCCAATTAGCCACTCCAAGTGCTTTTATTTATTGCACTCTTTCCATTTTCTACATTTTGGTTTCAGACGCATTTTAGTATATACGACGTGAATGTTTGGTTCATTTTACATTATTTTTACATTTCATCTAATTTATTATGACCCTAAAATTTTGTTTGTAAAATTTTTTAAAGACATATTTCAGTGTTTGTCTTTCGAAATGACAGAGCAACTTAAATACAAGTTGTATTTCAATATCTTTATTTCTAATAATATTCATGTTTTTACATAATAATAATTAATATTATTACCTTATGAGATTTCGATAGAACGGTCCTCAATCGTCCTCACCTAAATTATTATTATTAAAATATTTATTCTTAGAAATATCGTATCGTGACTTCTAAATAGATTGTTCCTTTTAACCGTTACGCGGTCACACGTTCTACTCTCACAGTGACGTATGTGATTTTTGATTTAGTCCGAAATGCACTAAAACTTCTGTTTTTGGAAGCTTAGAGGGACAAAATTAGATTAGACATCCTAAATATTTTGTATTATACAATTATAAAAAGCGTATTTTTCTGTATTGATGGTACGAATTAAGGTTTAAAAATAATAAAAAGTTACTAGAACAAATGTATAAAAAAATTTAATAAATTAATTAATGTTGTGGCCGATAATTTCTAAGCGGTAAATTTGTACTATCAAACGATAAATTTCTACGATATTATAATATACTAATATAAAATAACAATGTTCTATGAAGGTCGAAAATATCATTTAAATAGCTTTTCAACTTTATGTCATCCCCTTTAAGGTTTCAGTGTGATTAAAAAAAAAGTATTAAAAGTGTTCTTTTCGTTTCGTTACTTTTTTTTTTATTATGGACTAGCAAATTTAACATAACTTTTGTGAAGGATAGGATTCATAGTATACATATACATTATTTATATATATACATATATAGTCTAATATGTAAACAGTGACTTCCTGATATTTTAATAGTAGTAGTATTTCAACTACAAAAGAAAATTATAGAATGTATTCTTAAAAACAATACGGAACTAATTAAATACTAAATGCAAATAAGATATATATATACATATATAATATAATGTATATAAATATATATACATATATGTAAATGCGAATACGTCAATAATTACTTTATCGTGTCTTTTAAGAAATACAAAGTGTGCTTAAATATCTTCAAGGAAACAATGCTCAAATAGTAAATAACAAATACTAAATGCAAATAATTAAATTATTGACCAAGCAGATTTCAAACAAAGGTGGCCATTTAAAAAGAAAACTTTTACTTGAACAACAATAAATGTGTAAATATAATATTTAGGCTTATTATACTTCAAAAAAAAGAATGCTTGCTTTTTTATAAAAAAATATATGACGGACTTGCAAAAAAAAACTAATTTACCAGCGAATGAAAAAAAACGAGTCTTGTTTAAAATAAATTGATCAATTAAATTCAAACAATGAATATAACGCCAGTAGCGATAATTAACCAAACAATAGAACGTAGCGAATTAATATTATTCAGGAACATTCATATGCAAAATATATGCGTATTTAACACAAGCACGGATCTTAGTATTTTTTACTTATTTTACATAACCGTAAACTCTGAAAAACCGTCCCATCACTCTACCAAGTGAGCTACCATACCTGCTTTGATGTATATAACATTCTATATGTAATTATTTTAAATCATGATGAAGGTGACATCTATTGAGCTTCTCTTGAAAACCCCAATATAATAACTAAATTTGCAGTAGGTACCTGTCCATGATCACTGAAAAAATGTATCAAATTTGAAGTTTAAATATTTTTAGCTATGTGAAGCTTAATGAATTTAAAAAATAATGAAAAATGTATGACTACAAATAGGACAGGAATACGATTAATGCCCTATTTGATAATTTCATTCCATGGATAATATCAATTATAAATGAGTAAATACTTTCCCGGAATACATAGAATGAACGTGTTAGAAATGAGGTAATTTTAAATGAATTAAGAACAATATATCATTTTAACACAACTTTATATTCCAATATAAATAACAGTTAATAAATACTTGTAAGTGTTATCACATTTACATAATATAAATTACTGGCACACTAAAAATTAAAAAAAAAAATACGGGACTTGCTATCACTAGTATTCCGATCTTTGATCAGTATTAGAATTCACCGCGACCTCACAAATCTATCGCTTTTATTCTTTATTAATGTTTTTGATTTATTATCTACCCAACAAACGACTGTTCGAAACAATGGCAATATTTACTATATTCTGATAATTGTTACCAATAAACACTTAAAATGCTTTTAAAAGATTTGTTATAATATTATAATAACAAAATTATATTATTAATAAATCTTACTACCACAACAATTATATTTATTTATCAAACGCTGTATTTAATCGACCATGATTTTAACTATAGTTAGAAGAAAGTTAAGGAATCTTTTGTTCTTAATATAACAGCTTGATGAAGTTGATGTAGTTTTTATAAATGTGAAAAAATGTTTCTAATTGTGCTAAGCTTGACTTCATAATATAATATATTTTTATATATATAATATATTTTTAAAATTGAACAAAGTTTAAGCATAAAGAATTTTAAATAAACACACTATCGTTATATACACATTAAAAAAGTATCTAACATTTAATGAACACTATAAGAGTATATTATATTGATCTCTTAATATATAAACGATGAACTGAAAATAAAATCAACTTAAACATATCAATATATTATGCTTACTTCGACACAAACTGCATGCCTACCTGTAATGCAGAAAATTTGCACAATAATGGAGCAATAATTTTAACGGGACGAATGAACTGTTCATTTATTACTTGTCTGACCCCGATACGCTGTAACTTAACGTATCAAGTGATTTAAAGAGAATATAAAATTTAAAAATAAATTACGAGTTTCGAAAAGGAATCAAATTAAATCAAATCAAATCAAAAATCTTTATTGAAAGTTTTATTCAAAACATTTTTTCATTGTCAAAGCTACCACCAGCTCGGAAAATTAATTGCCACTGACCTGAGAAGAGCTGGAGAAAGAAACTCAGCGGACTTGTCAAATGATTTTTTTTTAATCATCGTCAATTATATAATTATATTATATAAAAACTGTTGTGGTATAATTCTAATCTTAATAATAATTTTCTTAATAAAATATATTAATTTCTTATGGAAACAAGGTTTATATTATTTAAGTATATAGAGACGCGTGAAAATAAAAATAATAATATGTATGGTACGAATGATTGATTTGACCATCCAGTTTAAGTTAATACTTGAGCCCAGTTTCAAAAATTTAAACGTTGTTTATACAATTTTATTAAAATACGTAGAACCAGGATCTTTATTAGTGACTATAAAATGCTAACCTTATGTCAATACAAACAATTTTTTTCTTCTTCTCTGATTAAATATGTTTTGCTGAGAATGAAGCAGTAATTTATCAATGATTCCATTTCCATTGTATCTTTTGATCACTAACTGATATACAATAACAAAAACTTTAAAGGCACTTGTAGCTCTTTGGTTGCAGATGTCCATGGGCAACGGCAGTCGCTTAGGTGACCCGTCAGCTCGTTTTTTGGCTCCCTATACCATGAAAAAAAATCTTACTAAAAACGTTTTTTTTGTTTTGATGAATATATACAATATTATAATTTTTCATACAGTTATAGCATCGATAGAAATAGTTATGCAAAACAAAGGATATTTGATACTTTTGACATACAAAAGGACTGGCAAACTTAACAGACGTTCTGGAGTCAAAGGATGTAAAATTGTTCTTGATATTCTATTATTTTGTGTTTTAAAAATGTTCTTGCCTAAGTATATTTTTATAAAATTATTTTTAACAAACTAAAATATGCTCAAAGTTTTTAATAACTATTTGATTAGTGTAGTTATATAGAAAAAAATAAAAAAGTAATGATTATTGACTTCATGGGAGTGAACCAAAGTTGGTGATGAGTTATTTGTATAAAGGGACTGTCTACTCTATATCATCAGGCGTGAAGAGAGCATTTAAGAATAGAATAGGGGACATATAATATTAAAACATTACTTTATTCATGGATCGGAGTTATTTTAGTTGTATAACATGAAATATGTCGTCATCGAGTTGACTGAGGTTTGAATTATTCAAGTGCCATCTAGTTTTAAGTAAATAATAAACACTTAACCGTTTAATTCTTAGTACAAATTAGGGTCATGAAACTATTTAATGATTGACTTCGAACATATGTTTTGTATTTATTACGAACATTTTCAAAATTAATTATGAGCATTTAGATACTCTATTATTTATATATTATTATATTCATAAGTCACAATATATAACGCAAGAACCGCATTGATACAAAATACTATAATTAATATTAATCAAAATATTTGTGCCAAGATAATTTACCAGAGATTCACCTCTTATATTATCTTTAGCGTGTTATACTACACGTAGTTTTATGGTTGGCTTACTACTACTATACTAAAACTGAAGTATTTTCAACTATAAGGTCGCTAGTTTAGTATAAAATATGAGAGCTTCACATAGCTTTAGTAAATTTCAGATAATCTCCAATACTAGTAAATAATATTAATTAAATATTATTGTGTTATTTAATCTTTTTAATTCTAATAATAACTCAAACATTTATATACTATGCCAAAAATAAATGAGTTTTAATTTGAACTAATAAGTGCTTAAAAAATGATAGGCCATTTAATAATACAATATTAAGTTATGATTGAAAGAAACACATCACTTTGTTTTTATTCCTTTCTTTCCGACGTAATTTCGTTATCCTAGTTTTTGTTGACATTTTACGGTAAATTATTTATTAGTTGTACTGCTAGGAAATCATTATATTCCATTAAAAGTTTACTTAAAAATAGTAAACTCAAATATATAAAAAAATGTGCGATCGGAGGACTTTGTTCCTTTCCTGAACCCCAAATGTAATTTAAAATGAAATCTTTATTTTTAAATTTTTATATGATTTTTTTTTCAGGCAATGTAATCACTGGCTTTCCTTTCTTAAGAAATTTTAATTCATAATTTAAAAAACGAAATTCAAAAGTAATTATGATATTTTATTAGTTACAACAGAAAAAGAAAACCTTAATTGTTACTGATTCTCATACAAAAGTTATATATTACCTGGTAAGATACGAATTCAACGTTGGCCTATTTTGTAACTTTTCTGATTCTAGTAGAATTGTTGCTGGCGTTGAGCATTGGTTTTCGGTATTTTATTTGAACTCTGACGTTTGCGCTTTCCATACTCTTTTCACTCAGCGCATAATTTTGCAATCTAAATGGTTAAATAAATAGCAAACACTCAAATTACAGCAAACGAATGTAAATAGTAAATAATAATTAGTCATAAAATTTTATGAACTTACTTTTTTAAAACTGTGTTAAAAACATTTGTTGCGATGTACATTTTTCGAAATTTAATTTTAATAATAAAACAATACGAATTCACGAATACTCTTACACGAAAAACACAATTAATATATAAACATATTTTTTTAACTTTTTCACAATGCCTATGATATCTGACATATATACTTGACAGTGTCAATTTACACAAAGAGAGAGAGAGAGACAGAGAGGATTCGGCACCCAACTGCGTGACTGCTCGTTTTTCATTTGTTTGTAGTAGGCTTGATCCACGCAGACATATGGCATTTCGTTACGTGACAATTTCTACTAAATCGCACTATCATTAAACCGCGTTAAAGAACTTCGTTCCAATAAGTAAAAGATCACTTATATTCTCTATAAAATCAATATTATGCGCAATGGGTGATGAAAACAACACCATTATTTAATTTAACTAAGTATTTCATACTAAATGAACCACAAACTCAAAGTGGCAATTGTGTTCGTGCCTTGGCTCCGGTCAGAGTTTCCTCTGATTTGTATGTCCGCTTTCCAATTAGCTACTTCAAGTGCTTTTATTTATCGCACTCTTTTGGTTTTGATCAATTTTACATGATACGATTTATAGTTTTGTGCTTTTAAGCGCTTTATCAGAATAAAGTTGTAGATGTTATTTTTAATTTTTTATTAAATTATTTAAATGTATTAATAGGATTTTACATTAAAAAATATATTAATAATAAGTTGTAAGCTTGTTGTGATAACCTTTATCTAGATTATATGTTAAGGTAGAATTTGTTATTTATTGAAGACAAATAAACATACATTTCTTAAAAATATTACACTTACGCAATTTATGCTCAATGTCAGACTTATCCTATAAATTCATCTATTCCAGACATCTTTGAGGGTCCAGGAACAATATGACATGACCTACGTTAAATAAAAAAAAATAGTAAGTATACAATTCTATATTGTATTCTTATTTTTTTTGTATAATGTAATTGTAGAGATATATGACAAGTTAATTTTGTATAATTTTTGATTGTATGTAATATATCGTATCGCAGGCACTAAACAGATGATTCGTTAAAACCGTAAAGTGTTCAAACATTTTGGTATATTATATTTCTTTGGTTCTTTGTTTTGGGGAAGGACATTTGATTAGGGTTTCGCATTATCCATTTTGAGACTTGTTAAAAAATATTACCTAGTCGTATTAAGTTAATTTTTTAAAAACATTTTCTTAATAAAAAGTTAAAGAGATTTTTGATATAATCTGGAGTACGTCAAACATATTTCTTAGTTCTTAACCGAACTCAAAATATACCTAAAAATTTCTTTGTCGATATTCCACATCTATTTTTGATACAATTATTTTATTTTATTGATGTAGCAAGCCATGTACTTTGTGCTCTTAATTCATACATTACGATAAGTAATTAAGAACACCTTGAGTGACATGGTTAGTTTTTAAATGGTTTTTAGTAATTTTATAACATTAAAATAATCCCAAAGGTGTTATCTTACAATAAAAATAGTTGCGACTTTATATTATATTTTAATCCGTGGTCGTCAGGTAAAAATAACATTAAAAAAATGTTACATGAGTTTTTTTCTGGAGGCTTGGTAAGCCTACATTTGTTTAACATAAATTAATGTTAAAATGACTAAGAGAAAGCTATAGGCACCTGGTTATTCACTTGTATTCATACAACAAAGTGAATTACATATGCTTAAGCCATGTATAGAAATGTGATTACGTAATATTTTTTTGTTCCATTGTGTGACATTTTTTACTGTATTATATATTATCTTCGGATTGAACGATTTAAACGCCATCTTTGACGAACTGAAAGTTACATTTTTATTGAGACATCCATAAGAACATACCATCCAATTTTCCTACCATTTTGGATTGATGGATTTGAAAAAAAAACATCTTTCATACTAACACTCTGCCGACAATTACTGGAAACAATTTAAAAAAATCCATTAAACTGTAATAACCGTTCCTTCTTAAGTTATATTCTGGTTATTTCTTATTTTTAAATGTAAAGCAGATTGGTGTGAAAAATAATAAACATGTTATAAATAAGTAACCTAATTAAAATGATTAATTAATTAATAAATTCTTGTAAACTAAAATAATTAAAGATACATTAAAACGTATATATAGTACTCAAAACTATTGGTTATACATTTTTTGTCTGCTTGTGTTTGTTGGTTGTTCTTGAAATGTACGTTGTGCTTTACGAACAATAAATATATCACGGAAGAACCACTATACGGAATTTTGTATGGTATGGAATTTGGTTTGAAAATTGGTATGGTCAACGTGATCAACCACTACGATACTTTTTGCTTTTGAAAATTGTCACTGAAAAACACAACTACTACTGGACGTACAATTACTACTGGACGTAATGTGGAGCAATTTTGAAAAAAAAGATAATTTTCACTCCAAAAAATTAAAAATTGTTTGGGCTCTACTAACAATAAAATAATAAATGACTTTGTAGGGGATCAGACAAAGCCACCGACAACAGCTTGTCATTTATAAAAATATAGTGTTGATGGAATTTCGTCGGTATAATAGGAAATTTATAAAAGCAATATAGAGAAATATTTTTTTTTAGTTCTACGTGTAGTTTCTAGTAAAAAAAAGAACCTTTATCTAGCTGCGTTTATTATTTTTATTGGAGTAGTGAGTTGAGTTTCAACTCTGCTTGTTAATTGCAGAGAGCTATCAGAATTAATAGGTATTATTTACCAGATAACCCAAAGGAATAAAATATTTCCATTCATTAAATTGAGTGTATTGTTTCCTTTCTGATGAACTGCTATTAATTTTATTACGTTGTTTTTTATTAGAATAAGAAATATGATATTATGAATGATGTACCCATATCATGATAAAATATTTTTCTCATATTAAGTAATTGCCAGGTAATATGGTTCAATTTAATTCTCTATGTAATTTAATAGCACCGAAACTAAATTGTTTAATTTATTACTTCTTCTATATTTACGCTTAAAATTAAAAATGTGCTGTCATTGTTGCTTTATTTCTTTACTTTTCTTTTTTTTTAATAATTATTAACGGACACGTCATCCGTGCTCTTTTTGACGTTTAATATTTTTTTATCATGTTAAAGTATAATTTATAAATTGAGATTTAAAAAACATGCATATGCAAGTTTATTATAATATATAATATTTAATATGTTAATTATTATAAAGTATTATATTTATATTTCTTTACTTTACAATCAACAAATATTTAAAAAAATGTTTTATTAAGAATTATATAAAAAAAACTGAAAGTATTACAAGGGCTATTAATCATTGTTACATTCACCATTATATGAATGTATCTTTTGTATCTCAATTTAAAAACAAACGCTTCATTAAGCGATGAGAACAAAAATGTAAAAGAGATAAAGCTATAAACAATATATGATTAATTAAAATCACCTTTACTGTTTTTATTTACAATTCAGGAAGATAGCCGGAATAAATGGTGAATTATGACGTCTTCTTTTGTATAGGAAGCTATTTTCACAAAGACTGTAATTTTTTAAGCCACCATGCAACTTGATTTATGAATTCAGTCGACGCTTCTATTAATACAAATATAGGTTCAGAAAAAATAAGCACTAATGAGATCACAAAATATCGTAGTTTGTAGTGACATTCGTTTGAATTCTGCTTGGAATACATTTTTTATCCCTCTAATACCATATTGACATATGATATTATTATGTCACAATAGTACCATGTGATAAAAGACTGACATATTTTAGTGCAAAAGTTTCTATTAAAATTCAATAATTTCGTAGATCCTATTACGTTAGCAGCCAAACTATCCGTCCATTGTCGCTTCCAATTAAATTAATTGAGTTTTGTTCAATGGAAATTAATTAGTATTGTCTATACAACGACTAGTATAATAAACAGAGCCCCGAGCGATATTTAACCAGACATAATGTATGCTAAAACTAGACCGATCTTAAAAAAATAATATTGTATATGTGTGCTCCATAATAACCATTTATGTTTTATGAAATAAAAAGAATTATAAAGGACACATATTTTACTATTAGCAAGTGAAAGGTTCTTTTGTGTACATAATCCTATTATATAATTATATTTGAATATAAGTCAATTAAAAATTTTGTGTTGTATGTTATTTTTTAATAGCACTGTGAGCCTTATTATATATTTTAAAATGTGCAAAAACAATGTGTGTAAAATAATGTGTGTAAAAATAATAATAATTCAATAACATTTATGGCGATACACTAACAAGTGCAGAATTGATAAACCCGTTACCAATAAGACTGACTGACAAGGCATGACACTGACGACACTGTGCCGTGCTGTTGCTCACTTGCGGTCATTGCACTGAACTTGATGAAATTGACGTCGCCGGTAGCTTCTTCATATCAGTGCCTTTGCAACAATCCACTTGCTTGTATCCTATTTTACTATAATAATAACACTTAATATTCAAAGGTAGGGATGATTCCAAACGCTTATCAATCCTAGTGTCATTAGAATTATTATCAACAGACAATTTGCATTTTAAGTCAGAGAACGTTTGAAGTTCTTGCTGTAATTGTTGACGCGTCATTATCTCTTGTAAATGCAAGTCGTTGAATTTTAGTTTCAATTTGAGCTAAACGGTTTTAGCTATTAATAATAAAGAAGTCTTGTTTCGTAATTACAATTAAATTATTACAATCAATTTTTACAGAGAGATTCTACAGAATTGAAAAATAAATACTGGTATAATATTTACTGTCTGTAAAGACAGGTGGATATACTAAAATGGCGCCTGTCACATATCTTTTATAATCTTGACTTAACATTATTAATAAAACAAATAAAACGATAGCAGCAGTTAAGTTAGGATTTTCTATAAAAATGTCAACAAGAAAAATAAAACAATTAAAATTTCTATATCAAGTTAAGTGAGTTAAAAACTTTGTAGTGGTAATGGTTTTCGTGCTTTGGCACGGTTCAAAGAGGTTCTGATGTCCGCTTTTCAATTAGCCACTTAAAGTACTTTTATTTATCGAACGCTTTCATTTTGTTCTTAGACACTTCGAAACTTTTCTTACAATGAACGAATATAATTGATTAATACAAATTTTCAAACTTAATATTGAAATCAGGGTCCATAGCCGATGTGTGGTTTGAATTTGTAAAAAACTATCTAAGACTATGTCGGTGGGTACTTCGATTATTGATTTCAGTAGACATTCAAATTTTACGCACATAAGTTGGGATTGGAGTTAAAGATTAAAAATAATGTAGTAGCTAATTTTAATATAACAATATTAATATTACATTTCCGGGAAAATGCTTTTTTGTTTTTCGTTGGTAGAGAATAAAAATATATTGAAATGTACTTATAACTTTCAGATCACAAAATTATTATTATTATAAATTTAAAGGGATATAAAATTAATTTGACGCTGTAACATATCATACCATTGCAACATCCTACTTGTAACAATTTCAACTTAGAACCAAAATAACCCTTTTTATTATTAAATATCCAAATATATCAAAATAACATCGAGACAAATTGCATTCACTGGATGTAATGTTCCTAGACTGCTTAAGAAAATTTCAAGAAAGTTTTTCAGTTGCTTGAACTGCTCTCTTAAAACTTACATATTATACA
The DNA here is from genome assembly GCA_963555665.1 of Dircenna loreta. Lineage (NCBI taxonomy): Eukaryota > Metazoa > Arthropoda > Insecta > Lepidoptera > Nymphalidae > Dircenna > Dircenna loreta. The sequence goes on along the minus strand of OY743088.1, from coordinate 13,097,300 downwards.
CTTAGTACAGGTTTAGTTAAGTAAGATAAGTCTAAGTAATTAAAAATGTCCTTTATACTATTGCAGAATCTTTTTGATACATAACGAATGCTGTTAAAATAAAATCAGCCATCTCTGTCTTACATTGATCACAGACAATTTACAGCAAAAAATCTTGCGTGTAATAATATTACCTATTTTTATCTCCTATTCTATTCACATAAACTACATATTGTAACTGCGGGTTGTATGGCGATAAAAAGAGCTTAATTTCCTCTCTTTATTACCACCCCCCACCCATCTCCAGTTAATCCATTCTTTTTCTGCAAACTGGCATCTGTGACTCGCCCTTTTATCATTTATAAGTCTATATACAATACGTGATCCAAAGACATATTTCGTAACTAAACTTAATACCAATCTTTACTAAGTAATACATAATGTAGAGAGATTATTTTTAATGAATAGCAATTATTTATTTAATGTATCTCCTGGCTTATATTATCAGTTGTGATAGATTAAGAGAATAATTCACCAACATTTAAATATTGATTTAATAAGACTAAATAAATATTCAATCCCAAATAGTCATTTGGGATTTATTCAAAATGCCAAGGGCAATTAAAGAATGATTTATCATTGTCACAATAGCTATTTTATTAATGAATCGTTTTTTCTTTCTAAATTTATAAACCCGATACAAAGGCTTTACGAGTCGCTGAAAACGATGAAATAAAAACCTAACGCGTCTATTATAAAACAATTCACGTGAATATGAACCTGTAATAATTAAGGAATCCGTTCGTTTTGTTTACTTTTTAAACCTTGTTAATACCTTTTGAGTAACGATTGTTCAAACAAAAATAATATTCTTCTTTGTAAAACATAGGATTGAACATTGTTATTTTACAAAAGGCACTTAAATCTGTAAAAAAAAAACAAAACATAAAAGTCCTAGGACTAGCACTCGTAGCTCGTTTATTCTGTAAAATAAATGGAAAAATAGGCAAATGATTTTCAATTATACGTATATTAGTTATATAACATGTATCTTCAGTCAATTAATTTTTTGACTAATATGATAAGTATGACCGTGCCGTAAGGCCGTATACGTGAAGACATTCAAAAAAAACAAACCATATACTCGTATACTCGTATCTAAGAAGTAAATTAATTTAAATAGACTACACACTACAATATTGCACTCTTCGTATTTTACCGTCATGTGGTTGCTGAATAGTAACGATCTACTGAATAAATAATAATTTGGTGTCCATTATTCTCTTAAAATAATATTTTATATAATTAGCAATTATAATTTCGTTGTAAAATGTACTTTCTTATATTTTTTTAAAGAGTGCGCTATCTGAAATAACATGTTCAATCGTAAATTAAATTTATAAAAGATTCCAACTAACTTCAGCATATAGACAGATAAAGACGAATATGACGTATGGAATACTTAATTTTACCGTTTCTGGCAGATACGGTAGCCCATTTGTTTATTATGAATCTTTGTTAAATTACAGATTTATTTTTGATATTTATTTTGAATTTGTATGTTGAGATTTTTAACTTGAAATTTTGTAATTTTTAATTTATAGATTAAAATTTTAAATTTATAGTTTTAAATCTTTATTTCATGTGATTTTTACCTTTATATACATAAATTTTATATAACATTTCGAGGAAAGTGCAGTGTCCAGGTAAACTCATGAGAGTTTTAGGACACCAAGATACATTTTGATTGTTGCCATCAAATTATGTAAAATAAAATAAACAAATAAATAAATTCGTTAGACTGACAAGACGGCTTCTCATTTTCATTTTCAAATTCATTTTATTTCATTCATAATATTTGAATTTAATGCACGTCATGATAGTATATAATATTGTTATCTTAATATATTGATTATAAGCTGGAATTAAAATCAAGTTAAACAGATTAATATATTACGCCTGACCTGAGTGAAACTACCTGTAATGCAAAAAAATTGTACAATAATGGGGCAATAATTTTAATGGGATGAATGAACTGTTCATTTTTCGCAAGTGTAATATACTGTACCACAGTAACGAAAATAAATATTTCTTATTATAGAAACGTTTTTGTATTTTGCTTAAGATTTAAACTACATTTTTTTGATGAAACTAGAGCATTTATGAATTAAGTTTTGTCAAACAAAGGATATACGATTTTGACATACAAAGGACTGGCAAACTTAACAGACGTACTAGAGTCAAACGATAAACTTTTGTTCTTTGCTATTTCATTATTTAGTATTTTGAATATAAGAAAATTATTGTCTTCTTAGTACAGGAGAATCAAGTTATGTATTAAATAAAAAAAATATCTCATGTGTTATTTAATGAATATTCGAATATTACCTAAAAACAGAAACAGTTTATACATATTTTGTTTTTCCAACATCGTATCAAATGTCTAAATAAGTTTAAAATCGTTATTAAGAATTTAGTGTAGTCATTAGAGAGGAATTTAATTTGTAACAGAATACAAGATTAGTGAACAAGATTAGTGAGAAACATTTAAGACAACTAGTTTAATATTAAATATATACGATCTGAATTAAATGTTTCCCTTAGGTGTATTCCAATAAATATTTGATATTATTAAATTCTTAAAACGTCTTCATTATTCCATGTCTATTTTCATTAGAAATATAAACACTAATAGGGAAAATTGGATATGATCCGGTTATATGTATTACTCTTATGTATAACGTATTTCAGTAAGTATGTTTTTGGATTTTAATTGTAATAACGTATGTTTGTCGTTTTGTCGCTGCTTTATCATCAATAGACCCTTGAATTTTTATTCGCATAGTATTTAGGAGACGAAGCTACTTAGGATTTCATGGATTCACCCATGGCCCATCGCGTTGCAGAGAGAGGAGTGCAAACAGCTCCTGGGACTTGCGACCTCGTTCTTGAATTTGGTACAAATAATATGGTACGAAATGGTACGAATAATAAAATTTATAAATTTACATAATATGAGTATTGGTATTGTTAGTATTATGTGTAACAAAAAGTAACTCGTATGACTTCGACAAAAATCAATTAAATATCTTTTTAGTTTAACATTCACATAACATCAGTTGATTATTGATGAACACTTACAGTTGAGCTTCTCAGTCGAACAGTACTATAATATAATATTAGATCGTTAGTTTTAATTAGTTTAGTCACTGTAGTGCATAACTTTATTATCTTTTTGTAATAAGGTGGTTAAGAGTGGAGAAAAATTATATATGCTGAATATATTCAGAGTTTTCTTTTCAATCTGATATAAATATAAATTGTATAAGTAGGTATATAGAGACTCGAAAGAGAAAGTTTTACTTGCTCTTTAATGTTGCTAAATATACGCAGATCTAATCATAATTCAAATAAATTGTAGAATAGTCCCATAAATACTACATTACTTCATACTTAGAGACTATCTGATAGTCAATTGTAACACTCAGTCACCTAAAAATGATTATTAGATTTAAATAAAGTAATCATTTTTAAAATAAATATCTGTTGAAAATTCAACGGGTGTAAAATATTCCGATATTTTTTTTTACAGTGACCACGTGATTTCGTATTAAAAAACTACTTTGTCTATAGATTGACTTTTTAATTTGTGTAACATGAATTACTTCGTGATTGACGAAAGACGTTTACCTGATTCTTTAAGGAATTCTAGAATCATCTAAAATAAGCAACTTCAATCAATTTTTTGAAATAAATGATTACGAAATAATCTAAATAATATAACATGAAACTGTTTATTGATTAATTAATTTATATCTCATCCAGACTAAAAAAATATAATAAATATTATTTTAAATGTTCGTGCCAAATTATAATGCGGCAGATTCACCTCGTATGGTTTATCTCTAACGTGTTATGAAGTTACGCGTAGTTAAATGTTTAGCTCAGACACTAAAACTGGAGTATTTTCGACTATAAGACGGTAGTTTAATATAAAACACGAGAGCTTTCATCTTATACGCTTATTTATGTTTTTAATAAATTCGAGATAACCTAAATAGAAGTTATTAATATTAATTAAAAAAGTTTGTTCAAATATTTACCCTTCCTGTCCAATGTTTCAGTTTTAACAATATATTTATATTAAATGTTGATATTATATAATAGAGCTTAAAAATACGGAAGGTTATTTTATATAAAAAAAATATTCAGTCATGTTGTTGATAAACTTATTTTCGTTATTTAATTGATGAAATAAATTGTTTATGATTTTGTTTTTTTATTTTTAATATTGTACAATTTTTTTTTAAGGATTTTTGTTAATATGTCAAATATAAACTTATATACATTCTCATTTAAACTTAATACAAATGCTACAACGCCTTATGAACATTTAATTAAAAATATATCCAATAAAATATATAAAATAAAGTCTATAATTTGCTACTCATTGCACTGCTATTAAATCATACATCTTTAATCTTTTTGAATCAGGTCAAACATATAAAAAATTTAAGAAAATCACTTATTTTCTTTATTAAATCGATATGCTATGTTACGTTATGTGTGATGGAAACCAAAACCAGAATTTCATTTAACTTAGTACTTCCGGCTAAATGAACCACAAATTCGAAGTGGCAATTGTGTTCGTGCCTTGGCTCCGCTCAGAGTGGCCTCTGATTTGTATGTCCGCTTTCCAATTAGCTACTCCAAATGCTTTTATTTATCGCACTCTTTCCATTTTCTACTGTTTTGGTTTTGATCCATTTTAGATGATACGATTTGTCGTCTTAGGCTTTAGTGCTCTTTAACAGAAATTACAGACATTATTTTTGTTTTTTTTTAATAATTATTTAAATGTGTATTATTGCTATTCTTTTAAAACAAATAAATATATTATAAGTAATAATGTGATGTCAGAAATAATGTAATTTGTCTCGAATATTTGTAAATATAGTTATGATTTATTAAAAGATATATTATAATTAAAATTTTTGGTGGTGTATATGTGTGTTATAATATCGTATCGTAAGCTCTAAGCAGACGATTCATTTTAACCAAAACGCGGTCAAACGTTTTGTTTTGTCCGTAACGTATATGATTTTTGATTTAGACCGAAATGCACTCAAACACATCAGTTTCAGAAACTTTGAGACATGAAATTTGATTAAGGTTCTTTCGCATTATGCTTTATGAAACTGACTAAGTAAAGGAAACATTTTCCAGTCCTACCTATATTTAACATATTTCATAGCGAATAAAAAATAGTGAACGATAAACGCTATCTTCAATTGCAATTAAACAATTGGATGCAATGTATAGAAATGTGATAATATATTATTTTTTTCTTTCTTTTTGTGTGACGATTTTTATTAAATATCACTATAAAGAGATATTATTACGATAGAACGATGAAGACACAAGCTTAGACAATGTGAAAGTTTCATTTTTTTGTTCACGTTTTTATACGAAAATAATATCCAAATTTTGTACTTTTTGGTGGATGTGGTAAAATTAATATTTCATATTAACATTGCACTGAAAATAACAATTACAATATAATCAAATGTCTGAAATCAGAAGACCGTTCACAAGTGATGTTTTAATATAAATAAATTTATATTTAATATTGATAAAAATAAAGAATAAAATATTAAACATCTAATAAAATACTATCGTAGTTATAACGTAACGTAACGTATTTAATAATTAATTTGAATTTGTAAGTTGAGATTTTTAATTTTCTAACTTTAAATTTTGTAAATTGCGATTTTAAATTTATAGATTTTAATTTTTAATTTATAATTTTAAAGTTTTTAATCTTTATTTAATGGGATTTTTACCCCTATATACATTAATTTTATTTAATTTATTTAACATTTCGAGGAAAGTGCAGTGTCCATATAAACTCATGAGAGTTTTAGGACACCAAGATACATTTTTATTGTTGCTATCAAATGTTGTAAAATAAAATAAATATAAAATAAAAATACTTCTTTTTAAATAAATTAATTATTTAAACAAACAAGCGTGCTTGAAACAATTTTTTTCTGTCTGTCTACATGTCTGTACATCATGGTAAAACACGATTTTTTATTGTTATCCATTCATTGATATATGATACTATTTTCGCCAACTAGTTCCATAGGACAAGAGGAACACTTATTTTATTCCTCTCTAACTTTGAAGGAGTTTCTATGAAAAGTAAGTCATTTCAAAATAGTATTTGTTTATAAGTTATCGACAGCTGCCAATCTATCTATACATTATCGCTTCCAATTATATTAACAAAGATTTGTACATTGTGAATTTATAATAATAATCTAAAAAATGTTATTTAAAAAGGATTTCAAATTTTTAATCTTTATTTAAAGGGATTTTTACCCCTATATACATTAATTTTATTTAATTTATTTAACATTTCGAGGAAAGTGCAGTATCCATATAAACTCATGAGAGTTTTAGGACACCAAGATACATTTTTATTTTTGCTATCAAATGTTGTAAAATAAAATAAATATAAAATAAAAATACTTCTTTTTAAATAAATTAATTATTTAAACAAACAAGCGTATTTGAAACATTTTTTTTCTGTCTGTCTACATGTCTGTACATCATGGTAAAACACAAATTTTTATTGTTATCCATTCATTGATATATGATACTATTTTCGCCAACTAGTTCCATAGGACAGGAGGAACACTTATTTTATTCCTCTCTAACTTTAAAGGAGTTTCTATGAAAAGTAAGTCATTTCAAAATAGTATTTGTTTATAAGTTACCGACAGCTGCCAATCTATCTATACATTATCGCTTCCAATTATATTAACAGAGATTTGTACATTGTGAATTTATAATAATAATCTAAAAAATGTTATTTAAAAAGGATTTATTTATTATTTATAGAATAATGGTGGTATTTTTGAACAGTATTTCCATACTGTATATGGCTGAATATTTCCTATAATAGGTTCAGTCATAATTCTACCAAAACTTTAGTGTGTATTTTATATCAATATTTTTTATGATATCTTGTGTATCTTATTTCATTAATTATTAAGACTAAGTAAAATAATAGAAATCTAAACTATCTATTTTGCATCAACAAATTCAGTATAGATAAGTCTGTCACGAATAAGGCGGCCCCTGAATATTTGCTTTACGAAACAATACACCGATTAATTATAAAGCACCATTGTTCCGATAACTGAAATGCTGCGAAGTATTGCTTATACTTGTAAATATACGTTCTCTATTCATGATGTGCTATGATAAGTATTTATTGTACACAAATTAAGAGCACAAATAAAAATATAGAAGATTAACGGCCTTATTGCTAAAGACCAATCTCTTCCTTCTCTTCTTTTGAGTAGAGGACATTATAAAGTTCTTATAAAGATTTTATTAATAAACTATAGTAATATAAGAATTTATGAAAAAAAATAAAAATAATAATAATAATTACATATGATGCACTAAAATATTACATACAGTATACTGGTCCGTACAAAATATATGTAAAATATATTCATAAATATACTATTGGTATTTAAAAAAGTTTATGTTGAAAAAAAATGTTGTAACGGTAAAATAAGATTTGAGGTAGAGGAATTACTTAGTTAAGATAGAATTCCTTGACTCTCGTTTTAAAAGTTCCTGGGATTTTGCAAACTTTACAGCAGCAAGGAGTTTCATAGACGGGCAGCTTGAACCGTAAAGGAATTTGGATAAAAAGAAGACGAGTGAAGAGAAATTTTTAAGGTAAGGTTTTCCTCATTGCGAAAAGAACGTAATGCACTCAATAAATTCAAACCTTCTGTGAGGAAAAAAGGGAAGCGGAATTAAAGAGATCAATCCCTATTGAGCAGAATGAAACAAGGAGTATTAGAGATATGAAAATTTCTGCAAAAACGAAGCAGGAGCCCATTGAGTTGGAAACATGTTCATATGTTTCTTCAACATGGCAACGGCCAAGTATGAATCAGACACAAAAGTTCTGTAGGCACTCGTTTGTTTTAAAGCTCCTCACTAATGTCAGGATGACATATGTTATAAGTGAGGAACTTTTAAAGAAACTATATTCAAATATTTAGTGCATAAGTAAGTATTGAGTAAACTAAGAATATTGCGACTATGTGGCTTACAGTGTTATCAATTCTTTAATACATTTGAAATGTTATAAGTAATCTCAGAAAACAATTCAATGTCTTGTTAAGTGAATATTAATGCAGTAAGGATGTACATATTAGAGTCAATAATACCATTATACACAAATGTAAAGCTCCTTAGTATTTAAGAATGAATTTCAATTTAATTGCGATTGGTATCAATTCAGAAATAAATTACCTTTCATTTTGTAAATACAACATCTAATGGGTGCAAGGAATGAAAAAGCGATTTTGAAAAAAAAATATGCAAACCTTCATTCAAATTTATATGAAGTTTTGCTTTTAGGTTTTCGAAGGTTTGAAAATTAAAGTGAAGGTATGCTTAAATTAGACAATAAAATTAGAATATTGAATATTTAAAAAAAAAGTTTTTTTAATTGAATCCTTATCTTAAGTCTTTAAATTGACATAATACATGATATAATACCAAAAAGTTGACCCTAAAAATATATATATCTATATAATTTGTAAGATATTAACAAAAAAGATCTTTTCATTATTAAAATAATATCGTTACAAACAAAACTCTTTTACAGAGAGATTATACAAAACTGCAAAACAACACAATTATTGCTACAATGATTACTATATGATGACCGAAGGCCAAAGTCTAAATCCTAAAATCTTGATCATGATTCAACATTGGCCTTTATATTGTAAAGATTAAAAGCAAATTTTATCAACAATAATAACAACAGTCGAGTTATGATTTCTTCTGAAAACGCTATCGACTAAAACAATTAAAATTTGAATTTCAGGTTAAGTAAGTTAAAAACTATATAGCGGTAATGGTTTCCGTGCCTTGGCACGGTTCAGAGAGGTTCTGATGTCCGCTGTTCAATTAGCCACTTAAAGTGCTTTTATTTATTGCACGCTTTCATTTTTTTACACCTTTTCTTAGAATTTTTCAGACGTTTGTTAGAAAAAACGGTCAAATTTTATTATTAATAATAGTACTACTAGTTATAATAGCTTACTCATAAGGTGGAGTTAAAGATTTGTGAAATTTTAAAAGTTATAAAATTTTTTACATATTATTTCTTATTAATTTTAATAATTTTTTAACTAATTTCAATTTTCCAGTAAATTAAGAAAATTAATATTATATTCTTGGGAACATCTTTGTAGGCTTAGCTGTTTATTACATTTACAAGAATTAATTTCACTCAATTATTGATATGCTTAAATATTGAAAAGCTTACAAATACCACCCAGTTACCACCAGTTTAGGTTAAGTAAGACAAGTCTAAGTAAGTAAACATGTTTTTATAGTTTTGTATCATCTTTTCATCACATTGAAATTGCTCTTAACAGAAATTTTGGGCAGTGTCTTTGCGGAGATCATTTTTAGGTTTTTCGTATTAAGACATTGTATCACATACTTTTATCTTCTATCATATTCTCATAAATTAAATATAATAATAGCGATAAAAAGAGCTTAAGATCCTCTCTTTATTACTATCCCTCTATCATTCTTCGTGTTAATCCTCTATATTTTGGCAGGGTAGCTTCTGTGTTTCACGATTCTTTTATATATAAATTATACTAACAAAAAAACAATACAGGATTTATATATGTATTTCATTACTACACTTAACACCAATATTTTTCCAATGATATATTATGTAGAGAAATTATTTGTTATACATAAAAAAAAATATACCTTGATTTAGTAAAAGTAGATATTTAACCATAAATTATCATATTGGATTTATTTAAATTGTTTATCACCATTATTAATTTACCGTTTTGATCTGATAACGTCTTGTAAATTAATAAACACCGGCTGCAATAAAAAAAAATATGATTGTCACGTTTCGACTAAACCGAGTGTGCAAGAGAGAGCGCGTTACAAGCGATAGAGAGGCACAATTGGCCTAAATGTTGGGATTGTGGGGCATTCATCCCGTTTCCATTCCATCAGCGATTGAGTTTGATGACTACGTGAACTGTTTTGTCAACTGCTTATAAAGTAATGTGAAAAGATAATGTAGTTTCCATTGCTTATTATAACAAAACTCATGGTCCTTTCCCTAATATAATAACGCAGATTGGAGGATTTTAAATGGCACTCTTGTCTACAAATTAATAAATTGTTTTAAAAGCACATTGTTTATTGTTGTTAATGTGTGGTCAGTGTGTCGATAATATGTGGCCGTGGGCATCATGTCAAACAATTCTCGAAACACAACCCATTATAGAAGTATTTGAACGCACATGTAGACAAAATCTCTTGTTAGACTTAAGTGCTCGATACCGCTCGTAAGTGTAAAATCGTCGACAATTCTCACAGTTCTCCTTTTGACCGCATCATAAGGTCCAAGCAGGTATAGTGGCGCTCTCGCCCAGAGAAGTGGCAGTACTCCATATGGGGCGACCTTGCCATTTATATAAAAGCAGTCTTGGCCCTGGCGTGAAGTCCGGCTTCGCTCTGTTTAGCACACCGAGTTTTGAGAATCTGCAATATAAGATAGTAATAGATTGTCTAATTTACACGGTCATAGTAAAATATAATAATATAATATGTGAATTTTTATTATAACGAAATATGTTATGTAACTCATACAGTTGAAAATAATTTGCTTTGGTTTTATTATATATCATTCAGTTTGTGAATTAAACGAGTGTACGATTCCAATTAATTGCTTTATTATTTTTATCGAGTCAGTTAACAATTTCATGTTGATTTGTTATTGCTTGTTTACAATAGAATGTATAAGCTTTTTAAAATAATGTTCTATTTATTTAAAAAATAAACTGGAATGAATGTTGGAGGGTCAAGAGTAGAAAAATTATGAACACTTTAAGTTATTATCTATTGTGGTTTAGTTTATTAAAAAATAATAATGTACGTATTACATCTGTGTATTAATATGTTAGTATTATTTCGTATTTTTATAATGAATATAATATTATTATTTAGAAAAATATGTGTACAAGTTGTAAGTATTTTTCTTAAACACACAGAAATAAAAAAAAGGGCTAAAGATTTATCAGAATAATTCTTTTAAATAAATATATTTAAAAGAAGATATATAAATCATTTTGTTTTATTTTCATAATACAGATAGAATTTTAAATAACTATTAATTTTTAAAATATTGTTTAAAATATTTAATAACTGACTATAGTAAAAATGAATTTATATAGAACATCAATTTGTCACCCGTAAGACTGCACCCTAAATATTCCGATTGCGCTTAACAAAGCCGTAAACCGTTCAATTAAGATGCACCTTTGTTCCAATTATTCGACTATCCTAGAATATCAAAGAAGTTTCCAAACTCTACTCTATGGTAATATAAATAAAGTTTAATGTTGATAAAAACGAGAGCATTGAGGCTGTCATACAATTAATTTATCGCTTGAACTGTTATATAATATTATATAAGGATATAAAAAATAGCAATGACACATAAAATACATTATTAACTTTCATGATGATGATGATTTAGATGTTTTTTATAATTTTTAGATATACGTGAAATAGATACATCCACTTAAGACTCAAATCAGAAAAAAAAACTCAAAACAGTTCCATTAAAATATAAATGTTATAATATACAAAATTATTCAATAGAAAATAATTTTATTTCATGAGTAGGAAATACAGCCAATGAAATTTGTTCATAACTGTTAAGTTTTAATTACAATGGATGTAAATTCATCGATAACCACTCAAATAGGTACAATGCAATCCACCGAACAAATCAGTGTGTGATACAGACGGACAAGTTTCATTTTAACCAATAACTAATATTATACATTTAAAAGGTTTGAATAATGTTCAACAGTAGAGAAATATTTTATAAGTTATTATATTTACATATACTGAATAAACAATGTTTTTACATATTGATTTATTAGGATTGACATTCAACTATGTCTATATAAATTCTGTAGTGTGTAATTGAAGCATTTATAAAAAAAAAACAATCATCGTTTATAAATAAACAACAACCATTTGTTTGTTATAGGGAAACATTTTAATTTATTTTTACGTGAACAAAAACCGCGTATAATGCACAAAATTTACACAATAATGGAGCAATAATTTTAACAGAACGAATAAACTGCGTCTCATATTAATAATATATGAGCATGATAAGCTGTAACTTAACATAAAATTGGTTCAATTTAAGGAAAATTCAGCAATTTCATTGGTCAGAATATATTTTTTACTTTTTTCATTCATTTATTATAATTCTAATAATACTAAAATGTATTGTTGTAAAATTTTGATAAATGATTCAAACATAAATAGAATATTCAAAAGCTTTATTGCAGTATATCTAAGTTCCAATTCCAAGTCACCTACGTGATACATGCTACGCGGATATATTTGCTACGAATGCTACGAAGGTACGAGACTTCGGACTACAAGTATGACACATGACATGTCAAGCTCAGTTCAGTAACTTCGTATAAGTTACAAGAGAATATTATTTAAATAAAATATCTCGCCATTATTTTATATATTTGTGATATATTATATTTTAAAAAATCACATTTTCTTAAATTAAGTGATGAGATTCTTAAGTTCATATTATTAAATAACGACCGACAAATATATAAAAAAATAGTAGTAGTTTCGTTATCTTTTATACGAAAAGTATTTTTTTGTGTTTTTCCTTTTCAATTAACATTTACATTAATATTAAAGTAATACATAATTATGGCTAGGAATATTTTTGTTTTAGACATTTAAAGACACCAGTTGTAAAATAGTGCTTTTAATTTATGTCATTTTATGATAATCAAATAACAAAATATTTATTTATATAAATAATATATAAATAAATAATACATTTTTATATAATTTATTAAATAAGATCACAACACTAGGTTTTGTTCACACAAAAGTACTAAATCAATCTCCATGCAGTTTGGAACTGGGTCGGAGCGTACATAGTAAAATTACTAGAAGTGTTTGAGGACATTTTTATCTAGTATAAAGTGTAGATAGTAAGTACTATATTTATAAATATCAAATATAACTTAGCGAAGTATTATCTATTTTGTGAAGTAATTGGTGAATTATTTGAGGTTTTTTTGAATAAGTATTTATTATATATAAAAGCGTATGCACTACTGGTAATCAGTTTTATAGTCAACCAAATAAATGTTAAGATTATTAAAATATATTATACATAAAAGAAATGACTTTGGTTTAATTTTTAAATAATTATTATGAAGTCACCGTTTGTACTTAAGTCATAAGGATTAATATACTTTATAGTAAATAAATATTTACAAGGCTAAAGCTCGCTCGCCTAAACACACGATGTCATATTTTGTCTAAGCAAATTGATGCGATTTACAGCATACATATATTAAGATGCAGCATCATAAGAAATACGCAAGAAAATGAAGTGATATACATAAGAAAAGGCCTACATATTATGTAGGTCTTTTCTCACGGAGAAAGTTATCAATATTTCGTCAAATAATATGCTTTATGCAGGCAAAATATAGAATTTCATTAAAAAAATACATGTTGATAATGCTGTTTATAAAAAACACCTGTATTTATATGAGCATATCTAATCGTTATTTATATTTTATAGAATTCTTAATTTTATGCTTTACTTTTTTTTGTATATTGGCATATCTAGCAACTTTAATTCGATGCAGTTCTTCAGCGATGCGTTCGTCGTCACCAGCTGTCCGGGCTAGATTAATGAGTAAGTTGCATAGACAGATGTGAAAAATCGCTTTTAAACCCACTCGCCTGTCGCGTGAGAATTATAGGACTTGAGATAGAATTTTTGGAGTATGTCTTAAGATGGGATGCCTGAAATCTAAACATTTAGAATGATAAATTATTATTGTCGTTCATACAAATTTTAATTTTAAATGGAAAACATTTATTAATGTTTCAACTTTAGCATAATTTACTATGTAGAAAAAAATGCAATAGATACTAGGCTTAATTTAATACATTAAAATTAAGAATTAATGTTATGAATTTATAATAAAGTGTTTATTGTTTTGCAATGATAAAAATTGCATTAAATTTGAAAATAGATTTCGGCACAAATATCATAGAAGATATTCTTACTATACCAATTAGCATTTATTCTGTATTATGATTTAGTAATGAATTATATTTCGATACTAATATTAATTTTAGGCTGTACTTATATGCTCTATACGTATACATTATCGCCATCTGAATACCAAGCGTTTAAATCTCTTTGACTGCATGATAGTTAAGCAGAAAAATACGAGATGGCGCTTTTAACAATTCTCTTAAAATAACAATTAGTTTATATTTATTTACTAAAACTGAATAAAACGTTTGAATAAATGTCCATAAAAGTTGTAGAAATAAATGTCAACTTTATAAAAAATGTTATTAATAGTTAATAGTTTATTTATCTCATCGATTTTATATACATATTAACTAAATTGGAACAAATATTATACATTTTGAAATGTATTCGGGTGCAAAAAAAGATATATTGCAATGCTTTCATACATACCATATTTTAAGATAAAATAGTAATAGTAAAATATTTTATTCAATGCGTATAAAATACAATCTCAATATCTTACAAAGATTTCTGAACGCAGATGGCTACACTCAATGGTATATAAAAAAGCTATAAAACACAGCATTACATTTCAACGTCTAAAGAAATAAATTTTATAAATTGGCTGATGGATAGAAAGACGCATGCAATTATTTAAAATTTTACTGAGTACCATAAAAAAATATTCCATAAAAATTAGGTATTGTGAAAAGCAATTAACATTGAAGTATTTTGATCATCCAAATAGGTTTGTATGAGTTTGAGGAAAAGCCTAGTTATATTAATACAGCTCTCATATTGTTACCTCAAGTAAAACCCTTTTGAACTATAATTTTACAGTAAATTATCAAAAATTCCATTATGTATAAAAAGAGTGACAAGAAGACTGATTTAAATAATTAATGAATTTTAATTTAAATAATGAAAAAAATTAGAAAATTCTTTGATCGTCTTATATAGCACTTATTAATATGTGCACTAAAGCTTACTGTGAGCAAAGCTCCTGAAATAAAAAAAAATAATACTTTCCTCGTTATTTTTTATTTAACCAGGACGTGTAGACTAATATTTTTTTCCAACTTTTTAAACGAAAGATTAAAAGACAGGTTCATTATAAATTTAAAATACGTTTAGAATATTTCAAATAGGAAACATTTTAGATATAAGATGTTTCACGGGAAAAAAGGTACAGTATGAAAAATAAATTCATACCGGCAGAGACTACCGATACGGAAAGTTTTAACAAGATATAGATTAACGTTCAAAGATTCAAAATTACACAATCTATATAAAATGATACAACTGATTTTAATGTTCCATTTCTAAAACCAAACAAAGTAACTTACAAAACTTCATATCCGAAAAGTTAAATACATCAACCATTTTAGCACACATTGCTTATTCCGCACTCGAGTTAGAATGGTTTTCTGGTTGACTTAGCTTTATGGTTTTAAGACCCCTGTATTTGGTGCGGAATTCGGTAGGAAATCTGTATTTATTGGCACGGGCTGAAATTTTGGATAAATGGATCTTATACCAACTGTAGAGAAGATGGGAATGTTAAGAAAGATAATCAATTGTTTCTTATTCAATGTTACATGTAATAATAATTGTGTACAAGTGTAGTGAGCATTTAAAATTAGTTTTCCAACGTGGATAAAGATCCTGTTTGAAATCTAATTAGGTACAGGTTTTAACAAGTACAAAATAAACTAGGCCATATATAAACAGAGAAGCAACTGTAATTGAAAACACTACATTAAGACTTTTATCTAAAAGTCTAATTAAATACTTAATTCCCGTTACCATCAAAACCTTGACAGTGGAAAACGTTAAGATTGTACTATCTTATCTAAAGTGAATTCGTTCCCATTTTAAGCCGTATTATAAAGACATAAGAAGTTCCATTATCTTTCTAATACTTGGTACTAACAATGAAATGGTTTTAAGAGAAATTCGTTTTATCAATTAGTCCATGTTATTTGAAAGCTTTTTTATGTAAATAACCTTTATTGCACTTAACAAGGAATTAATTTTACCTGGCTTTATATCAAGCAAAGAAAATAGCTGTTAGTAAAATGAAATATAAAGTACGAATGGCCAGCCAATTAGAATTAATATTGCTTTATAATTATACTATAATATGTTTGTATATTTCTTGCTTTGAAATTTAAAAATTACTACCTCGTTATAACAATAAGTTTGCTACGCTGTTGTGTAGCTTATATCTGAGCTCAGCTGAGACTACAAAACTCATCTCACTTATATTATTCTGATATAGTTTTTTATAAATTATTTTTTTGTATTATTACAAATTAATATTTATTTATGATGACAAGTGCTAATTGCTAATTAATTTACCTTTGTGGTATTTGTGTGATGATTTCTACAATCAATCCTTGCTGTTAATAAAATATCATTCAAATTCATTGTAATCAAATAAATAATGCAACTTATTTGTGTTAAAAATAAAATCAATATTAATCTAGTACATTTACATGCTTAAGTATGTAACACTTCATTAAATGTATATAGTGAAATTGATTTTAATACTATATCCAATACATTATATACTTCATTGCATAAATATAGCATGAAATGAAATTGAACTTAATACATGTATACCTAATACCTAATAATATTGTAAACAAAATCAACTTATAATACAAATCAAACTGTTTCCTTATCCTAGCTATAAAGTACCAACAAATTAATTGGAAAGTAATTTGAGAGTAGGAGTTGTCAAATTGGAGGGATTGAATATTGAAATGCAATAATCAGTGGAACGGGAGTTCTATTGCGGGGGCTGTCAATTTGTGCGACCATAGGACGTTTTGTAGCCAACCGGAGAGAGGAATCACGAAACTATGGATAGGATGTATTTTATATTTATATTAAAAAGAATCTAATAAACTTCATCACTCAGCTATAACGGAAATAGATTTGCAAATAAATTATTTTATATGTACTGTATGATATCAATATAAGAGCAAATTATTTTTGTCTTGCTATAACACCAAATGTTACATCATACTTCCATTTTTTCCCATTAAACGTAAACTTTTATAATTAGGTGAGTTCCATAGTTTTAGTAGCTCCGTGTTCGCTTGTAGCAGAACTCTGTGCCTGTCAGTTGCTCCAGTAATAAGCAAAACTTGAAACTATTTTCTGCCAATGACTATAGATGCTATGGAAAGTTTCTTTATTATTAGCTATTTGTAGTTTGAAACAGTTTATCCGCATTGATTGATTCTAAATTAAGACAATATTTTGGTGTAAAAAAAAATCGTTTATAAGTTATTTACTTACTAACAATACCTTTTCTATAACATGCAATATACTGTCAAGCAAAAATTTTATTTTATCATGTATTTATTTTATCTCTTATTACAATTATTTCTTATTTAATCCTTTGATATATATATATATATATATATATATATATATATATATATATATATATATATATATATATATATATGTTCCTTATTGGGAAAAGACGGCATTAATCAAGATTTAGTTGTGCCTATAAATTATGTAATATCATAATAATTGGCATGTAATTCAAATTAATTACACATAGTTGAGGCCACAATTAACGATTAACTCTTAATTCAACTACATGGAACTACCGCTTACAAATTAAAATTAATTATACAATTATATTGAATTTAACAATTCATCTACAAACAACAAAATTATATCAACTATATTATGACGCATTATAAACTGTCTGAAACTATTAACAATATTTAATAAGCCACAGTTATTTAGAAAAACTTAACATTTTAACCGAACATAAAAAAAATGGACAAGGAATATGTCATATTTATATTTACCCGGCTGTATTCACGCAGAAATTAAATCGGAATGTGACCGACTAGTTTCGAACCCATTCGGGGTCCTTAATCGTGGCGGACGCGCTGAATACAGCCGGGTAAACATAAATATAATAGTGATGGTTCATTTACATATAAAAAAGGAATATGTCATTGAGATAGTCGTAAAACGTCTACTAATTACTCCCTTCTACTTACAAACCCTCTAGAGTTCACTAACACTCATTTAGTGTTTAATACACACGAATACTACACTACGAGTGTGATACACTTCGTATGATGTTATAATAAATATAAACACATAGACATGTATCAAAAAAAGTTCAATTAGATTAGTTATGCAAGAATCTTATAATTCATGGGCGAAATCTTTTATCTTTATTTAGTATTCATTATTGATGAGCCATAGAATATCATTTGAACTGTATGTTAAAGAATGTATGTTTATTCTTCAAAATTTTGGTTTATTGCTTTTACATTATTTTTCTTTAGCATCTATTTAATCCAGTATTTAACTGTTAAAGTTCCTTTTATAGTTTCACCACAATTATCTACTTTGAATGCTAATTAAAGGGCTGGGCATGTTAAAGTAAAAATGTTCAGGAATAATGAAGAATAGTTAAATTAAATCTCACAAGAAATTTAAAAGTCTGTCAATAGAATTGAGAATGAAAATACATACATTTATAAATAAACAAAATAGTAGTTTCTTATATATATCTCGTACATAAATAAAACCTTTAAATTATAATGAAAGAAATGGTAAAAAATATATATTTTAGATATTTTTTTACTATAATCGACAAGACCAGTGGAATCCATAATTAATTTATATATCGAACATATAAACATAAGGATTTCAAAAACTAAATGCTTAGTATAACAACAATTACTTAGTGTAACAACAATTCCTAATGCGTAACAACAATTACTTTTTTCAATTACTTTATATTTAATATACCACTGCCCTAGTTAGGTACTAGGTATTATAACACGGAACATATATTGAAAGCGTGATTAGTTAACTAAAAAAACTGGAAATAAACGAACTTATTTAATTAGAATATTCCATTTTATAATATTTATGTAATGCAATTGTAAGTCATCATTAGGAAAAGTGTATAATATATGAATCATAAATAAACACAAAATTTCTTTTATTAACGATTCATTCATTCATTCAACTCATTGAAATTATTCACTTTAAAAAGTGGCAGCTTAAAAAAGACAGTTGACATTTTAAAAATATTGAGAATAAATTTAACTTTGAAATGGATTATATTGATGAGTCTACAACCAAAAAAGTTATTATTAGACTATGTAAATTTAAATTAATAAAATCAATTAAAATGGAAATACATTTCAAAATTGTTATTTGAAGTTAAAGTTTTCCATGATCCCTAGACCGTTTATGAGGCTGGCTAAGGGTCCATCAAACAAAAGCATTGACTGTTATGCATATGCAGTATGAATGCATTCCTTGGATAAATGAGTTATATAATAAAAATTAAAAACATGTTTAGATCTTATTATTTTATTTGGTCTTAGAAATTATGTTACGGGTAAAAGCGAGTAATCAAGACGAATATTTTATTGATAATTGATTGGTCAAATAAAAATTATTATGAGTGTATTCTTTACTCTATAACAATAATAAAACAAAAGTTCCTGAACTCTTCTTGGTAAGTACCCTTGGTACTCATTAAGGAAAGTTGAAAAGTATATACGATAAAAGTACTAAGACAAAATAATATAATCTCTTTTTTAATTATCGCTTTGCCATCGGGTGTTTATAACCAAGTCATCGTCACAGTGGTTCCTTTGATACAAATAAAATCTTAAGTTTAATTTAAATAGCAAAGAACAACAACGAACAAAAATAACGAATCTTGTCTCGAAACCAGTTTCAAAGCGGGAATAGCATTAACACATAAAGGGATGTTTTCTTTAAATACAAACTTCGTTCCATTTAAACCCAAATGTTTGTGGACTCAAATGAAGCTGGATAAATATTCACGAGTACATTTCACTGTGAATTAATGCATGTCGACATCTATATTTTAAACTCTTTATTATGCGGTAAATCGATCACGGCCACAGATAAAATAAAACAGAGATACCCAAAACAATCGAATTTATCATACATTTGTTTTAAAGTTTGGTTCTTTTAATTAAATAACTAAGAGGCAAGTTTAGAATCTGTAGAATGTTAGCAGATAATATCTAATTATTTTTAATAAAATTGTTATATTGTCATTATAAATATTAAGCTATTCTGAGGTCAAGCATTTTTATCGGCATTTTTATAGGACGCTCTTCCTAAATGTTTGAAAAATTATTCTAATGAGTAAAATGTCACAGAATACAATTTAGGTATTAAGTATTTTAATATAATTCTATCAGTAGTCTAAAAATATATATCAGTGATTATTCTACAGTGCAGTAGGTATTTTTTTTTAAATCATGCCAGTGAACTTTAACTTCTGATATCTATAATAAAATATTTACTCTGTGTCATATTGCAATCAGGAATAATAAAGCGTTGTGTTGTGGTACAATGCTACATTGTGCATAAAAAACCAGATGCGCGGTCATGGCTGTGTTTATATTTGTAACAAATAATCATTGAACTTTGATAAATAATATATCAAAATTAACACAAAAAATGTATAATATTGTGACGGTAGAATTATTGATATTTAAGAGTTAGACATTTCATAAGACTGTCACTGTTTTGTTTTCAAATATATAAAATTACATTTTAAATTTGGAAGTACTTCATGAAGTATTTATTTATTTAATATAATAGTCCAAAAAACATTCCACTTATATAATACTCCGAAATTAAATTCGAATTTCCTATTCATAATAGTCATCTCGCAACAAAAAACCTCCACTCGCAATCCTCTATCGAACCCAATTTTGAGGATCACATCTCGAATGATGGATGCCAATCGTTAAGCGAATCTAGACCGTTCTCATCCCTATTATCCCTGTCCGTAAAAGTATCTTTAACCTTTGAGTGGCCATCATTATATTGATGTGGTCAAGTTACTTTTTATAGGATCCGGTTTAAGATAAATAGCATGGTAGATGAAAAATTACGTCTGTCATTTAGATGGAGTTGTCTATCCGTAACAGAGCAGTATTTTGAAAGGAAGGAATTAATTTACTCAACATTATTCGAAAGTAATTCGTAAATCATAATGTGCACAAAGAGAATAAATAATGCGACTTATTTCAAATAATGTTTATTTCGTTGAAACAACCATAATTATCTCTAAATGAAACGTTATTATTCAAATTCAATTGAATGAATCTACCTAATAATTAGCTCCTTGCTGAGTTCACTTTCGTTCACTTGTGTTCAATTTGAGTAATTTGTTTAAAGAAAATTTTGTAAATAGTATTAAATCCTGATCGAAGTATAACAGTTTTATTAATGTACATTTAAATTGTACATATTATTTTACTATGCAGTCGTTTTTGATTTGAAAAAAAAAATAGGTAAATAACTATTACATAAATTTTGTTCAGGTTAAATAAAATTTGCAATTAGCAAGTAATGCAACTAGTAATACAAATTTGAATAATTAGCACTGATAATATAAACAGCGTTTAAAATTTTCCATTAATAAATATAGGCTTTTACCAGTTGTAGACAGGTTAAGCTCAAAATTACTTTCATTGAGTTACTCAGATCCCTCTATTAGATTAAACCCGGGCACGAAATTTTAAATCTAATTCAGGAATGTCATCAAATGTTGCCTTGGGCTCCGCAACCCCTTTTAGTGCATACAAGAATGCGAATGAATTAGAACCAAAACTCGCTACAAAACTAATTACAAAACTATCTAGAACAACGTTATGATGTTATGAGGAACAACTAGCTTGTAAATAAATTAAAATTTAATAAACTGAGTAATTTTCTTCGTGTAAAATGAACAAGATTATATCAAGTTTTATATTACACTATACACCTAACTATTTATATATAGTATTGTTATGTTATTCTACTTTATTTTTAAATTCAGATTATTTAATGAAAATTACATACTATAAATATATCCAAAGATATATTTTATGTCTTATAAAAATGCATTTTTTTTGGATGGTAAATTTTTTTTTGACACAACAGAATTCTCTATAAGTACATTTACTAGAAGTATAGCTACTTGCATTTAAAACTTTTAGCGGAAGATATAATGAGGTGTCTTCTTCATAAATAAATTGTTCATTAAAAAAATATAGTGAACGCACTTTATCACAAAGTAAGAAGCGTTTACGGGTTAGCGTTTTATAGTACTCTAACGTGTTGACATCTAAACGACGAATCATCCACATGTATAATGATCACAGACTAACAATAGATCTCACAAGTAATTACTGCAGCCACTTAATTAGGTAGATCCGACTGTTGTAAGTGATAATAGTATTGTTACTACCATAGATTAATAAACAAAGTAAATAGGCAAGTATAAAGTATTTAAAACATTAGATTATATGTTAAGGCAGAAACGTAGCAATTATAAGAAAATAATATTTTTAAAGACTTAAAAAATATGTTTAGATAAATATTATGTACGTATCTTGGCTACACAGACCCAAATTTGTCATAATTATCTGAATCTATTCATATATTTATACTACAATACTATAGGAGAATTTTCATTTCTACTGGCTTTAGGTAAAGCTACCGAAAGTCATGGACGCAGTAGGAACAACAAAATACTCATTATTATATTGTAGTACTCTACAATATTCTAGGTAGAGACCAAGACTTGAGTTGCAAATATAAAGTAATATTAATCGTACGGAGAGCAGTTTGTCTTTCAATATAAGGACCAGAAAGTTGTTACAACTAACAAACGATTTATAAAGTTTGTAGAAAAAGTTTAATCTAAAATATCGAAACTTAAGCGCAACACTATCTTAAAAAAGGGCCCCTGATTGGACTCTCATAATGGACACATATGAGAAGCATACCATACATTTTCTTGTGATCCAGATATTTAAACTAGAAAATCTTGTTGATCGTACTGTTACCGGCGAAAATACGCCTCAAGTATCACACAAAGACTAGTATTATGAGACGAAGTTTCTTAGCATTCCATGGATTCACCGTGCGGGTGCCGGGTCCATTGCGTTGCAGGGAGAGGAGTGCAGTCCTAACACTTGAGACCCAGGTGTAGGTTTAAGGGTTATGAACTATTTACGAATAAATTGATAAGAAGTGGGAGCGAGAGGTGCAACAGCAAAATCTGTCTGTAACTTATTTGAACATCTTAGCCGTTCTAAGATAAAGGTTAGTTTATTTCTACATTTTCAAAATTAACATTTATAGTTTTTCATACAATTTAAATAGTTAGGAAGAGAAGTTTAAATGTTACAGGTGATTGTAAATGCACATTCTAAAGGGGCCCTTTGCGTATTTTGATGGACCCAGTACTGTGAATCTATGAAATGCTAAGAAGTTTATATCATACAAAAAATCTCATTTATTTGTTTTTTTTTGTTTGTAAGATACAAAGTAAGATCAAGTAAAAAATTTATAGTACATGCATAAAAATATTGCAAATACGGATACTGTTTCTTTCTGGTTTCGAGAACTAGTCCCAAACCCTTCTCTAGTTCCAAATCTCAGGCAACAGCTTGTTTTGTATAAGCAGGGTATTTATTTATGACTTGTTCATTTTTATAGCGGAGGAAGGGAATTCAAAAGCCGTATACTGTAGAAAATATTATAAGGTGGCAACATTGAGAGCAATTTGATGTTATTGCTTATTAATAATGTAATTGTTTAATATTATTTTTACATAAAAGGAGGTATGTTTTACAAAGTAAGTTATTTGTTTATATTTTTTACTTGAATACATTAATACCAGAATATTTAAATTGAATCATAAACTTTTACTTACAATAAGATTTTTCATACTCAAATATATGTAAATGTGTGTGTGTGTGCTTTAATAATTCCTTATGTTTAAAAAACTAAAACATCAAAATATCGATATCATAACAATTTATAAAAAAAAAATGTTTATAAATGGCATTTCTATATTAGCAATGTAAATTAATTAGTCTATGACCGTTGCTTGAGACAAGCTAAGGAAGTAATTTGCTATAAGTAGCTGACGTCTACTGCGACTGACGTTTATCCACCTATTGTTATGATTATGACAATGTCGAATAATAACATTCAAAGTGAAAATCATATTAATTCACATGAAATTAAAATTTAAACGATAGGTGACTATTTATTTATAAATATATATGAGACACTGGTTTTTGTCAATCCAATCTAAAAATGAAAAATAGCAACATGGCATTAAATGTTCAGTAGCTACGAGTACATTCTGATTTGATGAATCACCTATATATTTTTTACTACATTGTTTGTTTTAATTTAAAAATTATAAATAGTTGGCAGCACTCATCACTCATGCTGTTCTGTTATCTTGTTATAAAATGGCAAGCATGGCGGGCGACACTCTCTCTTCTATTTGGTTAGGCGTTGGGAACGGTTAATATAGTGCGGACGTGAAGTGATACGTTAGTGAATTATTAGGAGTCGCAAAATTAATTAGTGAGCTTACATTGAACTTGTAATTTCGTATAAGTAGATTTTGTTGATAGATGTAACCTTGTTAAAATTGTGTAATTACAAAAATATTTTGTTTGAGTACATTTGTTTTATTGTAAATCGTTTTTACTTTTTATTCTAAATATATATATATATATATATATATATATATATTCTTATTTAAGTAAATATATAATTTACAATAAAGAGATATGGGCAGGGATTCGTACCCACGGCCTCTCGGAGGCCGTTTCGTTGCTCTACCAAATTCAAAGTCAAATTTTTGATAGTAAAATTAGTACATCTTTCACCCAGTAGTCGGTCCTTTCTTTTTACATAACAAAAAAGTAAGTTAGTTTAAAAACATTTATTTATTATAGTAAAACCAGTTAATTCAGCGCTCTTAACAAAGGCTTGATGTAATATAAAATCGTCATTTTGGATTATTTCTAAATAACTATATTTTTTTTTTGTGTAATATTTTATATATAAGCTTTGTTAGATAAAATTTATAAAGTGTATTGTATTATATTAGAATTATGGTGTGTATTGTATTAGAATTATTGTGTGTATTGTATTAGAATTATTGTGTGTATTGTATTAGAATTATTATGTATAATTGCTTTAATTATTTTAACCGCAACCTATCACAGCTCTTACAGTCTCATTGGAATTTTCAATAGCCTTTCAATAATGCAGCGTTTAACCAAAAATAATTAATGGCAAATGGAGATATAAACAACAATAATATGTCTGAATTAATTTTAAAAATTAAAAATAATTTTGAAAGTTAAAAATAATACTCAGAAAGTATAAAACATAAATCTAATAACATACAGACAAGGCAAAAGATAAAACAGTCAGTAATAAAAATTGAATTGCAGAGTTGGAGTACAGCTGGTAGAATAAATCGAGCACCCTTGTCAGGTTTCGCGATAAGTGCCCGAGTTCTTCCAAACGCTCGTCTTATCTTAGTTTAAATCTCGTAAATTGTTCTAATCTCACCGGATATTTCTTTTATTTGAGATCTTTCTTTGTGAATGGCGTATATTTTGACCACTAAATTATATTTTTAATAGTGGTAATTACGTGACGCTAGTTCATCTTATTAGATTATTATAATAAAGGAAGTCTTATATTTTATATTATCTTCATAATAATAATCTTGTATATTTATTAGGAACTCCCTTGTTTGCTTATAACTAAGTTAATTTAAATGAATTCAAATGATACTTGTATTAAACTTTTATAATTACCTATTATAAATATTGTTTAACTATTATACATAGTACTTAGGTACTTTTCATTAATTCAAATTTAAGTTCAAAATATCTTTATTCAAGTAGGCATATAAATGCACTTTTGAATCAATTATTACATTATAAAAATGTCAGTATAGTCAGTCCATGAGTACCACCAGCTTGGAATGATGCTCTACTGAAAAGATCTTGCCAGAAGCTCAACAGTTGCTTTTTTAAAACATTTTAACAATATTGGATGTATACATTAGAATATCCTGCCCATGGGTCAACAACCCAAGCCCCACAACCTAACCTTTTATATAATTACATTACATTATTACAATGGTAAAAAGATGACCCTAACAATAATAAGTAGCATTATGGAAAATTTTCATTTGAATATCATCGGTGCGTTTTATTGACGAGTGGCTTATCATAAATCACCCAGTTTTTATTGTCTTATTAGGGTCCAGTTACCTTCATAAATTTGAATATTGACTACGCAGTAATATAAAAATAAGGCATAGAATCAATTTCTTATTGTCTCTTTGATTGAATTCGTATAAAATAGTGTAGTATGGAAGAACATTTTATTTGTTTTATTCATGGATATTTTTTATTTCAACTTTGTGAAAGTTTTTTTTTTATATATTTATACTGAGTCCGTCCCTCACTCTACTACCGACTTAGCCAATGTGTCTACCTGCCTAGATAAATTTAGTATTCCTTGTATTATTAACCCTAAGGAAGTGGGTTACGTAAATGAAAAAAATGATAAATCAAATATGTCAATTTATAATGAAACAATCCCTTTAATCATTTACTATAATAAAAGGTCACACACTTTTATAGATACTTCTATCAAATATCGGTTTACTTATTACTGTGGATTACTGTGTAGTGCAAATATATGAAGTTATGAATCACCAGAAACCTTTGCTTTGGGTTTTAGTCTAAGTCTTGGGTTTTAATTTGCTTTGGTTTAAGTCTTAAAAATAATGTGTAAAAGAGTTTAACTGCTGCAGAAGTCTATATAATATTATGGGGCTGGCATTATTGAACACACTATTCTTTAAAGAATAAAATTTACAAGAGTAAAAATAGTAGTCACGAATTAAATCATGATCATAGTTGGTATCTCATAAAAGCCGTATAATATTACACCTGCGAAGACTCATAACTTGGTGACTTCATTGCAAGTCTTTGTATAAAGTTTACAGTCTGACTCAATTTTTGTGTCAAACCGTGTTAACCTCATTTTGAGATTTTTTACTTCTGACTTACGTATTTTTATTAATTTTAAAGATTATAATAACATTTGTCGTCCTATATATACTGTAAATGTTTTTTTTTAGATTATTAAATATTAGATAAACATGACAATGATGTAGGTATTATTTAAATATGTATAAAACTACAATCAACGAAAGTTAATAATCGCATTGGGAATCATTGGATGCATGTATGTATAAATGGACATTTATAAATGAAAAAAATAATTAACTTATGAAATCTGGTGTAGTAATAAGCTTATTATCTGTATCTATATTATTTGACAGATTTAACCGTAGAAAACTCTCTTTTTTTCAAGAAAATACAAAAAAATATTTATAAATAAATATAAATTGCATAAAACAACAAACATTTTAATTTCATGACGAAAAATGTATTACAAGTTCATATAATGAAATCATTAAACATCCATTTCATGTCCGCTGTTAATTCAGAAAAAATATTTATATTTTTGCGAGTTGGGAAGCTAAGAATTTATTAATAAATATAAAGTGGAAGCGAATATTGATAAAAAAACATATTTTTTAAAAATATTATAATATTCTTAGATTATATATACATATACATCAAATATATTTCTATAGTAAATTGACGTTAAACTAGTTGATATGTTGTAGTGAAACAAAATATATGTGAAGGTACGAAGAAGGCGATACGTGCGTAAAATAGTTTGCAGCTGGAAAATAAAAAAAAAAAAAAAAAAACAATATCCATATCTGTTCAAAAATACATCATTGATCAGGACTTTAAAAGCACAAAGAACTTATAGGATTTTTTTCCCTACAAAATGATTTTTGTTATCGCTTAACCGTTTACAGGACTATTATTCCTGTTTCTGGAAGAGGAAAATTCAATACAATGAGATGATCTGCGAGCTGAGGTATTCTTTTATTATTTTTTTTTATCAATATCAGTTATCGGTTTAATTATCTTTTGTTAATGATTAATCGCCCGTTCCTATTGTATTTAAAGGTAATTGGATAACGACTTAAAATTTGAATATTGATGACTAGAAATACCACACTATTTCTGTAAGACTATAAACTATTTCTGGAAGTTTAGATTATATTAGTGTCACATACTTTTGTTTCATATTTTAGAGAGTCTTTATACAATATTATATTTAAAAAAAAAGTTTTACTTTATCATCATTATGTTCTTATAGTAATGTAAAAAACATAATGAATTTAACAAATAGTGCAAATAGAAAATATGACTATTTCAGTAATATAAATTATTTTTAATTGAACTTATTATAAAATATAATACATAATGAAATAATATGAAATTACTTAAAAACATATATATGAACTAATAACAATAAAAAAAATAAAAAAACCGATGCAAAGGAGTCGCTAACACAGTTTTTAAGATTTCTACTAATAATTTATTCTATTATGCATGTTGTTTAAATCTGAATTTATAAATATTAAAAAAAAATGAAGTCTTCCAAAAGAGCACGGACGACGTGTCCGTGGGTAATAATTACAATACAAAAAAGTATTGATTTTAATGTAATTATATATATTAAAAATTTTAAAAAATGTTTATATGTAATATGACAGTTAAAAACACACATCAAATAATATTTAATGAAAAATTTTTAATCTGTGTAAGATGATATCGTCTTAAAATATTATTTATTAATATAAATATCTTGCTATTGACAGCGGCTTAGTTGGTTTGCCTCCCACCTGAAATATACAAAGAATAAGAAATCTACTTTCTTATCTTTCTATTAAAATTTACTATGATTAGAAATTTTATTTAGAATAAGAGTAATCTTCTTTAATACTCTGCGTATATTTTTCAAATATATATATTTTTTATATTGTACTTAGGTAAGTCTTGCTTCGTTTTCATTCCATTAATTTGATTTTTTTAAAATGTAAATAGTCTAAAACAGCTTCTTTTCATTGTTGAGAAAGCGCTTGTGTAATTGGTGTTTTCTAATTTATATTTAGAAAACATTGGAAGGTAAATTAGTTTTAGGTATGTATCTGATTTGATATTCTAGAGACAATAATAAAAAAATTATAGGTTGTAACAACGAATATATGTTTTAAGCATTATATTTTATAATTGTAAGTCATATATTATGCACATGATATGCATGATATGGATCGCAAGTCCCAGAAACTGTTTTCACTTCTCTCCCTGCGACGCGATGGGCCCTGCACCAATATGGTAAATCCATAGGATGTATCGTTTCTTGGAGTGGCATAATAATAAATGCGTTTGTCATTCATAAGGCAAAGTATACTATAGTATCCGCGGCGGTGCCACTGTTGCTTATAGACGGAGCTTCGCAGCCGACTGATCAGCGATCCGTCTACCCAGACACAGACAGTAGCATTTACTGGATTTTGTCCTCAGTACGTCAGTGTACGTACAGAAATCATCTACTTCATTTAAAAGTACCTGAAATTGTTTGGGATAATTTGTCAGTATGGCGAGTTCGTCTGCAAATCTAGCTAGCCAGTATGGATTTCGTGTATTTGTTATTAAATTTAAATCGATAACCCCACTTTTTCTCATAAGTATTAAAATGTTAATAAACAAAGCTTTAGCAAATATGTGCTGAAGAAGACATTTAATGTTGATTATAATTATCTGAATTCTAATCTCTATTTAAGATTCTAGTATAATAAGCTTAAAAAATTATTTATGGCTTACTATTACAGCGAGCCAAGGAACTTAACAGCTGTATATTGTTATATAATATTGTGAGCTCGTAACTTTGAGTCCTAATTATTGTTAAGTTGCTTTTAACAATGTTTATTTGTAATTAAAAGTTTATATATAGGTATAGTAGAATAAAATTCTGATTTCATAAAGTAATGAATGTCTGGATAATTTTATAAAGTAAACTAAATTAGTATTTTTTTTATTTATAATGGTTGAGTCTGGAAAATCAAAGTGTAGGGAAGGTAATTTCAAATCACGTAGTTGTTTGGTGGTTCATTGGAAAGTGAAAGTATCCGTGCTGACGATTAAATATTCAATATAACGAGTAAAAATTGTAACCTTGCATATCGACAGTCTGTAAAGATATCTACTGTAAGAATCTATCACATCAATATTTGTACATGTCCATGGGCGATGGTAAGTACTTACTATCTGTGGGACTGTCTGCATTGGCCGTCGTTTGATTTTATATAAAGCTACGAAGTCTAACTATTCCTCTATTTATGTGCATTCTAAGATATTCCTCTTGCATTCATTTTTTACAAATATCTTATAAAGTGGGCAACATTGCTTCATGTTTTATAATCTTTTTTTATCTGATATAAATAAAAAAAATGTTAAAAAAAAATTAAAGTGAAAAAATACATTCCTTTGTTCTCAAATGGACTCAAATTCACGGTCATAATAATATTGTGCCATTGAAATTTATTTTATTCAGTTTATCAAATGAAATCAGATTATTACTTATCACAAGTCTCATCTTCTTCTGAGTTTAAGGTCATAGGAGCTGAATAGGGATTTATAAAATAATTTTAAACAACCTGAAAAATTTCATTCATCATATCGATGACATTCATCGTATTGATGACAAATCACATTCATATCGATGACGAATTTAATGTTATAATTCTTTACTCATATCATATTGATAAAAATCGAATGATTCTATAATGATCCACTGACGTGTGCTATACTTTACATTTGTGTAAGAGTTATGGCTATTTAAAAAAGCGGTACACTTTCCTGGACATTTGGTGAATATTTCAGTTTTTATAAATAAAATATTCACAATTTCAATTCAATTCTTTCCAGTGCTTTCTATCTGCTGCGATTATTGTTCAAAACGGCACCGTTTTAACTTTGTCGTCCCATCTTATTACTTCAGAATCATGACTCCTACCATCATTACTGGGGTTCTAAACTATCACTTGTTAATCGTAACTTAGCTTATGGGATTTGATTAGAATCAACAGCTTGACTTTACATATTCGATAAAATATACTTTTATTAATTGTTAGTTCAATATTTTGTTATGATGTAAGATATAACATTACAATAAAGTAACTTATTCCGCTAGATATTATAATACACAATGCTTGAAAATTATTATTTATTGCATATTTAAAATAACTTTCTATTTTGTTACAGATTTAAATTCGTCAAATGTTTTTAATGAGACCTTAGTGAGCAATGTGTAAGCTTTCATGACCACTCAAACTTCAGGATTTAATATTATTTACGGGAAATGTATTTTTATCTTCCATTTGATCTCCAATTTTAATTATATGTTACATGTACCATGATTAAATTATATTTTTATAGGAGGGATTTCATTTCATAAATGAAACTCACTATACAGAAAATATTAATAATAAATTTAATATAGCTAGATGACAATGCTAAGTAAAATACAATTTTTAAGCTTAGCCTAGATTCAGTAAACTATAACCTTTACACGGTACATTGCAACCGTTTTTAAATATTCGCATCCGTCGGTTAAACTAAAACTTTTAAATAAGTAACTGATAATTTTTAATTAAGTAACTGATAATAACTTACCTAATCGTAGGTTATAAAATATATCTTTTGTGTTTAGTTAAATTAATATGAGGTGATTTCAGGTTCCTGAATAAACCATATTTTTTGTAATATAAACATATTGTGTTCTTTAATAAGTGTCATTAGGTCTGACTGTTTAGACCAACTCGTATCTTTTGATTTTAAAAAAGAGCATGCATTATGAAAAAGCAATGATTAGAAGTCTTACAAAAAAGGGAAATTCCATAATTATATTTTAAGTTAAGCTTCAAAATTTAGCTTTGGCCTTAAGATGCTCGACAAAAAACCTTTTCAAATAAATTATAATTTTAACATCAAAAGGTTCCCGAAGAAAAAAAAAAAAGTATACTAGCATTTTTAATGACTTTTAAAATTAGACAAGTAGAAATATTTTATACGATTATATTAAAAAACTTGGACAGATGTTACCAATAGTAGGTATAAGCCTCCTCCAATTCTTTCCACTGCTTTCTGTCTGCTGCGATTATTGTTCAAAACGGCACCGTTTTTACTTTGTCGTCCCATCTTATTACTTCAGAATCATGACACCTACCATCATTACTGGGGTTCTAAACTGTCACTTGCTAACTCCATTTATTCTTTTTGAAGCGGCATATGTGTCCAGTCCATCTCTATTTAAGTTGATCAATACGTGACAGAATTTTGGTCAACTTCAATCACCTAAAAAACTGTAACTTGTAACTTTAGGAATTAAATCATCCTGTAAGCTTTATATAAAGCTTTAGTCTTCAGAGTACTACTAGGTTGTTCTGGTACGGTCATTTTAAAGTTTTAAGAACCAATAATAAAAAATATAGTGTAAAAAAGAATAAACATGAAATTATCTATTAATATTATGTTATATTATTATTTTATGTTTAAGAAATTGGTTAACTCACGAACTTACCTAAGTCAGAACTATAGTTTAGAGCACCGCACTCATTCTGATGGCCTTCTAAAAAAGCTGAAAGTTTTCAGAAACAAAATATCTTATAAAACATTCAACTCAAATTCTCTGTTATATTTCAAGTTTTGGTTGTATGATAACCTTGTTTTCACGTCGCAACAGAGTAGTAAATGGATATATTTATATGTCTTGAAAGAGTGTGAAAAAAAACATTTACATAAACTTCATACCAAGAAGGTTCTCCGGTTATCATATCATATCATAGCTACATGGCTAGTAAAATTGTGACCTAAATTTTGCTTACATATTACGCCAGTTGTCAAAATACCATTAATATTAATGTAAGATATTCGACATCACCTCGTTCCTTTCTCCATAATCATATAAAGTGTTAAGTAGAATAAAAATAGTTTTTATTGCAAAAGTAAAATGGAAATCTGATCTGAAATGTTATGAAAGTTATCTAAAATAGTGATTACTAACAAGCTGGTCACGTAATACTGGACACGTAAAAATACAATAAAATGTTCCAAATCACTTGGAGGCAAAATGAAGTTTAGGAACAGATAAGCTACCCACAATTTTAGATAAAAACTTGTACCTTTTGATAGTTTATACTATATAATAACAAGTTGATGTTAAAATAATAACGATTTTGTGTTATTTTTTTAACATGCAATAAAATATGATTTCCTATAATTTCCCTAATTAGGTTTTATGTTTAACATTAAGAACATTGTACGTATTGCTAAAAAAATAACTTTATAATAACTAACTTTATACACACCATCAATTTCGACGGTAAGATCCTATCAGAACTTACAAAACAACCGTGAACTCAGTTCTATTCATCTAGGAGATACAGAAGCATCCATCCATCAGGGCACCATCAGGTCACTCCATCAAGTAAGATGATGAGATCTTATGAAACAAGTCTTAGTTCGGTGCTTATAGTTCCATTCGTCTAAGCAATAAGTAAGGAGATACCGTAGTATATATACCTTTAGGTTACTCAACCAAGTCTGGACGTAATATCTCATTATAACTAACATAGTCTTAAGGTCGGCTGATCCAGCTTTTTTCGCTAAGGAGAACAAGTATCAATTTCAGACGCTTGCACATTTATGACACAAATTATACTCATATCATATAATTACAGTATTTAATATTATGACAAGTACATTATTTACGTACTAAGTCATAATTAAAAAATAATAATTTATTTATTAAATTTATAAAATATTATAACAATAGATTTAGACTATCAAAATTATCTCATTGACACGTTATCGCCGTGGCTAAACAAGCATATGTATGCATACAAGCAGTGTTAATGTAGTGAAGCGATTTGCTGTCTTTGTATTGGAAAGGCTTCCATATTAGACAATTACTTTAGGGTTCACTAAAAGTAAGTTCACTAGAGCAAAATTAGTAACAATTTAGGGAATCGTTCATCACTCATTTACAAAACGCTTGAAACGAAATAATCCAACATGTCAAAATATCTCGTATAATAAATATGTACTTATATATTGTTCGCACATGGACACCCGCATGGTCATTTATTGTAATTCAGAACTAACAATCAATCTGATACGCAATAACTGCAGACACTGTGTTAGATGGACAAACCATAATATATACTATAAAGTAGAAAACGTTCTTAAGCTGAAGGTATCGTTTTTTATTGAGTCGTTGAGTCATCTCTTATTACACTAGACCGGTCTTTCGATATTATTTTGAAAATATATTTATACATTTACTAAATAATCGTTTTTTTTTTTCATTTTTTGTCGTGCCGTTTCCTATAACCAGCTACAATAAACAAGTTTTTCTAATACGTTTCCAACCATTGGGAAGGAAGAATGAAAGATTCCGGAAGCTATTATATATAGAGGTAAGAGTTTAGGGATTTGGCTTTCTCACACAATGTACGAAACTTAGCTATTATAGCCACTTTATCAGATCTTCTGTGTGAGGCCGTATAACCCTGTTTGAGCTAAACTAAAGGAGTTTCAAGTCAAGTCACTACAGCCGGGCTCAATGACCTATACACAATTACTACAAAAGTACGTCTTGCACTTATGTGTTAAAGTGTCTGGTTTTAAATTATAATAAAATACAACCCTATAGGAAAAAAGTTAAGCACATCTTTAGTAATTTACTAAGTGGGTGGTGAGATCGTAATATATTTATTTAAATCTTAGTTTGAATAAAATACGTAAATACTTTTATTATCAATGCATAATAAATCACATCTAAAGGCATTTGACGGAATGTTATTATCGGTTATTACAAATGGTAGGTAATATTTGATATACATATTAAAACTGTAAATTTCTCATATAACGCGTCAAACTAAACAAAAAATAATCATTAAGAACATAAAATAGTATGTTTAAAGCTGAATTTGAACCAAATTGTTTGAGACGCATAATTTGCAGACCATATATTTACGTTATTTAACTTTTTCATCTTAAACCATTAATATTTTATCACAACAACTAGAAAATATGACACGCCTGTGATGTATCAACTTGAGCTGGCCTTAGTTTGATTTAGTCAAATTGAATCCCCAATATATTAAAATGTTTTTAGATTGTTTCGAAGGCAAGTCAATAAATTGGTAAAAATCATATATTATGTAAATTATATTATCATGTACTAATATACTAGATGAAAAGAATACGCAAGCTGAGTAAAAAAGGGAACTCTTTAAGGGTTTATTTGACTAAATCTTGTTTCTTTATTTTAACCCAAGATTGAGGATTTTTTCATTCAAATAAGATAAAAGAACCAAAAATAATTATGTTATGTAATATTTATTAAAATGAGACGTAATCATAATGACTTCCACGGAAAGCAAAAGAGCATTTTGAATCAATATTCATTGTAATAGGTTTATTTTATGTTTATCCATAGTCCAGACCAGCCACAATTTTAAATTAATTACACTTAATAAGAAAATAAACATGCTGGAGCATACAGAAAGAGTAAAATCAAAGATAAGTAATTAGAACCAAAAATTTAATTGCAGAGTTGGTGTACAAACGGAATGTGAATAAATCTAGCGCCCTTGTCAGGTTTCAAGATAAGTGCTTGAAGTTTTCCGAACGCGGTTTTATCTTAGTTGAAATCGCGTAAATTTTCTAATCTCTCCGACTATTCCTTTTATTTGCTACCGTACTTGATGTCCATTTTGCTAATTGAAATGTGGCGAACATTTGACGTCTTCTGACCTTGTTTTTATATTTAAAACAATACTTTTTCTTCTCATCTTAAATTATAACAATACTTTACCACTTAAAGTATTTTTTGAGCTCTTAACCTGGATTCGATAATTTGGCACGTCGCGTACCATACGTTAGTGTCTTACCGCATCACGTAATAAATTTCAATTTGACTACTTTAGGTTTGAACTTATATTCTTTAAACTAAAATCGGTGATATTTATAGTTTGCTTATTTGACTTTACTTTGTCTTCGATAAAATTTAGTATTTCTAAAATGTTATCATATTTACGTAGTTGTAAGCTGGTTTTTGTTTACACAAATATTAACATAATTACCAGAAAACAACAAACAAATTAACAAATCAACTCATTTTATCATCATAGACTGAAAATATTTACAATTAAATATGAATATGCGAGAATTATTATGGTTCCTTAATTTGTTTTTATAAAAATATCTTCATTATTAAAATTTCATCATTTATTTATTTTTCATGGTTGGTTGGTTGCCGGTTTTAACAAAATTATTCAATTTAAATATGGTACAATTAAGATTGGTTAGGATCGAACGAAACCAACTAAGTAGCTACAAAAAGCCAACCCTATTTATATCAAATTCTAAATGTACCAAATCAAGTACTAGGTGATAGAGGTGGTAGATTTGAGTCCTGCTGGGTTTTTTAGTTCTTTAAATTCACTGAACCTCCCACGTTCGTTTGGGCTGAAAAAAAAACTCAGAGAAATTGCAAACCACCTGATATAGTACTTTCTTTTTAGTATATGTCTAAAATTAAAGAAAACCAAAGAATAGTAAATTATTCCTAAGCAACATTAACTACAGTCGTTTAAATCTTAAATTGATGTATGACAATATGACAACGTGGATGTAACATGAATTTTATTATATATTAAAATATTATATAAAATAAATATGTTTTTCAAATTAATAATTTATAAAATTTGACAACATATTTGATGAAACTATATAGCATGTAAACAAAAGTTGAAAGCAACATTAGATCAACAAATTTGAAATAAACTTCGTAAATTAAATAAATTGCTTTTACATTCAAAAATTAATCAATTTGTGCTCGCAGGTAAAAGTTTTACTTGGTTGTTGATGAAAACAATTAACTGTATTGCAACTTGCCTGCAGTGAGTCGTAAGTTTAATAAACGCAGAGAGTAACAGCTATTAACTCTATCTTGCTCACTTCAAACGATATTTATCTTGCTCAAGTGTTCGTAGATTAAGGGCTAAGAGTGATTTTTAGTGTATCATGTTTGGAATCATTAAACAATTTGATTATATCTAATTTAAAATAATAATATTTTTTTAAGTGAAGCACAATTATTAAACGAATTATAATTTATTTTGTAAAACCATAATAATACTTTACATTAACCAAATTAATAAAAACAACTATTTCTTTTCATAAAAATTATGCTAAAAGGTCACAAGATAACTAGATGGTCTGATGATAAATAAATCAAAAAGTAACGTGCGCAAAACATGATGCATATTTTCGTGACCATCATCTGCTACGGTCTGTTATACCACTGAGCTTTTTTGCATACCTTACTTAACTTAGGAACATATTGTGTGGCTTTAATGTAAATTTGTCTACAAAGCACTGTCATTGATTAATTAAAAAATAAATACTCTGAACTTTACACGAAGCTTTTCGAATTCAGACTTCTGAACTTTATTCACTTTTGTGATTGTAAGTGTGAATATGATTTGTAATATACGTATAAATTTCCTGTGGATACCTACAATATACATAGAAATCACAGAACCAAATATAAATGTCATTCACTATTTGTGTAACATTATACATAATTTTAACATTTTAAAATAATCTCAGTATTTTTTTTCTCAGTATGATTAGAAGCAATAAATCAAATATAATGTAACCGAGATAAAAATGTCAAGAGTAATATATTACATCTGATAGCATCAGACATTAATTCTCCTTTATATACTTGTGCTAATAGGCTTAAATGTCAAAAAATATAAGACTATGAACACATGTATATAAAGAATTGAACCCGGGTTGGAACATTTCCACATGCTCCAGCCTGGATTCAATTCTATCGGATAGTTTTATTGCATAAAAGGAAAATGTTGACCAATTTCTTAGTTTCCTATCGTGAACTGGAAAGAACAATATAAATAATAATATTAAATACGATAGAAGAATGTGACATCGTCATTTTAAAGCCCCCGTTATTAAATTTTTACTCTTAAGAAGTACGTTTACGTCCATTACTAATATTTTTATAAAAGATAATACACAACAGGTGTACCAACAGATAATTTCAAATTGAAAAAGTATTATACTTTAAGTATAATAACCTTCATGAACTAACTAACATGCAAAACCCACTTTCACAAAAGTCACCTTGAAAACGCAATAAATCCAACCCTTCTCATCTCAGCCTATCAGGCACGTGCCTTACATTACAACCTGAACTTCAGCTTGGGTGAGGTAACTCGGAAATCAGGTAATACTATTTCATATTATCGAAACTGAGCTAAACGAGTTATAAAATTTTAAATACTGCTAAATCATAGGTGAACATTGAATTTGCATAAAATGTAAGTATTTTAAATAAATAATTTTGTTTTACGCTTTTAACTACAGACTGATTTTTTGACAACCTCATTAATTTTAATATTTAAATTATTTTTCTACTCATACTTTTTTATAATAAAGTCAGGAATATTACGTCAAGAGTGTTCCTTAAACTAAACTTTTAAATTATGGAATAAATTTAAACGTGAAGTCAAAATTCGAGCTACGACATCAAACAAACAGGTAATAAAATATCTATTATTACGTATTTCGTCGAAAGAAGTGCTTCTTCAGATGACAGTATTACTACTTTTTCTCGATCCGAATAGAAATATTTTGTATCATATATTCATTATAAATTTAAATTCAAGTATTTTGCTTTCGCATATTTTTTTTTATAAAAACGGAATCTCGTGAGATTTTACTGTTGAGCGCTAACGTTCAATTGCGCTTTTCCAGGGATCAAGGGTTTGAATCCGTGCCCGTATATATTTTTTTCGTTGTATATTTATTTAAAATGTAAATAAACTTGACATAGACATTTAAAGATATTTTCAAAGAAGAATGGTTTTTCAATAATGATTATAATGTGTAATAACTAATCACTTAAGTCTATTCTGTAACCAAGATGCTTTGATTAATTATATTCAATCCGTTATACATTAGTCAGAGATAAAGGTTATCGGATGCATTAATCAAGATTATGGGATTGACTGAGGACCTGGGGCCTAAACAGCGCAAAACCTCATTGACGGTATAAATATTTTTTTAAATTTCATTTATAAAATATGTTATATGTATGTAATAGGTTTTTATTAACAATAAAATTTTATATTATTTATAATCCTGTCAAGCTTAATTAAAATTTAAATAGACAGATTTAAAAAAATATTGCTACGCAGGGTTCGAACCTATGAGCACTGAGAGACCGTCTCGTCCCTTGGTCAATTAAGCTATCGTAGCACAAACCACTTCTATAAGTTTAGCATTATTTTATTCCAAATCATCATTGTGACCATTTTTAAACATTATTTCAACGTTATCTTTCATTGTTATTCTATACTGCGAAGTTAAAAACACTGGTAAGCATTTTCGAGAGAAGCCTTATAAATGTCACCACCATCCATTGACGTTTTTAGTTCAAGGTTAAGGAATCATCTAATTACTATTATTTTTTAATGCTTAAAGCTCTTCTTTAAGTGCTTCTTTAAGCGGTTTTGATGTGCGATCTCAAAGAACAAGTTGTGGCGTAGTGAGGTACTTATTGTAAACTTCATTTTGGTTCCACGACTTACGTGTATTCTAATTGGTATTACATATCACTTATTATTATTATTATTTATTTTTTTTACACTTAAACTAAGTTGACGCTTGACTACATTCCACATGATGGAAAATGGAAATGTAATCGTAGGTGATAAAGCTCATCAACTTAGTAAAAACCTATTCACTCTTGCCTTGAAGACACCCACATTGTACTCGGACGGAAATACCGACGCAGGCAAGCTGTTCCATTCCTTCGCTGTCCTATTTAAAAAAAATGAAGCGTAGCGCTTCGTTCGGACATGCGGCGCGTCTACTACAAAAGGATGGATGCCCGCCGTGCGTCGGAACGTCCGGTGATGGAAGGGGGATGGGGGAATTAGTTCATGTAATGCCTTCGCACACTCACCAAAATGTATCTTATAGAATACTGAGAGGCTAGCAACTCTACGGCTATGTTCGAGGCTATAAAGATTGGCTTCCACCAGTTCAGGGTCGCCAATTAGCCTCTTTGCACGCCTCTCAATCGTGTCCAGAGCAGCAAGATGACATTTTGCGGCACCAGCCATTAAATGGCCACAGTACTCCACACACGACCGGATCTGTGCTTATAAAATGTAAGAAGTTGTCCCGGTGTGAAGTACTGCCGGACCTTTACAAGGACGCCAAGCTTGCTGGCGGCTGCTCTTGCTCTAGACTCAATGAATCGACTAAAGTTGAGGTTCGAGGAAATCTCTATCCCTAGCAAACAGAAGTCGATCACTGTATTCCAAAGATACATTCCGGAAAGTAGGAGCCAAGGGGAAAGGGCTCCATTTGGCGGTGAATAAACACGTCTGCCATTTGGTGGCGTTGAATTTAACAAGTTTGGTATTGCCCTATACGGAGACTGTCTCTAGCTTGTCATTCAAACGCTGCACCATGACTTCTCTTTCAACCTGTACTTGATGTTTACTGGCCCGAGTACTCGGCAGATATCTTTCTACAACTGTGCTGTCGTCTGCGTACCCGGCTTACCGGGCTTTAGCAGATCGTTAATGTGCAGCAGGAAGAGAGTTGCAGAAAGAACGGACCCCTGAGGAACTCCGGCATTTATTGTTAAGGGCTCCGATGAGCACTCGTCAACAACCACTCGGATAGTTCTTAGATTCAGGAAGTCCGTTACCCAGCCGATCAGACCAGGAGATATACCGTACGCTGAAAGCTTGCTTAAAAGGCAAATGCCAGACCCTGTCAAATGCCTTCGAGACGTCTAGAGAGACGGCGACCGCTTTTCCATTCTTCTCTTAGGCCTCGCCTAAAACGTGTGTAGCATACACTAGAAGGTCCCCAGTGGACCTATTTCGGCGAAACCCGTACTGTCGGTCACTGAGGACATCGTTACCTTCTAGGTATGCTAAAAGGAGCGAGTTCAATACACGCTCCATAATCTCGCAGAGTATGGAGGTGATTGAAATCGGTCTGTAATTGGCAGGATCGGCACGGCTACCTTTTTTGGGCACTGAAATTTACTATTGTGACTAGTACTGTGTTAGTGTGTGTACTGTGGAGTTCCTTGTCGGGTCTTCATTGACCTTCAGATCCTTGCCATAAACTTGACGGTTCACAAAAGTGTAGTAAGCATTATAATTTTTAAAATGCTTTAGGTTTCCCTTTAAATTGCTTAGATGTTAGAAATATCATAAAAATAATATAATCTTTGAGTTATTACTTATGATCCAAACAATTTATCAAGTAAGCTATTGTATCATATTAATTATTATATAATGTAATTATATCATTGACGATGATTAAAAAAAAGACATGACAAGCCCGCTGAGTTTCTTTCGCTAGCTCTTCTCAGGTCAGTGGCAATTAATTTTCCGAGCTGGTGATAGCTTTGACAATGAAAAAATGTTTTGTAAAACTTACTTTCAATAAAGATTTTTGATTTTGATGTTAAATTATTTGTATTTAGTTCATACTGGTATCATTTGAGCACTTTAAAATTATTAAACGGCTAATTTTTAATGTCAAAACAAGCTGTACATGAATAAAATAATATAGCATGAATGTAAGTGACAGAAATATACTTATA
The DNA here is from genome assembly GCA_963555665.1 of Dircenna loreta. Taxonomy (NCBI): domain Eukaryota; kingdom Metazoa; phylum Arthropoda; class Insecta; order Lepidoptera; family Nymphalidae; genus Dircenna; species Dircenna loreta. The sequence continues at coordinate 13,055,578 of OY743088.1, read as the reverse complement.
ATCTTATAATTATTGGTACATTTCCAATATTTATATTAGGTCAACAACTATATATAAATTTTAAACTGTACTTTATAACTTTATAATCTGAGCTGATTATAGTCTAATTTAATATAATAATACAAAACAAAGAAAACTCATAATAAATATTATCTAAATATTATTTGTTCGAGAAACTTATGAGTTTAAAAAATGGTACCGCCACTTTTTTATTCCAATTCCGACCAGTCAGAAAGACTTTAAAAAATAAATCCCTGGCACGAAATACGGTTGTAATGAAATGAAAAAAGGTGAGTAAAAAACTCATGTTATTACGTAAGTGTCAAAAGCTGCCACAAAAGTTACAGAATTGATTAAAAGTTGACGTAATAAAATTTTAGCTTTGACGTTTTACCAAGTTAAGATAATTATTTTGGGACTTAGGGACTATTATTAATGTTGAATTTCTTTTATATAAACTGTATAACGGATATTTTGGAAATAGTTTTGTTAGTTATGTTTAATATTTTTTTTGTGGCAATACATATTGAGTATTAATTTCTATGTCAGTAAAATTTTATCCACCTATTTAATCCACTTAAAATTATTTCAAAGTAATGATACGTGTGTCAATAGCACAAGGAGCTTTCATTGAAGCTTTCAATAGATATTCGATCTTGGGTATATGCCTTGAACGCTGAATAACTTTGTATACATTAATATATTAAAATATACATATACTGTAATAATATTCTAAATTAACATCCTCTCTGGAATAATTTGTAATAATGGCAAGAGATACGTTGGTCTGTTACTAGTTTTCTCCGTAAGTTAATATTATAAGCAAAATTAATTGTTACGATGGCTTTCCCTTCCATATCACAGAAAGAGTGATTAGTACTGAATTATTCTTATATCAAGTAAATTCTTATTAGTTATGAAATTACATATTTGTGCTGTTTTGTAGTCACACTGGTGGCCAATGGAATAATTTTGTCAAAATATTAATGGACTTAACAAACCACTTGTTATTGCTTCATTTTTTGAAAAAACGGCCAACAAATATATAAATATATATTCGGACACATCCACATAACACAATTCAAGCCAAAACTACGAAAAGCTTGTATTATGGTCAATAGATAATTGATAAACGTACATAGTATTTATCCTTTTTGTAAATGCGTATGCATTTACTTTACACTGTCTTTACAAGTCTTATTAATAAATACTTTCTAGACTGGGAATCGAACCCACGATACAAATACGACGGCACAATAGACAAAGTAACGACTACTGCGCCAATTAGTCGACTTCTGCGCCAATCAAATGAAAGTAGCGAATACTGCGCCAATAAAATGAAACAATAATGGATGCAATATATTTTAACTTTCAAAGAAGATGCAGCCGGCAATCTGCCGCTGCTATATGGGAACGTCCCCGTTATGATTAACCGCAATGTATGGAACTTAATTTTAATACATTGACTGTTGTAATATTTGTTATTTTTTTTTCTAAATAAATATTAAAGTATAATTTAATTTATGAAAATATTCAAAATATTTTTATTTTAAAAGCTTTATAAATAAAATCTTTGAAAATCGATTCTCAAAGAAAATATATTAATTTTCCCGCCATGTAATAGGTACATTCCTTCAGAGAGCGGGTAATAAATTGCACCGTCTATCAAACGGTGCAGCCGATATAAATCACGGATTTCGCATACGCAAGCTCTGAGGAAATGCATTATCTAAAATAGGGGTATTTATAGGCTTTATTGCATATATATTTTTAAAACCTCAAACTTCAAGATGAAAGCAGATTAAATATGTTAAGAATATATTTATTTAATGATATGGGTTTCATATTTTATTATAACTATATTAGAATCGTTTAATATTCAGTGTTTTTTTTTTTATTTACAATATAATTAGTAAGCACAAAAATTTGATAGTTCGTTATACTCTGTTGGAAGCACATAAGGAAAAAGTAATAATGAAAATTGTTTAAGGATTTCTATTAACTAATAGACTTAATTTCATTAACAAATAATAGTAATTGAAATGACCTTTTAACACTTTCATTTTATACAATTTTGACTATTTATGAGAGTGTCGAAAAAAAAGCTATGTCAAAGACAAGAAGGACAACGTAATTAAACCTTATTCTCTGAGAGTTTTCTAATGTTAATGGTTGAAACCTAATTGTCTCTAAAGCATTTAACTTACAATGAATTTTCACCAGTAATTTATATGATATAAGGTTGATATTTCAGTGTGTAGTAATTTGTTTGATGAATGCAAGTATTCAAACAACAAGCTCGACTGAATTGTAATTAATACAATTGATTAAAGTTGTAAGTGGTAAAGAACAATGAGCCATGATGGGAGGCTTTTAAAATTTTACCAATAATTGCCATTGCCTGTATCAAGGTTATGATTTCAGAGCTTATCGTTTAGCGGTTTTGATGTTATTCATTCTTAATTAATTTATTTATCATTTCACGTTAAGATAAATGCATGTATGTAAGTATGTCAGTATGACGTGATTATGACTCTCTATTATTTCGTTTTTGTTGTATGATATGATATCTTAATCAGTTTAATTTATTTATGTTATTGTTTAGTACACAAATAATATGCTTTAATTAGCCAACGTTTTTACACAACATTTATTGACACAGATTTCTTCTTCTTCTTCTTCTCTGTTGGACAATCTCTTCGGATATGACCGACTCCTTGACAACCGTAGCACTTGAATGTAGGCTTCTTTCCTTTCTGGGTGGACTTAACATCATCTTTGGCCTGTTTACCACCGTGTTGACTTCCACTTGCACCTTTGGATTGAAACTTCAACTTGGTTGCCATCAATGCCGATAAATTGTCCTCCTTTTCTTGCCGAAGCTTTCGTCTGTGCTCATCAGATGTCAAAACATTGATCAGGTTATCCAAAGTCTGTTGATCATCCGATCTGGCCCACCAGGCTTGTCTGAAACTTTCAAAACTATCAGGCAAAGTTTCCAGCAACTTGACCATCAACGCTGACTCATCGGGCTTGACTTTCAACTGCTGCATACGAAGAATCAATCCTTCAAACTTAGCTATATGGCTTACCATATCGTCTGCTAAATTCATGTCGAAACTGAAAAACTCAGTTTGCACTGAATGAACAGCTTGCTTGGTTTGTTGTTCATAAATACCGTGCAGTTTGGTCCACATCTGATGAGCGGTTTCACAGGCGACGATGAGGGTCATCACACTCGTATCAATTGTCTTGATAATATTTTGACAAGCTGCGCGATCTGCCTTATCCCAAATTTTCATCGCTGCTGTGTGAGCCGCAATTTGACCCGCCGTAGCATCAGCCACGAGCACCGGTTTAACTAACTCACCGATACTCACTTCATAGGCCCCATCAGTTGCACGCAATAAATTACGTACCATGAATTTCCAAATATTCCAGTTCTCCGAACCCTTCAACTTCTCAATACCTTGAAATTCCATGATTGTCAGTCACCAAAATTCCAGCAACTATCACCACCAGGTTACTTGACGAAATTGTTCCGGAAAACACTATTTGATTCTCTCAATCTTCGTTGAAAACGTTGGTCCAATCAAATCGAACCACGCTCTGCTACCATGTTATTGTTTAGTACACAAATAATATGCTTTAATTAGCCAACGTTTTTACACAACATTTATTGACACAGATTGACTGAGTTGAGTTCTGCTGAAGAAATCGAAGACAACGTTGAACTCCCGGAGTCTCCAAGATTCCTGAACTTACCTGAAGCTGTGAACGTGCCTGGAGTCCCGAATCTTGTGTCGCCAGTAAATGATCAAGATGTTGCTGCTGAACCGCGAATTGAAGAGTTTGATGAAACCCCTAAAGCTATAAAAGAGACCACTCAACGGTGTCTTCGAGATAGAAGAACTCTTCAGAAACTTAAAAGATTAACTGAGATGTATCTTGCTGAGTTGGACGAACCTCGAGACTACAAAGAAGCCATGGCGTCGGCTGATCACGTGCACTGGGAAGCTGCGATGAAAGAAGAAATGTCTTCGCTGGAAGAAAATTCAACTTGGATTTTATCGAAGTTACCAGCAGGGAGGAAGACAGTCGCCAATCGTTGGGTCTTTCGCATTAAACGAGATGCAGAAGGGAAGATCAGTCGTTACAAAGCTCGACTGGTTGCAAAGGGATATAGTCAACGGAAAGGTATTGATTATAACGAAACTTTCAGTCCCGTAGCTCGTTTCGATACCATCAGAGCAATTTTGAGTATTGCTGCCAAGGAGCATCTGAAGTTGGCCCAATTTGATGTCAAAACCGCATTTTTGAACGGTATTTTGACCGAAGAACTCTACATGGATCAACCTGAAGGTTTTGAAGATGGTTCCGGATTCGTGTGCAAGCTGATTAGAAGTCTCTACGGATTGAAACAATCACCAAGGTGCTGGAACAACCGTTTCAAGGATTTTCTACTCAAGTTCGGTCTTGTGCAGAGCGGAGCTGATCCATGTCTTTTTTATCATATTTCTGGTGAAGACAAACTGATTGTTGTCCTGTACGTGGATGATGGCTTGGTTGCTGCAACGAAAGAAAGTGTTATTCAAGAGTTCCTGAAGAAGATGGAGATGGAATTCAAGATCACCCATGAACCGCTTGGATGCTTTCTAAACATGCTCATTGAACGTGGGGAAGATGGTTCGATTCGCTTGAGTCAGAAGATGTATGCGGAAAGTCTTCTTCAGAAGTTCAACATGGCAGAAGCGAACGCAGTCTCCACGCCTATCGACAAGTACGTGCAAGAGGAAGAGAAAACTGGCTTGGGCACATCTGCTCCTTATCGTGAAGCTGTGGGGTGTTTGATGTACCTAGCTGTAGCTACTCGTCCCGACATCGCGTTTGCTGTTAGTTACGCGTCGCAGTTTCTGGAAAATCCGGAAGAAATTCACTGGTTGCTGGTCAAGAGGATTCTGAGGTACATTAAAGGGTCTAGTTCGGTTGGCATCAAGTACGAGGCAGGTTCCGGAGGTAGTAACTTGAAGGCCTACAGTGATGCTGATTATGCTAGTCAATCAGACACACGTCGGTCGGTCAGTGGGATAGTCTTCATGCACAGTGGAGGACCAATATCTTGGGCCAGCAGGCGTCAAGAGTGTGTGTCCTTATCTACAACTGAGGCTGAGTATGTCGCTGCCAGTGAAGCTGCCAGGGAATCGGTTTGGTTGGCTCGACTGTTTGCAGAAGTTTCTCCGCTCGACGACATCCCGGTTCTTTATGTAGACAACCAAAGCGCGATCAAGTTGGCAAAGAATCACGAGTTCCACAAGAGGACCAAGCACATTGAAGTGAGGTACCATTTTATTCGAAAGGAACTGCAGGATGGAAGGTTGAACATTCAACATGTTTCAAGTAATCAACAACTCGCTGACATCCTGACAAAGCCGCTGCCACGCACGAGAGTCGCTGAATTACGTTCTGCTCTGGGAATGAGCTAAATTGTTTTCAAATTTGTTTACGTCTTTTATATGAATTGAAATATCTAATGTTTTAGAGGAAGTATTGATGTAAAACCTTAGTATTTTCAAATTCAAACTTTATGTTCCATTAACCTAATGTCAACTGTCACTTGGTTAACTCAGTCAATCTGTGTCAATAAATGTTGTGTAAAAACGTTGGCTAATTAAAGCATATTATTTGTGTACTAAACAATAACAATTTAAATACATATTTACAGACATGAATCAGATTCCTTTTACTGAAACCTGTAATTGGATGAAATATTATACTAGTATCAAACAACAATCGGAATTATATTATTAATTGATTCACAATATTTTGTGTATGGTTTGGTTTGTTGTTACTTAGATGAATTTCAGAATGTGTTACTAAAATCTTCTTACTTATGGCTAAAGAATAATAATAAAGTAGTGTCATTTATTAATAGTGACGTTGTAGTCATATAAAATATTTTATAATTTAATATTAGTACAGAAAATATATAGTTTATCGAGAAGAAATAATACAACGTCATTTTTAATAATTTATTAATATATATATTTGTTAATCTTCTATTAGATAACGCAGTAAACATTAGATGCAATGTATTTACACTGCAGTTGATTATATAACATTTAATAGACTGTCCTAAAGTAAACCCAGTCCAACTGTCGGTGTCCTATGTCAGCAAACGTACTTAGAATTGAATCAATCGAATGGCGCTATGACAATCAAAATTATATTTATTTACTCGTAATATTAAGTGACTTTTTATATAAGTTTTTATTGATGTAAGGATAAATTTAAATAATTGCACTCAAAATTTAAAACAGTTTGGTGAATTTTATTAATCTTTTTTTTTTTTGGTTGAAGATTACTCGTAAATGTATTTTTTTTATAAATATCAATATCATAATAATAACACCACTGATTTTTACTGCACCGTTTATTTTTAGAGCCACATCCGTGATCTGACTTATCTTACATTAGATCACTTACCTAATACGGTTAGTTTTGATGCCCTTGGGAGTTAGAAACGGATAAGCCGAATTGAATACATGATAGTATGGAATAACTGATTGATTATATTATGAAAAAAATAATTCCCCTGTGACTATAAGATATTTCCATTTCTTTTCAATCCATCCGTTGAGATCCATTTGAATAATATTATGCCGTTGTTGGAGGACTGGCTAGTAAAAAAAAAATAGAGAGGAGAGAGAGGCTGTATACGGCGGTATGATCGCGTCGGCTTTTCATTATTAGTCGGGACTTATTGCGTAGCGGACCTCTTGTGAAATTTCGATCGGAATTTAATATTGTATCGAATCTGACAATTGTTGTTGTTTTATAAATTATTTGTGTAAATATTAAATTCAGTTTAGGTTTTTTTTTTTTTAAAGTGAAACCACTCCTTACCATATTTATTGTTACATCTGATTTATTCGTTTTTATTATATATTTTTTTATTTCAAATAGGTATGCCTATTGTATGTTGTTGTAATGTATGCATTGATCAGAATTTCCGTAGATACTTTTTTATATGCACTAACTTAAATTTTCAGTATTTATGTCACAATATAATATACTTATAACACTTAAATAGATAAAGTATTATTAATAATGTAACTGTAATAAAATGTTTTGTTACAGAGCTACGATTTGCAACTTTAGAAAGCCCGACGTTGCACTTTGGGAACGCCTAACGCCTTGGTTCAGACGGAAAAAGAGAAAACCAGCCATTGGGCCAACATTTTTGCTTCAAACTCCACTTTGAATGATCATGAAAACACATCGCATTGTATCCGGCGGTGTCAAAACTGAATCTGCAGTTTTGCGAGCAGTGCTTTATGGTCAAAGGCACACGCTGTATAAAGCACAGGTCTACGTACTATTAAAACGAGGAATGAATATCCGTCACTGATTTTTTCTGGTCATAACAACATGAGTACCTTTATAGAAGCACCTAGTTCGTTTTCAAACATCTAGAACGTTCTTCTTCTTCACGCGTTGAAAGAACTGTGATCACTTTCCATCAGCTGATTCAAATATTTGTTTGCTCTCCTAAATTATTAAAAAAGTAGTTTATAACGTGCAGTATTTTTTTTAAGAATTCAACTATTTTAAAAAAAGCAAACAAAAATATTCATGACATGGCTTCATATACCATTAATAAATGTAGCGTCATTGGAGAAAGCCTGGATAGAGCGCGGTATTATTTGATCTAAGCTAAAAATAATTAAAAATGTTTTGAGAATATAATTAATTAAATACTCTGTTCCGTTCCGTTCTGCTTATATTCCTAATAAGCAAAATATACTTACGTTTAATAAAATCATAATTAAATTATAGCTTTAAACTAATTTATGTTAGTTTTTGACTGATGTGGTTTTTCTATTTGGAGAAAATATTCATTAGAATGTTTTGAACTTACAGCATTTTCAACTCTACTTAATATCTACTTTTAGTAAATAAAATTTTAAGGTTTTCTATGTATAAAGTTAAGTTATTAAGTTCTATTACTAAGAGATTACTTAAGCTTAAAATATGTATAGAGTCAGTTAGTGTAAGTATGCCTGTATTCGTTTAAATAAATGCTTGAATAGTCAATTCAAACAAAAAAAAAAAAGAATAATTAAAAAAAATATTACAATAATATATTCTTTATTGCAACTACGAATTTATAAATGAGTAACATAAAAAAAACAATAACAATGAAGTAAAAAAAATATTTTAGGTTGTATGCCTAAAATGTTTATAAAGCGGTCTTATCGCTAAGTAGCGATCTATAAAAACAATCTTGAGATGATAAGATTGAAGTAAGGTAAACAGAAGAGTATTGCATATATAAAATAAAAATAAACAAAAATATATTTTTTAAAAATTTAAAAAATTTAAAACCGCTTAGTATAAAGGAGATAAAATAAAAATATTCCGTTGAGGACTATATAAGATAAAAGATTAAAAATAACAATAATTTATAACGGATTCCAATGATATATCTCATAATCTAGTAAAAATTTAAAGAATTCAAAGGACATTTATTAAAAAAAATGTTGGAAATAAGTATCGAAATGAAATAGTACCTTAATCTATCCTTACAGTGGTTTTGACTTTGTACTATAAAAAATCTTATAGAAACGCTTAACTTTTTTGAATTGCTTCTTCATATTTTTTGGACGATTACTAACTTTTTCTGCATGTTGCTTAAAAACTTACTGTTCTTTTATATTCAAGTGTTTTCATAATTTTAATAAATTATGTATGATTAAATAATAAATTTATTACATCAGCTTCTTGGACTTTGAAAGAAGTGCACATTTTACAGAACTGAGATATTTTATCAAGTATATTGAAACCAATATGTTAAGAAATGCCTGGCTGTATGTGACCTTGATTTCAACCCAAAGTTATAGACTCTTGTAGCTAGGTATACAAGAAAAAATGTATACTATATTAGAAATAATACATACACTTACCAAAAATTGATATACACAATTTTTATGATAAATGACACACAAAAACAACGAATTGGATGAAAAAGGATCAAAAATGTTTATCCCTGAGAATTTATAAAAACATTGTTTTTATTAAACAGTTTCCACAGTAAACGTTTAAAATTTCTGGCTGAGAAAAGTGGGTATTAGGGAACAATTCCCAAGCCATATATTGCAATATGCCGGCGTCTTTCTGAAGGATTTAGTGATTACTGTGAGATCTAGTCCTTAGTTATGACTATAACAGTGCTCGCTGGTATGAAATATTTTATTAAAAGACAATACAAATATCAGAGTAGTATTGTGTAGATTAAACAAAATGTTCAGTAATTTTACGTAGCACTATAAAAATTGATCATAAAATATCGTTGTTTACGTTTATACGTGTGATAGTTGGTTCGCGGTAACTCGACAAATAAGCTTACGGTCCGAGCTGGGATATCGTTTGTCATACAATTAGGTACCTGGGCGCTGCCTTGTTAGTTGTTTACCTAGAGGTAGGTTTACTGAATGTGATATTTTATTATGAATTTATATATTCACAGAAGTAATAAAGTATACATCAATTAAATATCCTACACATATCGATAGTATAGACATAGTACTTCAAAATTAGTTTAACTAAAATAAAACATCAGTAAGGTTTACTTTATAAGGAGTAAGTAAGTAATTGTGTTTAAACACTCTTCCAATAAAAAGATGAAGAAAGATAACTAGAATATGTATATATATATATATATATATAAATCTCCTGAGACATCTTGCGTCCTTCCAAACTACCACCCTACGGCGTCTACTGAATTTAACAATATCTTAAATGTTTTCAATGCATATATATGTTCAATTGAACCGCAGGATATCATGAATCAACTCGATATCCCATTTAAATATAGTACGTTGATATTCGATTTCAGATATTTCCTGCTAAATTAGCGCGTCCGTTCACTCTTAAACTTTTCTAGCACATTGAATATTACCGTATACCTTCTGTACCCTGCATGCATTTTCCTGACTCCATCCAAACTTATGTTTAAATCAATTCTACAGGTATTCATATATTTCAATGACTTTACTTACTAAATTACATCCATCTAATATTGAATTCAAAGTGATTCCGAATACTTTTCTTTTATTATTTATCCGGCTTACTATCCAAACAATTAAGTATTGTTGTTTTCCAACTTACTGAGACTACCATTCAGTAATAGTCTGGTCAAGTTAGCATCAAAAATAGGGCTAAGGGAGGTTGAAGGAAGACGAGATAATAGTACTTGTTTCTTTTTTTACGTCTTCTTGCAAAAGATAAATATCGAAACTTATCTAAGCACGTCATTTTTTTTGGAGCTCCGTAAATTGAAAGAAGAAAGCGAGTTCCGTTGGTGATACAGCTTGTGGAGTAGAGGAGGTACTTTATATTATCGTTCTGTAACGTATATAACGGTGATTGACTTGCATATTATGAAGAATACAACTTTTTCAACATTTTGCATCGCTGTATCTCCAAAATGGTGATTCTTAGGAAAAAAGTGTAGGAACAATTTTTATAGATGATTGCATGATAAATAATTTTTGTCTCACCTATTTTTATTATAAAACTTATCGTTTAGCTGGAAAACTTAAAAAAACGATTTTTGCAACATTTGACCTTGATTAATTTTTTCCGCACTTCGGATTGAAGTGGAAAATTGACAAATTGTGTATAATAGGGCTCCCAATATTCATGCCAATTGAAACGTACTGTACGTACTGTAGGTACTATCGAACTGTAAGTTATGATTAGTAACATTAGGAAAAACGCTACACCATCACGTAGTTGGAAATAATTAACCTTGTTGTCTAATATTAAAAAACTTTTTATTCTGTACGGAAAATGGATATGATATATGAGAGCTAGAGCTAGAACTCTACGTCTATGTTCGAGGCTATGAAGATTGTATTCCACCAGTTCAGGGTCACCAATTAGCCTCTTTGCACACCTCTCAATTGTATTTAGAGCAGCAAGATGACTTTTTGCGACACCAGCGATTAAATGGCCACAGTACTCTACACACGATCGGATCTGTGCTTTATATAATGTTAGAAGTTGTCCTGGTGTGAAGTACTGCCGGACCTTTGCAAGAATGCCAAGCTTGCTGGCGGCTGCTCTTGCTCTAGACTCAATGAACCGCCCGACGACGACGACCGGCCCGACTCAATGAAAGGCCCGAGTACTCGGCAGGTATCTTTCCACCACTGTGCTGTCGTCTGCATACCCATGATACCGGGTTTGAGCAGATCGTTAATATACAGTAGGAAGAGAGTTGCAGAAAGAACGGACCCCTGAGGAACTCCGGCATTTATTGTTAAGGGCTCCGATGAGCACCCATCAACAACCACTCGGATAGTTCTTAGATTCAGGAAGTCCGTTACCTAGCCGATCAGACCAGGAGATATACCGTACGCTGAAAGCTTGCTTAAAAGGCCCGCATGCCAGACCCTGTCAAATGCCTTCAAGACGTCTAGAGACACGGCGACCGCTTCTCCATTCCTCTCTAAGGCCTCGCCTAAAATGTGTGTAGCATAAACTAGAAGGTCCCCAGTGGACCTATTTCGGCGAAACCCGTACTGTCGGTCACTGAGGAGATCGTTACCTTCTAGGTATGCTAAAAGGCGCGAGTTCAATACACGCTCCATAATCTTGCAGAATATGGAGGTGATTGAAATCGGTCTGTAATTGGCAGGATCGGCACGGCTACCTTTTTTGGGCACTGGCTGCACGTTAGCAAGCTGCCAGGATTTGGGCACTATTCCAGTCCTGAAAGAGAGGCGATATAGACGTGTTAATACTGAATGTGGACTTTTGCAACATCCGGGGACTTCACTCCAACTTAAACGCCGTCCACTATCATCTTGAGACGGCGCAGCCGGCCTTGTTGTTTTTGACGGAGACGCAGATATCTCAACCTAGCGACACAGCGTACCTATCATACCCCGGGTATAAACTTGAACATCATTTTATACCACACGCCGGGGTATCTGTGTTCGTAAGGGAGGATATCTGATACCGTCGCCTTCAGTTTTTTGAAGGTCGGGACCTGTCTTTACTTTGGCTGCGCGTCGACATGTACGATCGTGTCAGAGTCTACGCGTGCCTCTACAGGTCCCATAGTGGTAATGCAGAAACGGAGCAACTCTTGGGCCATGTCCAGGCGAAGATTGACGACCTGCTTTCACAGGTTCCCTCCGCTGAAGTCATAGTCCTTGGGGACTTCAACGCGCACAATACCGACTGGCTAGGGTCACGTGCCACTGACTACGCGGGGAGATCTGTTTTTAACTTTGCTCTGGCAAATGGTCTGTCCCAATTGGTTCAGACGCACACTCGTCTACCAGACGTGGACAGCCACATGCCCTCTTTGTTGGATCTTCTGCTGACTACACATCCCGGAAAGTACCAGGTCATTGTCGAGGCCCCTCTAGGGTCCTCTGATCATTGCCTGGTACGGAGTGTGGTGCCAATCCAACGTCCGGCTCGCACAAGACCCGCGACCCGACACGTCTGGTACTACAAGTCAGCGGATTGGGATGGACTGCGGTCCTTTTTTGCGTCCTACCCATGGGGGCCGATTTGTTTCCCTTCCAATGATCCCAGTGACTGCGCTGCGGCTGTAGCTGAAGTGATACTACAGGGCATGGAACTTTTTGTGCCAAGCTCTGTGGTACCACTTGGTGGCAGATCGCGGCCTTGGTTTGATGCGTCTGTAAGGGCTGCAGCAGCCGGCAAACGGCAGGCGTATCGTGCTTGGGCTAATGCGTTAGTCACCAAGGATCCGAACTCTAGAGATCTGAAGAGGAAATATAATCTTGCCTCCAGATTCTTCAAACGGCAAATAGCTAGAGCAAAGTTCAAGCATGTCGTCAAAATCGGGGAACAGCTGGCAAAGTACCCACCTGGCACGCGCAAATTTTGGGCGCTATCCAAGGCCAGTCTGGGCAATTTTTGCCAGCCGTCCCTACCGCCATTGCACACGGGGAATGACTCTCTGGCCCACACGGTAAAAGAGAAAGCCGATCTCTTGGGCACTCTTTTTGCCTCAAACTCGACTTTGAACGACCAAGGGAAGACACCGCCTACCATCCAGCGGTGTCAGAGCTCTATGCCGGAAATAATTTTCAGGCAAAAAATATACGACAGTCTCTGTTTTCCTTGGATGTTCATAAGTCGAGTGGGCCGGATGGGATTTCCCCATTGGTGCTACGAACATGCGCTCCTGAGTTGACTCCAGTGCTAACGCGTCTATTTCGGTACTCCTATATAAAAGGCGTAGTCCCGGTCTCATGGAAGAGCGCCTTTGTCCATCCGATCCCTAAAAAAGGGGATAGCTCAGACCCAGCTAACTACAGACCTATCGCCATCACCTCTCTACTCTCCAAAGTCATGGAGAACATCATCAACCGACAGCTCCTGACGTACCTCGAGGATCACCAGTTGATCAATGACCGGCAATATGGCTTCCGCCATGGCCGATCGGCTGGTGATCTTCTTTCATATCTTACGCATCGTTGGGCTGCGGTTGTTGAGAGCAAGGGAGAGGGTCTGGCAGTTAGTCTGGATATAGCGAAAGCCTTCGATCGTGTATGGCACAAGGGGCTTCTTTCGAAGCTTCCTTCCTATGGGCTTCCCGAGAGTTTGTGCAAGTGGATTACCAGCTTTCTCACTGGGCGGAGCATACAGGTCGTTCTCGACGGTTTTTGCTCGGACCCCAAGCCCGTGAACGCAGGTGTACCCCAAGGCTGCGTGCTATCCCCAACCCTGTTCCTCTTGCATATCAATGATATGTTGGATATTTCCAACTTACATTGTTATGCGGATGACAGCACTGGGGATGTGGTATATTCCGTCCGTGCAGGTCTCTCTCGGGAAAACGTCGACGAGTGCCGAAAGAAACTTGTGTCTTCTGTAGAGACATCCTTGGGGATGGTCTCAGAGTGGGGTGAACTGAACCTCGTTCAGTTTAATCCCCAAAAGACACAGGTTTGCGCGTTTACCACTAAAAAAACCCCAATTGTCGTATCGCCGCTCTTCGAAAGCACACCCCTCAACGCCTCGCCAAGTATCAGTATACTGGGCCTCGACATTTCGAGCGACTGTCAGTTTCGTGGTCATCTGGAGAGCAAGGCCAAACTTGCCTCGATGAAATTGGGTGTAATCAATAGAGCGAGGCAGTATTTCAATCCTGGCCAAAGACTTGCGCTCTATAAGGCGCAGGTCCGACCACATATGGAATACTGCTCTCATCTCTGGTCCGGTTCACCCCAATATCAGCTTCTACCTTTTGACCGCGTACAGCGGAGAGCCGTTCGAATTGTCGGGGACCCAGTGCTCTGTGAACGGCTGGACTCTTTGGCATTGCGTAGAGACGTGGCTTCTTTGTGCGTTTTCTATCGCATTTACAACGGGGAGTGCTCCGAAGAGCTTTTTGATCTGATGCCCGCCGCCGAATTTCACCACCGCACAGCACGACATCGCCTGCAATACCATCCTTACCACCTGGATGCGTGGCGATCCTCTACTGTGCGGTTTTCAAGAACATTTTTTCCTCGTACCACAAAGATGTGGAATGGACTTCCTTCGGCGGTGTTTCCAGATCGATACGATATGGGTACCTTCAAAAAAGGCGTTTATACCCACCTCCAAGGCCGGCAACGCTCTTGTGAGTCCTCGGATGTTGCAAGAGTTCGTGGGCGGCGGTGATCACTTCACACCTGTGATCCGCACGCTCGTTTGCCCTCTTATAACATAAAAAAAAAAAAAAAAAAAGCTTGGTTAAAAGCTCTCTTCTTGGAACTCACATCCGGAGCTTTGTGGTTTCTAGCATCAACCCAAGTATCATATGCCAAATGTTTTTACTTTTGAGCATGTCCACATTCGGCATTGAACCATGCTTTGCCACCGATAGGTACATCAGCAAAATTTATGAAATACTCCATTGCCTGATGTACCACATCAGTTATAGCATCCGCGCAACTCGACGGATCCTCAAACGAGAAGCAAACCTGCCGCCAAGGATAAGATGCAAAGAAGTGCCGCATCTCATCCCAATCTGCTGACTTGTATTTCCAAATTCGCCTAAAACCATGGAAGTCTAAGTCCGGCTGGGAATACGTTAATACAGATTTCACCAGACAGTGATCGGAGGTTCCCAAGGGGGCGGAAACCTCTACACGATACCAATGTGGATCAGTTGTCAGCAGTAGGTCCAGGCAGTTGGCTGTATGTGACTCCACGTCAGGCACCCTTGTCGCTTGCCTCACCAGCTGAAAGAGGTCCAAGGATAACGCAAAGTTCCGCGCCTCTCTTCCAGCATGGTCTGTCCTCTGGTATGGGAACAGCCAGTCCTGATGACAGGCATTAAAGTCCCCCAGAAAGACGAGCTGCGCTGAAGGGTGCCGATACAGAGCTATATCAGTAGCCTCACTGAGATACTCAAATAATCTGGTTGGCTCCTGATCACCGCTGTGCGGACGGTAAACACAGGAATACAGGATTTTTTGGTTTCCTGTGTCTACCAAAACCCTTAGGGAAGAAAAAGAGGCGTCTTCAAGGTGACGAAGGCGCTGGATAGAGAGGTCATTCCGCGCGTATACACAAACCCCGGCATGTGCGCGAAAATTGTACTCTAATGTGTGCCCAGGGTAAGCAAGGTACGCAGTGCTCAAAGGACATTGTATCTGCGTCAGAAAGAGTAAGTGCGGCTGCTCTGTCTCTAGGTGGTGATGGACAGCTTCCAGATTTGCGTGCAATCCTCGAATATAAGCGAGGTGCACTAGGAGTGAGGAGGAGTGCAACCGCTGAGTAAACTTACTTTTCTTTTTCTTACTTTTTATAAAAATTTGAATGGAGTGAATAGGATGGGAAATGGCAGTTGAACGAGGCTCTACGTATCGAACCCGACGTCGAAATTAGTGTTGTTATGCCAATGTAAGGCTAGTCTGGAGACTGCGGGTACGCCCGAACCCCTCCAAGGATCGCCATCGGGCCTCCTCATCTGGTCGCCAAGCAGCACGATGGAGCCACCCTGGGATTTTTCGCAGCTGGCGAGGCAGCCTTTCATCGGGAGCTAACCTACTACTTGGGCCCCCAACTATCAGCGGGCGGCCAGCGGAAAGCTGTCGCTTCGGATCTCGCTACCCTCCTCGACTAGGCACCCGACACAACAAACACCAACTCGACGACATAACTTCTCACCAACGCAACATAATTGTTCAGACCCATTTCCCATATACGGCTTCATCGAGCAACGTAACAACACGACAGAGTCGCTTTACGGTATGGCTTTGCCCGATGGGTGGTAACCTTGCCGGCGACCTGATGTTATGGTCTACCACCGAGAGATGCTAAAGCTAGCTAAATATTTTGTGAGATATGCTAGTGTAACACGTAAGTTAAATAAAAGCAATTAAGGTTCCGGAAATTTATAACAATTAAATACGTACGTCATTAGAAAATTCTAATTGATTTATATATCCTGGCTCGTTTTCTTTATTTTCATTTCTCGCTAAAAAAAAATTAATTTTAGTGTAACGTAAATTGTGTAAGTATTTGAAATTTTTTTTTTTTTCATTTATTACACTATTATTATTAATTTAGCAACGAAAGGTACCTTCTATTATTATTATAATAACATTCGTCTTCCGGATAATGGTCGTAAACGGCATATTTACAAATATTGCACCAAAAAAAAGAAGAGAGACCGAGCTGTTAAATGTCATCGCAGTTCAAAGTTAGAACAAAGTGTTCAACTAAAGTTTTAGTAGTATTAGTGCTCGCGAAACAATTAATTATTTTTTTACAAAATGAAATGAGTCGAACACCAAGGCCAACGCATATTATTTTCATAAAAATATTTAAAATCAATTCTTTTAAAAAAAGTGTCTATTTCAATTACAATCACCATTACTGGAGATTAAGTACACGAGCACACGAACTTCTGAAGTTATATAAACTGAGTTCGATTAAACAGACAGTGAATGTTGAGCATTATTAGGTAGGTAGAAATTATATATTATAAGTAATATATAATAATAAAAAAATATCAAGTTATTATTTTCATTGAGTTATAAGTAATTACAGTTTACCAATTTAAGAATCCTTTCACTTCTTTTCATTTTGTTTTATTTATAAAATGACTTAATAAATACGTTATAAATTCACTTCGGCTACTAATTCACCTCCTGCCGGCGATATCTGTTTACAAACATAAGACCTGAAAACTCTGCACCCCGCTTGGCCTCCACCCGTGCACCCCGAATGGGCCCCTCAGGCGTTGTTCATGTGCTCATTTTAAAATAACATAAAGGACGCAACATAATTGTCACGATGAACTTGTAAAAACTTTAATAATTAAGTATATAATGGGACGCACTGAAATCGGTACATTTGAAGAAAAATATACGTTGTAAAATATACGCCGAAAAATAGCTCCCTCCAAATTTCGCGCGGCCGATGGCTGAACTACGAAATACGCTAAAAAGCATTTTAGTGATGAAATTAAGTCCATGCCAATTTTTCGCCCATACATTCTACTCATAAAAAGAGACCGTTGGACCAAATATCGGGGCTGGTTAATCTTGCGTCCGTATATCGGACGCATCAAGTCGGTCGGACGCACTATCATTGGTAAAAATCGCCATGTAGGACGCAATATTACCACCAAGTTGTATATATATATATATATATTCAAAAAAGTTAAGAGTATCATATATATATATATATATATATATATATATATGTCGGAGTAAGCCGGTCCGGTGTCTTTTAAAAACTATGACGTCAGGCACAGCTGACGTCATTATCTATTTTCCTTGATATTTTGGTGTTCCATAATAGAAATAAACCAATACAGTAAACTCAAACTTTATTTTAAGTAAAGTAATTTTACACAGTTGTTATCCGTATGAACAGTAACAAACGAATCGCTCCTTTCCCTTCCTTGTGCCTCGCTTTTATACACAGCATAGTCGAAGGAGTGGGTCAAATATCACTAATCACTTGTTTACAAAGTTTGAAACACCTGCACGATGACTTGCCGATTTTCATTAGTCGTACAATTCGTTGTTGCGCCGATACGGCCATTCTGACCGGCGGTGCGCGCTCTGCACCAGCCGTGTTCTTGAAAGCCCCTGGGTCATTGGTCGATATGCTGGGGTTCTTCCACCGATACGGCCATCTGAAAGGCGGTGCATACTCTGCACCTACCTGTTTTATAAATTTCGTACTCTGAAAGCAAATGAAACATTTTCTTTTGAGTAGGCATCTGTAAGCAATACAGCCCTTTCAAATAGTGTTAAATCAGTAGACAATGACACCTCTCGTGCACTGTCTTATAAACATAGGAAGATTTTGTGAGCACTAGTAACTGTAACTCGTAATGACCAGGTTATTAGTTGTTCTTTAAGGTTCTCGTAGATCTGTGGTAAGTACGTGTCTGCCACGGCTCCACAAGGCATCCCAACGGAATCTCAGGGTTCTCTTGTGGATACATCAAGGACCCGTGGTTAGCACTAGGGTAACACGTGGTTAGCTCAGAGGTACTACTCTCCAGATTATGGTGTGTACGTGTCTAGTTAAGGTTCCACATGGCATCCCAATGGTATCTTAGGGTTCTCTTAAGGATTCATCAAGGACCCATGGTAATAGCACAAGGGTAACACATAATTAGCTCAGAGGTACCACTCTTGTAGATACTAAGAGGTAATGTAATTGAATATTGACTCTCACAAGATCTTTGGCCTATGATTAATAATTAACAAAAGCGCAAGAATATTCCATTAGCAAAGTTAGCAGAATTATAATGTAAATAGTAGATTTTTAGCCAATCAACTTCACAAAGTCATCAGCCATAGTTCAATATTCATAAACATATTAGCGAAGTATAATGAGATTAAGTACAAAGAGATGACAATGCTCCGCGCATCATGCCACCGCTTATTTGATTTTCAATACAGTCACTCCACGTAAATCTGCATTGTTTAAGTTTTAGTACATAAAAGTGATGCTGTGGTCTAGGCGGTCTTGTGCGCCGTGGTCCACAGAGGCTCTAAAGGAAATGGGTCTAGGTCGATGGTGTGGTCTGGATCATTTAATATGATCGTGGTCCACACGGGAGCAAAGTGATGATGCTGTGGTCTAGGCGGTCTTGTGCGCCGTGGTCCACAGAGGCTCTAAAGGAAATGGATCTAGGTCGATGGTGTGGTCTGGATCATTTAATATGATCGTGGTCCACACGGGAGCAAAGTGATGATGCTGTGGTCTAGGCGGTCTTGTGCGCCGTGGTCCACAGAGGCTCTAAAGGAAATGGGTTGTAAGTGTGGGTAGCTATGAATTTTTGTTTGGATTGATTGTTAATCGTTTGACTATTGTTTGTTACTTCTTTGGTAATTGTTTATTCGTTAAATCCATGTTTTTAAATTTCTCGCCCATTAATTACCTTGTACTATAAATAATTATTGGAAAGTATGGACAATGAAATCTGTAACTCTTAACGGGTGACTTAACGTCGCAAATAATTTGTTCTAACACATTACGTAAGTCGTAACAAGAGAGCATACGGCAGCAGAATACAAATAAAAATATTACAACTCACCAGATAATAGCAATCACCTGCGAATACCCGCGATGTAATAGTTGTCGAAATGTACCAGGTAAGCCATTGCCTCCGCTTCTAGGGGCCACATGGCCCGAAGACGCACCGCCTACGCCTCCGTTGGTGCGATGATCACTCCAGGGAACATACCCGCTTTTGCCGCAACAAACAAACGGAAACAAACCTCTTGTTTGATTGTCTCGCGAACGTCAACGTCTAAGATAGCTTTATCGTTTTCTCAAGATAAAACCAATTTACTCGCCATCACTTGACGCGGCAATTTCTTCTACTTTGTCATCAATGGACTCATAAAACGAATAGTTTAAGCTTCCAAATATTCATCATTCTTCGGTTTGCCATTAATTACGCCAATGCACTAAAAAAAGAACAACTCATTAAATTATTTCCGTCATACCCACATGT
Source organism: Dircenna loreta (assembly GCA_963555665.1). Taxonomy (NCBI): domain Eukaryota; kingdom Metazoa; phylum Arthropoda; class Insecta; order Lepidoptera; family Nymphalidae; genus Dircenna; species Dircenna loreta. The sequence continues at coordinate 13,035,549 of OY743088.1, read as the reverse complement.
AAGATTTGTAAAAGTCGTGATGAGTCGCCGCCTTTGAGTGCCTCACTAGGAGCTTATTCAAGCTCAAACAACTTTATATGCTTCAGCTGTATTTCGAACATAGTGAGCCAATGAGCTTCAGATCCCACTTCTGATGTCGGAGTAAGCCGGTCCGGTGTCTTTTAAAAACTATGACGTCAGGCACAGCTGACGTCATTATCTATTTTCCTTGATATTTTGGTGTTCCATAATAGAAATAAACCAATACAGTAAACTCAAACTTTATTTTAAGTAAAGTAATTTTACACAGTTGTTATCCGTATGAACAGTAACAAACGAATCGCTCCTTTCCCTTCCTTGTGCCTCGCTTTTATACACAGCATAGTCGAAGGAGTGGGTCAAATATCACTAATCACTTGTTTACAAAGTTTGAAACACCTGCACGATGACTTGCCGATTTTCATTAGTCGTACAATTCGTTGTTGCGCCGATATATATGTTATTCAATTGTCAAAAACAACTAGGAAATATTAATTAATTTATAAAATAAGTTCTATACATAAACTTTGTATAAGTTAAGTTCCTGCCTTCAAAACCAACTTGTGAAATGTTTTTGCCGATACAAATAATGTCGGTAACACTAACGTACGTACGTCTACGCTTGTGCAATTGGACCTTTGTTTGATTGATTTGGTTCATTGCAAGAGTAGCTAATGTTTACCATAATTTAACAGAATATATTTTATTGAACTTAGCAGTTTTGGACATAAAAAAATACTATAAATCAAAATCAGATTACATGTGTCATTTGATAAAAGAGTTAAACTAAAGTGATCAGAAACAATTATAACTTTTTTTTTAAATATTATGTACGTATGTAAATATATTGATGGTATTAATATATGGATGGTAGCGTATAAAAATAACCTTCAAACCTATCACACATCTACAGGCAAGTCATCTCTACGTTATACACAGCATCAGTACTGCCTGACTTAATAATACACTCAACAACAATAAGTTTGTTAAATATGGACTAGTCATGTCGGTTCCGGAAAAAGAGCGATGGTCATATGAGTGCAATATTTAAAAACATAAAAATTCTGAATGAATAGGTATGAGAACAATGAATGGTATAAATTTTGCAAAGTAATATATTTTAGTACCATGGCAGCTAAAAAAGGCATTGTTACGTGATCAGCACGTGTCCGCAATAAATTATGTAGTGAAGAAAACGTATTCTGAGGTGAGGTTATCTGTATATTCAAGATTACATTCAGAAAAGTTGACTATAATATAGGTTACTTTGTAACGGGTGGGGTAGGAATGGATAACTGTACTTGGCATATTCATGAAATAGGTAATTAATATAGTGCTATGAGTCCAAAAGTTACAAATAGCAAATTTGTTCAAGCCCTACCTTCATGGGTCCTCGACAGTAACTTTTCAATGTTTTCAAAGGCGATAAAATATTGACACTTATACATCTTAGAAAATATAATGTACTGCCGGAAAAATTGCAAACAATGAATTTATAAAGCCATCTTCATAATAAAAATCTATCCAAATATTATAAAGACTTAACTTCTTTATTATGTCATCATGTCAGTCATGGTTCACGAAAGTTTATTTATAAACAATAGGTAACATTTTATTTATGTTTTTGAATGTTTGTATTGCTTTCACACAAAATCAACTAGACCGATTACATTTTTTTTACCCATTAGAAAACTGCATCATTACATACATAGGCTATTTTACATATAAAGATAAAGATCCCTAATAAAAATGCAAGAACCTGTGTGAAAAAGTAGTAGTCCAAAAAGTTAGTCATAAGAAAGTTGACATCGAGTACGCTGCGCAAACTATGGATGATAGAACAGAAAAATGTGCTACAGTATTATAGACCGTATCAATACCTACAATAAAATTCGCAACACCATATGTCCACCTATTGTAGCTATGCCACTATAACTAATTTTTACATTTTAAAATTCGGTAAAAGTGCCGACAATAATCAAACCATATTATTCATACCCTTGTTTTAATCCCATTAAATGATTAATAATATTTTATTAATAACAGTCTAAATACCTGTACAATACTTTTTAAAATATAAAAATCGGATATTCCATTCAAAAGATATAACAAATTAAAAAATGTGAATCTAAAGAAAATAATACTGCAATTATAAAATAATGCGGTGTGGTCGTCGCATAGCGTATCGGGTGACGCTGCGGGTAGGGAAAGAATTGGAGGAGGAGGATAGGGGGGGAAGGCATCGATATCTGTACTTTGTAAGTTTGTTACTTGAAGGTAATCTTCAAAGTAACTAATCCGAATCTAAAAACATCTTAACTAATATTTAGAAATAACTTTCACATTGGATCTAAGCTATATTATATTATACCCTTGAAATAAAAACAGGGCTTTTCATGGATTTTCAAGAAAAAGATCAATAAACAAGGAGTTTCTTATGAGCTCTGTATTTTAAAGTCCTCGCGGACGACGTCGCGGTCAACAGCTAATACTAGATATAATTAAAAAACCCTAAAAGTAGGCTCACTTAAACAAAATACAAACAAAACATATTATAAAACCCTAGAATATGCTAACAATGGGGAGGTTTGGCAATTACCAACTTGTTGACAATTCTAATTCCACATACGATACTTTACTGTAATTACTTAAAGGGTGCTGTTTATCGGCGTTCCTGGTTGAAAGTTTAGGCATTTTATAATAACTATTACGTATATTCAGTATAATATATCCCAATTTGTAATAAAAATGGATATATTATGAATCAAATTTTCGATTGTCTTTTATTTTAAGGATAAGATATCGGAATTTAGATAAAACACTGCAAATGTTTTGTTTTCTATCTTGCAACCTTGTATTTCCATTTTCTTGCATAATTGATATTATTAGCTGGATAAAATTTGCAAACAAGTTGGAAATTTATTTATAGCTCACTCACTTTTACGGTGAGGAGAAATCCAAGAGCTATGTATTGTTGTTGCAAAGTTTCTAATTTACAATTAAAAATACTTTGGTAGCAATTTTGTGGTTAACTTTGCAAATTGTTTTTAACAATGTTTTTTTTTATATATAATTAACGTTTACAATAATATCGTTTTGTGGAATGCACAGAATTTTAATTCAGTGTTAATAAATTAACCAAGCTCATTTGTTTGAAGTAATAAAAATAATAAAAATTGAAAACATCGGCTATACAGACGATGTTTTCAATTTTTAAACTATACAGTTCTGATCATTTTGTCTTACACGACTAAATCCCATCTAAAAAAATATATTTTTAATTTACTTCGATAACTTTTTAATTTAGACAACGTAATTCTAGTTTGATGAATAATACATTTTTTTGCACACAATGTTTCTATTATAAATACAAACATATTTCACGTAAAGAATATACTCTTAATATAAAAAGCAATTTTGAAATGATAAATTGACATTATTATTATTTTGAAAGATCCTTAATTTATACATTGTTGAAAATAAAAAAAAAACAAAGTGGGGTTTAAGGTTATTTATTGAACGTCAAAAAATAACATATTATATTATAAATTGAATAATGTTTGTCTCAGACTTACATTTTAGCTTATAAGAAAATAAAATTCTTCAACGAATCAAATGAATTCCTTGGAAAAAAATAAATTAAAATAATCAAAAAAGAACATTTTGTGTTTACTCTTTAGAAGTTTAATTAACCGAGATAGTATAATAAAAATTTAAAAATATATAATTATAATAAAAATATTTATAATATAAAATGTATTTTAATACAAAAAAAAAATATATATAACATAAAGTAAATAATAACTTTCGAACGGAATAGCAGAGTATATTATGCATCATGCATATGTATTATGCATCCTTTTTCCATTAACAAATATTTGTTTCAAGCACCAAAACTATTACCTTTATTTTATTGAAAACATTAATAAAATCGAAACAAATAAATTTCTTATGGTATAAGTAGGTATAAAAATCGTAGTCAAAACAAATATTAATACAAGAGTATGCAATAAAGTTCTTTATGCCATGCAGCTTATGTTTATGATAGAATTATAACTTGCAATAATAAACACGTTGGTTATTAAATTATAAATCATATAATATAACAATAATTATTGAACAATACTGTAATATTAGTATTATAAGTAGTATCTTAAAATCTAAGCTGAAAGCGCATTCAACTATTTTATATGGGCAGTTCATTTTATTTTCAATATAATACACTTACTTACTTACATTATGTTTCTTGTATAGCAACTTCATCAATTGTAAATACTGAATGTACTTACGGATAAGTAACAACTGACCACATGTAATTAACAATGCCTGTTTTTCTAATATTCTTGCTTAGTTTTAACTAACAAATTCATATGTATATAACATTTTTTTTATTCAAATCAGCTTTTTACACATTTTATGAATTGAAATGTATTATAATTTCATGCAACAATCTAAATAAGTCATAAAGTTAACTGTATCGACTAAGCATAACATTTATAATTTTATTATTAGCACAAAAAATAAAGGAAAATGTGCAAATAGTTAATTAAAAATTGTATTTATTAAAAAATATTTACACTAGTATAAACAATGTTTACCATTGACCATTAGAAAATATAGTTTTTTTTCTCAGTTGTAGACAGGTTATACTTTTTTTAGTTACTTAGATTAAGGGAGGTAATTTAAAACCTGGGCACGAAATTTTAAATCTAATTTGAGAAAGTCATTAAAGATAGCCTTGGGCTCCGCAACCCCTTTTAATATATATAAAAATGTGTATTTTATACAAACATTATAAACTACACACACACTATACACACACATACACACTACAAAACTAATTATAAAACTAGCTAGAACAACGTTATTATTTTATAAGGATTAACTAGCTTGTAAATAAATTAAAACTTAATTATCTACAACCTGTGTACCTGGAACTACAGTAAATAAAGTTTTATATCAAAATATATACAGTTACAAATAACAATTGATATACAGTACAATGATGGTATTCTACTTGATTTTTATTTGCAATTTATTAAATGATTTAGCGGTATTTTAAAATAATATCCAAAGATAAATTGTTAAATAATAATATACTGTCTATAAAAATATAGCAAATATGGATAATGATGTCTCTTTCCGGTTTCGAGCAAGATTCCCGTACCTTATAATCCACACAGACAAATTGGCGGGCAGCAACTAGTTTTGTATACGCAGGGAATTTATTTATGACTTGCTTTTTTTTACAGTGAAGTATGGGAATTCAATAGCCGTATACTGTAAAAGATATTATGAGGTTGCAACATTGAGAGTAATTTATATTATTGCTTATTTATAACGTATTGTTCAACATTCATTCGTTCAATATTGCTTTATTTATGTCTTTTTTATTTCTTCTTAAAATCTAGAAAATATTTTGTGATTCGTTCTGCCAAATTTTTTTTCAAAAGATAGAGATTGGTAATTGCTAATAATGTTTTTATTTAAAAGATTTTCCAAATAATTTCATTTATTAAGGCCTGATTAATAAGAAAGATTATTAAAAACTAGCTTTGCTATAAAAAAAATAAATTTGGTTAATATACTAACTATTAAAGTAAAGGAAGGTTTTATACTTACGTAAATTCTTTAAGGTACTAAATTAAATTTTAAAAAAAATGTAGTAAAAAGTCACTCCACATTAAAATATTATATTTGAAACTACTTCTTACAACTGGCCCAGTATTTCATGCACGTAAAAAATGGTTCTAAAAAAAAAATCCTGTTCCTTCCTTCGTTAATGTAACCATCCTACTACAGATACATATATCATTTAAGTAGATATTCGATAGGATGACTTCTGTGTTGTTTTTTTAATAATTTAGTTGAGTATACATTCCTCAAATAACTATTCCCTATTCGGAGAACTTCTGATATTTTGCCATCTATATATCCATAACTGCCGACTTCTTTGAAAAGAACGACATTTATCAAATATACTTCAGATACTCGAGGGATGTAGAAATATGATAAATGTATTACAGAACCAATACAACCAATCATCACTTTTACCTAATAGTCTATGGTCTTAGTTTTTACATAACAACAAAAAGTTCTTATGACGTGATAACGTTTTATAAATCTTTGAACACCGGCTGCAAACATGAAAAAGTATGACTCATTGTGAGGTTCCACCTGAGCTGCAAGTGAGCTGAAAGTGAGAACGCAGATTATGCGATAGAGAGGCACGATTGGCCTAACTTATGAGTTGTGAAGTAATCATCTCTCTTCACCCATTCGTATAAACACATCTCTGTCGGCTGTTTTTTCAACTGTTTATAAAGTAAAGTGAGAAGTTAAAGTACTTTTAATTGTTTTTTTATAACAAAAAAGATATTTTTCTTAACGGAATAACGCAGATTAGAAGATTTTAAATATCAAACATGTATTAAAGTTGTTAATAAATTGTTAATAGCAAATTGTTACTTGTTATTTCCGATTAACAATGAAATGATATGGTGTATTATACAAAATTATGCTAATTCAATGTTAATCAATTAATAAAATATTTATTTTTTTACTAAACTTTCCCCCATTCCGTTATCATGTACACCAGTTTACAGAAAAAAATATTTTTCTTTACTATTTCAAAGAATATTAATAGTAAAAACAATTAGAATTCGCTCTTGAAAAAGCTTAATGCAATCTTAGGATTTTTTTAATATTCTAAATTGTAGTCCTAAATTTTAACTCACTACAAGGACACTATTTTGTTTTATACATTTCAAACATCTATAAATAAATAATACTACAGAAAAATAATACACAAATATTTAACATCAGAGGTGTATGTTAAATATTTGTGTATCATCAGAGGTGTATATTACTGATTATTTTATATAAAAATATAATCAATTAAATAGTAAGCCACACAAAAGAAAATATCTTTTTTCTCCTGTTAACTTGCAATCAGCTTAGCAAAGTTTCAACAGATTTTGTTGTAGGAAGTTAGGCAGGTGAGAACTGGCCCTCTAGTAGTTATGTAATTCACTGTTAGTGATGAATAGAGGTGCATCTGATATCATTCGTAGTGCTTTGTTTTAAAAGCGTTGTAATATTCTTTGCTGTTCCCCATAACTCTATGCTATATGTCCATGGCTTTGTATATCCGTTATCAAATCAAATGCTTTAGTGTTTCTGGTGTGTTGGAGGTTTTTATCGCTGGAAGGGCTCAGTAACAAGCTTCTCGGTCTATTAAAAAAAGGCTAGGATGGAATTTATGTTTTTAAATTACCGCGACTTGTACATGTACACAATTGTACATTTTAAACTAATATCGGGTCTTTTTTGAGATAAAAATTATTAAAGGTGAAATACTTTTTCATTTCCCGATGTTTCGGCCGAACTTCACCAGCTGTAAAAACGTGGAAATTATTTTTCTTGTTTTGCAGGCGTGATTGATTTTGGGATATATAATTTCAAGTTTTTCCCTTGTTCTTGCATCCAAACTTTTTGATGGGATTCAATCCTCAGGGTCCTCGGTTACCCAATAGGATTATGTTTACCGTCACCCTGGTGTGTCGTTGCCGATATTCAAACAGAAGCCTAGTTAGTACTTATACCATGACTAAGGTGGTAGGTACGTTTATTGTCGTTCGCATACCAACATCCTCTTTTTTCATTCGGGCTTGGGACGGGCATAGGCAAATTTAAATAAAAATAAATAACATTAACTTTAATTATTCGTCTCATTTCTTAATTTGTGATTTTATGAGCCTGTGTTAAAGTTTTTGTAGGGTATTATGAAGTCATAATTGTGAGTTATTTCTTGATGTAATTCTATAAATATAAGATTTAAGAATATAGTTATTAAATATTATTGTTTTAGAATTATTCTGTATTTTATGCTCTAATTATTTTAACTGCAATCTTAGACCCTTTTAATAATTCAGCGTTAAACCAACAAAATTAATGGAATATAGAGATTTATTGATTATATTTCACAGTACTTTTATTGATTTTTAAGTATTTTAGTCTTGTATAAGGGAGCGCAAGTTACGAAATTAAGTGCTGACGACTGAATTAGAAATTACTTCTTTATCTGAGTTCTAAAAAACATAGATTCTGGTTTAAGTAAATGGAATTTAATTATTAGGAGATGAACGTTTTTATTGAAAGAATTCAAAAGTTTGGTGTTGATTTATATATTAGTAGCTTTGAAATTTACGCCTAATTTTGTTATATTTGTGATAAAATGGAGTGTGAAATTGGTTCATAGTGATAAGTTATTCGTTGATTTGATTTATGAATATAATATTTATAGATATTTTCAAACTATTTATTTTAATACAACAAAGCACACAGCGAAAGTTGGACTCACGTATTACTAACGTGAAAAAAATCCTGCCTTAAAATTCTAGATATTGGTAGATGGTTTTTGAAAAGATATTTTTTCATAATCAAAGCTGCCAACTCTACGAAGGCCTGTTGTTCACGCTGATTTAGTAGCGGGCAACCGCTAGTTTTGTATAATAAGTAGCATTATGGAAAATTTTCTTTTGAATATGATCAGTGCGTTTTATTGACAAGTGGCTTATCATAAATCACCCAGTTTTTATTGTATTTTTAGGGTCCAGTTACCTTCATAAATTTGAATATTGTTTACGCAGTAATATAAAATAAAGTATAAAATCAATTTCCTCTAAAAAAACTTTTGAATCTGTAAAAAATAGTGTAATATGGTAGATCATTTTAGTATTTTTTTATTTAAACAAATATTTATTTTTGCTTTGTTAAACTTACTACATACTTTTTTATATAAATATACTAAGACCGTGGCTTTATCTCTACTAACTAGCAGTACAATAAATAAGCCTTTATCGACTCTAATTATTTAAAACCGATAAATACTCAAATATTGCAACGTAATAACATTAAAGAAAGTCACAAAACCTGCAAATAAGTACGCCTACTAATTTAAATTGAAGATTCAAATTACTAACGAAATATTGTTTCAACACACTTTGAAAGTGCCAGGTAAGTGCCAGCAATAGGAATTATTAGAGCGTATATTATAATTAAAATTGTTATTAAGAACTAATTACAAAAACACCAAAGCTAAGTATAAAATGAGACTCCGAAATGTTTCCCATAAAATCAGCCCAATTCCTAGAATAGTGAGGAATATCATATAGGCTATATTATATACATAGATATTTATATATTTCAGAATTATTTTTCCATTAAAACTAAAATCAAATAGTATAATGAACAAAATATTAATAAATATCAATACCTACTTCTTTGCTTCATTTATGCCTTAAACGTTTATTTTTCTCAATTTATTCGAGGGCGATAGGAGATAAGCTATCGTATTGTCTATAGCTTTTTTTTTTGTTTGTCTCTGGGCGGGTCATCTAAGTCTTGGACCACGGCTTAGACATCGTTGGTTAGATGAAAAAAAGGCATATACGTTAGTATCCACTAACGTCCTCCGACGGCAGGCCAGAGCATTTGGCAGAAGTGGGGACCTTGCCAGCAAAGACGCTGAGCTTAAGTGACATTAAGGGTTTGCATTGTCTTCGCATATAGCGTTTCCTAACAGGACTATATCGTCGGGGTCTGCGAGTAATGCTTTGGGCCTACTTGGGATCTTTTAAAAATTATGCGATCGCCAGAAGATCGATATAACAAAAGGAAGCTCTTCTCCGGGTTGACTTCAATCCTCTATTTGCGAAACCTGCTTACGAGGTAGTAGGTTGTGGTCTAGAAGCCTTGGTATAACTCCTAAAAATCCTTGAAGGAGTTATGGATTGAAATATTATGCGCAAACATAGCTAAATTAAAATTATATTTATATTTACCCACCTGTTTTCACGTGGAATTATATTGGAATGTGCCCGATTAGTTTCGAATTCATTCGGGGTGGGGTAGTTTCGAATCCTTTCTTACTCATGAGCTTGCTAAAGCTAAAGTAGAAATAAAAAAATAGCCAAATGAACTCTGTCGCGTTGCCTAGAAATGTGACTAGAGTAGATGAAATAAAGATTGGGTGGGAAACTTTAGAAAAAATATTTATATTTTCATTAATCTGGGTAATATGTATAGAATAATTGATAAGAGGAAGCGACAGAAGAGTTCAGTTTGATAACATATTATATTACAATTATCAATAGTGTAATATTTAATTACATCAAATTTATTTCAATTCTGAATGGATGTTAATTTAGTTGTGTACCGAAATAGAGGAGAAATTTGGATGCATAGCACTTCCGCATCGTTGCGGCGGGAAATAAAATGAAAGCCATATCTATATTTATCGAAACAGAAGTTATTGATCAGGAATTTATTAAAGTTGTGAGTACATTGCTTATAAATTTAAATATTTAAAATTATTCTTGTTATTTCTCAAATTTCTACATAATCTATTTTAATTGAGCGCGTATCTGGGAGTAGAGAATTAAATTGCAATGAGATGATCTGCGAATACGGGATATCTTATTATGGAAAAACCTTTTTGAATATCAGTTTTCCGTTTTATTGTTGAATGGTTTATGACGGAAATTTATTATTTTTTTAGGGCCCAATTACGACCCAAATTCAGTTTTTGTCAGTGTTCCATACTTTTGTTCAATATTTGCAAGTATAAAATACATATTATCTTAAAGCATTTTTTTTCTACTTTTCCTATTGATATTTAGAAAGAAATAGAGTTATAAGTGGTTTTAGGTTAGAGTTATAAGTGGTTTCAGGTTAGTGAATTTTAAACATAATTTCAAAAATAAAAAAATATATATTAAAATGATTGGTTTTTTGGTTTTTATACAATTAATGGAATTTTAAATCTTTTTTATTCTAAAAACTATCTGAAATGTTGTAACATAGTATTATGAAAACATGGAATAACATGTAAATTGAATTAGCCTCTGACTTTAACATGAAACTTTTCAATCAAATTCAGACTTTTCGGTATTTCCAGTACACATGAATTCGGCGGTTTATGCTATTCATTGTAATATATTGCTATTGCTATTAATTGTAATACCCAATTTTATTTAAACATTTCCTTTAACCAACACATTTATTTTTTTATTTTTTAACTAACTCTTTACATTAACACTAAATCTCATCGTTAATCTAGGCTGTTAGATAAATTGTTACTATGTATCATAAAAATGTATTTGTGGTTAAATCAAACAAATGCATGAATGAAACAATATTTATTTTGGTTGTGGAGATATCATGGGATACATGAATAAATACACAAAATAAATTAATTTACAGATTCAAGATATACGGTTTAAAGAAATTAAAATTCTTATAAATATATGCATTTCCAGCTTAAATTATACTAAAAGCTTCAAGTTATTGAGATTTGAAATAAATACTTTTAAAAAAGTAATACTTTTAAATGAATACTTTTAAAATAAATACTTACTAATACTTTTAAAATACTTATTTATACTACTTAATCATACTTATTACTTTCGTAATACTTTTAAAAAGTATTTATTTACACATACAATAAAGTAGTAATGACAAGAAATTAAAAAAAAACAAATTCAACCTATACCCAAATTACTTAACTCTCTCACTTTTACAGCGTGAGTCGGAAATTCAATCGCGATGTTGTTGTTGCAAAGTTACAATATCTTGAAGATACTTTGTTACAAATTTTGTGCTTTACTTTACAAATTGTTCTTAACAATGAATTGTTTTATATACATTTAACAACAAAGTACTGTTGAATGAAAAGATTCTTAATTAAGATTAAATAAATTAATAAAGCTCCTTTAAAATAATACAAATCAAAATCACCGATTGTAAGTTAATTAATATTCTGATGACAATTCAATTTAATTATTATGTATAAGTATGTATGTGATTTTATTTTCAGTTCTAGCAGAGAAAGTTAAATTGTTTATTTGAAAACAGGACTTGTACTCGTTTATAATCAATAACTAGGCATTCTATTATAAAATGTATAATTACGTGCATGTAATACCAACCACAGATATATACACACCTATTATATATATTTATTTATTTTTGATTTCGTTTTTTTTTTATTTTATCGGCTGGCATTATCTGTACTTATTTTATATTGAAAAAATAGAAATAGCTTTAATATGTAAGGTATTTTAATATTAAAATACTTCAACGAATTAATCATATTACTTACAGTTTCAAAATCTAGTTACAAAAAAATATCTTTAGTTATTTTATAATGATTTTATTATTATCTCTAGAATCAGGTGATAAATAAATTGAACGATAGTTCCATATTTATTTATTTTTGAAAAATATTTTTCACCACCGATCTTATATACTAAGGCTTCCAGACTTTTACAATAAGAGGACGCATTAGCCAAAGCTTGCAAAGCTGAAGCTGAACTTTAATCTTAGAACGTTTATACAATGAAATCTTATTATATTTTCAGCTTATGCTATCAATCTTATAAATTAAGGTCAGTATATAAGAATCTATAAAATATGTTTATTAACAATGATTATTTAAGTTAGTCTTCATAACAGTTAACATACTTGCAGTAGTTATATTTAAAGCAAAATTAAAACAATATATTTTTGCTGTTACTTGCCAGGTGCCGGCCAGGCGACGAGCTGTATATATTTAAATAAATTTATTTTTAATGGTTTTTAAAATGGATTACATTTTAATGATGACAACATATTTCTAGCATGATAAATTAATGACACTGAAAACAGGGTACTTTGCACACAATGTGATTTTTACACATACATACATATTTCAAGCAAGAAAGAACTTAAAGGTCACAACTATGACATCATAAAATAAATCAAAAATGCAAATTCATATTTAAATATTTCGTATTTGTAAATCGTTTGAATTTATTATATTATAGTTGGGTAAAACTATATAATAGTTGGGTATAGAAAAGTGAACATGAAAGGAAAACTAAACAGTGTTTATTTTTTTTTGTCAAATAAATTATAGAAAAATGTTTGAAAATAATTTCATTCCAGGTTTATATTTGTTGAAAAATAAAATAAGTTGTTCAATTGGTAAATAGTAACTAAAAATATATAATTAAAAATATTGTATTACGAAATTGGATTGTTTACACCTTTAACATAGCAAGTTGTTAAAATCGTTATTAAGAACAGTTGTAGACAAATAAGTTTAAAATTACATATATGGAGTATTCAGATTTCTGAGTATTCAGATTTCAGGCAAATTTCTGTAATCTGTTCGTAGAGTCATCTTATGTAGCCTTGGACCCCACCACCCCTTTTGGTACATACAAAAATATGTCTTTTAAATACAAACAAAGATTTAGAAGAATAAATAACAACAAAACTAATTACAAGAATTAGCTAGCATAGTCTTATTATGTTATGAGAAATATCTAGCATTAAAATAAATTAAAATTTAATCAACTACGTTATTTTCTCCGTATAAATTTCTACAGTTTATCAAGTTTTTTATCACAATATATACATTTATATAATGAATATACAGTATTACGATTGTACTTTATTTTTATTCGCAGACATATTGTACGTATTGTAAAAATATCTCCAATAATATATATTTATGGATTATTAATATTACACTAAATTTTGTTATATATTTAAACCATCTATAAATAATTTATATTACAGACAAAAATTAAGAAATGAGAAAAAGAAAACACAAATATTTACGAAAATACCTCAGTTTATGATTATTTCTAGCAAAAATATGGTAATTTAAACATTACACAAAAAATATATACAATTACTTTATTTGAAATATTAAATTTACTTTTTAAACTGTGATTTTATGAGTTTGGAGCAACATTTTAAACATTTTATGTTTTTATGGATAATTAAACACAAAATATTATTATATTAGTGTCATTCTGAATGCTCTAATTATTTTGACCAATACCAATGAAGTCTCTTACCGTTTCATTGGAATTTTCAATGGCTTTTCAATAATGCAGCATTCAACCAACTATAATTTATTGAAAATTGAAATATTATTAACGATACTATTCCCTAGGACATTTTTAACTGTTAAATACTCTTTTTCCGGGAGAATACAAAAAATATTTATACATTATTGGATAAAATAACAAACATTTTTTTTATGTTTAGCGCGTGATGAAAACTCGATTATATGTACAATGAAATCATTAAACATCCGTTTCATATTCGCAGTAAATTCAGAAAAAATGTATGTTTTCGCGAGTTGGGAGACTTTGGATAAAATAATTTAAAAGCGGAAGCGGGGAAGAAAAAAAGCTACTATATTGAGATATTATTTTACAATTATCAATATGGCAAAATATATGAAATAATGTTTATTATATTTATATATAATTGTGACAGGTAACACAGTTCGCAGCCGGAAGTAAAAAGACAGCCATATCCATACTCTTTCAAACATACATTAATATTTAGAATAAGAATATATTTACAATAAATATTTCTCAATAAAATTATTCTTGCTATCGCTCAAGCTTGTACAGAATTATTACGCCCGTATTATGGGAAAGGAAAATTCAATTGCAATGAGATGATCTGCGAGTATGAAATATCCTGTTATGGATAAAATCTTTTTGAATATCAGAGATCCGTTTTATTAACGAACGGTTTATGATTAAGCACCCGTTTTTTTTTTGTTTATAATGGTCTTATTGTGTGGCCATATGAAATAAAAATAATTAATTTGAATTTTTGTAAGTTTATTTTTTGTCAGGGCAACATACTTTTGTTTATATTTGGATACAAGGATATAACATAAAATATCTGAATTTAACTAATAATAAAATAATATTACTATTATATATTTTATACTATTATTATATTCTTTAATTTTTAATTTAACTAATAATAAAATAATATTACCATAATGTGGTATTTTAGGTTAGTATTTTTTTTATAACATTAATTTATTTATTAACAAAAATAAGAGTGTTATAATAAGTTCGTACTATTTGTATTCATTGTAATCTGAAAAAGTTTTGCGTTATTGTGGTAAATGAAATTTTTTTTTTTCTGATACAACTTAATTTATTGTAGAACATAAATGAAACCCATATGATATTTAGCAGTAAAAGATGATGAAGTCACGGATTTGAACTTAAAACGAATCTTTATAACTTCAGACTTATTTATATTCTTAGCACGTATGAATTTGACGGCGTATATCATCCACTGATTGTAATACAATATTCTTTTACACATTTCGAACACAGAGGCAAAGTTAATTATTCATCTCAAGCAACAACTCAACAACAACAACAACAACAGCAACAGCAACAGCAACAGCAACAACAACAACAATAATTATCGTTATCGTTTTAAATACGTCATAAAAAACAAACTATTAATAATAATTATTTTTAAGTTCTAAACTCTTATACAAACAACAAGACTCTCATACAAGATTATGCAATAGTTTATGGTATTAAGTTCTTAATGCAATTTTATAAAATTAAACTATTTAGAAATAAAATAAAATGTTACTTAAGATGATAAAGAAGACATTTTGATCCCTCAGCAAGTGATGGTGTCATTCATATTGAAATACTTTTTTTTCCATTTAACTAAGTTGATGCTTGACTACATTCCACCTGATGGTAAGTGAAAATGTAATCGTAGGTGGTAAGGCGCATCAACTTAGGAGCAGCCTGTTCCAGATACTACCGGTCCGGTCCGACCGACCGACCGGTCTGTTCAGTGCAAGGATTTGGAATCTTGAAAGGTTCTTAATAGCTTGGATGCGGTGAAAAAAATTTTAATGACAAAACTGTCATACACAAGATTATGACGGTACTCAAGTAACACAAGTATAATAGACCATATTAAACCATTTATACCAGGCCAAATATTATAATTTACTTCGATCCTAGTTTATTTATTTTTACACATTACAAGCGTTTTTAGAGTCCCGTACCTAAAAGGTAAAAACGGGACCCTATTACCGCTGTCTGTCTGTCTGTCTGTCTGTTTGTCTGTTGGCACCATGCTGTAACTCATAAACCATAATAGGTAGAAAGGTGAAATTTTCACAAATTGTGTATTTCCGTTGTCGCTATAACAACAAATAATAAAAAAGTGTAAACATTACGGGGGACCCTCATACATGATGGTACGGAACCCTTCGTGCGGGAGTCCGACTCGCACTTGGCCGGTTGTTTTTAGCTCTTATTAGTATTAATACCGTTGATAATAAATATAATTATGTTCTTGTTGGAAAAACATTTCACGGAACAAAGCGTTATGAAATAAGTGTTAACGAAGAAATTAAATGTTAATTATAAGTATCTAAATTTTAATCTTTATTTAATATTCTAGTATAATAAGCTGGAAAATTACTTATGAGTTGCTTACTCTTACAGCGAGCCCACTAATTAACATTAACAGCTATGTATTGTAATATAATATTGTGAGCTCGTAACTTTGAGTGGTAATTACTGTTAAGTTGATTATTATGTACAGTGCTTATATGTAATTAAAACTTTCGTAACTTAAGGCTTATTATATTAAGATATTTAAAATCTTTGAAAATGTGCTTATTTGGTTACAGTTAAGTTTCTGTCATCCTAGGGGAAGTAAAATTATTCGTGTATTTTAGATAGATGCCTAATAAGTGGCATCACCGTCACCGTCTCGCTGCGAGACGGTAGCTCAATTGATAGAACAACATAACAGTTTACGAGAGGTCGCGGGTTCAAATCCCTGCCCGTATTGGCTTATTTTCATTTAATATTTATTTAAATTTTTTTTAAATATTCTACATCCGATAAAACTTTTGAAATCATGTGCTATAAAACTATACTTATATACTTTCTAGTAATATATGATTATTTTTTTCACAACATTCATGTCGAATACCCGAATCAAATTTTATGTCCTATTTCCTGAGTTATATTATATAACAATTCAAAACGGAAATGCTTCTCTAAATTGATTGACCTGTGATATTTTTTCATTTCCTTTCCTTTTATGTGTATCGAATGTATGGCTGTATAAAAGAGAGGTAGTATTTTCTGTACATCTGGTAAATATTTCAGTTTTTATAGAAAAAAAAAATAGTTAAGAACCACGTATATAATGTGCAAAAATTGATCTACCCACAAAACACTTAGATTATGGAATTTAATTAGAATCTGTAGCTTGACTTAAATAGTCAAGCTATTAAATATAAAAACTAAACTAAAAAAATATTTGTTAAAGAAGATTAATTGAAAAAAGAACACTATTACACGTAATAATTACTTTAAAGTTTTGTTACTTTATTTTTATTATACTTTAAATTCTGTTATTATAATATGAAATGCCAACTAAACCTTCAAATTATAGTAGTTGACTCTGTCTAATATTTGTTTTAGTTGTGATTTAATTCTTAATGCATTTTAAAGATTTTTCTTTAAAGATTTAAATCCGTCACATAGTTTTATTAAATCATAGTAAACAATGTGTAAGCCTTTACGGAAAACAAACTACAGGATATAATACTATTTAGTTTAAAAATATTATTTCATTTGTTTTTCAATATTCCTTAATATTAGAAAGCAAATAAGAGAAAACTTTGTTGCATGTATCACGATTCTAAATTTAAGTATATAAATGATACTTATAAAAATACGGAACCAAATTTATAAAACCAGATGACACTGCCAAGTGAAATATAATCTTTAAGCTTAGCCTAGATGCAGTATATTGGCAGAACGCATCATATACGTTACTTAAAATCAGCGCGTGAACAATTTTGAAATAAGCCACATAGGTTAAAAGATTTTTCCTCAAAATTTCTTATGGATGTTAAGGTAAATTTGGGATCAAAATCTGACATAAAATTTCTTTTAACTTTTGCATAAATAATCAATGGTTAATTTAATACATAAAAAAGCACTATTTTAAGATGGATTTAACACTACTTTTTCATATTTTAAAATAATTCACAAGCGGAGTAAATGAAATGAAAGAGAATCCCCCATATGTATATTTGACTGAAATTGTGTTTCATTGTTACTAATAAAGATAAAGGAAAATGTTTATTCCGATATAAAACAACCAAACTTACTTCTACGATATTGTTTTTATTAAATTGTTTTGATGTCTTTGCCTTACTGGTTAGCTTACAAAAGAGTATGTTGAATCAATATTACTAATAACCTAATACAATAGTTTAATTTTGTAAATATTCACAGTCACAACCCGTCGCAATTGTAAATAATTACACTGAACTAGAAAATCCTCAACCATACAGAAACTTCAAAATCAAAGAAAAGTAAACAGAATCAAATATTGAATTGCAAAGTTGGTGTACAACCCGGAGAATAAATCCAGCACCCTTGTCAGTTTTCGAGATAAGAGCTCGAAGTTCTTTCAAACGCTGTTATATCTAAGTGAAGTTGAATCGCGTATTTTTTTCTGATCACACCGACTATTCCTTTTATTCGCTATCGTATTTGATGTCCACTTTGCTAATTGAAATTTGCAATGTGATGAACATTCGTCTTCTTAGGCCTTTTACCTTGTTTTTACATTTAACATATTTTTTTATAAAATAAATTTCACGAAATGTTCCTAATTTCACATATATATATAATTATAGTAAGACATTACCAGTTTTTAAAGCTCTTAACCAAAATTCGGTGATTTGGCACGTCGCGTACCATACCTTAGTTTTTTACCACATTACGTGATAAATTTCAATTCAACTACTTTAGTTTTAAACTTCAATTCTTTAACCTAAAATCAGTGCTCTTTATAGTTCACGTATCAGAAATTTACTTTGTCTTTGATTAAACATAGTTAATTTAAAAATATATTCTACTCTCTATACAGTTACCGGTTGTATGCTGGTATTTGCTTAGAGAAAAAAAAACAAAATGCAGGTACTTTAATGAGATGTATTGAATTTTGCTTCGAAGTACCTACCTTAACTATGGTTCCAGGTAGTAGAGGTAGTAGGTTCGAGTCTTGATTACGTCTTTGGTCATTTACATACTTGCTGATCGTCCCAATTTAGTTCGGATTGAATTATGTATAACATAAAACCAATTTGTATTATAAAGTAGTAAAATAAAAATATTTTAATACATCACTATAACGTAAGTAAAAAATAGCAAGGTAAGTAATAATTTTAAAGACAATTATATTTTATTTTTTTCGTAAGTAACATTAATAGCAGTGCTGCAGTATCAATGTCAGTTTAAACCTTAAATTGACATATATTTAAATAAAATGTTTTTGAAAATCTAGAAGGTAAATAACATTTCAACATATTTCATTAAGTTTTATTAGTATACAAAAAAAGTTGAAAGCAATACTAGTTCGATAAATTTAAATAAAACTACATAAATGTCAATAAGTCTGTAGAAGTTGAAAAAAGTTACATTTCGAAATTAGCCAATTTGCGCTCGCGGTTAAAAGTTTCAGTTGGTTGTTGATGAAAACAATTAACTGTACTGCAACTCGCCTGCAGTGAGTCAGTGGTTTAATAAACGCTGAGAGTAACAGCCATTCACTCTAACTTGCTCACTTCAACCTATATTTATCTTACTCGAGTATTTGAAGATTGAAGGCGAAGAATACCATTTTGTGTTTCATGTTTGGAATCATTAAACACAATTGTTTACGTTCGAAATTATTTTTTGTTTTTTGAAATTATTGTATATTTTATGTTTTAAATGCTTATTGTAAACATGTTTATATAAATAAATATATTTGATTGTATTATACATAAGTAAATATTTCAAGTGAAGCACGATCATTAAGCAAATAGTAAATTAATATGTAAAGTTATAACGTGATATTCATTTGATTAGCTAAACTAATAAAAAAAACTATTTATTAGAAATCATGTCAAATGATTATCACGTCACAGAAGCATAAGCTTCAGAGATATAAATTAGATACAACGTGTGCGACACATTATGTCACATTATGCATATTTTCATGACCTCCATCTGACACAGTCTGTTATAACACAGCTTTTTGCAAACCTTACTTAGTAACATGTGTGCTGTAATGTAAACTTGGCTACAAAGCACTGTCCTCGATTAATATGAAAATTTAATTAGACTCTGAACTTGGCAAGGAGTTTATGGAATTCAGAATTCTTAACAATTTTCACATAGTTGATGTGATTATTATATATTACATATGAAAAAAAAATTGATACCAAAAATATACAAGAGTGAAGATATTTTTTTATATTATTGCCATTCGAAATTTGTATAGCTTTATAAATATGTCATTAAAAATATATTAAAACTACGGCCATAGTATGATTAAAAGCAATAAATCCAGTTATAATGTAACCGAGATAAAAATCCCGAATATAATATTTTACATCTGTTATCATCCTTTATATACATATATAATTAGGGTTAAAGGCCAAAGGAATAGAAAGTGAACCCAAGCTGTACAGTATCTTTATTTCTATCAGATTACTTTATGCGTTAAAGGAAAAATGTTGACATATTTTACAATTTCCTTTCATTGAACTGAAAATAAATAAAGTCAAATTGAAAATAAAGACTAATATGAAATCACGCGAAATCCGTATTTTTTTTATTACGGCTAGATAATTAATTAATTATTTTTACTAGGCAATTATTAACAGATTAGCATTCTTTTTTAAAAATACCATCCAAACTTTTTTAGAAAATAGAAAATCACAATATGTGATCTTATAAAATAAAATTTAAAAGCATTATACCAAATAATGACACATATGACATGCAAAATGCGGTTACAAATCTCTGTTTGTAAACGCTATAAATATAGCCCTTCTCATTTCATTCTATAAGGCACATGCCTTACATTACAGCTTGAACTGTAGATTGGGTAAATCGGAAATCAGGTAATATTTCATATTATCGACACTGATCTAAACGAGTGATATAAGATTGAGAATACTGCCATTGTTGATGAACATCGACTTTGCTTTAAAAATAAGTATTTTGTAATAATGTATTAATATTACGTTTATAAAGATATACTAACATTTCAACTTAATTATTATTTATAATATTAATAATTGTTTTCTTCTATTACTTTATTTTAATAAATACAACTTCTAATACTTTATTTTAACAAATACACTCTTGATGACATGTCTGACACATGTCATCAAGAGTGTTCCTTAAAGTATAGTTTTTAATTGTGGATAAATTGAAACGTGAAGTGAAGATTGGAGTTACGATATCAAACAAACAGGTAATATAATATCTATTATTACGTATTTCGTAGAAAGGAGAGCTACTTCTGATGACAATACTACTATTTTTGTAAAAAAAATATTATGCTGCAATGTATTGCACTAATGAGATGTAAATATAGATTAAAGTTTTTGGTTTCCGCATGAATAACTTTTTTTTATAAAAGAAGAATATCGTTGATATGAATATAATAATAAATATAATGTTAACCAAGATTTTTTTATTAATCAATTCTGGGAGCCCTAAGGCTACCGTGGTACTAAACGCTTGATGAATTTAGCATTTTATACATAATCGTCCTTGTAATGACGGAAAATATGTATTAAGATAATTTAACGAAAATTTCGTTTATGGTATCTTTTTAATAATATCCTACAGCAAAGTTAAAAAAAATGTTAAGAATTTTTGAAAGAAGCCTAGCTAATGTCACCTCCGTTTCTTGTCATTTTCAAATAAAATATAAGGCATTATCTATTAACTATTATTTTAAATGTGCCACGTTAGAATCCCTGAAGCGTTTGTAAATGTGAGAGAGTCATATAATGGGAAGTGGCGTGGTTAGTTATTCTAGTCTTCCTTTCGATTCCATGCTTTACATTAATCCTTGTTTATTTTTATTATACAGCGTGCGTGTTAGCGAAATTTATGAGTTTAAAAATGGTAGCTCTTGTCACTACAACTCCGAACCGAACACAAAATACGCTTGTATAAATCTCATGTTAAGCTTATTATTAAACTTATCCTGCATTGTCTTGAACTGGTTTTCTGAGAAAGTTATTATGGAAATCAAAATGCGTTACGTTGTTACATTGTCTTTCCCTATCATATCAATGAATGATTGATGTGTGATTGTGTGATGACAGTTGGTAATGAAAGTGTTGTGTCTCGTGAATGTTTTTCAAAAGAAATTACATATTTGTGTTGATTTGTAATAGAAACATGTAGCCCATGTTATTCATCTTTCATAATATTAAGGGACTTACTACCACTCGCTATTGATTAATTTGTTGCTTAAATTGACAAACATATGAAGGAATTATGACAATTGGCAATAAAGTGGAAAAAAATACAATTATTTAACGAAACTCTTAATAGCTTGTAATTGGTTACGGAGCTATGACGTCAAAGTCACATCCACTATCATTTCCGTCCGTCTTAACACCTTTACCATTACAGCCCGTCTTAACGTTTCCAAGCGTTTTGCGAGCGAGAATGGACATTAAAATTCAAAAATATTTTTAATAGATATCACTTATTTGCAAAAACAACATCTAAACAGTCAAAAAAATATTCGTTAGAATCAAATAAACCACTTTTTGTAAAACCCTATTGTTTAAGAATTTGTGTAATTTTATAGATTTTATTGACATTATCCATAATATTTTATTATTTGACATTAGCAAATAATAGTATCGAATTAAGTTTATTAAACTTAATTTTAGCTAATTTTGCATTATTTCTATGTGAAAATGAGAAAATAAATGAGCTATGTCAAAGAGAGGACGACGTAATTAAACCGAATTGTCTGAGAGTTTTCTGATGCCAATGATTAAAACAAAGTTGTCTTTAATGCATTCAACGTACAATTAATTTCCATCCATACCCATATGAGTTAAGGTTGATATTTCAGTGTGTAGTAATTTGTTTGATGAATGCAAGTAGTTAAACAACAAGCCCGACTGAATTGTAATTAATACAATTGATTAAAGTTGTAAGTTCTAAAGAATAATGGGCGATGAAGAGAGAAATTTACATTTTTACCACTAACTGCGATTTCGTGTATCAAAATTATGATTTCAGAGCTTATCGTTGTGGTTTCGATGTTATTTCTTCTTCATTAATTTATTAACATTTTATGTTAAGCTTACGCATATATGCGTAAGTATCGTATAATAATTATCTCAAAAAACCTTTCTAAATCCGTTAATATAACAACACGATTAAAAAACTACGAATCACGCTCTATAATATCATATTTTTTAAGTAAGATATGATATCTTAATAAGTCTAATTCTTAAATAATACAAATTTATAAACATGAATCGTCTTGGGTACGTTATGTAAATGTCTCTTGACGCCTCACTTACAAAAGTTCTTCTTACCAATGTATTTGGATGAAACGTTATAGTCGTCGCCAGGAATAAAGTAAATAGTGTTTGAAATAACTTCAATCAGAACTATATTATTTATTTATTTACAATATGTAATATACGGTTTTAATTTGTTGTTACTTGAGTGCATTTAAAAATATATTTCAATGTCTTATTACTTATGATTTAAGAATATAAATAAAGAAGTGAAATTGATTAATAGTATATCATGTTACGCTAACTTCGTATTAAATATTTTAAATTTGAATACTGATACATAGAAAACATAAAGTATCGGTAAACTTAAGTTAATGTTTCTGTTCATTCATGTACCAAAATACTATAATCCAAAAATATAAATAAAAAAAATCTAAAGGCAGTAATAGCGTTGAAGAGTTATAGAGTGAGCGTGGAACTATAAATATTTCAGAAAGAGAAAAACAAACACGAATACACCTCTTGTTCGGAGAGTATTAAGCTCACCACAGAGAATCGGCAAATTTCATCTAGACACATTAAAGTAAAGAAAATAATGTAAATCGTTTATTTTAAAGGGATACCCCCTTATATTTATGTAAGATATGGTATTTTTTTATTATTTATATCTCAGTGATAATTCACACACAATATACAAAAACAACAAAATATATAAAGGCAGAACAAAAAAATTACCTGCATGTTAATACCTGATTTGAGTATTACCAGTACTATACTTAATTTGTAGCAGCAAAAATATTTGACAAGTTGTTTTTGAGCCCAATAAGTAAATTGATATTTATGTTTCTTTGTTTGTGAGATTAAACATATAATATTATATATATTTTTTATGTTTAATGTCATAAAAATACTAATTTCTTATGTATATCGTATATATGTATTCCAGTAGTTATTCCTCTTCTGTTTATTCATAGAGAGTTTAAACACAACGATTCCCATCCTCATATAGCAAACGTTTCTGATGCTTTACTTTAGTTCAACTAATTCCGAGTCATTATGTCTGTATTAATTGTGTGGGATGTAGTAATGATCTTTGTGATAAAAAATCATATTCAAAATCACATCCACATTCATTAAACCTACATCTACCCTAGATAAATATCTAACAAGGTAGCCCCCAGGCACCTAATTGTATGAGAAACGATATCCCAGCTCGGATCGTATGCTTATTTGTCGAGTTACTGCGCAGCAACTGTCACCCGTATAAACGTAAACAACTATCTTTTATGATCAATTTTTATGGTGTTGTGGATGGTTTTTTTTCTCAACTACAATTTTAAACATATTCTTGCAGAAAAATATGTTTGTTGTTGCTTTTGCTGAATAAGACTGTGTGTGTAATTATAATAGTTTAATATGCTACCTTCGTATCTTATAAGTGTAGTAAAACCTAATAAAGAATGTAAGCAAGAATATTACAAGAAAATATTAAATATATAATTGAATTGTTTTGTCTTTTGATAAAAAAAATCACTAGCGAACAATTTTAGATAACTAAAGAGTAGGGCTCTACTGTAGACTAGGAACTAAACACTAAATCCATCACAAAGAAGCCGCCATATTGCAATATATGGCTTGTGAATTGTTCCCTAATACTGATTTTCGCAGCAAGAAATTCCGAGTTTACTTACCATGGAAAATTTATAGCAACAACTATGTTTTATTACATATTCAAGGATATTCTTTTTTTATTTAACTCGTTATTATTTCGTATCTTTTTTCATAAAAATTGTATTAATTTTTGTTTGGGGTATATACTATTTATAATATAGTATAAATATTACTTTTATTTTGTGGAAAAAAACTAAATAATCTAAGAACCTATAATTTAGGGTTGAGATTGAGGTTGCGTTCAGGCATTTCATTACAGATTGGCTTCAATACGCTTGTTAAAAATATTGCAGATAATATATTTTATAAAGCGTTTTATTGCAACATGCTAGTAAACATAAGTTTTTTTTGTATAAAAAAACAATTAAACATTTTTAGTGCTTCTGTAAGAATTCTTTAAAATATAAACTCAAAATCACTATAAGGATAAAATAAGCTATAACTCCAAAAAGGTTTCTTGAAGTTATTTCCAAGGAAAGTTTTCTAAATGTTACAATAAATGTTCTGTAAACGAACGTCTCTTTACTAGGTAAGCGCCATGGGATATACTCGTATCTTTGGAATACTCTATTTATTTTACTTACTGAAAAGCTTATATGTTATAGAACTATATAATCTTTTTACTCCGGGTTTTTGACAAAGTTCTAGGCTTTTTTTAAGGTACTCATGTCGTAAATATTCCACATTTTTATTGCACATTTTGGTTGTACGTGGAGAGGTTTTTTGGAGAATCGCTTCGTAGAAAAATGTTACTCATCCAGATGAAGAGAATGATATCATAGCCGATGACGTAAAGTGACATCATGAATATTGACATTTATGATGAAATGGGGTCAAACCATAAAGCTCTGTGAAACACCCTCCGTGATACATTTATTCCTCCAGTAGGAGTCGCATAAAAATGCATTATCTACCTAACTCCAAAGAATCAAGATTTACAAAGAGCACTGGGTCTTGGACATTTTGCTCATATTTGTGAGTAATAAATGATAAAAACTAATACTGGGGTATCAGGAGAATAGAACTCTGGACCTGTGATTTATACAGTGCATGAAATTGGTCCAGTGTAAAGTACTGCCTCACTCTTTTGAACAGCTCTATTCTCTACGAGGTCAACTTCATCATGCTCCCTAGGTTAACACGATTTATAATTCGAGAAGTGTTGTTTTCCTGCCTCAAAATAATATACAAAAATAATAATAATTTTCATTCCGGGTCACTCTGTCATAGCCTGCAATATATTGCTCAGTTTCATGGGATACACTGTATATTGTTTAAAGGAACAGGTTGGAAAGTTTACAAATAATATTCTTATGTTTTTTAAATTACAAGGATAAAAATGAGAAAAATGATCTTTAACGCTATTGACAGTCCTCAATAGTTAAATAAGATTAATTTTTCAGTATAAAGACAAAGCTCCAGACAAACTACTACTTTCAAAAAAAAAAAAAAATTCGGTCTAATTTAGGATAATTTGGGCCTACCAATAAAATACTTGGCTCTTGTAACAGTATCGAGAAGGAAATAAAGACAGTTCTATTTTATGATTCCTTAAAATTCTATAAGAAAAAAATTGTAAAATATTTTGTTTCTTTTTATTAACATAGTTGTTAGATTATAATTTTTCTAAACTGAAAGATGTGCTTGCAAGAGTTAATATGTAATATTTAATATTTTTATTATTTAAAGAAATGTTGTTGTTTGTTTTTTAGTTTAACTTCATTTAATTTTTTTTATTACACATGTTGAGTTAACTTTTAAGTGTCAATGTATAATTTACATTTAAATTAATAAATATATATAAGC
The DNA here is from genome assembly GCA_963555665.1 of Dircenna loreta. NCBI lineage: Eukaryota > Metazoa > Arthropoda > Insecta > Lepidoptera > Nymphalidae > Dircenna > Dircenna loreta. The sequence continues at coordinate 13,008,839 of OY743088.1, read as the reverse complement.
TAAGCAATCAATACAAAAATGTTCCATTTGTCTCTAAAAAAATTCAAAAACTTAAATTATCTTTCTAAAATTCACGTTTACCAATGTTGTCAATGTTCTTTTTTGTCATCTAAATGAATAAAGTTGCATCAATCCAGTTAAACATACCTTGTAAACCTTGTTTCTTTACATAAAAAAGCGACCCGACAAGTAACCTCAACCATATGCAGACTATTTATAGGTCATGTTATCACTCCAGTGCACTTAGCTAAAATAAGGGTTAGAGATCACTCATTGTGCGAATGTGGGTTAGACAAAGGAAGGCGATTCTTCACTTATTCTCCTATTCCAGCCTCACTTATCAACTATATGATGTTCTTCCAATAATATTCCTCGTCCCTTAAATTTAGAATATTTTTAAATCTCTTTAAATTGAAATCTCTCTCAATAGTTTTTAAATTAGTCTTTAAATTTAAATCTCTCTCAATAGTTTTTTTTGTTTATAAATTTAGATAAATGTAATAATATATAATATATTATCCTTAACTGTAAGCTGCAAAACATACCAAGCGAGACTAGACTTATTTCAATTGATTATGTAGCTATTAACCAATTATTCATGCCGTATGTAATAAATTACATAATATATTAAATATTTATATACATTTAATGACTTATCACAAGATAAAGTAATATTCTTAATATAAATTAGTGTTTAGTAACATAAATTTGGTTGAAGTAGGTTGCTCCAGAAATTTTGTGTAACTATTATTTTACACAATTGTAGTATATTTTCTAGGCATGTTTTAGTTATATAACTCAAACTTTAAAATTAAAACATTTATATTCTGCTTTTGTTTTTCAAGGAAAGCATGAGAACTGCATTACATAATATAATGATTAATGGATTTAATTACAAAACCGCAAAATAAATATTGTTTATTAACCTAATCCAGGTATTATCGAATGATAATACTATAGTCGGAAATCAATATCATTACTTTGCACAAAAGTCTGGATCGTGGTATTTTGGAGTATCCATAACTATTGTGGCTTGATTGTTGAAATTTTATTACTATCTAGAAAATTAAACCTTTTATTTAATTATATTATCATAACAATTAATATTATGCTGATAACTTAAAACATGTTTACAAAAATTATGTTTCCTAAATTTAAGTTTAATCACAATCCGTTTTTTTTATTGAAGGTATTTAAAAATAATTTAAAATATATAAAAATTCAAATATGTCTGCTTAAACGATATCTATATTCATAGCTTAAATATTTATGATATTATTTAAAAAAAAAATCTGTGGCACTTCATTTATCAAAGAAGCTTTGAGCTCGTAACGTAGCTATGGAACCCACATCTTAGAAGTAAGCCAAAATATGTGGAATGGGGTATTTCAATTTCTTTTGTAAGCAGCCAGCCCAATGTTTTTTTTTATTTTTTATGAGTTTTTTATGCTTATAAAGTGTTAAATATGATACAACATTGTTATGTATAGATAACGTTTCTGACAGTGAATAATATGTTTTTTTTTATTTAAGAATCCTTGCTTATAGTTTCACAAATTATGATTTTTAGAACTTATAAAATTTATAATGTAAAATATAATTTCAATTATGCGCGAGTTAGATCCGTAAAAATAGTTTTATTAAAATGTATACACGCGAAAATTTTAGAAAATACTATTACATGTATATCTTAGCATTTTTAACCTTAATTGTATCTTTACACATTAGCGCTGACTCGGCTAGCTGTCACCTTTTTCAAGCCAAACGCTGTATTAAGCCACAAACATCTTTAGACACGGATGAACAAACAAAATGGTGAGGAAATTTATAAATAAAAGTTTTTTTATATATTTTTAAGAATTAAATATAAGTCTTTTTAATTAAAATAACTAAAATAAGTAACTGTCATAATTCTTTGTTTGGTAATAGATTAAAAGAAATACCAGATTAAAAGAAATACCTATCATTATATTTACAGTAGGTATGTTTTATAGCATTTTACTATTTAAAACTTGTAGGTAGCTGAAATATTAAACCTTGAAGACTACATTTTATAAAAAAAAATGCATATCATAAAAACATTTCTTAGCTTTGTGCTATTGTTGGAATGTATTTTTTTATCATAAACTGAAAGCAGCGTAGCGAAGCATAACTTGAGAATAATTGGATATCTCTTAACTATCTCTCTATTTCACTTTTAATTATTTCTATAAAAGTTATAATTTAAATGAGATTTTATATACATTAAAGTATTTACGCAAGAAAATACCATAAAACGTGTGTATGAAATTGTCTAGAAACAAGTTAAGCTTGTTTAAATTTAAAATAAGTGTCAAATGAAAATTTTCATGAACATGAACAGGACTCGAAGTAGCGACCTTGGGGATACCGATATCAGTATATAATAAAAAAAAAGTTTCCTGTAAAATCGGTTTACGGACTTTCGTCTTCTTTTTTTTTGATAAGGAATAGGTATATAGTTAATTTGTACGGTAGAAGTATAACAGTGAAATCTCTATATACCTAACCTATTTAAAGACCTTGGCTTCTTTAGAACTATCATCAGTTCATTTTTAGAACATACTTCAAAGGTGGCCTTCACTTGGGACGCAAGTCCCAGGAGCTGTTCGCACTCCTCTCCCTGCAACGCGATGGGCCCGGTATCATAGTACTTAGGTACTTTTGGTTAATTCAAATTTAGTTTCAAAATATCTTTATTCAAGTAGGCATATAAATGCACTTATATCATTGTAAAAATGTTAGTATAGTCAGTCCATGAGTAGGCTACCACCAGCTTGGAATGATTTTGCCAGAAACATTTTGCCAAAAAGATTTTGCCAGAAACTCAACAGTTGCTTATAACTTTTAAAACATTTTAACAATGTCGGATGTATACATTAGAATATCCTGCACTCGTTCAATCCATGGAATGCTAAGAAGTTTCGTCTCATAAGGGAACATTAAGCGTTGCTTTGGGGCACCCACAACAATTTATGATATTTGTTCTCTGCTGGCACAGGAATTTATAGTTGCATATTCAATCTAATTGTAAAAAATATCAAAGATGTTTATCTCTTTTAATCTGGTTCTTTTAAGTTCTTATAATAATACCACTAACTACTTGGAAACGAAAAAAAAAAGATAAATAAGACAATGACAATCAACTTTTCATAGTTTTCGCTGTCATAGTGTAAAACGGTCACACTACAAGCAGTACACTGCTCTTGGTTATGATGGTCAACTAAACGGTTCACCAACTGGGGCTCTAATTACCTTCAAAAGAAATAACTTAGCAAGTTCCTAAACATAAAGCAATTAAGTCAAAACACTTAACTTACCAAAGAAAGATTGGACTAACAGAAACATTTTCGACGGGATAAATAAGATAATTATACTTTAAATGGAAATTCTTAAAAATAAAACAAGAAAATTGTATATATCATGAAAAGCTATAGTTTGGAAAAATAAATGAATGTAAGTAAAATGATAAAGGATACTTGTAAAATCTATAATAGATTTTAATTTAATGATTGTATAAAAATTGCTCTTTAACCTTAAATAAAATTAAAAACAACTATGCTCCTTTAAACTTTTCATTATAGAAACTAACAAATTGATATCAGATTTTTCAAGCGTACAATAATTATTTTCTTACGACAGGTATAAAGGATAGAATCGAAACAAATACTATCAAGATATCAAACTAGCTCCATGCAAACTCTTATGTATATAAAAAAGCTAAACAGCTTGACATAGTTTTGAGCAAATGAAAGCTTTTTAATTTTAAAGAAGTGGCTAAAATTATTGGTATTTATAATAATAATACAAACACCGGTCTTTAATATTTTAGTCCAAAAGCCCTAAAATGTATTATAAATATGATTTTCTGACATATTTTTTGAAGTAAATAATACATTTAAAAGGTGCTACATTGACCATAATAACATTCCTTCGTTTTTAAAAAAAAAAAATATTTTCCATTTTGCATGGATAGAATTATTTTATATTCAAACTTGACATATGAGTTAAAGCTCAAGATAAAAGGAAATAAAAATATCTTACATCCGTAAAACTTTGATAGTAATAAACTTATGGTGAATATTGTTTTTTCACAAATCTTCAACAAAATATTGTAACAACTATGACGTGTCTTACTTTTCCGTCACATAAAACTTATTATCAATAGAGAGTATAAAAGCTATAGTTTTTTTATAAATCTAACTATTTAGCTGTGTTGATTTTTTCTCTAAAAATCTTGTGTTTCCCAAAAAAAATGCGATGTATATAGGAAAACCATACAAATAGAAGAATAAAATACAAAAAAAATAGCACAGTAATTGTAAGATATATAACAATTTCTGAGTCAAAAATCAGAGTAAATTATGGTTCAGCCAGGAAGTCAACTTGTCATACTGCTCGAGGGACAATCAAATTACTGCGAATGAAATTCTCAGACCATGTTGTCTCCAGGAGCGCTGACATGATTTAACTACGACATCTTACGATTTAACATCACGAACTGATGTCAAAGCATTTCATTTCCAACAAACAATACGTATTAAAATGAAGATCCAGCTCCTAACATATTGCTTATGTAATGTATGGTATAAATAATCAAATTTATAATTATAAGGTTTCCTTGCAAATTAGCTCTTTTTGGTTTAATGTAGTAATTAATATTTTAATAAATAAATTAACAAGTCATAAGAAAGAGTGGGGTTACCGCTTTAAATCCAAAAACAAATACACGGAATCCAAGCTAGCATTTCTAGACGATCTCGCCATACTGACACGTAACACCAAACAATGTGTAATGTGCAAACAGATACTTTTAAATGAAGTAGAGGATTTTTGTACGTGACCTTACCGACTGAGGACAACTTCCAGTAAATGCCACTATTTGTATATGGGTAGACGAGACACCAAATATACCTCTTACGATCCGGGTCATTTAATAGGCGTTCAGAGTGTTGCTGAAATTACTGAAGCAATCCCATCCCATTCAAATTTTTAGTCAAATAAATAGATTACAAGGAGAAATCCATAGAAAAGCAACTTGAAGCGTGCAGGAATTTGGGTAAAATTAGGACGAGTGAGAGGAATTTCAAAGTGAAAGTTATCCTCAGAGCCAAAAGCATATTCATATGACGCCCCCCAAAGAAAAACCTTCTTTAAAATAAAAAAGGGGACGCAGGATTAAACAGAATGGATTAAAGGGTATTAAAGTTATAATAATTCCTGAAAAACCGATCGGGAGGAATTTGAGTTGTTTGTTTTTAGATTATTACTTATTTATTTATATACAACTTAAGGACGATAGATCAGTATAAAAGGTATACAATACTGCAATTTTAAGAGTGTAAGTTATTATTAGCAGTTGATAGTATTGGATGCATGTATGTATGAAGTGACATTTATATCGTCTTCATGCAAAAATGACAATGATTTTTGAAAAAATAAAAAAAATAACCTACTAAATTATATAAATTGCATAAAACAACAAATATTTAATTATTTGTAATAATACATATATTATGTGCATGATGAAAAATTATTATAATTACAATGAAATTATTAAACATCCGTTTCATATTCGATTACTGTAAACATGAAACGGAAATCAGAAAAAAAAATATTGTTAGGCGAGTTTTGGGAGGCTATGGATATAATAATTAAGAAGCGGAAGGGGCTAAAAAAAGTATTTATATTTAAATATTATATTACAATATCCAATTGTGCTAATGTTATCAAATTGCGTAACAGAGTTTGCAGCCGGAATTAAAAAGGATGACATATTTTTATTTGTTGTAGCATAAATCAGGAATTCAAAATCATTGCAAGGACTACGTTTGCAATAAATGTTTCCCTACAAAATTATTGTTTTTATCGCTTAAGCTTATACACAATTATCACTCCCGTATCTGATAGTAAAGAATTTGATTGCAATGAGATGATTTGCAAGTACAAAAAAAATATTGGAATATCAGTGTTATTGACAAATGGCTAATAATAGTGTCCAATTTTGTCCATTTTCAGGGTCCAATTACGACCATAACTTTGAATATTAATCATAATATCTATAAGTGTAGTTTTTGTTAGTGTTACATACTCTTGTTTAATATTTGCTAATATATAACACATTTTGTCTAAAAAAGGCTTAGTGAAAGTCTTTTTTAGACTATATGTGTTTTTTTAGACAAAATAATAAAATCATTAAATACTGGTATTTATATGGAACTGTCAAGTATTATATTTAACTAATAGTGCATAAAACAGGACATTATAATATTACCAATATAGTAAATATTTTGAAACATTATATCATAATATATAGATAAAATTATAAATGTTCAAAGATGAAACATGTTGATTTAATATTAATGACATATTATTATCATGAGACGATATATGGTTACGTCCTTATGATGTCTTTAACACAATTTTGCACCCTTACGTATACACAATATATTTTTTTTACATACAAACTAAGATGGGGCTTGACTGTATTCGACCTTAAGGGAACTTGTAATGTAGTCATAGATGGTAAGGCGTATCACTTATTAGTTGCCTATTATCTCTTCGTCAGAAGACACCCAAATTGTACTCGGACGCAAATACCGAAGCAGGCAAGCTGTTCCAGTCTTTCGCTGTACGAATTAAAAAAGACGAAGCAAAGCGTTTTGTTCGGATATTTTTTCCGACGATATATTTTCTAATTTTTTTTTTATTAGTTCCATTTATTAAGATATAATATAATATTTAATCATAAAGGGATTTAATTCTTATTATTTATTAAAAACCAAAATGAAAATAAAAACGGTTGACTTAAAAGTTGCAGTTATGAAAAATAATAAAATGTGTCTATAAAATATAATACGATTATTAGTTACACAAAACTTCCCGAGAAACTTTCTTTGCTCACTCAACTCACTTCCACTCAGTTCTTGTTATTCACTAAACTCTAACTTATATTCAGTTTATTACTCAGATGTGTGATATGAGGCTTGTGGTGAATACAATTATTTAATATATTATGTGTTTTAATGATTTACGATGAAGAGTTAATACCAACAACATTCATTAGGAATTGAAAATGTCACTAATTACAGGGAAATTATTTTTTCATTTATCATCATGTAATCAATCATTAATTAAGTTATATCATGAATTCAATTGGGTTTATCCGTTTCTAATTGATAAAGACACTGACATTGATATTGGTTATAAGTCTGCTATAAGATCAGTCAGATTTAATCACTTGGTGACCAAAGGAGAGTATCATGTACTAAAGTCAGGGATGTGGCTATTAAATATAAACAATGTGTTTAAAGTCAGTGGTATTAACATTAAATATTAAAATAAATATATTCAATTCACTTGCAAATTCATGCAAATATAGAGTTTGATATAGAATTAAAAAAATATATATTTTACAGCTTGGGTATATTTCCTTAAACTGCGATAATCCTTACCTTAATAAAAAAATATATATTTTGAAAAAAGACTTCGTTTATTACGAGTATATTTATATAATTTTAATTGTGTCATATCGATTGCTTTAGTTCTAAGTACGTTTGCTGACACACTTCATCGAAAGTGGAAACTGGGTTTGCATAAGGACAGTCTATTAAATGTGTATATAATCAACTGCAGTGTAAATACATTTCATCCAATGTTGATGTGTTATCTAATAGAAGATTAACAAATATATTATTTGTTATATTGTTTTTTTTACTAATATTACTTTTCGACTCTATAATAGTTTAAAATTTTCATACTTAAAAGAGAGAGCTAATCAGTTTATTACTCAACTTATATTTTTTTTAAGATTACCAAACGTTAAAAATTTCAAGTACAATTGTATATTTTTTAGCGATAACACCAAGACAAACAACAAATAAACACAACATAAATCAAACAACGGAAAACTGGAGTGAGGCAGCTGATAAATGGTAAGTATAAAGAAAAACTGCCGGTTCTCTAGAAACAGTGCCCAATTCAATAAATACCAGTGAACTAATGACACCCCGCTGGGATCGTCTGACTATTTCCTAGTACAAAATATAAAACCTATTTATACCCCGATTCACAAACATCTGCGATCCGTCTGGCACCACAAGACAGTTGGATTTAGATTAGGATGGTTAATCTTTTAGTGGGTAGCTTTAAAAATCGGAGCGTTTTCTATGCTTCTGGGTGGTTCTTTGTATTACGATTACATTGTGTTATGATTATACAACTTTAACAAGGTTACATTTATCAACGAAATTAACTTATACGGAATTACGAGTACATATACAATTGTAAGCTCACTAATTATACGACGCCTAATAATTCACACGTATCACTTCACTTCCGCACTATATCAACCGTTCCGAACGCCTAACCAAAAGAAAAATGGCTGCCGCCCGCTATGTTTGCCATTTTATAGCAAGGTAATGAAACAGCATGACATCAAGGTGATGCTCGGTGATGAGTGTTGCCAACAATATCATTCATTAATGTCATAATTTAATGGCATTATTGGAGAAGGTTACGACCGTACGTGGTACTATTTGATCAATGCTATCCTTAAACTAATGATACAGATTATGACGATACACTTAATTAAATTATCTGTCTGTTTGTCTGTTTTGTTATTTATATTCCCAATAGAATGTGTAGAATAAAAATTATATGATTTATGTAAAATTATTTATACAAACAGGGTTTTTCTATTTAGAGAAAATATTATAAGGAAGGCTAGGTACTATCAGCATTTTTTATTTAGTCTTGATTCACCTAATTTAAATAAAACTGCAAGTTTTACAATAACACTTATTTTTTGCTGCACGTTGATATAAAACTAACTTCTCTGTAAAATTCTAAGAAGTATTTTTTCACTCCAAATTATTAGAATATGAATAATCGCAGTCTTTTCTACCTAAACCGTAAATATACTTTTTTTTTACTTTAGCACCGAGTTCTTGAATTTCAGAGCAGTGCTCACAATTTGTACCCAGTATACAATATTCAATACTGGCCAGTATTGAATATTGTACGCTGTGTACTTCTTACGTGATTCCAGTGAAAAAACATTTTTCAAGCGTATTGAAACTAATCGGCTAAGAAATGCCGTACTGCAACCTGAATTCCAACCTAAAATTAAAGGTATTATGTTGATATCACAAGAGAAAATTGTAGTATTATGTACCTATACCATATAACAAAAATGAATACAGCAACCGAAAAAATACAAATTGATCAGAAAAGATAAATAAATTTGAGTATGTATTAAAACATTATTTTTATTATAGTTTCAATAGTTAACGTTTAGAATTTCAGGCTACGAGAAGTAGGTATTAGGGAACAATTCACAAGCCGTATATTGCAATATGGCGACTTGTTTCTGAAGGATTTAGTGCTTACTGTGATCCATAGTCTTTAGTTATGACTTTAACATTGTTCGCTGGTGAGATTTTTTTTAAGAAAAGACAAAAACGATTTCATATTTTCTCGTAATATTCTTGCTTACTTTCTTGTTTATAGCCTGATTGTTATACCTAAGCTTGTCTCAGTCTAATTTAGCAAAAGTAACAACAAACATATTGTTGCGCAAGAATATGTTTAAAATTGTAGTTAACAAGTAACCATCGTAGAACTAATGTTACATAATTTTGCATTACACCATAAAAATTTACTGTAAGATATCGTTGTTTACTTTTATACGGGTGATAGTTGCTGCGCGGTAACTCGACAAATAAGCTTACGGTCCGAGCTGGGATATCGTTTGTCATACAATTAGGTACCTGGGCGCTACCTTGTTAGTTGTTTACCTAGAGGTAGGTTTACTGAATGTGATATTTTATTATAAATTTTTATATTCACAGAAGCAATGAAGTCACGTCAAGTCACTTGTATTGTTACACTTATCGACAGTACAGACATAGTGCCTCGGAATTATTTTAACTAAAATAAAACATCACAAACGTTTTCTATGTTAGAAGGTGAGTTGTTTTATTTAAACTATCTACGAATGAAAGGAAGAGAAAATGTACATATATATATATACATTTTTAAATTTCAAAAACTACTAAGAAATATTATATTATTTATAAAGTCACTTCTATTCATAAACTTTATCTGTGAGTGGTCTCATAAAAATTCTCAGTTTAGTTCCTGCGCTTAAATAAACTTGTTTAATATTTTTGCTGATACAAACTAAGTCATTATTACTAAATTCTACGTTTGTGCAATTTGACATTTAAACTTTAACAAAATAAGATTGCATTTTTGTTACAATTAAATTAATAAAAACTAAATTATTTACAACTGAATTGAAACAAAGTGTTAAGAAATAATTGTTATAGCTTATTTAACTAATTTTCATGTGTTAATATTACGTGACAAACATTTATTAATAAATTTAACAACCGCTATAAGTACAAAATTTATCTATTTTAATAAGAAATTGTGTGTACTCAATACATGTGTAAATAATCAACGTAAATAAATCTTACGTCGGTTATTGATACATTCCAAAAGAGGATGAGATGTTGACTATATTTTATCTATTGTGCATTCAGTTTAATGTGACTTATATTTGTACAACTTGATAAATAATTACTTAAACAGTAATTCTAGGCGATTATGCTATGATTTTTCGTTTGTATTGTTTTAATAAAAGTACGTCCATTGATTGCTTAGTTGTGGGGTAATGCAGTGACGTCATTTATAATGGCAAATAGACTGAGTCGTTTTGTCGACTATGGATAGTCCAATGTTGAATTTTTCTATAGACGCGGAACTTGACAATTCTCCAGTACGAAACTGTCAGTTTGCTTAGAGTGGTTAGTGAGTTTTTGTTATAATTGTAAGGTTGTATTTTTGTGATATAAATGTAAGGTAAGTTTGAAATACTGCATTTAAAAGTAAAATTGTAATTCTGTAGAAGGTAAAGGTAAAAATAAACAGTGGCTGTATTGTTATCTTACTATACAGGCATTATCGAGCCAGTATAACCGAGTTTAAATGATGCCACCGACAAATTATAACAACCAAAATCATGTTATATTAAAAAATATTGTGATTAATCAGGAATTATTCACTTTTCGGAGAATTTCTCCAGATTCTCCGAAAATTTTTATCTAAAAATATAAGTTTTGAGGAAAACCTCCGACTACTAGTGATTTTTCAAGAATGAGCACTGTAAGATCAATCTGTGTTAGTTTATTTGATATAAATAAAAGTTATTGCTCTATAATAAACCTATATTATTTACTGAAATACTCTCTTACCTTTAGTTATCAAACCATATTAGTCGTTTTAAAAGTATAACTTTTAAATTACAAGCGATTCTACGCCCTTTTTAAAATTTAATTTTATAAAATTTGCGATATTTATTTATTAACCCCTTGGTTATTTGCTAAAGTAATAAATTAAAGTACTTAAGCCGCACTTACGGATTTATTGAAAACCATAATCGAATGGGATTTTAATCAAAATCATTAAGAATTACGGTGAATTTCTTTTGTCTGTAAATATTTAAAAAACTGGCAGATAAGCTTTGTATATATATATATATATTTTAAACATCTTTTGTGATTGTTTCAAACAAGCAATTATAAAATACGAAAAAAAATTTTGATTTGCAGATGGAGTTTTTGTTGTACTATTTGGGATGCAGTCTTTATATAATTCTCTGAATAATATAATATTCTCTGAATTATGACAGAAATACATATAATTACTACGTTCCAATTTTAAATAATTTAGTATCCCTCTTAAACATGTTAACAATATTTTTTACTTTGAAGTTGTTTCTAGATGAGGCTTGCCGATTGTGTGAGGCAAGCATAATACTCTCCATGTAAGAGGTGTACTCGTATTTGTTTTTCTCTTTCTGACATATTTATAGTTCCACGCCCGCTCTATAACTCTTCAACGCTATTACTGGCTTTCGAAATTTGTTTTATTTATTTCATTTATATTGTTTGAGTATAATATTTTCATATACAAATATACTGAAGCAATCATTTAATATTACCAATATTTTTATGTCACATTATATACTGTTAGCTATCTAATTCATTACTTTATTATTTGTATTACTTTAATCGTAAATAATACATTGAAACACATTCCTAAATTCACCCAAATAAAAACAAATAAAACTATATATTATATATGAAAACTGAAGTACTAATATAGTTTCAATTGAAGTTATTTTATATACAATTTCTTTGATTCCTGGCGACGAATATAATGTTTCATCCTAACACAGGTTTTGGTAAGATAAATTTGTATAAGTGTGGCGTTAAGAGACATTTACATAATGGACCCAAGATGATTCAAAATTTATACAGAAGTATTTAAAATTATAAATTATTTACATATCATTATTGATATTTCATAAAAAAAAGGAATATTTAAAATATTATAGACCATTATAGACAAACAAATGTTTATAATATTATAGACCATTGGTAATTTTATTACCGTATAATTTATGCTATATATATATATATATATATATATATATATATCTAGTTATACCTAAATTGTCTATTTTAAAAAATATATTTCTTTTTTTAATTACTTATTTATTTCCTTTATTCATTAATTTTTCAATTATGAGATCCAAAAAAAGACATTTCTTACTTCATTTGGTGGCCAATGGTCTATTGCCAAATTAAGTAAAGCTAAAATGTATTAAACATCAACTTTTAATCAATTCTTTAAATTTTATGGTAGCTTTTCACACTTAAAAAATAACATGAGGTTTTTACTGAACTTTTAATTATTAGTTAATGCCTTATCTTTGACTTGAAAATACCAAGAGATGGAAGTGACAGAGACGGAGGTGACATTTATTAAACTTCGAAAATTTTTACTAATCTTTTTAACTTTGAAGTATAGAATAACATTGAAAAGATGATACAACCGAAATTATCCTTGAAATTATCTATAAGCATTTCGTCCCGATAAAGATGACTATGTATGAAATGCTAAATTCTTCAAATGGTAGATCATAGCTAAGCATTATATTTATATTTACCCGGTTGTATTCACGTAGAAATTAAATCGGAATGTGCCCGACTAGTTTCGAACCCATTCGGGGTCCTTACTCATGAGCTCTGAGCGTGGCGGACTCGCGGGGTTTTAAAAATAAAATATAATTGTTATTTAAAACAATTAATATCTTAGAAAAACATTAAATAAAAGTAATTGATGTATACTGTCAATAGGGTTATGCTTTATAAAGGCCCCTTTTTTACAGTCAATCGCATAATCTTGATCAATGCATTCGATAACCTTTATCTCTAACTAATGTATAACAAATTGACTAAAATTATAACGATATTCTGTTTTTATACAAAATACTTATTCATGCGGAAGAAAAAAACTTGCATCTATATTAACTTTTCATTAATACAATGAATTGTAACAAAGTATTTTCACCTCAAATCGAAAAAAAAAACAGTAATACTGTCACCTGAAGAAGCACTTCTTTCGACAAAATACGTAATAATAGATTTTTTATTAACTGTTTGTTTGATGTCGTAACTCAATACTTCACGTTAAAATTTATTCCATAATTTAAAACTGGAGTTCAAGAAACACTCTTGAAATGATATTCCTGACTTTAATATAAAAAGTATGAGAAGAAAAATATTTTAAACATTAAAATGCAAACTCTTTAATCCTCATATATAGTATGTTAATGGTATCTGTTACCTTTTACTATTAATGCAAATTCAATGTTCATCTACAATTAAGTAGTATTAAGAATCGTATAACTCGTTCAGATCAGTGTCGATAATATGAAATAGTATTACCTGATTTCCGAGTTACCTCACCCAAGCTAAAGTTCAGGTTGTAATGTAAGGCACGTGCCTGATAGGCTGAGATGAGAAGGGTTGGATTTATTGCGTTTTCAAAGTGACTTTTGTGAACGGGTTTTGCATGTTAGTTTGTTCATACATGTCATAATTACTTATAAAATAATAAAACAAAAACAAATTGAAAAAAGTGTTTTGAGTACCTACACACTTACACTTATTGTTATTTTTTAAAAAATCTTGAACTGTACTCGTTAAAAAAGAGTACCAATTTAATAACTTTTTATCAGGTCATTATTATAATGTAAAAAAAATTATGATTGCGGCTTTAACGTGATCTTCCCGCGATGTTATATTAATTATTTAGTTATTTATTCTTTATTGTCTAGAAAAATTGTACAATGGACGGACTTAATGCTCCAAAGCATTTTCTACAAGTCAACTCGAAAAAAAAAACAATTACAGTAAAGAAAAAAAAAAGGGAATTAGGCAGTATCACTTAAAAGAAATAAAATATTATGAAATTCTAAGACACAATTATAAAACAATCATATTGATTATAGTAGATATATACATAAATGTAAATACGTAAATAAATACAATATAATAATGTTTTGTAAAATAATAAAAACTATATTTTAGAATAAATATTATATACTTTATAAATGTATGCAAAGAATGAAATAGAAAATTTATTTCTAATATTCTCAATAAAATATTTGTGGACGGATTTTTTTAAATATCAAGCATATTCTTCTGTCGTGTAAAATAAAATATTTTTATAGTTTATTTTTTTCTAATTTCCTTTCAATAAACTGGCCATTGAAAGGAAATTGTGAAACATGTCAACATTTTGCCTTTAACCCCCCCTAAAGCAATCTAATAGTCATATAGATACGGTCCAAATTCAGTTCAATTTCTATTCCTCTGGCATTTAACCCTGATTACATATGTTTATAAAGAAAAATTCACGTGTGATGCTGTCAGATGTAAAATATGATGGTCGGGATTTTTATCTCTGCTACATTATAACTTGATTTAATGCTTCTAATCAACCAATGGCCGAGGTTTTAATATATTTTGATGGCTTATTTATAAACAACACAAATTCTGCATAAAATTAACATTAATCAATATTTTTTCAAGCGATTTATTTGCATATTTTTGGCATCAAAAACAATTGTATACGTATTTTATAAATAATAATCGCATTAACAATCGAAAATAGTTAAGAATTAAACAAGTGAAAATAGTTAAGAATTTTGAGTCCTATAAGCTTCTTGCAAAGTTTAGAATTTAATTAAATTTTCATATTAATCCACGACAGTACTTTGTAGTTAAGTTTCAGCACACATGTTACTAAGTATGGTATTCAAAAAAGCTGATTGTTATAACAGACTGTGTCAGATGGAGGTCATGAAAATATGCATAATGTGACATAATGTGTCGCACACGTTGCTTCTAATTTATGTCTGAAGCTATGCTTCTGTGATCTTATAATCTTTTGGCATAATTTTTAAGAAAAGTATCTTCTAAATTCAAATTATCTTTATTCGAGTAAGCATTTACACGCACTTTCGAATTGTCAATTATTACATTATAAAATGTCAGTCTAGTTAGATCGCGCGGAATGCTGCTCTACTGAGAAGAGCTGGTCAGAAACTCAACAGTTGCTATTTTTAAATTAATTTCTCAATACTTTATTTAAATATTAGAATATCAACCCTGCAAATAAGTCAACAACTAAAGCTCTAAAGCTTAAGCTTTTAGTTGATCGGATTACGACCAGCTAAAAACTCTTGTAAGCTTTATTTAACAATATACTTTTTTTTTAAATTTAAAGCTATGAAAATAAGATATCTTGTGGGATTGTATTATATTTACGTACAGTCAATCCCACAAAGGATTTCTTAATTTTTAAAGACGAAATTTCTGCGTTGAAAGTTTATTTTATTTCTAGTGTTTATAGCGGGTCTGTTTCTATTAATTATTACCCAAAAATGATATGATATTAAATATGTTTTAAGAAATGTAACAATACCAATATCTTTATAAACATCTATCAGGTAATCTTTAGCTTTTAAGTTAGAAATAGCCCGCACAGCTCTTTTTTGTTAAATAAATACAGAATTTCTTTCAGCAGCACTGCCCCATAGTAAAATACCGCATAAAATAAAATGCCTCGTAGTAAAATAAGCCAAAATACTATGAAAATAACTAAAATAAACTAATCAAGCGGTATCCGTTAATTGTCTTACTTTCTTAATTGCATAGACGGTGAAACTGAATTTTCTGCGAGTATTGAGAAATGGGGGTTGCACTGAAACTTTTTATCTAAAATGATACCTATGAAAACTGTTGAGTCAGTTAGTTCTAACACTTTATTGTTAAGGAGCAGGTTACAATTCCGACTTTTGACATAAGAAAGTGTAAACTCCATGCATTTTTTTTTTTAGTATTACTTATTTATTTATTTTATTATATTTAGCAAACTTAATGTGGAATATATCTTTTATTTTTACATATTAATTTACTGTTTGATTAATGATCGTGAACCACTTAAAGTAATTACTCATTTATAATTATATATAATCAATCATATTAAAGTAATTGAAAAAAAATTTTGGTTAATCATTCCAAACATGAAATACAAAAAAGGACCTATTCTTCGCCTTCAATCTTTAAATTCTTGAGTAAGATAAATATAGGTTGAAGTGAGCAAGTTAGAGTGAATGGCTGTTACTCTCAGCGTTTATTAAACCACTGACTCACTGCAGGCAAGTTGCAGTACAGTTAATTGTTTTCATCAACAACCAACTGAAACTTTTAACCGCGAGCGCAAATTGACTAATTTCTAAATGTAAAAAGAGCAACTTGTAGACTTATTGAAATTTATGTAGGTTATTTCAAGTTTGTTGAACTAGAGTCGCTTTCAACTTTTGCATGCATGATGCTAATAAACATACCCTAACTATATATGTTGTTATTTCTAGATTTTTATAAACATTTTAATAACATTGATGTATTTTTACATTCATTTAAGATTTAAACCGAAACTAAAACTCAAGTACTGTAGTTATTGTTACTTACGAATATGTTCATATTTTTTTGTCGTTACCCTTATTACTTACTTCACTGTTATTTTCAATAATGACCCTTTAGATATAATAAATATATATATTTTTTATTAAAACCACTTCCTGTTATCATAATATATTAAAATATTCTAATTTTACTCCTTTAAAACTACAATTTTGTTCAATGTCATAAACAAAATGTACTGATAATAAAGTCATTATTACTAGATTGATATAAGATGTTGATTTCCGGGAATATAAATTGAAAAAAAACAGCTCTGTTTCTTTAATATCAGTTTCTTTATAAATCTTTATAAATCAGTTTTATCTTTATAAATCAGTTTTCAGAAATGCAGAATGGAGAATTTTATTTTCATGGATTATTTTTATATTAGAAATATGTTTGATTCATAATAACATTTTATTGCAAACTGTTTTAAACACATTAAATAATGTAAAAAACTTATAGGTAAACAGTAAACTTACTGTAGATTAAAAAAATCATATATTAGTTCCGACTTTAGATAATTGATTTGATTGACCCGAAGTACAAAACTTGGACTTTTCCATCCTGGAATTCAATTGTTGAAGTAAAACAGATAATCTTTTAAGACTTTTTTAGGCAGCCATTTTTTTATATTTATCACGATTTATTAATGTACATTCACTTGAAGAAAAATAACGATTAAACATTATTTTATTATTTTTATTAAGTTTATTTTGAATATTTGTTAGCTGAAAATATGCTACAAAATATTTATTCTTCTCAGTAAATTTTCATTCTCCTGACTTGTTTCAGTTTTGAAAGTCAGTCAATTTTACATTTTTATATTAAAAAAGTAGAGTATGTTTAAAAGACGCCACAGTCTCTGCAAAGAAAATCCCACCGTAAAAATTTAAGCATGTTAAAAAATATAATACCTAGTCAGTATTTTATTTACTTTGAATTGCATTTTTGCTTTTTCTAGTTTTTAAGGATCAAAATGTTACATTTTCAGAGCTCTACGTTTTTGCTAATAGGAAAGACTCTTGTGGTCTTAAATTATTTTAGCAAAGTTTGAAAGTTACGGTAAATTTAAAACTATTTATTGGTAAGATTTTTCTGGTATTGAATTTTATGTCCAGTGATTAAAAGTGAGAAATAAAAGACATATATTAAAAATTATACTATTATTTTTGAAAAGTAAAAGCAAATGATAAATAAAAATAATCCAAACCAAAATTAATCTAAACCGTGAAAGAAATCACATTTGCACGCTCCATCGAATTTTATAGTTCTGCGAATGAGTAATCGACTCAATAAATGAAAAGACATATTTTGCAGTCAGTCAAAGAACAAAAAAAAATTAAATTCTTTATAATGTACAAATTCAATAAAACTAGTAGAAGTATAACTATTGTATTATATTGTACGTTTTGAATAGTTTAATTATTGTAAATATTCTTCTAGCAACAAAAAATTCAAGCCCTTCAAGACAATATTTATTCTCATAAGTATAAAAAAAACATGCTTATATTTACTTGTGATGAGAATCATATTTGTTTGTGATGAAAATGCTCGGCAAGCTGTTTTTAATTATCACCCGTGTTATCTTAATCGTAATCGAGTCTTTTTATTGTACATAAGTTTAACTTTTGTTTAAAAAAGATTTAATTCCCTGACGTTAGAAGGAAGGTCTGAAGGAAGGCTTAGAACAGTTGGTGATTGCCGGATACATGTCGAAGTGGAAAAAGACTCATCCATTAGCGTTCGTTTTAGCATTCGCCTTAGCGGTATTGGAAGTACACGATATCGCGTCTCAAAAAAAAAGCAACTTTTATCCGTATTATGATCAACGACTGTAAGTACTATTATATGAGTGAGATGATTTTAAGATTAGAGGTATCTACGCCGTTGTCGATCAACTTGTTTTCAATTATTTTAAATATTATATATAAAAACTCCTGCTTGATGAAAATAATTATTTCAACAACAGTTTGGCGTCAATTTGTCAATTTTAGACATTACAATTATAGGCCATACTTATATACAAGCCTTGTGATAATGTTCCTGGTTATCTATAATTTTTAAGGAAGAATTTTAATAATTTTATAATGGACGTACTACAAGACCACTGCAATGGAGCAAAATTATGATACCCCGCTCAATTTTCTCAATAAGTGACCATTTTTTTTTTATTTATTTCTTTAGAAAGTACATTTTAAGTTTGAGTTTAATTTTCATTCAACGCTTAAAATTTGCTTAGACCTTAAAAAATATAAATATACGTATTTTTTTCATTTGTCAGATTTAATATTATATGTATGTATGTAAGTTAATCTCTGAAATACATTAATTTGTTTATTTAATTCCTTATAACACTTACGGAGTCCAAAAAAAATACATGCAAATATGAAACAAGCTTATAGCTTATTGAAAAGAACTCATTAATATCAAAATGATTTTCAATTATAAATATGTATTATACATATTTATAATCGAAAATTGGTAGTAATAATTAGTTGACAATATATAATTCAGTATTATAAGAAAGAAGGTTTAAGGGGCGTAAACTTTTAAGATTTCTTTAATATGAATATACCCTTTAAGCAGTCGATGTATGAATTCTTTAAAATTTTAACATGTGAAGAAAAAGGTTATAAACTGTATTCCTAAATCACGTTCGGAAATAAATTTTACAACAATCTCTTGTTAAAAGTGAAAAAATACTATTTCAGGGTTTTTTCGTTTAAATGCCACCCGGACGAGGTTTGGACGATCGGCGTGTATGTAAATGACGAAAGATCCAAACAGGACTCGAACCAACCACCTCTGTCACCTGGCACCATATGGTTGGTAGGTTTCACTTGAATTTAGTATTTATTGTATAATAGTTTTTGTCTTTCGTAGCTACCAACTAGTTTTTTTCAATCCTCACCAATATTCATTGTTTTAAATAAATAAATTATCAAAATATGCTACTGCTTGCTCTTAGAATTATAAATACCTACTAAAATTTTATTTGATATCAAATTAATTAATTATTATTCTTACAATTCTGTCATGTTTACATTTAATTGTAAATCTCTTAATTTCATGCTGATATAATAAGTTGATTTGTTTGTTTCTGAACAAAATATAATATAGGTATTTCATTCAATTTTAAGGTAATAATATTATTTTCTCTGTAAAAAAACAGCATAGAACTGGTTCTAATTGGAATTGACTATATTTGACCAAAGACAACGTAAAATTGTATATCTGAAAAAGAGCACCGATTTAATATTTTTAATCGAATTGAAATTGTATGACGTGATGCGGTAAAAAACTAACGCATGATACGCGACGGGCCAAATCACCGAACATAGGTTAAAGGCTTAAAAAAATCTTTAACTGGTAACGTATTATTAATATTTAATAAGTTGATTTTATATAATAACGATTTTATGAGAGCTATAATTCTTAAAAAACACGTCAAATACAAAAACAAGGTAGGAAATCCAAGAAGAAGTCAAATGTTTCCCTCATTTCAAATTTCAATTAGCAAAATGGACGTCAAGTACGGGTAGGGAATAAAAGGAAGAGTCAATGAGATTAGAAAAAAATACGTGATTTCAACTAAGATAAAACAGCGTTTGGAAGAATTTCGAGCATTTATCTCGAAAACTGACAAGGGTGCTGGATTTATTCTCCCAGTTGTATACCAATTCTGCAATTCAATATTTGACTTTTCTTTGATTTTGACGTTTATGTGTGGTTGAGGATATTTATTTTCTTATTAGGTGTAAATTATTTACAATTGCGAAAGGTTTTGACTAGGAATATTTATAAAATGAACGGAATACAAATAATATTCATTCAACATTCCTTTTGTAAGCTATCTGTTAAGGCAAATCCATCAGAATGTTTTAATAAAAAATATAGGACATAAGTATGTTTGGTCAAATATAAGACATTTGAATAAACATTATTCCTCAACCTTTACTAGTACTAATGAAACACAATCTTAGTCAAATATACACATGGGGGATTCCTATCTTTACTCCGCTTGTGAATACTTAAATGATAATTTTATTTATATGACAAATTTTATAAATTAATAACATAAATTATAAAACAAGTGATGACCAAAGCAATTCAAACAACATTTCTCAACTTTCATATAATTTTATTCCATATCCTCTAATCAGTAAGACAATGATTGTATAATAGAATTTTTCCTTTAGTAATTTATTTAAAATCACAATTCCTTTATTTCTCCATTTGTCACCGTGCTTGCGTCGATTGTCAATTGCGCGGTAAAATGAGTCATTTTTGTACCATCTTGAATGGCACCAAAAAGGACGTATACCGCCTTTTATATAATTTTATTCGTGTTAAACATATGGTGTTATTAATAGATAAATATATATTTCACATTTAACAGTATATAATATATATGAAAAATATCAGATACACCTACATTATTTTCATATAATAATTGCCTTTGCTTGTTTTTAGTTATTTTCAGCCAGGATCAAATGGTATCCATACCCATATATTTACATTTTATGTCTTATAATTACATTACATTATTAAAATGGTAAAAAGATTACTCTAACACAAGTAAGTAAATCGTGTTAGTTACACTATTCATAGCTTCAGAATGGTTGTACCGATTTTACTGGTGTTTATTTTGTTCATATGGTGTTTATATATATCGTATAATATATATAAATGTAAAAAGTATACTATTTTTGAACGAAGCGCAGCTCGAATTGTAACGTAGTGTCAGATGGAAGCGTGTCTTTTTCTCATTTAGTCTGTGATTTCTTGTAAAAAAACATTAAAATTGCCAGTCACCATTGTTTTTATTATTGAATATTATATTGATATTGACGATTCAAAAGTGCATATAAATGCCTACTTGAATAAAGATATTCTTGAATTTGAATTTTTAAAAGTTTCAAATGAGCCTTGAGAAGTAAATCTAAGTAAAATAAATAAGACTTTAAGATGTAAGGATTATGTCTTAAAAGATCAAAAGCTAATGAAGATTTGTATCACAAAATTTGGTTTAGTGTCTACCTAATTTTTATATTTTAAATTATTATCAATTCATTTTTGTAATATATAAATCTATACTTAGAATGATGAGACGAAATAGTGAGTAAATTGTTTGACTGAGTCCACCAAGTACACGACCTTTGAGTCAGACTATTGCAAAACCTTTATACTAATATAAAATATATTTATTTCAATTACTTTGAAATGTAAGCTGCTAAAAAAAATACTGTTATCAAATAATAATAATTCTAATATTTATAATGCAAGAATACTATAATATATATTAGGTATTTATATTAACAATATATTTATGATAAAAAATAAAAAGCTTGTTAAAAATACTTTAACATACTCTTACCAAATATTGAACACATAAAAAATGTATGTAAAATATGATTTTCAGTTATTGGAGTATTTTTTTCGAGTACAATTAAGTTTCTGTTTTAGATCTAAAGAATTTAATGTGTCAGATATGTTTTGCCTTACTGTAGGTTAGGGCGTGCTACGCTCCAGACGGCCTTGACCAGGGGACATATGATCACTACATATTCAGCTCGATTTACCGGATTTCAGTTCTCAAGACTAGGTCTGGCTCGGAGGGGTTTGGTTAAGGGGTGAGGCCTCCATAATCTATCAAGCCTGCAAAAAGGAAGGCTGCAAATCGTTGCAAGGTGCCCTCTCCGTGGTGTCGCCGTCGGGGCGCCGCGGTTAAATGCGAAATGCGGTTAATTGTTAAAATGAAATGATCCCATGGTCGTCCCGTGGCCCGTGGTTGCCGTCGTAGTGGGACATATGACGGCAACCTGGTTTAGTGGTGTGAGAGTTCCATATAACCACCTCTCATCTTACCCTGGGTGAGGGAGGATAGCAATTAGATTCCAGACGTTTAAAAAAAAGAGCGTCCTACGCTGCGGGCGTCGCAAACTTCATCGGATTTATGTTAATTATGTTGTTTATAGATTTTTTCAGTACAATTATTATTTATAAAGTAAATATTTTTTTTTATTTATAAGACTCTGAAGCCAAAGAAACCCATTTTTATCATCGTTTAAGAATATTTTCCTAGAAAGAAGTATAAAAGATGCACCGTATACATGCTTTTACTATAACTTACGTTCTGTTCCAT
Source organism: Dircenna loreta (assembly GCA_963555665.1). Classification (NCBI taxonomy): domain Eukaryota; kingdom Metazoa; phylum Arthropoda; class Insecta; order Lepidoptera; family Nymphalidae; genus Dircenna; species Dircenna loreta. Next base: position 12,985,790 of record OY743088.1, on the reverse strand, counting down.
GGTGTGAAGAAAACCGATAATTACATTCCGGTAAACGTCATAAAACGTTTGAATTAAAACACATTAATCGTAATATCGCATTTATTTAGGTCTTAATGTAATGAAATATATTTGTATTTCACTACCCGCTTAATAAATTATTAAAGATATCTTTAACAAAATTGTATGTATGGTGTTGTATTCCCTTATATTTTTAAAACTGAAACTTAAAATAAACACATAAATGATTTACGCATATTCGCTTTATTTATTTACAGTTGGATGAGTCCGGCTGTAGTCACTTGACTGAAACTCGTACAGGGGTAATTTAATAGCCTAGCTATTACGGTAATATCATCTTCCAGGATAAAAAAAATATTGACTATAGCCAATAAAACCATAAAAAAAAGTATTTATAAAGTTTTTTGCCGGTTTTTCTACAAGAACCTACTCTTGGAAACCCGAGAATTTATATAAATGCAATGTTTACCATATAAAACTTTCGTATAAATAAAAAAGATAAACAGTTAGATCAGTTAAATTTTTTATACACGGGTTTTAAAAATCAAGGAATAATTCTTTCTTTAGATTAATATGTATATACATATATGCTAAATGATAATCCAAATTTCCAAAATGTCTTAATAAAATAATATAACACTATATATAGAAATATCTTAATATAACACTATCAAAATGTAATCAATATGATTTATGTCGTAACGCTTAACTACCCATTACATCCCACTGCTGGTGCTGGGTCAAAATATATATATTTCTAAAAAATGAAGTCACACAATAGTTTCATTAAAAATCCCGAAGACAATTAAATTCTACCATGTAAAAATATTTTCGCGTATTATTGTCCAATATAAATAAGGTCGTAAATTCAAAAGCAGGAGATTAAATTTTAAGAAAATTTTATCACTGTAATTTTTTTATTTTATTTTTGTTATAAGTTGATGTATTACCTAAGCCATTGGTTATTTCAACAAACGTAACAAGATATTGGATATCAAATTTTGACTACAAATTTACCTAAAGACCTAAGTTTTAAGGAATAATCTTATAACCCAAGTGGTTTGTTTCAAAATTTATCCCGCGCTGAGTTTAGTTAACGTATAGGGATGGGACGTGCTTATTCACTGAACCTAGGTTAAGCTCAAAGATTTAAGTTTACTAAGAAATGTCGCCTGTCTATATTAAATTTATATTAAAGTTTGTTTTCGGAGTATCGTTTACGTAATTAAATTTATTTTCCTTGTACATGCAACATAATTTTCTTGCATTTAGTTTTCAATATTAACCTTCATACTGTCTTTAAAGTTAGCAACGTAAGCGGGCTTTGGGTCTAATTGAACTCAATATTGTATTGCCTAAATTTATGTTTAATAATTGCATAGTGTTAGTTAGTTCCAATTTTTAATATATTTAGTTATTGTTGTTAATTATATTCTGAAAAATAAAAGTTAGTTTAAGTGATTTTTATTAGAAATAATTAAGTTTTGTACTAATGTTGTGAATAAATTAAGTTTTCGTCTGTTATGTGTAAAGTGCTGCTTCATTGTGTAAAGTAAAGCAATTAGAATATAAATATAAAATATTCACAAATTATGTGAAAAGTTATATTGGACTTAGAATGATTGTAATATTTTAAGAATAAGAATATGATCAATACACGTTATAAGATAACAATAAAAAAAAGATGAGCTGTTATAATAACTTATAATCAATAGTTAGTAGGACTCAAGGATCATCATTCATAATAAGTCATAATCTATCTGTCTTACTTTCATTAACTTCAACTGTCGTAATTTTATATGAGATCAGAAGACTAATAAACAGACGGTCCACCCGATATTGAGTATTTGCCGTCGTCCATGGACATATATGTACAAATATTTATAGTTGGAGATAGACTTTTAAAGAATAGAAGATATTATTATCAACTTTAGATTTATTTAACAAATGAAAAGGACAAAATATTCTATATTAGTAAATAAGTTTTATTAAGGTTTTGTTTTCATCTTTATTGTCTTATTCAAGAAATCGTATTTTGTGTTACAATTTATGTACTCGTTATATTAGATTCCTATTCATCAGCCCGAATACTTTAACTTCACCAAAAATGATTAAAATCAACTGCAATCAACCAACAAACAGCTATACGCATTTACTTAAAATATACAAATAAAATAGAATTATGAATTACCCTCCGTAAGCTTTGATATTCTAGACTCGATCATTAAAAATTTAATCGATTTTGAAGAATAAACATTTTTTATAAAATTATCCATTCATTACTTTATGAAATCTTAACCTTCTTCTACAAGTCTCAACACCTTTATATAAAGTTTTAATTACATATCAACGTTCTTAAAGCAACTTCACAACAATTAGCATTCAAACTTACGAGCTTACAATATACCTAATATACAATACACAGCTGTTAAGTTAGGTACGCTGCAAGAGTAAACAAGTCGTAAGTAAATTGCCAGCTTGTTATACAAGAATAATAAAAAGAGATTAAAATTGGAAAGCTGTGTTCAGTAAACTGTTTATCCAATAAGAAAATAATTTTATGCATTATCAACTCTATTAATACTAATAAGAGTTACGAAAATGTCTTCTAATATATATGTCATTTTAATTTTTTTGAGAGTTATCCGTGAAATGTACAATCTAAACATACAGGATGAGTTTATGCAACTCAATACACAAGTGACACAATATAAATATTGAACGCTAAGGTAAACAGTATTTACTAGCCTTTACAGGACAATGCCTGTTGGGTATGAAGCGATCACAGCCAGGATATTTCAAAATTTATAATGATGGATCATTATATGGATCTAAAAAGCCATATTATCTGTAAGTATGGCTTTACGTAGATACCTACTCCCTTGCATTTTGATTGGAATCATTAATCTTCCCCTTAATGGTTTTACTTATAATTAATATTTTTAATAACAACGTTCCTATTTTTTTAATATGCGGACGGATTAATAAAATGAAAAGATATTGCTTGCTATTGATGGAGTATATAATGTTTAAAAAGTATTGTGTTTTTAAATAATGTTTGGTTTTAAAATTTGTTTTTGATATTTGGTATTCCTTAAAGCGTAGTGTGGGATGCCCTTCGGTCTGATGGACTGACATTTTGAGAAAGGTTGCTAGTGCAGGCTGGATGAGGAGAACGAAGGATCGGGGAATCTGGTGCAAAATTGGAAAGACCTATGTCTAGCAATGGACTTCAATAGATTGATAATAATGATGATAATGAAATAAGTTTAAAAAAAACACTAAAAATATTTTATGAAACTATGATAACACTTAGTACATACATAAAGAAATATTAATTCAATAAAGTAATAGTTGGTGATCATATTACATTTTTTTATTTGTGATATTAATTTCACTATCCTTTCTATGTTATCATTTAATTTTACCTGTAAAATTTCACTTATTTGATAAGCTTACATAAAGATACCTCCAACGAAATTCTTAGTTATGACACTTTTGTAATTTCAATAACACATTTTCGGAATTGTTATTTTTTTGAATTTGAAAGCCATATCTCGTATTTCAGTTTCTCGGTGCTTTTTGTTCTTAATTTTTGTAAGTCATATACGCAAGTATGTTGTTTTACTTACTATTTATTATACTTTTAGAGTGACTCTTAAAACTTTAATTTATTTTGTATTTGTTACAGTTGCCACGTTTTTTTAATGAATTACCAAAAGACAATTTGCTTTTTTAAGAATAAGACGCCTTTTCAGCTATATTTTTGAATTATTTGTTGAGATTTTTTTTTAACATATAATCCAGGTTGTACCACCAGTCTGTGATTCCAAACCATTTCTTATGCTAATACTTTTGTATCAACAGAAATATCAGAAATACGCTATGTAAGCAAACATGTTGTATGCATACATTTATCTGCAATTAACCGTAAAAAGAAGGTCGATGCACAAAATAAACTGTCAAGTTTGCCAACACATTAAAATTATATTAAAATTGTTATGGCAATAAAGATTGTTATTCAAATTGTTACATATAATATTTATTTTATAAGGAAATTCGTGAAGTTATTTAGGAATTCGAATTAAATCATCAGAAATAATTTGCTAAGCGGATGAATGGATGAATAAAATAATAACGCATATTTTTAACTAAAAATAACGACTTACTTTTTACAATTAGCAAATTTTTATACTATATATATTAAATCTCAATTATTTTAAAATTGAGCGTAAAACTGGTAGCTTATAATATTTAATTCAACATAAAGATTTTTAACTCCTCAAAATGAACACCACTCAAAAAGAAAGTTCTAAAAGATAAGATAATGAGATTAGAAACAATTACGTGATTTAAACTAAGATAAAAACAGGCGTTTGGAAGAATTCAGACACTTATTTCGTAACCTGACAAGGGTGCTGGATTTATTCTACCAGTTGTACTTCAAATTTGCAATTCAATTTTTACTACTGACCGTTTTCTCTTTTATCCAGTCTGTATGATATGAAACTTGTGTATAAAACTTACGTATTATAAAATAGTCATGAGGCTATTCTTAAAATTTGCCTTTAATCAAATGATGATGATATAACCCTGAGTGCAATATATAATCATTGATTTATAAATAACAAGCTTCTTACTAAAGATATTAGCTTTTAATATTAATGCGACATTGCCATTTAGAAGTGGACGTAAGTTACTTTTTGCAAATTATTTTCTAAGCCTGTCTCAAGAAAAACTCATAGATTAATTAGTTTATATTGATAATATAGAAATGTATTTTTTATATTCGGGTTATTTATAAAAAACAAATATTTAAAACACACACATAAATATTACAGTATGAAAATAAATTGGGTGTTATGGTAAGAGTATAAAATTGAATTAAAAATATATATATCCCTTAACTTAATAAACAAATAACTTACTTTGTTAAACATACTTTATTTTACAAAAAATAAATAAATATTAAATAATACACTATTCTAAGGCAATAACATCAAATTTCTCTCAAAGTTGCCACTTCTAATAACTGAAAAATATACTAATATTGAAAAATAACCCAATAACTGAAAAATATACTAATATTTTTCAGTTATTAGGCTATTGAATTTTCTCACTTTACTTACGTTTACCTACTACGGAACTTTACTTACTTTTTTGGATACAAAACTAGCTTTTGCCGGCGACTTGGTAATGTGGACTACATACAGTACGTTTCGGAATTTTCCTCGAAATCAGAAAGAAACAACATTATCTTTAAGTGAAATCAACATATTACAAAAAAACAAATATTCATAGATATAAGTTCAAATAAAATATTCAAATTTATTCTATGAGACTTTTCATTTTATAGAGCCATCGTGGCAAAAAAGTCTTACCTTCACTATATACGCTTCTCTCTCTACCTAACCTAATTTTTAAGAACCTATTAGTGCTCCCTTTGAAATACGTTTTAAAAGTGAACTGTGTTTAGTTCTAGAAAGACAAAGATCTTTAAATAGATTGAAGAGAAATCTTGGTAGGTATTAACCTCTGGCTCTAATTTGGACGAACGGCCCAGGAAATAATTTCGGGCAGTTGGTTGGCCAATTCGTTATATTTGATTATCTTAAATGTATGGTATGATCTTTAGATTTTTTTTATCAGAACTATATTTTTTTACAAGATTTATATTTCATTTAAAATCTAGCTTATAGGAGTATATGGAATCAGGACAAAAACTAACGTTTTCGGGGACTTTGTTTTAATTCTCATATATGTCCAACATGAAAGTGTAATCAGAACCCGACTTGAAAATAGAGTTAGGCTCTTTTTTAAGACCCTTTTAATAAAAACTACTGATCGTTTGTTGGTGGTTTCACCCATCTCTGCTCTTGGTGGGAAAGATCCAACTATTTCCGGTATGATTATTTATACTTTTTAATGGCGACACGAGTATTGACCGCAATATAATAGTTCCTATCGCCTCCTTACAGAAATTGCAATTCTTCGGTTTCTTTGTTCCGTCTTACTATGTAACTTTAATCTGGGAGAGTTATTAGCAATGCATTAAGGTAGAATCAATAAATTACAGTAGGATAATTTCCAGCTAGTGGTATACATAATCAGTAAAATGAAAGAAATATGATAAATATGGTTTTGTGTTGCCAGAAAACAATATTTTTCTGATTAATATTTTCTGTCCTGGAAATGTTATTTATTAAAGTAATTACGTTTCTGCCTTGATAAACAATTTCCAATGCATTTTAATATTATATTTCTTGCATATATTTATTTAAAAAAAGTTCGTGAAATGCTTATTGAAAGAAAAATCCGACTGAGTTTATCGTGTGGTTCTTCTCATACTAGGGTGCGTTTCGAACCCTTGTAATTTTAATTTTAAGTTGAGTGGTCTCCATGCAGAAGGGCTTATTTGGATAAGTATGGTATTAAAATAGGCCTTTCTGACGCCTGCATTTGATGTAGATCTACACAAGTGATCACTGGTAATAATTCAAAGTGAAAAATTAAAAAAATAATAATAAAATCTTTTTAATTTGTTGATCTATGATGAAAACGACAATATTTTCACTAACAACAATCTGATCTACCTAATTAAGTGGCTGCAGTAATTATGTATTTGTGGAATTTATTGTTAGTCTCTGATCATTATTATTTTTTTTTGAAGTGACAAATGCTGTTGGCCCTGCGGCCGTGACAGCTTCTCCGGAGATGGTAGAATGTTACGACGTGTAGATGTCAACATGTTGGGATACTATTGTAGTTAATAACAAGTAATTAAAGTTTATTATTGATGTTATTAATAGAACATCAATCATTGTCAAATTTAATAGTAATAATATATTGAAAACAATAGTTTTAATAAGAATGTAGTTGCGTATTTCCTTCGTAAATTCTAATAAATACATTGTGAGGCATATTCTAATAGCATGTAAGCGAACAAAGATATAAGACTGAAATAAAAACGCTAATAATTTCTGAAAAAATGAAATAAAAATAGAACAACTTTTAAATATATATTTTTATATTAAAAACGTGCTTTTAGCTCATTGACTATGAAACTGAACATTATTTTGTGAAAGTGTGATTACAATGTAGGTATGAACAAATATTTTTTAAAACCCATGAAAAAATAACTTTGTATATATTTTTACAATGTGTACAAAATATTATTTTGTCATTTAATAATTTGCATAAAAACAATGTAGAACACAATCTTAATACTTTATAACAATTATTATACAGTGTGATATAATTGATATATTGTAGTTTCAGAAATAAGGAGAAAATTATTGTTTATTAAATATAAATTTATTTAGAATTTAGTTATTCCTCATAATATTATAACGTTGTCGTAGTTAGTTCTATAATAAGTTTTAAGTCAATTTTGTTTCTAGTTCATAATGTTCGTATTTAATAGACAAATTCTTCATTCATTCTTCTATGTACAAGAAGAGTTTGCGGAGCCAAAGGCTATATTTGGTGACTTCTGCTTTAGAATTTAAATTTTGTGCTAAGGTTTTAATTAATAAATAAGAGAGAGAGAGAACGATATATATATAATTGTTTAAATACATTTTTTATTTCTTTTTATCAATTTAACGGAAACAGGTTTTGTTAATTAGGTGAAAGAAAATAATTATAATAACTCCCTCTCTTTTACCATATGATAACAAATGAAACACAATATGTAATTTTATTTCGATATTTGTCGATAAATATATGTAATATTTTTTTACGAAACAAAACTTACGCAAGTAGTGCTATAGTCTAAATTAAAATTTACTTCAATAAACCTGAGTTTTATTAAACATATATGCTGGTTTAAGTGAATGGACAATTATTCATAATTGGATGGACCTCAATATTTAAAAGCTTTATGCGGAATAAACGAATTTTGTCGATAAATATAGGTACCAGATATTTTTTTTTACGAAACAAAACTTACGCAACTAAGTGCTATAGTCTAAATTAAATTTTACTTCAATAAACCTGAGTTTTAATAAACATATATTCTGGTTTAAGTGAATGGACATTTATTTATAATTGGATGGACCTTAATATCAAAGAGTTTTAAAGCTTTATGCGGAATAAACTATAATGAGCTACCAATTTTAATCACAATTTTGTTATAATTGCAATAGAGTATAAAAATCGGTTAGTTGTAAAAAGTAAGTGGTTAATTTGATTTATGAATATGCGTTATTTTTTCATCACACATGAAACATCAGCTTAGCAAATTATTTCTGATGATTCAATTTGCATTCCTTAATATCTTTGCTCCCATATATCTCATGACTAAAATAATATGGTGCTAGCTTTACACTCTTTACTATTAGTTACTTTATGGCCAGGAGACATTGATAAACACAACGCTAGTGCCTGTCCACTACTTTTTTCGAGGAAGCCGGACCACATACATATAGACAAAAATGTCCATCTAATATTCACATATTCCGAAAGCTAAGTGCATACTCTTAGTATATAAGCAAAGTGCATACTCCTTAGTTCATAAGCTAATAAAATAAGCTTATTTCATAAGCTTCGTTTAAAATCTAAGTACCTTAGCAAATAAGCTTAGTGCATACGGATAAAACGTAAGCATAGCAAATAAGCTGAGTACATAATATAAGTACATAAGCTAAGTAAATAAGCTTAGTACATAACCTAAGAACATACGCATAGTACATTACATAGTACATAATACATTACACAGTACATAGTACATAAGCGTAGTACATTAGCGTAGAACAGAAGCGTAGTAGTAGTTGATTTTTGCGTAACTTTCACCGTTTACTCAGCGGACGCAAGGAAACCTCTAAATTTTTGCCGTTTTCGCAACATTTTTTTATTTAAGCGTAATGTTATTTAGCCCAAAGCATTTCTCGATAATCTTATACTGAAAGAATTTTTCATATCGGAGCAGTATTTCCTGAGATTAGCAAGTTCAAACAAACTAACAAAGTCTTCTGCTTTATATAATTAAAATATATAAGATGTAAAACAATTTGAAAAACAGTCTTTATCGCCATAACAATTTGAATATAATTCTAATGTTTTGGCAAACTTGATAGTTTTTTTGTACATTGACCATTCTTTTTGAATAATTTCAGACAGAAATGTATTCATTAAATACATGTCTGCTTACAAAGTTACGTATTTGCAATTCTTTCTGTTGATTCAAAAGTATTATCATATGAAACGGTTTGGAACGGTCGATAAGGTTCAACCTGGTAAAAACGTTTAAAAAGAATCTTAAGAAGTGATTCCAAATTATAGCTGAATAAAAGTTCCTATTTAAGTATAGGAAGATTTTAAGAAAAAAAAGGCATGTAAAATGACTATCAAAGAATGACTTTTGGTTTTGGATATTATTATATGAATGTTACGATAACGTGTTCAAATCATGTACATATTTAATTGTTAGAATCAATTTCTATGCATGTGTTTTAATCCATGCATCAACAATATTTCATATGGAATAAAGTTTACATTTAGTTAATGGAACTGAATAATTGAAAACGTGAGAGTAATAAAAAAATATATGAATATTGTAGTATTTTTAACAAACAAAAACCATAACAGCTTTTAGATTCTTGTCTGCATAGTATGAACTTTTGTGCTAATTTTTATCATCAAAGTTTACATTTTTATTATTTTAACTTTTTAACATGATTGTGTACTGTTTTTATTTTTCGATAAGATAAGCATCTATAGAGTAGATGATGAACAATACCCTTAAATCGAAAAAAAACATAATCCCTGAGATCATAATAAATAAACTAAGATTAAATATAAGAATTCCACCAAAGTTCATTGGGTATATCAATGATCGTCGTTAGGTATTATATTTTTGACGCTGTGAAAAATGTTTTACGAAAACCCAAAGACCGATTTAGCCCACAATTGCAATAGAATAAAACGTGTTTGAAAATTTGTGTTATTACAATCATTTACTTGATTTAAAATAAAAAAGAAACTTTGCACGACGGCTAAATATATAAATTTTTAGAAAAGAACTCTTAATTTTTTTTCATTTTAAATTTATCAAAACAAAAATTACAATTCAAATTTTGATGATATTTGGGTTCGTGAAAGCATATTGCCTGAATTATTCATAAGCATATGTAACATAGCACTACGACTTTTAAGGACGCGTTTACGAAACATATGGGTAGCAAATCACATAACTACATTGACAAATCTTGACTACGCACACATACGCGGTTACAGTCGCGAAATAATGGATACATGAAACAATTTTGATAATTTGAATTTATTGATTTTCAAATATTCTTGTACGTAACGGAAACGTTTTTCGTTTGCGTATTCCTGTACCAAACGGAAACGTTTTTCGTTTATTTTTTTTTGTAGGAAACGGAAACGTTTTTCGTTTAAAAAAAACAAATCTAAACTCGGTGCACCTAGTCGAATCCTACTAGGAGATCCATTAGCATCCATCCATCGGTATACCTCAAAGGCATTCTGTCAAATCTGACAGTAAGATCTTATTAATACAATACCGAAAAGTTGATGATTTTCAGCAAAACTGTAAACGCGTCCTTAACTATTTTACGTTAAGCACGTAGTGAAAGTTTTGTTTACACAAAAAAAGTCTAAAACAGGAGTATTAGAAATGTAGACCAATAACTATTTGTTGGTCAATCAAAATTTAATCCATTATTGAAAGGGTTTTCAAGTTTTTTTCATAATAAAAGCTGCCAGTTCCACGTATGCCTGTATTCCACTTAGATTTAGTAACAGGAGCTATCACAGCATAAGCAGTGATTCCCGCTTACGAGGAAAGCGCCGATCTCCTGAGTCGACATTTACCATTGTTTCCAATTAGATTTAACTATAACATTTTATGTCAGTCTTGTAGTAGATTTAATCAAGTAAACATGTATTTTGAATAAATAAATATTTTTTGTTAACTTCGTTGTCTGCCATACATAACTCAGGCGATACCTATTTTTGTATAATATGTAGCATTATGGAAAATTGGCTTTTTGGATATGTTCAGTGCGTTTTATCGACGAGTGGCTTATCATAAATTACCCAATTTTTATTCCCTTTGTAGGGTCCAGTTACCTTAATAAATTTGAATATTGACTACGCAGTAACATTGAAATAATGTGTCGAATCAATTACTTTCTTCCTTTTTGAAAAACCTATCGAACTGTTTGTTATACTTTAGGTACTGGGTTACTTGTATATAATAACAAATTTGGTTATATGAATATATCATATAGCAAATTCAAATGTTAAAATAATTTACAAAAATTTTAAAAGAAGAATAGAAGCAGTTAGCAAAATGTACCAGCTACACACACACACACACATACACACATGCACACATACATAACCACACATCTACTGCACACAAATACACTATGAAGTGGAATAGGTCCTAAACTATTGTAAATTATTTAAATATTAACATGAGTTTGCAACGATTAAGAATAATTATTTAAAGGAGAAGGGACTGACAACCGAAACACAGTTTAAGCTAGGTTGGATATGGCTTCATTAATAACAATGTTTTATGTTATTATAAATGGTTAATAAAGACATTTTATATTTATTTATTTTATTTTTTTCTATTAATTTAAAATAGATTTAATTTGTAACCTACATTTGACATACAAGTTAGAGCTTACGATAAAAGGAAAATAAGAAAAATTCTAAAATGATACTAATAAACAAATTTTTGCAATGTATTGTTTTTCCGCGATTCTGTAAAAAAATATTTTTAAACAAGAGAAATTTAAATCTATGATTTTTCTATAGATTTAATTTCATTTAGATTCTATAGATTTACTCTGGGTTCGCTCAGCTGTGTTATTTTTAAAAAGTTGTATTGTGTGGGCAAGCCAATAATATGAAATGTAAGAAAATCATACAAATAGAAAGATAAAATACTAATGAAACGCTGTTAGTATAAAATATAAAATAATTTCAGCGCAGTGCTTAGTCTCGTTTTGATGATGATCTCAGCAAAATGGGTTTCCACCACAAAAGGCAACTTATCATACTGCTCGAGGGACAATCAAATTACTGCGAAGAAATTCTCAGACCATGCTATCTCTAGGAGCGCTTAAATTATTAAACATATGAAATCTTAAGATTTGACATATAGTAATTCGTGATGTCAAGACATTTAAGACAATTTCCTACAAACAACAAATATGTAAATGAAGATTTAGCTCGTTATATACGAAGTATGTTATATATAAATGTAATAAAATATCTTTGATAATTTTATTGAAAGTTCATTCTATTTTGTTCAATATATATTTTCATGAGGAAAGTAAATGAAATAATTTTTAAGAACAAAAAAAAAACATCATTTATGATATCAGAAAATCTTTATATATATGTTCTTTGGTCTACTATGTTTGGATGTTATAAACATTTTTTTTTGTACTTATTATTATTTAATAAAGAAAACATAAAATACAAGGCAGTTCATTAGCCAAATGCAGAAGTCTTGATTAAATAACGAAAGGTCAAAATGTAAAGAAACCGTAAGTAAGTCTTCTCAGAAGAGGGTCCAAGATTTACGAACACCTACTCTTTTAATTTACTTGACTCTGTGGGATTATAATTATGAGATGTCTTATGTTTATGAGATATTAAATTAACTTACTCACATTGGATTAATTTATAAATATTGAGTTTATATATTCCTTTTAAGCAAAAATAAAATATTAGAAATAATATTTTAAGTACTAATTTGAAAACTGAGCAATTTAAAAAAAAAATGAATAAAATATACAAAAATAATAATAAACTGCAGCGGCAAACTAAACCATAATCATAGATAGTTTAAACCATAAGCCGTATAAAATTACATTCGTGAAAATTCATAACTTAGTGACTTCATAGCAAAGTTTTGTATAAAGTTCACAGGCTTATTCAATTTTTATGGAAATCTGTGTTTTTTTTAAGAATAACAAAATTATACTGTATTTTGTTTTTCCATCAGGAAAAAGGCAACAGATGGTAGTATGTTTCTAAAAGCATTGCGTTTATTACAGTCAATAACATCCAATAAAATATGAACCAGCAAATTAACTTATTTATAAAGACTTTATTCATAAATTTGCAATTAGTGTAATGTTAAATAAATTTTAATGTTTTTTTTAAACATATAAATACTTATATTATGTATATTTATGTAAATTATTTCATGGGTTCATATTTATTACAATTTTTTTTTGTTCAATTAAACCAGTATAGTATACTAAATAACCAGTATACTGTGGATAATAACTTTCCTAGACAATTCCGAAAATTGTTTCAAATAAAGTTAATAATAGGTTTTAAATGCTTAAATGAATTGTCAACGCTTATTTCATATTAGGATTCAATGTATACATGTGTCGATCTATCTATTCCAGAACATTTGTAACTTTTCAAAAAATACTTCATGGATTTATAGGAAATCTGATGTGGTATATGGCTTATTATCTGTAGTAATATAGTATATTTATATATACTATAGTTTTCCAGAATTAAAAATGTATATTATTTGACATTTTTAAGTTTGTAATATTCTCCTTTTTTTTGAACATACATAAAAATATTAATAAATAATATAAATTGCATAAAACAACAATCATTTTAACGTTTAAAATAATATATAGTGCATGATGAAGAGTATAAAGAGTACAATGAAATCATTAAACATCCGTTTCATGTTTAAAGTAATTTCATAAAAATATTTACATTTTCGCGTTTTGGGATAATAAGGAATTGATTTCGAGAATAAAAAAGCGTAAGCCGCTGAAGTAAAATTTATAATTTTAAATGTACTACTCAATAATTATTATTATATATATCAATAATTATTTGACGTTATATCATATGTAAAACGAAGTATATAAGAAAGTACGATGTGCTTTGTACGCAGGTTGCAGTCGGAAATAAAAAAGTCATACCTTTATTTGTTGAAATTCTTGGTCAGGAATTTCAAAACATTGTAAACATCATATTGAATGTACAAAAAATATTCCTTCATTAAATTATTTTTGTTATTTGTTATCGCTCGAGCTTCAATTGCAAGGAGATGACTTAAGAATATGGGATATACGAGTATTATGTACAAAATCTATTTGAATACTAATCATCCACTTTATTTACAAATAATTGAAAACAATTTCTGTGAATTTATTTTTTGTTAATGATATATACTTTATTCTACGTTCAATATTTGAAAGTATATAATCCATCTAAAAATGGTTACTACAAACATATTTTTCAAAATTAAATTATAATAATAATCTGCTCTTATTAATATTAACAAATATTATTTTAAACAAATAGTTGCAAGAACATTTTCAACATTTTCTGTAACTAAACAAAATTCCATATCCATCATTGAATGTTAAAGAAGTACCTACTAGAAAGGAGAAAAATCTTACAATTACCTATCGGTTAAAATAAACTAAATTTAATATTTTTTATAGTATGAGCATTGCAGTGATGTTAATTATATTATATTAAAATAATATTATCATTTTATTTTATTTCACGGGTTGCATTCCTCTCCCTACCTTACCAAATTTGAAATGAACCTACTAATGCCGCCTTTGAAGTACGTTATAGAAATGAACTGATGATAGTTCTAGAGAGGCCAAGATCTTTAAGTAGGTTATTCAGAGAGATTTCGCTGTTATACCTCTCGCTCCCACTTCTACAGCGTACAAATTAATTATAAACCTACTCCTGATATATACTTATTTAGTTAAATATAATGTAATTACAATAAATTAAAATGTTTTTAAGTTTAAGATGTAATATGTAAGATCAAAAGTTTAAAATAGCACATAAATTTAGATGAAACATGTCCGACTTGTATGTGACGATATTGTATAAAACTATTACTAACTATTTGCAGCGACTTCGCCTTTCCTTGATTTTTTCATTTTAAAAACTATACGAAATTCATCTACAAAAACTGTCGTGGATTAACATGGAATGAATCAGCTTCCGAACTTTACACAATGTTTTTCAACTTTAGACTTCTCGTTATTCCTAGCATGTATGAATTCAACGGATTATTTTATTCACTTATTATAATACAGAATTCTTTTACACATTTTATTTAATTATTCAACATAACCAGATTGTAGATATTAAAATAAATAATATATTTCTTCCAAGATAAATTATATTATAATATTTAAATAATGAGCGTTCGAAAAACATAAACCATTATATTACATATATATATATATATATATCTTAACCCAACTGTATTTAGGTTAATAAGAGGTGGGTAGTGATACCGTCGCGCAATTGGTAGAGCTCCGGGAAGATTTCCCAGAGGTCGCGGGTTCAAATATCTGCTTGTTTCGGTTTATTTTAATCTATATATATACACAATTTAAACATTCTTAAATAATTATAATTTGGCTAAACATATTTTTAGATATTTTAAAAACTTATTGCTACTATATTGTTATTAAAATTTTCAAAAATAAACTCATCGGGGACTGGGAGTGCATTGATTTGCAAAAACTTATCCCGTAAAGAATATCTGAGGTCCGGGATTGTAAATTTCACATATATATGTAGCAGTTCTTATAAATCTTATTACTAATATGGTTGATAATAAATACAATTATTTTCTTATTTGATAAAAGTTTTAACGAATACAACTTTAGCAAATAAGTGCCGTCGCAAAAATTTAATGTATTACCGTAATATAATATTAATCTAAATTCTAATCTCTATTTAATATTCTATTATAATTATCTGACAATTTACTTATGAGTTGCTTACTCCTACTTCTAACTTAACAGCTGTGTATTGTATATTATATTGTGAGTTCGTAACTTTGAGTGATAATTGTTGCGAGTTTGTGTTTAACAATGTTGATATGTAATTAAAACTTTTTATAAAGATATTGGAAATTGTAGAACGAATTTGAGATTTTATAAAGTGATGAATGTCTGGATCATTTTATAAAATGTCTATATTCTTGAAAATCTATTGAAATTTTTAATGATCGAGTCTAGAATATCAAAGCTTATTGGATTATAATTAATAAATCTTATTTTATTTATATTTTTAAAATCTTAGAAAATGCGCATAGCTGTTTGTTGGTTGATGAATAGGAATCCAATATAACGAGTACATAAATTGCAACACAAAATACGATTTCTTTAATAAGACAATAAAGATGAAAACAAAACCTTATTAAAATTAAAATTTATTCAATAACATAGAATATATATTTTTTGTTTTTTTAAATAAATCTAAACTTGATAATAATGTCTTCTCTTCCTTAAGAATCCGTCTTCAACTATCAATATTTGCACATGTCCATGGGCGACTGCAAATACTCAATATCGGGTGGACCGTCTATTTATTAGTCTTCTGATCTCATATAAAATTACGACAGTTGAAGTTAATAAAAGTAACATAGACAGATTACGATAGACTTGACATGATTTATGTTTCTTGATATTGTTATATTGTTAACTATTAATAAGTTATAATGATATCTTTTTTTATTCTTATCTTATAACATGTTATGTTCTAAATATTATGTTCTAAAAATATAATGATCATCCTATAAAATGTTAATTGTTTAATAATATGCCATAGAAGCCATAAAATCCTATTGTCTATTCTGTATATTATTAAATGAACTAATAATAAATGAACTTTATATCACGGTCCTATTAAATATAGTGTCAAATATATTAATTATATTTAAAGTTTATCTAAGTCTAATTTAAAAGATTGATATTATATTCTGGTACTGATATAATATACCTATTATAAGTTGTCATTCACTATAAAGCGCCAAAACTATCATCATGGGGTAAAATATCACCTTTAAAATAAAATTTATTTCTTAATACTTCTATGAAGTCTTTAGCACATTCATAATCTGAATGGGTCTATACCCCATTCAATTTATAAATATACTAAGCAATCATTTTAATTTTAATTATTTACTTTCTAGTAAGATGCGATTACTATTTTACAACATTTATGACGTAGACGTATTTTGTAATGAAATTCGAAAGAAAATTCTGATGTTTATACCATGATAGTACATTTAGTTTCGTAAATAATACTCATAATAATACAGAAAACAATTATATTCAAATGATATTGTTAAGTTATATACAATATTTGAGCTTAACCTAGATTTAGTAAATTAGCACATCGCATCCTATGCGTTAGTTAAACTAAGCGCGTGATAAATTTCGAAATAAACCACTTAGGCTATAAGATTTTCTTATGGGTCTTAAGGTTTGTGATTGTGATGTGGTTTGTGATGGGAAATTTCTTGTTACTTTTGTTAAAATAACCATGCATTAGTTAAAATATAACCAACACTATTTTAAGATGGATTTGACACAAAGTTTTCTTATTTTAGAGTGTGTTTCCTGAATTTAGTGCTTCTAAGCAAAAATACAAGCGACTTGGATACAATTTTCCTTAAATTTAATCCCCTTTTGATTATGGATATGGAAAGTTATTTATTGCAAGCATTGCATTTTATCGTCACTATAATCTTTTAATCCATAAAAAAATGTGAGTATCCATAGAGTTTTTATAAGTACTTTATTTTCCAATTTATTACAGAGCAATTAAGGTTTTAATATTTTTTTTGTTACCATTATAAAAAAAATAATTAAAAAGAACGTCGCAATTCAATAATGTTATAATTAATTTGTTCTGAACTTATTCATATTAAAACATGATTTGTGATTTTTTGTTCTTAAAATTTTGTTCATTGAACAAAATGTTTAGTGAATTACAAAGTTTACCTAAAAAAATGTAACAAACTTATTACAAAGTACTGTGACTTTTTGGATTAAAATGAAAATTTTATCATCATATCATAATACTTGTTTCTTCTTCATAAGCTGTACAGCTACTTTATTTTAGAATTAGAATTAGATTTAAGCTTAGCTACTGGTACCATAATGAAATAACTTTTTAAACTAACATAAAATTAAACCAAAAGTAACTACTAAATATAACTAGCGTGATAATATGACATCATTTTATTAATTAAAAATTAATATAAGTCCGAGCTGCCAAACAGTGCGAGGTTTGAGGTAACAACCCTTAAAATTCTAAAAAGACTAAAACAAGGCGGTTATTCCGACTTATTTACGTGATTCACCGGATTTTTTAAATATAAAAAAAAACAAATATATCTAACATTAGTTTTGTATTACACTTTGGTTGTATGATAAACTCCCTCTTTATGGTTGTAATAGTAAATTGATATATTTATATGCCTTATTTATTTGCACAAAAAAATATATAAAAAGTTGTGTTGTTTTTGTTGTTGTAATATACTATTATCACTTGAGTAAAGTTGTCAGCAAAATAAGTGAAATGTTTATTCATCAAAGCACTATATGGTAATTATAATTTATGAATAATTAATGATTTATATTAAAATAATGAATGAATGCTGTCCTACGCCATAACTCACACTATCCAACATTAATTTTACGAATGGGTATCAGATTTTTCGAATTTACAACAGTTATTTTCTAACGAAAGGTATTTATAGGGTTAGCAAAAAAAATACATAAAAAATATCACACAAGCTCCACGCATACCCTTATGCACAAAGAAAAATATCAGTCTTACACAGTTTTATGCGAACTAAAGCCTTCTAATGTCAAACAAGTGGCTAAAATTATTGACAATTTGAGTATTAATACAAGCACCGATTATGATGGACTTGACCCAAAGACACTGATACGAAGCTTCTTAGCATTCCATGGATTTACCGTGCGGCTGCCTGGCCCGTCGCGTTGCATGGAGAGGAGTGCAGACAGTTCCTGGAACTTGCGACCCAGGTGTAGGTGTAGGTGTAGGTTTACGGGGCCCATTTAAAATGCGCATTCACTTTCACCTTCACCGGTTACGCTCCTCTCCCTACCTTATCAAATTTGAAGTGAACCTACCGATTCCGCCTTTGAAGTACGTTACAGAAATTAACTGATGATAGCTTAGAGAAGCCAAGAACTTAGAGATTTCACTGCTATATCTCTCGCTCTCACTTTTACAATGTACAAGTTAACTATATACCTATTCCTGGTCAGTTCATGGTCAGTAATACTTGTTTACCTTAATTGTGTGATCTTTGAGGATGTTTGTTTCCCATGGAACAATAAGAGTAACTGTCTAGAGTTCAGTTAGTCTGGTCACGATGACGAAATAACAATATTTTCAGGGAGTCTATACTGTTTCTCATAGTCTATTCGCAAACCGCCTCCAAGGTAGAGTGAGTAGAATCTCTTGGTGGTTGTTATAACCTGTTGCGCTCTAGCTAATTGTATAACTAAGTGTCTAAAACATATTTAATTTAAGTGCAAGGTATATTTCCTAAGAACCTGAAAATCGCAAAAGTTAACCCAATCTATAAGGCTGTTTTAAAATCGGAAAAACAGAAACAGACACAGTTTAAATATGTAGCCGAACACAAAACGATTATAATGTATGTATAAATATAATTAATTTCATTAACAGTATGTTCTTTATGAGAAATAAATATCTTTAAACCAAATTATTCGACCATTAAACTTGTTTCTTTGACCATGAAACCAATCATATAAAAATATGTACGAGAATAAAAATAGTTTTATTTCAAAAGTAAGACAGAAATAATGTTATAAAAGTTATCTGACCTAGTGATTACTAACAAGCTGGTCACGTAATAGTGGACACGTAAAAATACAATAAAACGTTTCAAATCGCTTGGGATATGAAATGGAGTTCAGAAACAGATGAGCTATCTACAATTTGAGCTACTTGTAACTTTTTATTCACACAATATTTATTTTTCTAGATTTTCTTTTTGTACTAATTTCTTTTGTTTAAGCTCTGATATTTTTAAATATTTCTCTACGTTAAGATAGTTTATATAAGTAAAGCTTAGAATTTTTCTATCTAGATTTTTTAAGATGCATTAAAATTGATTTCCATTATTTATAATTTCCTAAGTTAACATTTACATTTTAAAACGTAATAAAACGTAAGCATAGCACATAAGCTGAGAGCATTAGCGTAGTACATAAGCTAAGTACATAATGGAGGCTCTATTTATCTAAGCGTGATGTTATATAGCCTATAGCATTATTCCATAAATTGATCTTAAACTGAAAGAATTTTTCAAATCGGTCCAGTAGTTACTGAGATTAGCGCTTTCAAACAAAGAAACAAACTCTTCAGCTTTATATATAAGTATAGATAACCGTAGTTAGTCCATAGATAAACAATAATATTAAGAATAAAGTAGATAGCGTTCTTAATCTGAAAGGTATTTTTTTTATTACGTTTTTGAGTACTTTCTGAGGTTTTTCGATTTTATATGCAGCTTATAAAAATATTTATATATTTTCAAAATAATTTGTTGTTTATTTTCCACTGTATAAAGTGAAAAACGAGAAGACGGTATACCTGATGGTTAATAGTGGAGTTTTCAATGACCAGCAACAAAAATGAATTGGCATAGGCATTTGGCTTTCTCACTCACTTAGCTATCTAAATTAGTCACTTTATCCAATTTTCAAAGTGAGGCCAGAACTAACAAATTTGAGTAAATTGCCATACGAGATTCAGTCAAGGAACTACAACCGGGCCCATCCTTCTATAAACAATTAACGTAAATATGTGTAAAGCGATTTTTTGTCTATTGAAAGTGGTTTGAAATTATAAGGAAACACAATCCCATACATAGTTCTTAAAAACATCCTTAATCTTTTGTTAAGCAGTTTTGATAAAAATGGGTCGCTTTGGTTGGAAATTTTGATCTACAGAACAAAGCCCGTGGACGGCTGGAGACAACAGTTGATAATCAAGAATTGATGGCGATTGTGGAAGCGGATCCATATCAAACCACATCAGAGCTAGTCACGCTTCGGTGTGAGTGATAAAAGCTGGTGAGTATTTGGTGAACTAGTTCTGGTGTTATACACTAAAGTTTCCTTAGATCTATTCCGACAATTATGCCAGACAATTGCGAATAACGATGTAAATTATTGCAGTTTGTCAATAATTGCAAACAATGATCGAAAAGTTGGCTGTTAAACAATCGAGACTAATCAATTGCTCTCGCTCACACCTGCTTCAGGACAACGTTAGACGTCAGACGATCGCTAAATTAGAAGAGCCTGGGATGTATCCGACATCCACCGTACTCCCTGGACCAGGACTGATTACCACTTTTTTGAAATTGGTTAACATATTGCAAGGACAAAAATTCCCATGAGGCAGTCCAAACTGCCTTCAATGAGTTTATTATCTCTTGCTCCCAAAATTTTTATAGCTATGTAATACCCATGAAAAGGCGAAAGTGCATTGATAATAATGGTAGGTACATATATCGATTTATAAAATAGTTAATTTCATTATTTTTCTGCCTTTTACTTTTTCCATATAAAATGCTAGGTTTATATTTAAGGGCCTAATATATAAAGTAAATGTAAAGATCTATTGGCATTTTAAGTTTTTTTAAATGTCTATTAAACATATTGTTAATATAAATAATATTTATTGTATTTATATGTATGTAATTAGGTGTATGCATGTATATATATTGTATATATAACTCCGTTTTTTTGTTTTACTCTGTAAACACGCCCACGCTACGACTCCAGTATATTTCTTTTCCTCCATGCAATTAGTTGCCTGGAAGAGATTGTTTTTTAGCGATAAGGCCGCCAAAATTGTATCATTTTTTTTTCACTGTCTTTTTGTTTTATGTTTTTGTAATTTTATACTCAGGGTGTACAATAAAGAATATTTATTATTTATTAATATTATTAAATAATAAATATTATAGTTATATTAGCGCAATATAAATATGTGAATTATTATGTATATATTTGTGTATTTTTTTATTAAAATGCAAAATTTTGTTTTATTATTATAATTAAAGATTCAAAAAACTTTTTATTCTGATAAGACAAAGCAACCAAAAATACTTATATGATGTAATTTTAATTAATATATTCTGAAATTTCATTGCTTCATAAATAACGGATTAAAAGTGGGCTACATCAATGTAAATTGTATTCGATTTATTTAATATGTATTCATAATCATGACCCGTCATATTTGTCAATTAATTACGTGTAACAAAAAAATATGTCCTAAGCTACACAGAAACGCCAAAATCAAAGCCAGTGGTCCTGATGGTATACCAGCTATTCTGCTCAAGATATGTGCAGCTGAGTTGTCTCCTATATTGACACGTCTGTATCGCCTCTCTTTCAAGACTGGAATAGTGCCGAAATCCTGGAAGCTTGCAAACGTGCAGCCAGTGCCCAAAAAGGGCAGTCGTGCCGATCCTGCAAATTATAGACCGATTTCAATCACCTCCATACTCTGCAAGATTATGGAGCGTGTATTGAACTCGCGCCTTCTAACATACCTAGAAGGTAACGATCTCCTCAGTGACCAACAGTATGGGTTTCGCCGAAATAGGTCCACTGGGGACCTTCTAGTGTATGCTACACATGTTTTAGGCGAAGCTATCGAGAGGAATGGAGAAGCGGTCGCCGTCTCTCTAGACGTCTCGAAGGCATTTGACAGGGTCTGGCATGCGGGCCTTTTAAGCAAGCTTTCAGCGTACGGTATATCTCCTGGTCTGATCGGCTGGGTAACGGACTTCCTGAATCTAAGAACTATCCGAGTGGTTGTTGACGGGTGCTCATCGGAGCCCTTAACAATAAATGCCGGAGTTCCTCAGGGGTCCGTTCTTTCTGCAACTCTCTTCCTGCTGCATATTAACGATCTGCTCAAACCCGGTATCTATGGGTATGCAGACGACAGCACAGTGGTGGAAAGATACCTGCCGAGTAATCGGGCCAGTAGAGATCAAGTACAGGCTGAAAGAGAAGCCATGGTGCAGCGTTTGAATGACAAGCTAGAGGCAGTCTCCCTATGGGGCAATGCCAACATTGTTAAATTCAACGCCACCAAAACGCAGACGTGTTTATTCACTGCTAAAAGGAGCCCTTTCACCTTGGCTCCTACTTTCCGGAATGTATCTTTGGAATACAGTGACCGACTTCAGTTGCTAGGGATAGAGATTTCCTCGAACCTCAACTTTGGTCGGTTCATTGAGTCTAGAGCAAGAGCAGCCGCCAGCAAGCTTGGCGTTCTTGCGAGGGTCCGACAGTACTTCACACCGAGACAATTACTAGTACTATATAAAGCACAAATCAGGTCGTGTGTGGAGTACTGTGGCCATATAGTGGCTGGTGCCGCAAAATGTCATCTTGCAGCTCTGGACTCAATTGAGAGGCGAGCTAAGAGGCTAATTGGTGACCCTGAGCTGGTTGACGCTCAACTCCATAGTCTCGAACACAGACGTAGAGTCGCGAGCCTCTCAGTATTCTATAGGATACATTTTGGTGAGTGTGCGAAGGAATTACATGAACTAATTCCCCCATCCCCCTTCCATCACCGGACGTTCCGACGCACGACGAGCATCCATCCTTTCGTTGTGGATATTCCACCTATCCGTACGAAACGTTTTGCCTCGTCGTTTTTAATTCGTACAGCGAAGGACTGGAATAGCTTGCCTGCGTCGGTATTTCCGTCCGAGTACAATGTGGGTGTCTTCAAGCGAAGAGTGAATAGGCTGCTCCTAAGTTGATGCGCCTTACCACCTATGACTACATTTCACTTACCATCAGGTGGAGTGTAGTCAAGCAACAACTTAGTTCAATGTAAAAAAAAAAAAAAAAAAAAAAATCAAATATAAGAAATCTGAATCAAAAATTGAATTGCAGAGTTGGTTTACAATTGGTAGAATAAATCCAGCACCCTTGTCAAGTTTCGAGATAAGTGCTCGAAGTTCCTCCAAAACACTGTTTTATCTTAGTTGAAATCGCGTAAATTTTTCTAATCCCACCGACTCTTCTTTTTATTCGCTACTTGATTTTTATTTTGCTAATTGAAATGTGGCCAATATTTGACGTCCTCTTGGGTTTCTTACATTATTTTTATATCAACCACATATTTTAAAATTTTTGTCCTAAAAAAATTCGTTCATTCCTTAAATAATAACAAGCTACCAATTTTTCCTTTTTTTTAAGCTCTAAACCTAAATTTGGTGATTTGGCACATCGTATTCCATACGTTTGTTTCTTACCGCATCACGTGATAAATTGCAGTTCAACTACTTTAAGTATAAAGTCGGTGCTCTTTATACTTCACGTATTCGAACTCTCTTTGGTTTAACTTAGTTAATTTCAAAATGTATGCTATTTTTGTTACAGTTACCAGTTGTGTGCTGGTATTTGCTTGCAGGGAAATATACAAATCCGTAAAATTTAATTAGATATATTTATTTATTTATTGCTTCAGGGACAAACAACTCAATTTATTATATGTGTATGAAACGAAAATAAGTACAATTTTATATGATATGAGAGCAATGTTGTGCTTCATTTCTTGTTAAATATTAGAAACTTATAAAAAATACCTTCAACAGTAAAGGTTTTATATTTTCCTGATCTTAATGTTATTCAATCAAAATATCCCGCAGTGAATATTGGTGAGGATATTATATACGAAATTATATAATACAGGAAAACCAGATACTAACCGGTATAAAAAAATAGCACTTAGTATTAAATACTAAATTCATCAAGTGAAGCACCAACACTATGGTGCCAGGTGCTTGATACTTTCGTCATTTAAATACTTGCTGATTGTAGTAACTTCGTTCAGGTAGCATTTAAAAAATATAATTTCTCAGTGAAATTCATGAAAGTCCTGTAATATTATTTTTTTTTAATTTAGTTTATTGACGAAAAATATTTTTTACTATATTAACCTTGATTACTTTAATTCCACATTCCCTTTTTCATCACATTTTAAAAGTTTGGGATTTTATATACCCCGATTTCTTAGTTGGCATGTTCAAATTTGTTTTTGGTTTTCGTAAGTTTAATAAAGAATAAATTTAATAAATATGACACCGCCAGCTATGGCGATAAGATACGATACGATTTTGGCAAACCGGAAGTTTCGTATTGGAAAAGTGACTTACTGTCTATAAGTGCCTCCAAAAGAAGTGACCATTGAAATGAATTTGACTGTTAGTACTTTCAAAAAATGACGCTGTTCAAGTGCCGCTATTAGAAATCAGTTGACGTCACTGCGTTTGCCGACTACACCGTGTAACTATCAATTGACGAACCGTAATTAAAATAACATCGTGATCCACGAAAAATATTATTCGGTGGTTTAATCGGATCTTGTGTTCAAATCTTTAAATTTAATTATAATAATAACTTTAAATAAATAAAATAATGACTACATATAATATTTTTTTATCAAGCTGCACTTTTTTATAGTAGGTATTTTCTTTGCAAGGACGATGGTGTATTTTTAACCAAGTCTACATGTCATAATCACTGAAGTTTTCAAATAATTTAATTGAAATATTATTTATATAAAAATAAATTAAGTTTTTTTTTACCCCTTCAAGAGCATGGCAGATTATTACCGTTTGAAATATAAAACAGTATGAAAGATAACATCCTGATATTGCAATAGTGCAGCACCGTACTTAATAACATAAAATATATATTGGTTCTTTTTTGCTCAGACTTGAAAAGGTTGTCTGATTTACTTCAACGACTAGACTTAAGCGTCAAGGGAGTTTACCCGGGGCCAATCAATTCAATTATCGAAACTCGGAACTATTATATGAACATTTGAAATTCATCTCAAAGTTTAATATTTCCTGGTAAGTTAATTTATTTTATCTACTTGCTGTTCGTTTTTATGCCTTCAAAACAATCTACAATAAAACGCTAAAGTTTAAATCACTCTAGAGCATATTATAATATTAAAAAAAATCTACAAAAATGAAATCCTAAATTCTCTATTTCTGTAAACTGCTCTATAAAGACAATATACAATTATTTTGACACTGAAACGGAGCTTTTTAAGAAGTATTTTTGATTAAATAAGAATAGAATCCATTTTATTCCCCCAGGAATCACATTCTTTTGTCAATCTAGTCATACTGTGTTTATTGTTACTACGCTTCACATAATATACGCTTCACATAATATGTATCATTCAACAAATTTGTATTTAAAAAGTGAATTAAAAATATTTTATAGCATTATAATAACCTTGGATAATATACATCATCATATAAAATTTACATAGATATTAATATTAGCCATCCTCCCATGTAGGCAATATTGAAGAACGGGAACACGACAATTACGGGCTCCAAATTCAGTTTCAGCCAGGATACAGGAAACGTAACACCGTACCACCCACCCACCCATTACTGTAAACCTTATAGTAAATTAAAAAAAAACTCCTTATGGAGGAAAAAGCCACAAAAGCAGTGCAAATATTCAATTGACGAAACATGAGAAATATAAATATTGTTCCAATAAACTTTGAAACTGTCCGGGATGTACCGGCAATAGGAATTATAATTATTCCATAATGTTTAATCAGCCTGAAGAGTGATTATAAAAAAAAATGCAGAAGCTTCCGATAGAAAGGACTCGAAATGTCATGACATCAAATTAACAATTCAAAGAAAGACCAATCAACGGACGGTGTTGCTACGTTCACAGAACGTCAAGCCAAATTTAAAATATCGACCAAAGGAGATAATTGATTCATTCATTCTAAAACAATAAAGTGATTAAAGTACTTAAACAAGTGTAATTATTTGATTTCATATTGTTATATTATTAAATTTAACAATAAAACAACGTATACGTAATAGGACGAATGACAGCTACTTTCAAATAATATAAAGCAGTGTGATAATGTTATTATACTGCTTAATATTAAAAATTATTGTATAGTTACAATATTTTGTAAATAAGCTAAACCATTAATCTTAATAAAAAGATAAAAATCTTAATAAAAAGATAAAAATCTTAATAAAAAGATAAAATGAACTTTTAGTTAGGCAGCCTCAAAACAGGCCATATTCATTTCCTAAGATATAACGAATTGTCACAGAATAATCATGTTATTTTAATTAACTATCAATAGAATTAATCAACCTAATATCTTTCATTTTTACAAAAGACAAAATAAAACATATGACTAATAATATGTTAATAATTAAAGAAATGAAATATCTGAATAACAATATTGGAGTTAAATTAAATCTGGATGGTAAATAACAGGACAACATGTACCGATATTAAAATCGAATTGAATTTGAAAGGTAACAAATATATAATAACATATTTTTGTTAAACTATATTAGTTAGTATTTAAATACTAACTAATATAGTTTAACAAAAATATGTTGTTTAAAAAAAAGTTGAAAGCAATATTAGTTAAACGAATTTAAAAAAACTACATAAATTTCAATAAGTCTATAGAAGTTTTTCTTTTTACATTCAAAAATTAGCCAATTTGCACTCGCGGTTAAAAGTTTCAGTTGGTTATTGATGAAAACAATTAACTGTACTGCAACTTGCCTGCAGTGAGTCAGTGGTTTAATAAACGCTGAGAGTAACAGCCATTCACTCTAACTTGCTCACTTCAACCTATATTTATCTTACTCAAGAATTTGAAGATTGAAGGCGAAGAATTCTTTTGTGTTTTATATTTAGAAACATTAGACAATTGTTTTCCTTTGAAATCTCATATATTTGATTTAACATACTTATAAATAAGTAATTATTTTCAGTGACGCACAATCATTACTCGAATAGTAAATTTACAATTAAAACTATAACGTGAAGGTAATCTCATACAGAAAAAAAAATTATAGATCTGCTTAAAGATAATAAGATCGCAGAAGTATAAGTTACAGAGATATAAATCAAAATGAAACGTGTACGAAACATAATGCATATTTTCATGACACCTATATGCCACAGTCTGCTATAACACTGAGCTTTTTGTAAACCTTATTCAGTAACATAAGTGCTTTAATGTAAACTTGGCTATAAAGTATTGCCGTGGATAAATATGAAAATTTTATCGGACTCTGAACTTTGCAACGAAGCTTATTGAATTCCGACTTTTAAACATCTGCGACTGTTAAATTATTCTTATATATAACATACGTATGAAGAAACTTTGGATACCAAAAATATACATTGAAATGGTCTTAGAAAATATTACTTAACATTTATGTAGCTGTATAAAAATATATATTTGAATGTGTTAGAACTACTATCACAGTATGATTAGAAGCTATTTATATTATCAAGATACAGTAGCTCAATTAGTAGAGCGACGAGACGGTTTCATATTGGTCGCGAGTTCGAATTACGTTTATGTTTGTTTTTGATTATTTTTAATTTTATATGTATTAAAAATACCAAGCCCAATTTATTAGATCTTATAGCAGCCCACGTTAGGTCTATTTAATAATACCACAACAATATCTTAAAACATCATTCCAAATGGAAAGAAGTATTATAAGTATAGAATAATGACATGTATGAACAAACTAACATGCAAAACCCGTTCACAAAAGTCACTTTGAAAACGCAATAAATCCAACCCTCCTCATCTCAGCCTATCAGGCACGTGCCTTACATTACAACCTGAACTTCAGCTTGGGTGAGGTAACTCGGAAATCAGGTAATACTATTTCATATTATCGACACTGATCTGAGCGATTTATACGATTCTTAATACGGCTATTGTAGGAGGACATTCGAATTGCATTAAAAGTAAGTATTAATATAATATTTTGGATTTACGTTTATTACTAGATACATTTTTGCAACATAACTATTAATTAAAATTTTTAATATTCCCATACTTTTTTTTTGTAATAAAGTCAGGAATATCATATCAAAAGTAAGTAAGTTAACCTTTGTTTTAAACTATGGAATAAATTTAAACACGTACAGTCAAGATTGGAGTTACCACATCAACAATGTACTGTACAAGCAGGCAATAAAATGTATTATTACGTTTTCCGTCGAAAGAAGTGCTGTTACAGATGAATCAAAATCAAAATCAAAATCAAAAATATCTTTATTCAAGTAGGCATTTACATGCACTTTTGAATCGTCAATTACATTACATTACATTAAAAAAAAAATGTCAGTATGTCAGTCCGTGAGTAAGATACCACCAGCTCGGAATGCGGCTCTGCTGAGAAGAGCTGGCCAGAAACTCAACAGTTGCTCTTTTTTTTAAAAAAACAATTTAACAATGTTTGATGTATACGTTAGAGTATCCCGCAAATGAGTCAACAAAATGTATTAGATACTAGTTTTTCTCGATCTCAATAAAATTATTTTATAGTACTATATTTTGCATTTATCGCAATTACATTTAGGTTTTTGCTATCGCGTGTATAAATATTTTATATAAAAAGAGCATGTCGTTATATAATAATAAATATAATGTATATTATCTAATCGCTATGATCCATTCCCCAACCAAGATGCTTTGATTAATTATAGTCAATCTGTTATACATTAGTCAGCGATAAAGGTTATCGAACGCATTAATCAAGATTATTCGATTGACTGAGGACCAGGGGTCTTAATAAAGAAAAACTCTGTTGACAGTATAAATATTTTTTTATTTAAAATATTATTCATATATATTTAAATTACCAATAATATTTTATGATAGTAATTGTCTATTATTATGTTAAAGTTATTGTAATTTTAAATAGATTTAGAATTAAAAAAAATATGGCAAGGTTTGAACCTGTGACCTCTGGGAGAACCTTTCTTCGCTCGGCCAATTAACCTGCCGTAGTACTAACCACTTCAATGAGTTTAGCATTGTATACATAATCGTCTTTATCGAGTCTGAGGTCAACATTTTTATAGACAATTTCATACATTAATTTCGGTTGTAGTATCTTTTTCATGTTATTCACTTCTGACACGGTTACACTTAACCTTTAAATTGAACAAATTTACGACCTTACTTTTATACTACCCATTCACTAATTACTCTAGGCAATCAAACAGTTTTGTTTTGGAAAATTGGCCAGCTCAGCACCTCCAATAGAAGTGACCCATGAACTATCCATACTTTTAGAAAATGATTTCTCCACGTCATTGCATTTCTCCCACTGCTAAACATTTTCTTAAAATAAATTATATATTTATGCTGTTTTGTAATAGAAACTCCGGTCATGAAGGCAATTTGTGAAAATATTAAAGTACTTACGTGTTATAGATTCATTTGGTGAAAATAAAGCCATCAAATAGAGCAGTAATGTCTGCATTTTACTTTTGCCACTCTTATAAAAAAATATGCCTGTATGCTACCACTGTCACACATGGACGCAATCTTTTAAAATATCATCAAAAATAGAGTTTGATTCTCTCAATAAATATAATAATTTTCCCGCCTGTAATAGGTATATTCCTTCAGAGAAGAAAGGTAATAAATTATACCGTCTATCAAATGGTGCAGCCGATATAAATCACGGATTTCGCATACGCAAGCTCTGAGGAAATGCATTATCTAAAATAGAGTTTTTAAAGGACATATTGCATGTATACTTTTATAAGGGACTTTATATTGTATTACTTAATTAGAAATATAAAATATTCAGTAACAGAACTCTAAATCTAAACTCAGTAAATGTATTATACATGACGTTTGCATTACGAATTCTTTTGGAAAAATGTGAGGAAAAAGTATCAATGAAAATTGCTTAAATATGTGTAATATTTAAGATTTTATGACGTTAGCAAAAAATAATATTGAAATGAGTGCTTTTCACTTTCATTCTATCCAATTTTCAATCATTTTTATGTGAGACTGATGAAATAAACAAGCTGTGTCAAAGAAAGAACAACGTAATTAAACCTTATTGTCTCAGAGTTATCTGATGTTAATAAATGAAACACTTTAATGCATTTAACGTGCAATAAATTTCCATCCATATCAAAATGAATTAAGGTCGATATTTGAGTAATTGTATTATTTCATTTATACAAGTATTGAAACAACGAGCCCGACTGAATTGTAATTAATACATTTGATTAAGTTCGTAAGTGGTAAGGAACAAATAGGCCAAAGCTTCCATAGCTTTTATAACTGTACCAATAATTGCCATTGCGTATTTAAGTTATTATTTCAGAGCTTATCGTTTAGTGGTTTTGATGTTATTTATTCTTGATTATTTTCTTAATATTTGATGTTACGAAAAATGCATGTATGCGTAAAAGCCATATGCTTAATGATTTCAAACACACTTCTTGATCATTAAATATAACTATACGAATATGAAATGACCAATCTTGCTCTATAATATCATAAATATTTTATTAATGATATGATTACTTAATAATTTAATTATTTTTACAAAACATATTTAAAGATTTGAATCATCATCATTGTCTTGATGTCACAGTTAAACAGTGAGAAAAGGTATTCAACTTATTGAAACCGGTGTTTGAGTTTTAATTCTTGGTAAAATATTTTTTTTTGAATAATATATATCGTAGGTCTAAGAAATTTAACCATGACATAGTATTTGCATGAGTTGTATAACATTAATTGGTTCACAATTTTTTCAGTTTCACTTATAGATGACAAGACAGCATCTTTAATTATATTCTTACTGATATTATTTATATAAATGCTAGTTTACAAGTGATATTAAATAAAAAAATGACCCCAAAAGCCAAATATAAGCTATCTATAGATGCAAACTTTCAGAGCTACAAACGGCAGCATAACTACTGGAATACGATGAACAGGGATGCTCACCGCTATACACAGACGGCAACAACGGCTCCATAGACGGAAACTGCAGGTATTAGGTATTTAAGTTTTTAGAGTTTTCGAGAGTTTCGTCGTTAAGTTCCGATTCGTATCGGAAAGCAGAAAAAGAGTATTGCCAATAACGTATATATTAATGCTCTAAATGATATAACGTATTTATTAATGCTCTAAATGCTCTAATGCTAATGTTTCTTCAAATAGTTTTAATAAATTCCATTCTTTCATCCATTAACTCGAAACCAACCCTTAATAATCTTTTGTTCCATCATCATCATTATTTTGTTAGCATCATCTGTATTGGTGATTTCACCATTAACTTTAATGAGAATATCATTTCAGTCAAATCAGACGCTCTTGGTAACGGCGGGGTTAGACAGCATCCCTCACGTTATCACCTACTTAATCAACTACTTCCTTCCTTTTTTGTAATACTTTCCCTGGTGCCTAGCGTTTTGGGCAAGTTATTCCTATTTCCAAAAACACCAATCCATTCCTATTTTCACATTATCGTCTTATTTCTATACTTACATTCTAATCAAAAGTCCTTGTCCTCTGTTCCTCTCTAAAAATTCCATACTTAGTCTTTTTCAGTGTAAGTTTCAAAGAGGGCACAGCTTTGTTAAGGCGTTAACGAAGGCTTGACGATGATGTACGATTTGCGATCGATAACAAACAAGTGACTATCCTGGCAATGCTTGATTTTTCCAACGTTTTTAATAAATTTGACCTAGAATTTTTTTGTCTTGTCTTCTTTTCATTAATATCAGATGTTATTCATTGATTCCACTAACTTATTTGATCGTATATAATATACACAAATCAAGAAAAAGTGTGTGTTCCCCAAGATGGTGTCTTATCATAAATAATATTACTAGTCTTCTTTAGTCACCATACCACGTATATGATTGTAATAAAGGTATTTAATAATAATAAGTAATTACTTATGTATATCCAATACTTACTTATGTATAATAAGTATTTTCTTATGTATAGTATCGTATTTACCAATTTCACTAAGTAGTAATACTATAAGTATGAATATTTATCCAGATATAGCATAAAATAATAGTAAGTTTTGAAATAAATACTTCAGTTTAATAATGTAAAAAGCTTTATTCGAACAATTTTATACAAAATAAAATATTTTTTTCTCAAAAGCCAGTAATAGCGTTAAAGAGTTATAGAGCGGGCGTGGAACTATAAATATGTCAGAAAAAGAAAAACAAATACGAGTACACCTCGTATTCGGTAAGTATTAGCTTGCTTCACACGATCGGCGAATCACACCTAGAAACAACTTTAAAGTAAAAAAATAAAATTAAAATGTCATTTTAGTGGGCTTACCTATATGGAATGTACCTAGTTATTAAATATTTTTCTCTGATAATTCACAGAAAATATTGGAAATCTGCATCTGAAATAATAAAACGAAAACCCCATCTGCGTGTTTAATCCAGTGTTTGAAACAACTATTAAATATATATTGAAGAAGAAATTGAATATATATACAAAGCTTATTTACCGCTTAATTAAATATTCATAGATGAAATAGAAGTCCTTGAATGAAATTTATAAAAAAAACAATACAATATGGATTTAATTAAGCCCGTAAGTAAGTTTTACAGTTTTATTTATTGCTTAAGCAAGTAATCAAATGGTTAAAATAGATAAAAAAAATATGAAAAAATATTTACGTACTTTTTTGTTTCTTTTTTTATGATGGTTAGAAATTATGAACGGATTAATTACGTAAATTATGACTTATGGGAGTCTTGCTAAAAATAATTAACAATTTAATTGTATCAAAAATGTAATCTTATTTTAAAATATTTAAATCTTTTATTTACATTAATGTTAAGTTGAATAAATCAAAATCGGTCAAATTATGGTAGGACATAGCTTACTCTTGCAATTATGAATTCAATCAAATAGCGCAAATGTAGAATTTAGTATAACCGACTTATTTTGTATCAGCAAATATATTTCAGGTAGAGATTATAAACACAACTACTCTCATCCTTATACAGTAAACGTTTCTGATGTTTAAATTTAGGTACGTAAATCGAGATACTATGTATTTATTAGCCATGGATTATTAAATCGATGTATTCTTAATTACTTTTGTGAATATATGAAATGATTTACATTCAGTAAACCTACCTCTAGGTAAACAACTAACAAGGTAGCGCCCAGGTACCTAATTGTATGACAAACGATATCCCAGCTCGGACCGTAAGCTTATTAGTTTCCACGCAGAAACTATTACCTGTATAAACGTAAACAACTATCTCTTATGTTCACTTTTTATGGTGCGATGCAAAATTACTTAACATTTTGTTTACGATGGTTTTAAACAACAATTTTAAAGATATCTTTGCACTTCGATAACTTCTCTTATGTTTAATGTTTTGGTAATTTATACTGTTTAAGACTTTTAAATATATTGCTTTTATATTTTTTAGTATTTTTGTATGTACCCAAAAATTGTAAAAAAAGATTAAAAATAATAGTAAACATTCATTGGTATTACAAAAAAATATATATTTGTTTGTCTTTTGATAATATATTTT
This sequence comes from Dircenna loreta, assembly GCA_963555665.1. NCBI lineage: Eukaryota > Metazoa > Arthropoda > Insecta > Lepidoptera > Nymphalidae > Dircenna > Dircenna loreta. Next base: position 12,951,489 of record OY743088.1, on the reverse strand, counting down.
TCACCAGCGAGGAATGTAATAGTCTTAACTAAAGACTAGAGCTCAGAGTAATAACTAAATGCTTCCGAAAGTCGCCGCCATATTGCAATATACGTCTTGTGAATTCTTCCCTATAACCCATACCTACTTTTTGTCTTATAATACGGTTGGTGTTCGTATTTTTGTAATAAAGTAATAAATATGACTATATTTTGCTCTTGTGGTAACAGCATACTACGAAATTTGATAATTTTGGGTTGATATTTAGATTCCAGTCAGATTGGGTTCAATACGCTTGACAAAATATCACGTTTTTTTTCTCTCGAGGGGAGGCCAGTATTATAGACTACACTGTGTTTAAATGAGCACTTGTCTGAAATCCATGAAATCATCGCTCATATGACGATGTTAAAAGAATATAAACTTTGAATTGAGAGATCATAGTAACTCATTCATATTCTAATAATTTGGAGTTAAAAACTTGAATCTTACCAGGAAGTAAGTTATGTTATTGAAAAATTTATAACTTACCTTCAATTAACCTTACAATTATATTCAAAGGTTAGTTATAAATGCTGTTAGTACTAAAGTTATCAACTTCTCCAAATTTAGAAAACCGTATTTATGCAAAACAACCATTAATTAATGTAAAACTTATGATTACATTTTACATAAATTATATAATTATAGTTATATACATTTTCCATATTAGCAAAGTAAACAACGGAATGATTTGATTAATGATATCATGACAATATATAATATATGATATTATTAAGTTTAGGTAAGCATTGATCAAATAGCAACGCACTTGATCTAGAACTTCTCCAATAACGTCATTTAATGACGATATTGGAGAAAATAACATTGAATAACGAATACAATTTAGTACATTAACTATTAAGCCAAGTGATGAATTATATATTATTTTGCTTTTCGATTTTAAAGAAATTACTTTGGTCACACCGATACCGCAGGATGGTAGTGTATTTTTATCGTTATTTAAGGTCAAGGTTGAGGGAAGACTGGCTACAGTTGTCAATTGCAGCTTCAATAAGCGCTTAGAGCTAACGTATTTCAGACAGAAATAGCTTATAAGCTATGTGTCATTTTTGACGACACGTGTGGACCTTAGCGATTCTGGTCTGTAGATTTGCCATTTGAAGAATCTGGAGGTAAGGTCTAATTCTTTTTGAAAAACTTGAAGGCTCGGATCTTTGGTAATCAACACCTGACAAGGATTGCTAGTGTTATGATTTTAGAGACAGCAGCAACGCAGGTACTAGAATCGTTAGGGACATAAACCTACTGCTAAGGGCAGGATGCACAAAACAACTGCGTCAAGATCCATCTCAATCTCAATTTTGTGGTGCCAGACGAGTTGCAAATGTTGAGCGAAGCAGAGGTTAAATAGGTATTAATGAAATTTATTTCAGTATAAAGGCATCCGTAAAAACCTGAAAATGTGACTCGCAATGGTTATAGTGAAAATGGGAACAACTCCGGCAAGATAATCCAAGAAGGTTGAAAGCGCTTACCAGAAAATAGTTTATAGACACAAGTCAATAGTTTATAGACACAGACGTCCAATAACACCCGCGATTAAGTTTTGGCACCACCACTTAATAGCGGGAGATTACAACGTCTCATCAAAATCCCAAAGTACAGTACTCAAGGATCGGATGGGAAGCTCGAGGTGAAGACGAGTTGTAGGGCTACGTCTTCTGCCAATAAAATCTGAGCTATATTCACTACTTGACTGATATGTGCTAATGCAGCGCTGCAGTTAGCGCTGGTATGTACCGATTTTTAAGGAAGAGTGAAGGGAATGGATTGCGTAGTCATATGTAATTAACTCGTTAATTCTTGATTAATGGAAGCCACAAGGTGGCGTTACAAGTAGAGAAACAATAACCCAACATCATATTATATTACAAAAAATATATTGGTTAATCTTCTTTTAGATAACGCAGTAAACATTGGCTGCAATGTATTTACACTTCAGTTGATTATATACACATTTCACAGACTGTCCTAATGTAAACCTAGTTCCCACTATCGGTGTCATGTGTCAGCAAACGTACTTAGAATTAGATCAATCGAGTGGGGCTATGTCACTACTAAAGTTATTTTTTTTATACTGGTAATAATTTGCGACTTTTTTAAAATATATTTTTTTATTAATGTAACGATTATCAAAATGTAAAAAAATGTACCAAGTTCCATAAAAGTTTGGTAAATTTTATCAAACTCTGTATTTCGCATATATGTTAATTTAAATGTTCCATATAAATATTACTATCTTTATGATAACACCCTTTACTTTTTATCATGCAGTTTATTTTTAATAGCCACATCCCTAACTCTAGTACACGAGGTACTCTACTTTGGTCGCCAAGTGATTAAATCTGACTGATCTTACATAAGATTACTTAACCAATATGGTTAGTTTCAATGCCTTTATCAATTAGAAAGGGATAAGCTGAATTGAATACATGATATAACTCGTATGGAATTACTGATTGATTATATTATGATACATCAAAAAAATAATTCCCCCGTGATTAATGATATTTTCATTTCTTTTCCGTACCTAACGTTAGAATTCCAGCTGGATTTTATTACGCCATTTTTATTGTTACAGCTGATTTATTGTTTTATATTCACTAAATAAAGTCTTTAAAGTTGGTGGTGTAATATCAAATACTTATAAGGTATTTTGGTAGGTGAAATTTAATGATAAAAAAACTGAATTACTTATCACCTTAACCACTAACAACTTTGGTAAGAACTAAAAATATAAACTAAAAAAAATTTTTTTGTAGTAACATTTATACGTCTAGGTACTACTACCCTATATTATAATTCGACAATTAGAAAAGGTATCAGCTTAATGTTATTTTTTATTTAGAATTTATATGCCTTATTATTACTATTTATTGCCTATATTAATAGTATTTAGTTAGGGTGACGTAGAGTTTTTAAATTGTGAAGCAGTCCTCAAACAACTCTTAAAGATAAATACTTAAATAGTACAATTTTTGAAGCTTGCAACGTATTTGCTTAAGACCAACTCGCCGGTGGGTAGTTCCTAAGCGACACCTATATAGTTGGGTATGATGAGAGTAGTTCAGATTCAGGTAGGTAGTTTTAAATATCAAATACCAAAGAATGTCGAAAAAGTAATGGCTTGAAATAATAACCAAATAATCTTGCTACCATATTTTAAAGAATAAATCGTCTTATGGACCGTCCTTCAATAAAATATGCCTACAGTTATAACTTTTATATCTACACGGTGTTTAGCGATGACCATTCTCCTTACAAGTCAAACATTTCTCTATTACACGCATGCATTGACGTCGTCAAGTTATCCAGTTCACAGTCCCCGTCCCTTTGATAGTTTAATGTTCCAACTGGATAAGTGTCGTGAACTCATATTGAGTGAATAACTGCTTCTATAAATAAATCTTTAAATACAACCATAGACTATGAACCAATATTTACATTATTGATTCATGTTGAGTTTTTTAAATTGTCATATGTATGGTGGTGATGCATAAGCATCACCCAAAGATCTATTGAATGAGTTACATATTAGTTATATGTTTATAGTCTATTGCCTTGATTGAAATATAGGTTATTTTTAAATTCCAAAATGTTCTCTCATTTGGACGGAAATACACAAAAACAGGAGGTTAGAAAAGAGATTAGAAACTATGTTAAGTTATTAATAATATTCATTTATTAAATCTGTATTAAACGATATCTATGTATATTGCTAAAAATATGTATTACAATGTCATTTAATATGAACTATCATTTTTAATGTTTTACATAATTGAAAACAAAAATGAAATATATTTCCTGTAACATTTAAGTTATAACAGACGGTTTAGAATGCTCGTAAAATAAGCTATGGAATGTACATCTTAGAAGTAATCGAAAATATGTGGGGATTATTTTTATATTTGATTATCCTTGTTTATAGTTTCATTAATTTTTACTTTTCATACATTTATAGAAATGTTTGCACAAGTCACAATAAACTTAACTTAGAAATTTACTTTCTGAGTTTCAGTTTGATAACATTTTTATCTTAAATTTCTTAAGATTGAATTCTGACAAATAAAATTAAAATAGCTTATTATTTAATTTCGTTCCATTAAATTTTATAATAATTCTTATTAAGTATTTTCTTGTTTATATATATTGTATATATAAATACGAGGTACATTTTGATTTCAAATGAATACTGTAATTTAATAAAATAAAGTTTGCTTAGTACATATGTGGAAATGTTGATTTATGTTCAAAATTATATTTTCTGCCGTAAATGTCAAATTGCCAAAAAAAAAATAATCATAAAAATTCACAGTAAAAAGTGCATAATATGTTTTTTTAATAGGTCAAAGAATAAAATAATCTGGTTAGGCCAGACAAATTACTTAAAATGACAATTATGGCCTTAATAATATTAGTTTAGTATTTTATTATTGCCTAGTGAGTTTGTATCCAGTTATATATAAGCATTGATTTCAAATGGTGAAATTGTATTAACTCTGTTATTTCTTGTATTTACACATGTGAATAACAACAGTAATTTCAATATATTGAAATACAGTGAATGGCACCGATTCAAATAATTGTGTATCAATATTATGAAATTATGAAAATCGGTTATATTGATTTAATATTGTGGCAATGATGTAAAAAGTACTATGAAATATTAACTTAACTTTTGTATGCTAGCTTAAGACGATAACTTAAGATTGTTTTGAATTAATATTTTTCATACACGCTTCGTATTTAATAATTTAAAAATATATGAAACAACAGTGAATTGTAAACAAATTTGAATAATTAACCCGTTTTATGTAACTATTCAGATTCTATCATAGATCGTCATAACTAAATTCCGGAGCTCATGTATCCTACCCTTTAGAACCGTGTAAGTAGAGTTTGCCGTTTTATAAGTCCCATTTATGCCTATTAAAATGAAAATCCTTGAATAGGTTCAAAAGAAGTTTGGCAAATTACATGAATGTAACTGGATAAACTCGGTAAATTATAATTACAACATAGTAAAAGTACTCATTTGAATTTCATGGGAATTATGATGATGAAGGATGATGATCATGATGGTGATGGTGAAAGATGCTTTACACACCAGAAAATTATTAATATGTCAAGGAATAATGCATTTTACGAAATATACGATATAAGTGAAAATGTTGGGATTTGTATAATTTTTTAGTCAAGAAGATGGCTTATAATTTTGAAGAGTGAATAAATATGTATATGATATCGGTGTCTCACGTAGAGGAATTATAACTATGGAGTACCACGAGCGTCACCGCTGAGGTCGCGCGTTCTTCGCGCGTTCATGAATAAAGACCCCGATAGGGCCCAAAACTAGTCGGGTATCCCTGGAAATTTAAGTGAGTGAGCCGGCTATTAACATGAATAGGAATTATAACGGTGGAAATAGCGTTTACAAATGGGAAAATTGCCAGAGGGCAGTCCAAGTACACGTTAGTTACGTTCTAAGGCTTGAAACAATTCTGTGATTCCTCTGAAGGCGAGTATTGTCATTTATCTTGTTTGTCCTTATATAAACAAATATAAAATTTTACATATATAAATATATACACATATATATATATTTGCATTTGATTATTTACTATACTAATATATTTGTTGCAATTTACTTCATATTAAGTATCACTACGGTCTACGATATGAAACGCTTTTTAAAAGTTTTGATGTCCTTACATTAAATATTGAATCGAAACTCTTTATACAAGACCTTTGCGTTTCGAAATGATTTCTTTCTGACGGTTTTTTGATGATGATGGAAATGAATTTGGGGAATCAAACAATGTAAAACTATTGCGTTCTCTGTGCAAAGTATCCGATAAAAGATCAACAGAATGTGTGTACCTGAAAAAAGATCAACTAAAATTTTCACAGAATATTCCCTTTACGATTTTGGTATTCCGAGATTTAAATATATATTTTTAAAAAATTACATGGGTAATCGATTTTATTCTTTTGTAGCCAATTCTAAAATTACATTGCGTTTTATCTTATAACAAACCTAACCTTCAAATCTCTAATAACATCTAAATATATTAAGTTATCATTACGTTACATACAATGTTGCTGACTGTATTTTTAGATCTGACAATTATTATATATTTTTTATATGTATAGACTATTTGTGCTCCATTCCACGTAAAATCCGAAAAAACCGTATAACGGTTTGAATCCGATGACGATATGAATAAAATAGTCGAAAACATAGAAATTCAGAATGAATAGATATGAGAACAATGAATGCTATAAATTTTACAAAGCAATATTTTCCGTATCATGGCAGCTAAAAAAGGCATTGTCACGTGACTAGCACGTGTCCGCAATAAATTATCCGTGGAGAAGAAAACGTATTCTGAGGTGAATAATCTGTATATTCAAGATTACTTTTAGAATATTAGACTTTATAAGAAACGGGTAGGAATAGAAAAACTGTTTTTAGAATCTTAATTATTTGTCAATGCAATATTTGACATCAGTTCATCGTATTTGGGTAATTGAGATCGTTTAGACTTTTGAGTTACCTAAAATACTATGAAATTGCTTTATAGATAGCATTAATGATATTCGAGATCATGAGATTTGATAAAATAATAACAATATTTTTAGTGCTATTTGTCCAAATACCACAAATAGAATTTCACTAAATTATTATTTCCTTGGCCTACAAAACATCCAACCTTTAAAATGAATTTTAAGATGTATAATTACAGCTCCTTTATGATACTAAGTAAGAAACATTAAGAAGCCAATAGGGCATTGTTCTTCAAATAGAATAAAGGTACTATAAGTGCATTTTAATAAATGTTTTTATTTAATTTTCTAAGATGAGCAAGCATTTTACCATCACAACTGCGTGCCCCTGTGGCCTAATGGATAAGGCATCGGCCTCCTAAGCCGGGGATTGTGGGTTCGAGTCCCACCAGGGGTATTTTAAGTTATTTTTGCAAAAAGTTACTTCTCATTTTTAATTATGTATATATGTTATTAAATAATCTTAACTTAATTATATTATACATATTAAAAGAACATCATGAAATCTTTATATCCTTGCTATTTGTTTAACATATTTTCATGCTGATTTAAAATATAATGTAACCTTCAGTTAAGACCAAAAAAAAAACTAACATCGTTGTTTGTTCGTTGTTAAATATTCAAATATTATTCTGGAACGTTATATTTTTTAAGCTATCTATAAAATACTAACATCTAATGATAATGACGTTTTGACGAGTTATAGAAAACTATATATATATCTTGGCGTCTGTAAGCTTAATTGTTTCATTACACGTTAGCGCTGACTCGGCTAGCTGTCACCGTTTTCATGCCAAACGCTGTATTAAGCCACAAACATCTTTAGACAAGGATGAACAAACAAAAGGATGCGGAAGAAAATAAGAAGAATGTAGATGTAAAACTTATTTTATAAATTATTATATTTGTAATATGAATCTATTTAATTGAACTGACTAAAAACGTGATTACTTTCATACTTATTGATGGTAACTCTGTATTTGAAGTGGTTGGGTGTTAAGTATTTTAACCAGGAATCTTATTATAATACAAGTTGAGAGAGTACCATTTTATTAATAGTATGTCTTATTGCATTTAATTATATAAAATTTGTATGCAGGTAACACATGATAACATTATATAAACCGACTTCAAAGACAACATTATACAAAAAACTGCATATTTCAAAAACTTTTCCTAGCTTCATGGTATGATAGGAATGCCTTTGTGTATCATGGACTGCAAGGCGCATAGCGAAGCATAACTTGAGAACAATTAGAGCAATGGTATCTATATAATGTTTATTATTAACAGGTACTTTAAATAAATATATATTAACGCATTTTTTGCAAGAAAATACTACAACTAAACATGTGTATAAAATTGTTTCTAAATGTTTTAAGCCATGTTAAGCTTATTTAAATTTGAAATAAATATCGAATACAATTTCATGGATATGACTATCTCAACTCTGCGACCTGGACTCATATCTGCGACCTCTGTTATACCCACATCTAAACCATAAAAAATAAATTTAATACAATAAAAATCATAATACTTATGACAATTTTATGAATATGGACAGAACTCCAACCTGCGACCTCTGGGATAAGCCAATCAATAAATATTAAAAAAATAGAAATTTATTCCAAATCATACTAAAAACTTATATAAACTATGTAGGTAGATGGATATATAACGTGACTTCACTATATTTTAAAAATGATTTAGTATATAAATATAAGTAACGACGATTATTATGGGCAGGTACAAAAAATAATAAGTTAGGTTACATTAAATTAATTATTATTTTATTCATTTGGCTCTCAAATATCTTTTCACTTTAATAGTACCGCGAAAAAGCGCTAGTCAACGAAGGTACTACCGCGTTTAACTTCGAACTGTTTGTCACAGATGGCGCTAAAATAAAATATTATAACTTTCTACATGTATCAATCATAATATTATTAATATAATAATAAAATATTTTAAAAAATTAATGAAGAGATATTAAATAGTAGAGTATGTGTGTATATATATATATATATACATACACTGTATTGTATTTTATATATATTTTAATTGTTTCCTTTTATAAATAGTAGTTTTGATTTATGTTTTAATTATTTTTAAGTCCCATTAAAATAACTATATCTAGATTAAGTCGTAACATATTTATTTGATTACCACGTCTCTTGTATGTTAATGTTAATGTTTAAAATATTATGTTCTTCAACTGTAGTAATAATGTTTGTGTTTTTTTTATGTGTTAAGTTATTTTATCAGCACGATTAGATTCCCCTTAGCATTTAAGTTAAACCTCTGTGGTTTTTATAATGCTATGTAAAAGTTGTATATATTTAAGCTATTGTAAATGTGAAATAAAATAATAAAAAAAAAATAAAGTAAACATGATTTAATTCTCATATTTACTGGACAAATGCTAAAATCGTCAATATGTTAGATCAAATTAAACAACATATCAAAAAAATATTAAGATTGGCATAGACTATACAAATTTATAATTCAAGAATTTTAATAAAAAAACTAAAAAAGTATGAATGGGATGCGAATACGAGGGATTCCGTAGCAGCAAAAAATATGAGCAAAAATTAAAACAGTATCAACAAATAGTTTTCATACATTTTATTTTTAATAATTCATTTATTATAAATAGCTTACGTCCATTTGTTAAATTTCTATAAAATGAAATTTCGGAAACAGAACTGAAGAGATTATTCTTTTAAATTCATCCATTTTACCGATATTAAACGATCAACTATTGCGAAATATTTTAATAAATGTTATAAACAGTAGCTAAAAATGTTGTTTTTAAATATATATGTTATACAATGATACCCCATATAGTCCGGTAAATGAAAAGAGCAGTCTTTATTTCTCAATTTTCATTCCCTTTGTATGGAAAACTTAATCTTAGTTTTAGTATGTTTTTTTTCTCTGTTTTTCATATTTGTAGCATTTGAGAAATAATAACCACTTTTAATTATATCGTTGAATGCAACTTAAAAGAAATACAAATAAAAAAACAGGCAAGGCAAAATTGTAATCTTTTCATTATTATTGGAGTAATTGAATTTAAATATTTAAAAAAAAATAGCTTTTTGAATACAAATCTTTATATAATGTACAATAACAGTAACTGCTTATATAATTACGTGATATTATCGCAAATTGCATCTCCACGTATAAGAACCAACTAAAAAATAATCCAATAATTAGTATACCTATTTCTTTTTATAATCAGATTTGAAAATAAAGTTCTATTCAAAAATGTAAGCTACCTCAAACTATTACCGCGATACTGCGGCGATCATTAGTGCACCGAATTTGAAAGACTCGCTTAAATGATACATCATATTTCTCTACAGACATGAAAAGCGCTTAAATTGCAAGCAACTCGTATATCCGTAAAAGTGCATTCAGGAAGAGTATTACGCAAAATTTTAAAATTTAATTATTTCCGAAAAATATATTATGTTTATTATTTTAATGATTCTCGAAATGGTTGGTATATTTATAAAGTAAGTTAACTATTATCAAACCATGTAACATAATTTGTAAAATTTTTCACTGTTATTCATTATATAAAGCTGAAATGATAAACATTTTAAAAATGAATTTACTTTGGTGGTCAATTTGCGTATATTCTGTCGGTTTTTGTGTCAACTGCTATTATTCAATTCAGTAACTATAAATTGAAACGAAATTGGCCTGGGATTGAATTTCTGTACAGTTTGTAGACGCTTTCTGGTTTTATGGTTGGTTTTATCACGCAGATTGAATTTTATCATTTTATTAATTTACAAACAAACACCGGCAACAAAACAAACATTTGACCTATAAATTTATTAAATTTTATCTATAACAATATTAACTTCACTTTATATAAAATATATTTATTTTTATAAAAAAAAAGTATATTATATATTAATCTTTAACGTTTTAAAATATTAAGTAAAATATTGACTGTACAAACTAACTAATGTCCTTCGCTAATTTTTAAACTTAATTAATATAAGTATGATTTAACAATTTACTACATTATATACTTTAATGAACAAGCCACTTAAAATGATATCGATAATCATACGTAATAATGGGGATTATTATAAAAAATTAATTAATCGGTAATCACTCCATCAGATTAAATTATTTCGTTTAATCTAACAGTGCGTTAATTAAAACCATTTCTACTTTATAAATTAACTTACTTGAACCCAGAACTGGTAGGAATATATTGGCATATAAGTACTTAACAGTTGTATTTATTTTTAACTTAATAAATATTACTTTATTGCTAGAATATAACGTTTTAATATCTGATCAAAAATGAAAATTATATCTTGTCCTAATTTTTTCTATAGTGAATTCAAAAGCATTTATTTTTCTTCAGCTTATATTTTGTAAGCATTCCAAAATGTATATCCAATTTTCACTGGCTCGTAACCCACATCAATAACCATTACTTAGCAAAAAAATCTGTAAAGTTTTTTAATATAACTAAAATCGGGAACAAAAACTTTCATCAATCCTGAAACCTGTTCTAGAAATAAAGCATAACGGGATCCGAACCAGAATCGATTAAGAGATTGAAGTTGAAAAAGTGGTATTAAATTAATTAGGGTCGCATCGATCCTGCCGCGTATCAAATATAGTGGTCGCTTTTGGTTAATTAATTAACCGAGCGATTGCTTTCAACGATATTATATTTTTGCGAGTTCATGATTCTTTTATATATTTTATATGAAACCTCAATGCCTTGTACACTCCTGTATTACAAGGCATTAAAGCGTATTTTATTAAAGTTACGAAATGAGGTTTGTAATGTTTTATTCTAAGGAATATTTTTACTTTTAATATTTTATAAGAAATATTCACATGATGACATATGTTGATACCACACAGATAAATAAACCAAACTAGGAATAACAGTTTTTAAATAAATAATATATTATATAGACATACAGACAGACAGAGACAAACAAGCATCGGAGCAACTGGGTCACCTAAGCGATAGCCATTGCCTATGGACATCTGTGATTCAGGACCTATAAGTGCTTTGCCAGCTTTGTCAAGGTTTAAATGTCGTATCGGTCTGGAAATACCTTACGCAACAATTTGTTCCACAGATTTGTCGTGCGAGGCAAAAAGCCTCTGTAGAAGCTTATATTGGTGGAGTGCCGGCTGTTGAGGTGGTGAGGGTGAAGACTTTGTCGGGATAGGCGGTGGTAAAAATCTGCACGTGTTATAGTCCGTACAACTCTTCAGAGTACACTTCACTCCTCATGGTACAAAGATAGAGAATGCAGAGGGAAACTACATCTCTACGCAATGCCCAGGGATCAAGCCGATTGGAAAGTCTTGGCAATCAATAATCCGAGTTGCTCTCATGTATTGCTCTCATTGTATCCAGTCTTGATTGAAGGCCCTCGCTTTGTCCAAGCTAACCGCCAGAGCCTCAGACTTTGTCTCAATAGCCTGTGCCTTAAGTCGGGGCTAGTCCGTGAACAGATCAATTAACCCAGCATGATCGATTTTAAGTGAACCCAGTCATTTGGCATACCTATTGCAGCGCGAGTTCTGTGGCCAGTTGGACGTGGCTCACTAGAAGGGACAGTTTGCATTGGTATCATCGCTATAGGCAACCTGTATAGACATGCGTAGATGCGAAGGTGGTTGTCGCTGTATAGATCTCCAAGATAGACAGGTTCCTACCATCAAGATTACAGAGCCTTCCCCACCCCTCTTCCTCCTAGAAAAATCGTTGCTGAGAAATTAATGAAACCAAAACAAATATACAATACTGTTTTAATATTTATTATTACTTTTTTTTTGTAGCTGAAAAGTTACAGTAAAAATAATATTACCAATGTATAAAAATATAACGAACAAGTTACATATACATCAAGACAAGCTAATTAATTTTTTTTCTTTACTTTCACATTATTTGGAAGGTCAAAGTGAGAAACATCTAAGGGCACAAATGTAAAATGTAACATTTCAAGAAAATTTAGATAATATTTAACAAAGTATAAACTCGTACCCTATTAACAAATACGACACGATGAAGATATCATTAACATTTCGGTTACTTGTTGAGGTCGTGAATATTATTAGCAATTCAAGTGAACTTCTGTATAACCTATAAGGGCTGACGTGGGTGTTCATGGATGAAGTAAACTTTATACAGCATTGATTATCTTGCCGCTTGATTAGATAGTCTATTTAAAGGATGGGCAGTGGCACCCCATATTGTTATAATAATTATATAATATTATCTCGTTAGTCTGTTTTTTATCTACAGGACACTATGTCTTCGAATTGTATAAACGTTTGTCGTATGATTTTGTGTGCAGTAAGATAATTTAAAAAATATCAAATTTTGTAAATTTTGTATGTACATATATATATATATATATATATATATATATATATATATATATATATATATATATATATACCTATGCCTATATATATATATATAGGCATAGGTATTTTAGATCCCTTGCAGTTTTCTATCTCTAATTAGAAATTTACATAGAAAGTTAAAAATCACTTTTATATTAATGTTTATAAATGCCACTGGGATTTTATAGTGATATAATAAACAGGCCATAACCACCAAACCGCGTTAAATAGTTAATAATAATTGTACTTTAATGCATACGCTTGCATTAAAACCACACGCGAAACTGTTTAAAGGTTGCTATACTAATTAGAAGTATATATTAAGTGAAATTTAAAGTATGGAAAACAAAATAATTTGATTAAAGATTAATTATCACAATATAAAAAGTAAGTAAAACCTCTTTCCAATAACTAACAATATATGTTAATAACTATAATTTTGATACAGCAGATATTAAAAAATAAAAGGTTTATCTTTATGTAAAATAGTTTATATTTTTAAAAGCAACACATAGGCATCCGTGCGTGAATCTGGAAAAAACATGTGTGTGCGTGAAAATTAGATTACCTTTAAAAAATATATGTGAGCAAAATACGCTTTTCATTTATATCTTCTTAAGTAAGTTTAACCCAGAAAATTAACAAACAAAAAAGCTACTTTCATGAAAAATTCTCATAATATTTTACAAGTTCATAAATCACTTGCTTAAGGCGTTAAGAACAAAAGTCTTGGGAATCAAACAAATAGGTCCATTTCCTACGATCTATCAACAGCTAAAGATTCTGTCAAAGAAATGTTCGAATAATTCGTAGTGACATGGTCACGCTTACGCACTTGAGTTATTTGTGAGCAGTCGCTTGTAACTGTGACTTTAGATATGTCTTTGTAATAATAAATATTCACATATAGCTTTTTTACATATTTATTTCGTATAAACGTCTTTATTTTCTTATACAGTACAATCTCAATAACATCTGTATATGAATAAGTCTATATCAATATAATCGATTATGTCATGGGGATACGTAAGTGTGATGTTTTCTTGGAAATTAAGCTTAATTGATGGTAAGAGATTGCTATCGATCTCAAACTTAATGGTTCGACAGAATGAGGTTATGTACTCATATTGTAGGGCGATATGCCAATATTAGTATATATTTAATGACATAATAGTGTTATGTATTTTATCACCTATAAAATATATTTATAAGAAATGGTCAATAGTTGCTTGATTAGGTACTATATTTTTTAATTTTTTAATCGAAAACTGAGGAGCCACAAAATACTACGTTACTAATAATGCTCTTTGAAAAATATAATAAAACAGAAGAAGAAACATAGTTCCTTTTTTTAAATTTGTTCATAGTACTAATCAGTACTTGAACTAGTAAGCACTTCAATGGTAAATTGTATGTTCGATAAAGGACATGAAAGGTTAAACTAAGTAAATAACTTGAAACAAGACGTTAGAAATTCATACTCTCATGTTGCTAATTTGAGATATTAAACTTGTTAATTTAGCAGATGTTACGCTTTCACGAATGTTCTGATATAATGTGTATTGTGTAAATAATGGCTTAGGTACAAACGTGTAGGTAAATTTGAATCTCAAATAATACTGTGGAATTAATTTGGCTATATGTCTACGAACTTAAAATGATAAGTTGGTTCGTTCGTTTTGATGTTAATTTATATTTCAGCTCTGTTTACATTTGTCATAAGATAAAAAAAATAATATGTAATACATTTTGATTGTGATGTTATAACTCCAAAATTATTTCGGCCGTTTTCGATTCATGCAAATCAATGGCTTAATTTCCTTATATATTATTTTTTGTAGCGTTTTACTGGTAGTGAATGAAATTCGACAATAATTTGAATGAAGTCATATATAATGAATTAAATTATACGTATTACTTATACGCTAATGATCAGGGTCCTTAGCTACCATAATTTCTCATTATATCCGGTAACTATTATTCAATAATGACGTCGTATCAATGCGATACTTAAATAAGGGATTTCTCTTCATTCAGATACAAAGGAGTTTGTTATCTTAATCATTAAAATTTATTTTAAGTATTCATTTTCTTCAATGGTTAAGAGTATATTATTTTTTTGCATAAATACGAACTCCTGTAAAAAACATCAGTCTCAATTAAAAGGTTCGTAAAACGCTATTCTGAGAATAAAGGTTTTGAATAAATAGAAAGCTCTTAAAAGTTACTTACTCTCATACTTTGCTAAATTCACTATTGTATTTAACAGTATCTCATAGTATATGTTGCAAGCGCCTGGTTGCTTTGACTTTTTCATTTTGTATCATTTTACCTTTATTTAGGAGTGTAGGTACATTCCACTTTATTTTATAAAGGTTGTTATTTTAAGCCAATTAACTCACAGACTATATTATGTATATAAATCTTTACAACGATTATTCTTGCATCGAACCTACTTCACTGATTGGATAACTTGATGCAACCTGTAACATGTGTTGAAAACAGTTGCGAAGTAATCATACCAAACATAACATGGACTTAACATTATCTTAATACTTCCTGGTAAATGGACAGATGCTTGCATACAATGTACACACACATAAACTTACAATACGCATGTAGTCTCATCCACACCAATACAAAAACAGCCAAAATCTTGTACCTCTATTCTGTGGTTAATAATATATAATAGTATTTCAACTATTCCTGAATTTGTTAGCAAGAACATCTTGATTCCAAACTTGTAGCCCTCGCATAACTAATACATAACTTATCTCATGCGAATTAACCCTCAAGCTGTTGAGGTCAAAGGTTGGTATAATGACTTCGGTCGTGTATATACTTACCTCAAATACATATTACATATTAAAGAATAAGTTAAAATAACATAAGATACATAATACTAATTTTCTTAAAAAAAACACAAGAATATTACGTTACTTAACCATTTTCTTCATTTTGTTTGGCATTTTGTTTAACATGTATAATATAAAAATGTTTTACGAAGCATTTTTTTCAGTGGTTGTTTTCATCTGTTTTGATTTAAATTATTAAGATAGATTTAAATTTTTTAAATTAAACGTAACTATTAGTTTAATACCATTATGTCATAAATTTGTAATTTAGAGTAGACAATTTGTTTACGAAGTAACTTTTGACAAGAAAAACTTATTTTTTTAAATACATATCGATATTAATTATTTTGTTATACCAATTTTGATATTTTGCAAAGCAATAAAATATACAATCATAACATAGTTATAAAAGTATGGTCGAATAAAAGATAAAAGAGAAAAAAATTGATTAGCCGTAGTTATTTACTTTTAACAGTAACAGCTGGCAAGGTTCTTTTAAATTTTTAAAGATTTTAAGTGAAAATGATTTTAAGTGATGATCTCAAAAAACAAGATGTTATATTGAAATTTGAGCTTTTGGGGTTTATTTAAATACCCCTTATTTATTATGTATTAACGCTAAAATTTAAGTAAGACCCATATTTTTTAAAGCTCTAAAATACACACGATGTAGACAACTAAAATCTTGATGGAATTTATTCAACTTTCATATCAGAGAGTCAACGATAGCTACAATATGTTATATGGTGATAAAATTCTGATTTGTATCTTTGATTTATGGATTTGAAATAATAAACAATTTCAATTATTAAATAGTAGAATTTTTAAAATATATACTGGGAAATAGAAAAAAAAAAGTCATTAAATAACCAATAGGACGCTGTGTATGTTGAAGTCTTGATTTATGTTCTTGAAACGGAAATATCAAAGACACTGCAAGTCATTCGTTTTGATACGATCTTTTACTATCCAGGAGAGAAAACTAAAACTTTCAAATAACTATAAACCACATCAATGTTATTGTATCCTGGTACTTAAACTAGATACATAAATATTTGATACCTTTATCGTCTTAGTAATAATTTATTAATAATTATTCAATAATATTTATTTTATATTTAAGTTTTTCTTATGTTATATGTATGAAAAAGTAAAAGTTAATATTAATTTATTGAGACGATTTTATTACTAAAAGTTTTGTGGTAAAAACAGTTTAAAAAATACTGCAATCGGCTTTGAACTACAGTTTAAAAAGAAAAAAAACTTTTAATAAAATTAAAACCTTTTTATTACGATTCGTAGAATCATTACGGACTAACTTCAGCTACAGTGCTACGCGCTAGATGTCAGTAACCCTAAAGGCCTTATTGCGTAAAATATAAGGCTCCTTTCTATTTGCTTGTGTTAGGTACCCGTACGAAATGATTCGGAGCCTGCGCGAGGCTTAGCATTTCAGTTCTATTTTAGCTTCCGGGGAGATCAGACGTATCGTGGTGCGAATTACGCGCGGGAAAAAGTGTTCTTTTAAATCAAAGGGTTCGTCCTTAAGACCGGCGAAGCGCAGCCGATGTGATTTAAATAAAAACGGTGAGTGTGGTGGCTTTTTACATTTTATATTTTAAGTGTTCCAAAACAGTGAAGTTCACGGTCCATTAATTTAATATTTTTTCGCATGGTAGAATTGTTTGTGTTATCCTAAAGGGCGAACGCCGACGGTGAAATTTATGCTCTTGTTTGGAAGTTCGGTAGTGATAATAGGATTTTATTATACTGAAATGTATTTATTGTCTGCGATATCATGTTTATAGTGTTGCTCACGTCCTGATCTCTTTATTTTTTGTTGTAATTGGAGTTTACGACATGGCTTTTGTGTCATTGTGGTTTATGACTGCTTTTATATTTTTCGATACCATTTTTATGTTCAAATACTTATAAATAATACCTAATATAAAGTAATATAAATTCCTTCTTATAAATAAAAATGATGCTCATATCGAATGAATGGTACATATATAATTAATTGAAGTCTTATGATACATAATCTCAGTCTACTTCAAACATATTATTTTCAATTGAATTAAACGACAATGTATTAATACAAGCAATTATAACATTAAACTATATCAAATAGTCAGTAATTATGGTCATTCTTGCGACATAATTTTAAACTTCTAATTTGTTGGAAAGGGTTGACCTCATTTATGTGGAAAATTAATGACTTTTCATGAAAACTCTATGAGAAAGTTTGGCTTCACATTTGTAATAACCATTTGAAAATTATGTATAGCAAAACTAAATTACAATTTTTATAAAATATATTTTTTTAATTTACACTTATCTTTTCAGATCTTAATAATTTAAATATACTATTTATATTATTTTAATAAACAGTCAAATTACATGAAATAAAAATTTTCACACCTAGTTAAAATAAATTTTAGAATTATATTCAGTTATAGCTTTGTTTAAGCCTGCGGTTGGGACGAGGGACCGGGTAAGAAATATGTTGAAAAATAATATATAATAAATAATAAATAATAATCTTTTTGAGGACGAAATAATAATAAAAAAACTGATCCCTCAAAAACAAGTCAAGAAAGAAAGCGCTAAGTCAAAATTAAAGACTGCATAAAAGAAACCACAAAGAACGTATAAAAAACGAGCATTCGTATTAAAAATACGTAGCCAAGTCGCTGGTCTGCTAAGTACAGAGATTCGTGTTATCTTTACAACATGATCTCTATAATATTGTCTTTCCTTTTTCTAGCACAATAGGACTCAAGAATGTATTGTATTTGATAAGAAAATGTACCCTTTTGATCTTTTATTCAATGTCCCATCTCCATCTATGACTTTATCCACAACTGCTTTAGAGCTTCTAACACATTAAATTAAATTCACTTTATAAGCACAATTAACTTTACTAAAATTTAGCTTGTATCTGAAATCTAGCTACCATTGTGAATCAAGCTCTTAATAATCTAACTTTATAATGATTAATTTCTTAGAACAGTTTACGATAAAAGATACGTACATGTTCTCCTAATATTTTTTTGTATACAAATTTTTGTTAGTATAGATGTATGTATGTGGATGTATTCCTTTTAATTTTTTTTGTTAGTATAGATGTATTATTTGTAAAGTTCATTTAATTTTTAATATTTTACTTTATTTGTAACTAAAAATTCAGAAAGTTATTAAAAATATTTAAAAAGCTATTGATAATTTAGTGTGAGCTACATTTAGCATTTTTATTACAATTTACAAAATTAAATGATAAAATATTAAAAAAAAACCTCCACGAACATCCACAATTAATTTTTATTATTGAACAAAATACTAATAAATGGAACATGGGAAATTCACGAAATACAAACATCATCATTCACCTGCCATTATTCCAATTAGTTGGGGTCGGCATAATATGTCCATAACATATTCTGCCATATTTATACTTTTGTGATACGTCATCTAAGTGGATACTTGCTTCTCTGTCATATCATTTTTCACGCACTATATGCATGTC
Source organism: Dircenna loreta (assembly GCA_963555665.1). Taxonomy (NCBI): domain Eukaryota; kingdom Metazoa; phylum Arthropoda; class Insecta; order Lepidoptera; family Nymphalidae; genus Dircenna; species Dircenna loreta. The sequence goes on along the minus strand of OY743088.1, from coordinate 12,932,091 downwards.
TTCTTCGTTTGCCCCCTTTTTTAATAACCATCCACATTCATACAAAAGACTCCTCTCGTTACGTACTTTTCATTCCTCCGCATTATATGACCATGCCGCGACAAACAATTTCATCTCATCTTTTCTAAAGCCGGTGCTTTCTTTCGGATATTTTCAAACCACCGCTTATTTCTTATATTACCTTTTCTCGTTATGCCTTCAATCTATCTCATCATTGGCATTTCAAGCACATGCATTTAGTTTTCATCTATTTCTTTATTAAAAACATTAAAAAACAAACCCTTATCTAAATAAATATATAATGTTAGAATATTTTTCTCATTAACCTTAGTTATCCACGAGCTACACGCAGCGTCTGATCTCAAAACAAATTGGATAAAATATTATTCTTATTGCTAAACAAGAAAAATAACAACTATTTTATGATTTTGTTTTATTTTTAATTCTCTCAATTGGTTGTGAAAGATTTCAAATACAAATACAAATGGTGTCAATTAGGTAGAACAGCTACCTAACTATGATTCATAACTATGATGAATAAATAAGTAAAGAATGAAATACTCTGTTAAAGGACCTCTCGTATTATTTATATAATAAACAAAGGATTTCATCTAATCAAGCAGCATCTTTGTAAGTTTCCTCAATAATAATTTCTCATCAGACTCCAACAGATCTAAGTGTCTAGCGACTGCGCTTATAGTCGTAGCTCAATAATGTTAAAAGCTTGTTTTTAAAGACAAATACTATCTTTTTATCTATGAAGAATAATATTTTATTGTTGTTCATTTATCTTTATACAAAAATTAATTAAAAGTCCTATTTTATACAAGGAGAAAAGAAATTGAAGAGTTCTCAGACAACAAATTTTGTTAGCAAAAATAAAACTACCACTCTTAACTTTACAAAACTTTTGAGACTAGAAATCAAATAAAACTAAATACATTTGTTGCTTTGATGTATTTACTTTAACTTTTGTTTCTCTCAAGTTTTGATATATATTCAGTTTATCTTAAAGATTTGTGAGAGACATGGTATATAGTAGAAAAGTAGAAAAGCTCTTTAAATCTACTTTTTATAAAAGTATGCTGCAGTGAATAAAATGAATATTTAAATCAGTTTTGCGGTTTGATTAGACTCCGGTCGATTCGAAATATTAATGAACAGCTATAAAGATTGTCGTTATGTGTTACATTTATCGAATTAAATACATCGCATTTTTTGATTATAAAAAACAAAGCTTATATTAAAAATTAATGAAATATTTTTTCTTCTCTCAATGCACCATTTTTTATGTCCCTTTTTTCGTTAACATAAATATCAGATTAAAGTTTATATAAAACGCAGTTCAGAATCATAATCAAAATCATCAGAAAGGACACATTTTTTGCTTGAAATTCTCAATTAAAAAGTTGACGTTATTTTTTATGGTTGTCACATTTGTTTATTTCGTTCATTAAAAAATTTTCACCCGCAGCCGGAAAAATTTCTTAGTTTTTAAATAAAATGTAAACTTATCGAAATAATTATTTAAAATTAAATTTTAATAACATCTACGGCAGGTGATATCCATATCTTAATGATGTTTAAAAAAAAGCAATATATATAATTATATATTATTTTTTTAATGTCATAAACCCTCCGTTCAAATAAAATTTTAAAATTGTAAATTATATGCAATATTTATAAACTTCCTAGTGGTGGATCTATTCTGTAGTTAGCTATTCAACTTGCAGATTAAATAATTCTAGAACCAGCGTATTTGTTTTTTTTTCATAAGAAAATAATGGAAATCCTCATATTTCAAAGAAGCTTCATTGGCAAAAAACTTAAACTAACGTTATGTTCATTATATAACCAATGTTATATTTTAATCTTATTAAAAGTTTTACGGCATCGAAATGTTGACAACTTTTTCTCTTATATAGTAATGAATTAAAAATTCCATACCTGTGATCCATTTATCATCAATTGTAAATAGTATTGTTAAAAAGTATGCCTTTTCCACATTTTCCTTAAACTTTAAACCAGGAGTTGTTAGCTTACAGTTTAATAAGCATATAAATTAGAAGTAATACATATATTATATATTAAGAAAATAATATGTTGGGTCTTTCAATAAATTTATTAAATATAACAGGTTTTAATTATAGTATTAAATGATAATATTATTCATTTTAAATATGAACTTTGAATCTTCTCATATTTTTAAAGGTCGCTGTTCGTGTAACTTACATAAATATATACTTAAGTACTAACTAAACGTACTCTTAAATAACAAAGCATAAAATTTCCTACAATAAGATTGACCTTTTATGGAAAACGATATAATAGGAATTATAATTATAAAAAAATAAAGGTTCGAGACTCTTTTAGGAAGTTTATGGCTTATTTTGAAGCGTATTGAAATATGTAAATTTTATACAATTCAGACCGTATCTGAAGCATTCAATAATATTTTTTTTTTATATATATATAAAATGGGTGTTCAACGACATGCAAAGGGTAAAATTTAAATTCCAAGCATATTAATACAAAATTCCAATAAAGTTGGAAGAAAAATTCCAGTTTATTTCGTACTCCATACAGAAGGATAAGGTGAACAAGATTTACTTTTAACAGAAGTTAAAAAAATCTACGGTCGTTTTACAAATAAATTGGTAATATTTCAGTAAACTTTTATTTCATTACCATATAAAAGAAAAGTTAACTATATTTTGTTTCTTCAAAACTTTTAATGAGTTTGAAATTGAAAACAAATTCATAATATGTAAGAAACATAAAATTTGTTTATGTGACGAGGCTTGTAACAATGAACTTACTCTTAAAAAAAAACTAAATTATTTTCTTTTAAAAATGTTTTCAGACCTATTCTAGAATCATTCTAGATGCAACTTGATTAACTAACTATAGAACGGATCTACTTCTAGGAAGTTAAAAATGCAGGGTATAATTAAAAATTTAAATTTGATTAAACAAGTAATGAAGTATAAAAAATAACTTTTATATTGAAATTGTATATTTTTTTAATTTTTTTTTAGATATACCTCATAGTAAATGAATAATTTATGTTTTTAAATGTTAATCTGTAATACAAAATTCGAAACATTGTATTTTCCAAGTCCCGTCACTCGACCAGTTGAGCTACCGTATCGCAATTGTTACGGAACGGTTTCCCAGTAGTCGCAAGTTTGTATGTCAGGTGGCAGATGTAATCCCTGCCTGTATCATTTTATTTTTAATTCTATATTATTTGAAATTTATTTTAAAACTTATTAGCATTATTAAACTGATATAAATGTCATGAACATCATGACATTTATATCAGTTATCTTCAATTATTCTACATTTATTTAAAAAAAAAAGCTTTACATGGCTTAATACGTTCAGAGACAATTTTTAACATAACTTTCGGATGTAGTATTTTTTCAACGTATATTATTTATCTTATACTGCAAAATTAGAAACAACGGTAAGCATTTTTTATTAAAAAATGTAGTGTAGTAGTAATAGTATATAATAATATGTTCGTAAGTACGTTTTTTAATTATAATTTATAATTAAGGGAGAAACCAATCAAGATGGTATAGAAAATAATATAAGGTAAAATAAAAATTACAATCTTATCATGATTTATTATTAATTGATTAAAATCAATATAATTACTACAAAAATAACCATAAAGAAAACTTTATTTGGCTTCACAATTTTTCCAAATTTGAATGAGACTTTCTAAAATAACAGTAAAATAAATATTCGTTGTAAAAATAAAATGTCTTTTATCATGTCGTAAAGGTGAGACATCAAGTTGAAAAGGTAATACAAACAGTTCCCTGTGGAAACTCCACTTACAGTCACGTATCATAATTCCCGCTGCGCACTATATTTGAAATAAAAATATTTGCAAAATTGCTAGTAAATAAATCATTAAAGCCTGAGCTAATGTAAAGCTAAAATCTACTTTTTATCAAATGCAATGCCAGGACTTTGAACAACGGCAGAAGGTAGGAGATCTAATCGAACGAGGATAACAGTATAAAAGTGATAAACATGAATAAACATAGGGCAAAAAATACCTAACAACGCTAAAGTTGATCCACCTGTAATCTTATGGTGTATATTATATAAGCATATATATTTTTGTAATATATTATGTAGTAAAATAAATAATGTATCATTATTTCAAACTATATTAGTAAATCTCCAAAAGAACATTCTCAATATTATTTCATAGACATGATACGAGTATAGCCCATTGCGGTTGCCAAGACTATTTTTCTTATCTAGCACTCGATAAGACGTGGAGTATTTATTATTTATAAATATATCGTTTATTATTCTTCTTACGACTTCAATATAGTTTTTGTTGCTGTTGATATTTTCATACCGCTTAGTTTAATAAAGCTATTCAAAATTAATTAACCTATCTATATTTTATGTATTTAAATTTTGATCTTATATTTTAAATTCTATATTAAAATCGTAGAAAGTCTGTGCGTCAGTTCCGTTCACTCTAGTGAGTTTGATAGCTTCAAAAAAGTAGGGTCGGAGAAAGGGGCATTTACCGATATCTCTTACGAGATTAGTGTCTGTTAGTTAATGTATGATTTAATGGTAATTTATTATATACCTCCAATGTTTCCTTACTTTCCTGATTCAGAGTTTGCGATTCGAACTGATCTCTTAGATGTGGTTTATATTTTTCTATATATAAGTACTTCCAAATAATGGACTCCAAGCATAATCTATTGTCATTAATGTTTTTCTCAAATTTAAGAGCATTGAAAAAAAATTATTTTATGGTACATTAACTTCATACTAGTATTTAAAATAATTGATTTAATTGTGAATTGTTATATTGTTGTTATTTGGAATATTTTATAAAACATTCTTGATAATACAATTTTATGAATGTTAATTAAAAATGTTGCATTTAAATAATTGCAATATGAAAAATTGAAAAAAAAGACATCACTATGCATATAGATCATATGCGAAATTAATAACCTTTCATCGAAATATTTGAAAGATAAAGAGTCATATATAAACAGGAAATAAGTTTTAATTTATGCAAGAATCTTCTTAGAAACTGACCACGTGTCTATGTTCTAAGAAAACCCAGAACTAAATAATAATAAGAGAAAATAATTTCTAATTTACACTTGGAATCCAAACTAAGTGAAAATCCTTAAAATATTTAATATTTCAAGTATCTTTTATTATCAATATTTAATGGATATTATATGTGCTCATGTATTTGGAAATTATTTAACAAAAACAATATACATTCAAAGAAGAACGAACAATATACATACAAAGAAGAACAATAATATACAAAGAATACATTTTCTTTCAAAATAATTAATTTGTATCTTTAAGGTTATTAACAGGAACATATATTTGAAATTGTTATGAGAGGTAACAATCAAACAAACAAAAAACAAATCCGACCTAAAACCACCTTTTTTCCGACAAAAATACTCAGCAGCATTCAGACTAAGAGTCTTGTGACTGATGAATACATATTTCAGAAATCTTGCTTACGAAAAAGGTTTTCTTGTTTTTATGAACTTAATAGTATACCATTGTATCATATCATAACATTGTAGCATATCATAACATAGGAAAACATTATTCAAAACGAAGTATTATAGATATTTACTACATACACTTTAAACTATTCTCTTATATTCAATTAAAAATAACATATAATACTTGTTTGTTGTTAGATTTAGTACATCCCAAATTGAATAAATTGGCAAGGAAAGAGCTGTTATCAAATTTCACATCTGTATGAAATTGGCATATTGATTGATACCATTTTTCCAATAATGGAAATGTAAAGAAAATTAAATTGTATGTATCGTTAAGCGACAAAATTGAGAGAATACATTATGGCGACACGTAGGTTGGAGTTTGAGCATCTCTTAATCAAATGAAGACATTTTCTTTCAATTTTGTTATGTAAGATTTAGTTGATATCAAGTATCACCTTAAATTTTGCATAATCTTTACAAATTTAGTTTTTTGATGATAATTGATAAGTAAAGGGTATTTTTTGTAAGTAAACAAAGAATTGAAAATGAACCGCTACAGGGATACGAACCCGCGACCCCTGGAAAACCGTTCAGTCACTCTACCGACTGAGCTACATTGCAGTATAGATGAACATTGAAAAGATACCACAACCGATATTAATGTTTGAAGACATGTACCTGTAGCCATGTGGAGCTTATTATTACTTTTGGTTCCTATTAGTTCTTTTTTCAATGAATATTTATTTAACAAATTAAATTGGCTTTACATGTTCATAGATATTTTCTAACAAAATTAGTGTACTTTTTATCAAGTCCAAAATCTATCTATCATATTCAAAAAAACATCAAAATCCATTCATAATTTTTTTTTATTGCAATTACACCATAAATTGGTTTTGTTTGTTCTTAAAAATAAAATATTTTTCACAGTGAAACATGAAAATGATTGAGGCTCGTATCATGCATTCGTGGCTATACTTTTTGAAACAAAACTTGATTTACACACTTGACCTCGTTATTATTTTATTATATGTATATGTGATCAAGTCAAAACTAGGAAGGGGAGGATATTATACTTCGTTAATGAAAGAGATAACTTCTCCAGTGTAATTATCTCAGATGTAAATTATTGATAATTTTGCTTTGAAAGCAAAGATAGCTAATAATAGCTAGTTTCCGACAGAAACAACTTTTGTTCTTAATAAAATATATACCTTAATGTATATTACTAAAAAATATTCCCGTATAAATAGACGTCTCCATCCTTTCTCTTCACTCTACTCATGTCATCGCTTAAAATTTATTCAAATCTGTAGTTATTTATTTTATTGTAATTATAACCTATACCAATTTATAATTTTTCGGTTTAAAAATGTTTTTTTCGCTGGCAAAAATTAAAGTTATGTTAGATATTAAGCAACACTATTTAAACCCAATGCCTAAACCAATTTTTTTATAATTTTCATAAAAGTTTTTCCATAAAAATAAGAGAAATTTCCGGATTAAAAAGTATAACCATTGCAAATGGTCTCAAAACCCGTCCGGTACTTTTTTGCGTGATGCTCAAACATGCCCACTGTATAAAAATTAAAAACCTATTCTTTTGAGTTCTGTGTCATGTACGAAACATGTAGTAAAAACATTTTTATAATCTATCTAAAAAAATATTTACCGTTTTGATATATGTCATTAAAAAAATATATCAAAATACTCATATTACGTTTTTAACATTTAACTATTTAATACTCTTAGAACAGTAGTGGTAATGCCGTGAGTGAGAACTTATGGTAATCCTGAGACATATTTAATGAAATTTGGTCCACTAACAAGTAAATAACCTATATCCTAGCCACGCACGTTTTGGCCGGATTCCATGCATTATTACGTTGACCTCTTTTATGAGGTAACCGGTAAATCGTGGCCACTATTCAGACTCTAGGGACGTTTAGTTTATCACCTTTATTTCAACGAAATTCTAGTCCATTAGAAGGTTGTATAATATAATGGCTGTTGTTTATCTATTACCACATCCTTAATGGTACATGGCAATAAAATTATAATTAAATATATATATATTTAATTATAATTTTATTTATTTGGATATCCATGTCAAATATAAAACGGTAAAAGTATGGTTGAAGAGTCTAAAAATTGGCTTTATAATCGACACGTTGGTCAGTGGTGGTGCAATCATTAAATAAAAAATAAAAAATATATTTATTAATTGTTTTCATTTTCGTTTTCGTCATTTGAAATATGTTATTCTACTCGTTCAGAATCGAATAACAAATCTCAAAAACTTTATAAACATGAAAGCCAATTAAAAATATTTATTGGACAAAAAAAATATTTTTTTTATATTACTTATTGAACTTTAAATTATATTACCCATTTTTGATTTAAAGCAAAGCTTAATCTAGGAAGGAAGAGCTCTTTAAGAGTAATTAAAGAAAATTCTCTGACTCAGACTTTAAAAGTAACTAAATTTAAAACTGTCTTAAGTGTAACTTAAGGTAATTGTATTTTTTATTGTAATGACTATCCGTATAACAAAGACTATTTTTCAAGTATTTCAAATCATTGTCATCTAGATGAAATAGTTACGACTTAAATGATAATTTGAACAATATTTTTTTTTAGTATCAGGGATGATATTTTCATATATTTGAGTTCGTTTCTTAGTATCTTTTTAAAGTCTTACTTCTTTTTCTAAAAAAATATGGTTATATTTGTATCATTGAAATAAATATATCATTTAAAGACCAAATAATAAAAACTTACTTGTTTTACATAGTTACATAAAATAACCAGCAGAAAATAGATATAATTATATTTTTTACAAATCTGTAAGTACACCTAGTAGCTTAATACTTCTAAATTTTTAGAACTAAAAGTGTTCTGAATTGAAAGAGTTGAATAATAAATAAGCAACTCAGGCGTTTTAATTTCGAAAGATGAAAAAATTTATAATACTTTACTTACAAAGCCTTTACTGGAAAACTGTTTCTAACAGCTCATACATATTTGATTTGAATTTTTTAATAATATTCCTTTCTAAAAATAATTGAAATACAATTTAAATTAAGTACATTAATATTACCACTTTTGTGTTTAAAATTATATATAAGTAAATATATTTTTTGTTTTTGTTTTTTATATCAAATAACTTACAAAAAAGGTAAGGAGTTCAACTTCACGTTTTACTTTTGTTGCTACTTCTTAGAGTAAAGCTTTATTATATTCATTAAAGCTTTTGAAACTATAGAGTATGAAAAATTCTGGCAAGTAAAAAAAAAGGAAAAATCTGGCAAGGATTTATTTATAGATATAGGTAGAAAGAAAAATTTACCAGTTAAGGGGAATTCAAAAAGATTTTATATAATAATTCTTAAATTTTGTCAAAATTTATTTATTTTTAAGGATTTTGTAAGCCAGCAAAGTTAACTGCATTACAACTCTTATTTTTTATATTATTTATATCTCATATTTTCTAAATAAATACGAATATTTTATGTGTATGAGGGGAATGTTATGCAATTTGATATAACTTACAAAAAAATATTAAAAAATATATTATGACAAGCGATTACAATAAATTGTAATGTTCCATTGAAACTAACAGATTGTATAACCTACTCCTATCTCAATTATTTGAGGATAGCGCAATATGTCTAGTATATCGCAAGAGATTTGGCAAAAGTTTTAGGACAGGCGGCCCGTCTGACGTCAATCCTCCTTGGGAATGCGTGTTGGTGGAATTTCTGCCACATTTCGGATAAGTAGTGTTGGATCGTATCCACTTATATTTTTGTCCCTTACGACGCCCTCGGGAAGATATAGGGTGGTTCTCTTTATTCTAAACCACGACTAGACAGCAATTATTTGAAATTTATAAGATTATGAAATGACTAGGATATTAATTGATAGTACATTTATAAAATGGAATGGAATGGAAACTAGAATTTTTATTTTCTTGTAGAATAATTCTCAGGCCATTAGCATTTTTAAATACTACTTATTGGCAGAAACTTCGTATAAATTAAAAATAATGTACTAAATATATCGTTTAATTTAGATTAATTTGTGATATATTTATTTGTTTATCTGTTTGTAAAATAAAAAAGAGAATGTGACGAATAATTAGATATAATAATCGGTTGAGGTCATATTTAATATTTTTCGATATTTTATGTTCAAACTTAATGATCATAGAAATATAATTTTTATATAAATCTCTGGTGGAGCTACTAATGCAAATATTTACTTAGAATAAAGCTAATAGCTTTCGTGAACCATGACTATTTTATTTATATTTACCCGTCTCTATTCACATGTATGTAATTATATTTGAATGTACCCGACTTGAACACATACGGGGTTCTTACTCATGAGCTCTAAGCGTAGTGCACTCGCGGTGTAAACTCCACATTCCGATATGATTTCACGTGAATATAGCCAGAAAAATATATGTAATAACAAATAATTTTAATCTCCCTTACGGCTATACCATCTTGTATTTGTTTTATTAACATTTATGCCATAGACTTATAAAAAAAATATGATCATTACTAATGTTTATATAATTTATTGAGGATCGAAGTTTTAGAATTATTATATTTATAAGTTAGGTATTTTTTTCGGTTTAACCATTATACTTAGTTTATTTTGTAATTAATGGTTTTCGATATTAATTATATATTCGGTTGACCAAACAAATTACAACTCGAAGCAATTATATGCAATAATAATTGTATAATGCTGTCCATCCATAATTTTAAGCTTATCTTCAAATGAAAATATTAGGTTCTTACATATGAATCATTTTATATGGAAAATGTAAAAGGCAAAAAAATAATGAAATTAAATATTTAATCTATCGATGTACCTATATGATTTTCATTGTTATAAAAATGTTGGGAGCGAGAGTCAATAAACTCTTTGAAGATAATTTGGACTGCCTCATAGGAATTGATATCTTTTTCTTGCAAAAAAATATCCAAATTTAGAAAAAAGTGGTAATCAGTTGGATCAAAGTTCGGGGAGTTCGGTATGTGTCTGAAATATTCCAGTTCGTGTTTAGCAGACAGCTTTTCCATCATTGCTTGCAATTGTTAACAATAACAGATCTGCCTTTAATGTCTAACAAGATCTTAGGCATACAGCCTGTATTATATGAGAACCGCACTAGTCCACCAAATACTTACCAGTACCTTTTTCTGAATCAACTTTCGCTTGGATTGGAGTCAAGAGGATTTGGCCGGTTCTTCTGTATTCAATCACTGTTATGAGCGTTTTGGATTGGTGTAGAGGTACCATTTTTGGTCACAAGTCACAAAATGATTCAAGATTCCTTCATAATTGTGACGGTTTAGTAAATTAATGCAGCACTCAATGCGTGTTTGTTAGAGGGCTCTACCCAATTCATGCGGGACCCATCTTTCAAGCTTTTTCACTTTACCAAATGATGTAAGTAAGTAAATGAAAATGGTTTTATTACTCACACCGAAGCCTGCCTCTAGCTCTTACGTGGCCTGCGATGGATCTGCTCCCACAATTGCCTTTAATTATTGATTATCGACTAGTGTGCTCAGCCGGCCACAGGTTTTGTTCTGTAGCTCAAAATTTCTATCAACCCACAAACAGCGTCCAGTGCTTTCTTTTACAAATCCATCCCTATACGCATCATGAATTCTTCGAGTTGTTTCTGAAGCGTTGGTACCGACCGCGTATGAACTCATATTCGTAAATTACCCGATTGTTAGGTTTTCCTTTATTTTTACAAAAAGACGTGAAACAAAACTGAAATGGCGCTAAAGCAATTAAATTACTAAATTCAAAACTGCAATATAAGAGCTAAAATTAAAAATGAATTTGAATTTGGTATTTCAAACGAAACGCTAAATATTTGAGGTCAAAGTGACCCCAAATATTTGGCGAGTTCATGAAAACTTCATATTATAATATAAGGACCTAATATGTATAAATACCTAGAATTGATGTCATATTTTTCTATATTTCATGTATCAGTAAATTCTATTGTTAATACGACTATCTGCAAACAAACATGGAAACAATTACGTAGTTTAGATTGCCCCGCGGGCATTATAACAAACAATTCGTTTTACCGTGCTAACGTGTAAATGAGTGACCATTTATCAACAAAGCGTTGTTTATATGTTCAAATGTGGTGAAATTACAGAATATTCATGTAGAATTATATTTTATTTTGGAATATACCAACATTTGTATTTGAAATACTTGTCACTGTTGAAAATGTAAAGGGATGTATTATGTGTAATACATACTTTTTTTTTGTAACAAAACTGTTTATCATTTACAAAATGAATAGTCGTCTGAATAACATAATGTTTGTTATTTAATATTAAATTAGGAATATCGGGTATATAGTTCTACGCTGTCACGTTAATTATAAATTTAAATTTCTAAACATATTTATTTCATTAAAAATATTTTCTTCTGGATCACATACAATTTAAACAAGAAAATACTTTGTTTTTTTTTTTTAATATTTTACAAATAACTACCAATCTGGAAATGTACAAAGTAACATAAATTTTCTTTTATACAGACTAAAACCCAATCGTATTTTTAAAAAGTTTTAACAAACAGAACATAAGTTAAATGCTAAAGTAGTTCACAATATGCTTGTTTAAGGTTTGAAACTCGTAGGTTACGGAAACTTTGTGCACACTTAACGAATGCATTCCGAATGCGAAGTTGCTTTCGGTGCGGAATTTAAGGTTGTAATATAAAACATGATTTGAATGCGTAATTATTCCTGAGAATACTCATTTCTGTCGCATACTTATCTAGCTTGTAAAACATTTTAATGTTATATATATAATGTTTACTTCATGCTTAATATGCCTTAATTGGCAATTATTTTTTAAGCCAAATGAACATACTTGGATAGTTTTCATATGTAATGACAAACTTAGATAGTTTCTTATGAAATGACATTTTTAAGGAACAAGGAAAGAGAAAGAAGATTTGAAATAGAAAGAGGGAGGAATTTTACACTTAACCTAAGAAACAAAAAGTAAATATCTACTTAACGCCGATTTTCTTTGAAGGGGTTCAAAGGGGAAGTAGTCTGGTTGAGCCAGCCCTTAAAGAATGCAGTTAATCACCTACAGTTAGCCTCAACCCAATTCCAGTCCTAAATAAAATATTATGACCGTAAAATAAATTTTAAAGCTTTAGTAAAATATTAAAAATATTCTAGTATTTCTTCGAAATTTATTTTGTATTTTTATTGCTCAATTTCATTTAAATTAAGAACTTACATTATTTTGGAATATATAGGTGATGATGGGATATATAGATGGAATATATATGTCATAGAACTTAAAAACAATATTATATTATTATTTTACTAAGTCAGAAGTAAGAAAAAAAATGTTATTATTATATACATACTACTACATATTTGCTTGTGAAAAATATAGCTTTTTTAAGACAAAGACCATCTCTAGCTATTTTATCAGAAATATTCAACAATGGAAAGTTAGAATCGAGCTCGTAAGATACATTTTCTCATTTGCAAACATGTCGGAAGCAGCTATGAATGTGATAGCGTTTCGTACTTTTTGTATGAAAATATTAGTCAAATTCGGTTTACGTTTTCTATTTGGGTTAGTGCATGTTACATTTTACTTGAATTTATAAAGAAGAATGTAAATTGTGTTAGAGTATTTCTTGAGTCGTTTCTTGGTTATAACCAAAATATTCGTTGATTGTTCCAAAATGACATGAAAACACATTTTATTTGTAAAATAAATGGCATGTAAATAATAAAATAACTTTTAAGGACAAAACTCGATTTAGAATATTATAGGTACTTACATAGAAGATATTTTTATACATTTTCTTCTACATATATCAGTCTCTAGAATGAATGATAAAAGTAATGATGATAATAAAAAGGGTAAGCTTTGTCCGTCCAAAAAATAAAGAGAGGAAAAAATCACGTCTTTGTTCTCCAGTGATAGCCCGAGAACATACTGAGACGGAAGTGGATAGGCTACATGCTAAGAATAAATAAATGTTAGATAATTTTGAAGCATTTTGTTCCTATGATTTATATTATTTAAAAAAATGATATAGTATAAAAAAATAATGAAGTATAAAGAAATCGTCTCTCCCTATTTTTGATGTTATAAAAAATAAGGCAAAGATAAAATAGTGTGCAAAAATAGTGATTCTATAAAAAAGAAAAAAAAAAGTACACACACTCATATTTATAATGTTCAATAGGATTTTATTTTATATTTATATATATTTTAAATATATATAAATATGTTTTTAAGTATTTCTAACAATCAGTTCCCCAGTAGCTTTTTTTATACTGCAATATAAGCAATGAACAAAAATGTGACGGAACATTTAAAGTAAAATGCATTAAACAGATTTTGTTTCTGAGAGACACTGATCTATTAAATGTAATAGCTTGGTATTCCCATTTAGTTTTGAGGATTGCTTTCCAATATAGGGATTATTTTGGTCAAAGAGAAATAAAGAATAGAACCAAATAAGTGACCCGTGTAATTAAATACCAAGATAACATTTAGGTAAGGCAACTGTGACAATATATTCGAAGGTTTTGTATAATTATACAGTTATTGACAATTGTCTGAATATATGAATACGCGCCTATAATTCATTGTGTTAAATTGACGTGGCAATCGATAACTAATTATTTAGGTATTAACCATCGGCTCTTACACATATTACCTCTACAATTTTATTTTATGGAAATAAAGAAAGAATAATAATTAGTATTAAACTTAGTTATTATGATATGAATGTTTTAAATACTATACCGCATCAATGTTCTCATCTAGTTTTTTAAAGCAATAATTTTGATAATTATAGAAATAAAATAATAATTATTTTTGAATAATTGTATAGATATGAAACTTATTTAAATTTTAAATGAATAAATAGTGAAAAATTTATCTACACGGACAGGAATTTAACTAAATAAGTTACGGTATTCCTTCATCGATGAATTTAGCATTTTATATATAATCATCACTATATGAGGAAAGCGTCTATTTATTTCAAAAACCTAAGCAATGTTTCTAATTTTGTAGTGTAGGTTAATATTCAGAAAATGGTACAACCGAAATTAATGTTGGTCCTCAAGGATGTTAAGCCATGTTAGACTTATGTATATTTTAAATAAATATAGAATTAAAAAATAATAATACGCTTAGGGTTTGAACCTGGAAGGAAACCATTTTGTCGTTTTACCAATTGAGCTATTGTTTAACTAGCCTCTTTGAAAATATTGAGCATTATTTTATATAATAATTCTTTCATAGTCTCTACATATACAAAATATAACGAATAGCGTATTCTTTTTCTCCCTTATGTCATGATATTTTTAATAAATTTATGTTAAAACGCGTACTATTCACTAAATATCTTATAATCCATCTCCTTCTAAGTCACTGACCACTTGCATTGATAACAAAAGTGCTATTATGCTAAGTGCTTTAAGTTAGAATTTATTCATCGGTCTTTTATTTTTAATATTACTTTGAAGCTCAGAAACAAATGCATTTAATATTTCCTTTTATAATAAATTAATCTTCGTACATACATAATATAGAGTTATAAAATTAAAATTTTTTCCTCATTCAATGAAAATTTTGTATTATTCGCATTCTTAAGGTTAAGATTCTTGTTTTGTCAAACACGTTCCATAAAACTTCTTTCGTGGTGTTCAATATGATTCAACTAAGATTAATTTATGAATTTTCCAAAAACATATATATACTGTATATATTTATGCAGTAAAGTAGAGTATGACTAACTCTCTTCTACGTGTCTGTAACGGTTTATGAAGTGCAAGTCCTTAAGAGGGTTGTATTGAGACGTTGCAACTAGAATCTGATATTCCATAAATGCAATGTAATAACTGATAACTCTTACTTTGAAAGCGGAACTATATTTCTTGTATACTCTAATTTAATTTGATAATATGATAAGTATATTCTTTTTATGTTACAAAATCTGGTATTAACAATTTGGGATCTCTCAATATTAAGAATTCAACCTTTTTTATATAACTCTGACAGTGTGATCAGGAAATCTATTTTTTGCAGTCGATCATTTAATTACTTTTTTTTTTAAACTTTCGTTAACCATAACTATTATATTCGAAACTAATCGGGCACATTCCGATATAATTTCACTTGAATACAGCTAGGTAAATATAAATAACATAACATTTCTCTATTTAACAATAATTTAATCAATATCTTTAAAATTATCAACGTTATTAATAATAAAATTGTTTTATTATTTTTCTCGACAGTAAATAAACATCCGAGAGATGTATATAAATAAAGTTAAAAAAAATTAATAAAGATGAAAACCATTATGAAAATTGTACTATTTCAATTCCATTTTATTTTATGCAAGTACAATGTAATATAAAAGGACGAAGCTGTTACGTTAGGAAAATAAAACAAAAGAGAACTGTTAACGAGAGAAAATAATTTATAAAACATTAGGTATATAAAAGAGAAAATGTAATTATTATTGCATATTTAGTTCCACGTAAAGCTTACCAAACTCTTACATAAAATAAACCGAAAGCTGAACATTATGTCTATACTTAAAATGTATTATTAAATAAAACTTAATAGCCAAAAGAACATAAATTCTCGATGCGGTCCTAAAATGGCCGATCGCAATACTAAAAGTGTCATATGTTCTGCGGCCTTAATAACTTAGTCGACTAAGTTTGTTACAAATAATAACAAATAATATGAAAACAGTTTGCGCTAGTTTTTATTAGTTTTTTTAGTTAGTTTTTTTTTAATAAGAAATATTTTGTTTCAAATAAAGATTTTTGTAGCAAAGGACGACACGCTCTACCATTAAAAATGGTACCATAGACTATTAATATTTGCAAATGTATTTCTACTCTTGATGAATGAAAAGTAATAAAAGAGACTAGAAGAGGAAGGAAATGGGAGAATGTTCTAGCTGCTACTATAATTTGAAATTAACATTCTGAAATCGTTGTCATTCCCAAAGAAGAAAAACAATAATGCGACAAAACAACTCATACGCAAAATGTATCAATAATAATTAACGATATTTGCCATAATTTATCTAAATGAAATCTTTTTACCCCTACCAACGTTTACAAACACAATAACTATTTGTGACCTGCTAGAAACATTTGTGACTGTGAGAAGTGATCTCGCTTTTGTAGAAAACAAATCACAACAAACATGAAACTATAACTCATACCGTAACCAAAAAGGATTTTGAAATTATTCATTTAACATTAAACATTAATCATATTTTAATTCCAATGGTTACTACACCTGTGAATATGTTACATACAGAGACAAGCTATACGTTCCCAGTTTAGAGAGACAATTTAAGGGTCATCATCCCTCGAGCATCCTCAAGGTAAAATCCTTATATAATCATACTGGTTCATTACTTTCGAACCGTAGCAAGTAATAACATGTACATCTGGATATCAAAATAAAAAATACTTGTTATACTTCATATGAATACAGGTTGGCCTTCGCTTTTATTATTGCAATAACCGAGTCCCAAGGACGTTTAGTATGTAATTCATAAAATTTATGCCACTGGAATAACGTATGGTACCATCAAATTATTATGGAAGGCGGTGGCCGTTCCAAGAAAGGTTTTACTGTTTGATTTCCGCTTTTATGTGAAATTTACACGTGTGTGATAGGGTGATATTTTGTAAAGGAAATTGGACTCTATTTGGTAACCTATGGGTAATACATTCAATTGGTATGATGTTCATCTTTTCATCGAATTTATCAAACATAATTTTATTATTTAAATTGTTATTTGTATATATTACATATTATGTTTTAGCCAAATTATATTAAGGTTGGTTCCAAACAAGTATATTTACATACTATATAAATGGTAATTTCGAAACTATAAAAAGCGAATATAATTTGGATTATTTTAAAATGTTATCAGATATTATTCAATTGTTAATTTTATTAAGAAAATATAAAATAATAGGTGAAAGCCGATGCAGAGTCAGTGAAGGTGAATTTATTTAAGAAAAAACACAGTTATTGAGATATCGGGAAAATGTTAGACAGAAAAAGTCTTACCATATGTATGTTCTGGGGTTTTTTAAATAAATTTGTTGTATTCTTTAAAAATCTGTACTTTTTTATAATATGATATCAGAAATACCGTGAAATTCATTATTCGTTTGAAAATTTAATGAAATAATTTTCAATTTTTATATATATTTCTGGCTTATTGCAATTTGTAATTATGTACGAAAAAGAATATATTTTAAATTAATTCAAAGTTAAAGATGAATAAAGTTCTTTAATAATTTTATTAAAGCCAAAAAAAATGAATGTAAAGTAATTAATTGACAAATTTATAAAATACTACCATGAAAGCAGTATCCGAAACAAACACATTGCTGAGTAGCTCTCATGAAATCACTTAATTAAAATTCCCGGACAAACTCTGACCTTCCGACCTTTTTGTATAAAGGTTTTTTCAAGGGCTTTTGGTATATGAAATGTCATTAACGGCTTAATACGCTTTTTTATATAACTATCGTACGATATAATTTCGTACACGTTAAAGTGGCTGTTACTTTTTATGATAAAGAAAACCTGCGTAGGCCCACATATGAGTACATAATGGCCCATTAGAATGAATCGTCTCTCCAGATAGGCATTTAAGTTGTTTGGAAGAAATTAGAAATAGTAGGAAAAATAGCCATAAAGCTCAACTTTATGATATTATTACATATCAGATTAGGTTTATTAACGTAATATAAACGTGAGTAAATGTTTTATTAAATCTATATAAATTTTATGTTTTTCAAACTTTTATAATAACGTGCATAATGCGAAAGATATCGAATAATTATGTATGTTATTTATATAAAGCTAGTTATTTTAATACAAATCAGTATTTAATAAATTATTTTATCAGATACGTCGGTTTGATTGACAGAATGTAATAAATATAAAATTACTTTTTATTAAATATATAACAGTATATTGATTTTGTTATATGAACGGTATATATTATATATATACTGTTCAAATAACAAAATCAATTGTCCGATAAATAAATAAACACTTTACACTCAACCATCCACTATTGTGTTTTCCCTTCTATTTTGAATTTGTAAAACATATACAATGACAAGGACCAGCCCAGCCCAAACAAATAAATGTATTCAATCACACAGAAATCGGTAAATTATTTGTAACATGTTTATATTTAAGTAAATTGTTATTTTTTATAGACATATCTAAATAAATTAATATTTCGTGAACATTTTGTAAGTCGTAATATCAAATATACACTATATTTGATTTTTCTTTTACAACTCAAATATAATAACATCAGTTGGAAATAATTTTTGTATTATTTATGAATATGTATTGAAGAAAACTATTTTCTTTTAATAAAATTATTGGATAGTATAAAAGTACACGTTTTTTTAAACATATATTTAAATAGTCCCTATAATTTAAGTGCCACTGAAACTTTATAAACTAACATAATACTTACATAAAGATAGTCAAAATGTAATTTGAAATGGTAGCATTAAAGTAAATTTATTCAAATTCTTGTATATTTTGTATTCAACGTAAAACATTTTGGATGTATTTCTCCATACACTAACGGTACATTAAGACACTGTATTCAGAAAACCTTTTTCCTACAGAAAACTATTTCTAGTACTCGTTGGTTGTAAAAAGCGTGAATTACAACATGTATTGTAGCCGCAGTGCGTCAGATTAAATGAAAGTGACTATTGCAAGATCTTTTTAAAAATGTTGAATGTAACTAAAATCACCAAAACTAATAATAAATAAAGTAACCTTCAGTAATTTAATAATTACTATGAAATAATATTTTACTATCATAATATTCTTTGAAGGAATATAAAATTGAATAACCTACAAGTTAATGCATTCAATAAAATAGCAGTTTTTAGTTTTTTAATATGGTTTTACAGTTCATAAAAGGTTTGTTCGATCGCGAAAATAGATTTGGGAGATCTTATAGTTACAATCTGTTAGCGAGAGGACCGTCCTTCTTCACGTCCCTTTTGACCTGCTTTTCTTCTTCTTCTATTCTTCTTTCTCAAAATAAAGCTTTTGCTTTGCCATCAACCATATCTGCAATTTTTTCATTAGTAAAGATAATATTAAATATATAGAATCTGCAGGAGAAAACGAGGTTAACCCTAACCTAAATAAAACGCTTATATAATAAATGGTTTGATTCGCGGTGTATAAACATCATATAATCTGATAAATTTGTTATCACGTTAGGATATAATACTATATATGAGAACAAACTTTGGCATCAAATTTTCTAAATGCCCGAGCATTTGCGCCGATGCTTTTGTTTACTTTTTGAATCTGTCTATAAGGTTTACATTTCTTCATCGGAGATAAAGTTAATAGGATGTAATGTCTGTCGGCAGTGGGCATGACCAATCATTAAACTCATTTATTTTTTCCAGATAATTTATGTATTTAAATTGTATAAATGAAATGAAAAGAAAGTAAGCATTTATGACCAAAATTAATTAATATTCAGGTAGGAGTTTATAGCGCATGTCGAAATGATAATGACATTTAAAGCGACATTTCTGTCCCACAAAAAGCCATTACTACAGGAAGTTTCTAAACAAGTTGAAACGAATGTAAATGCTAAATGCAACACAGCTTAACTAAATGATGCAAGTATTTGAATGTGTATCAAAACGTATTACTAATGAGTATACGGATCTAGGCTTCAGTGCTAGGTTCAGTGCGGAGTTTTTTTAGTAATTAAGAGTTAAAAACTCTAAATTATGTGTAAAAAAAACACGTAACTTTTTGATATTTTCAATCGTGGCCTGAAGGTATATAATTTAAAAACATTCATTATTAAAAAACAATGCCATACAAATAATAAAGACAATCGCGGCTTACAATATAATTCACATATGAAAAGGGATTTCACGAACAGAAACAATGGACACAAAGAACTCTCCGACTTGGGGGATATATGTAAAACACAAATAAATTTCCCGTGTAAAAATAGATTCCACTTCCTTTGGTCTAGCAATGAGGTTTTCTAATCACCACACCAACATCCTATCGATTTCTTCTATTTTTATATTTAAAAAATGAGGCGCTAGGCTTACATATAATTTACATAGTTTATAGTCACACACTATAATGAACAGTCTGATATATGATTCAATTTAAATATGAAAGAGAACTTTAAAAGCTATTTCTATCAAATAAAGCACACTTAAGCTTGAAACCCATTAAAGCGCCTTAGAATTCCAATAACTCAAGTAGTATTACACATCAGAGAGGCTGAGGTCATGCTAGTTGAATTACGAATACTCTCACACGCCCTTATTAAAAGTTCTTATCAAAAGCGTCATACAGACTACATTTTAATATCTAGACTAACGACTTAGTCAATCATGACTTAGTAAGAGCTATATACTAGCTCTTATTATTATTAAATATTTCCTAATTTATAAATTAGGAAATACTTTTTACATTAATGTAGATTGAAAATTTTATAAAATGACCAGAATGTAAAAAAGTGATCTCTAAAGGTCGACCTAATGTTTGGTTTTACACACCGGTGTATCAAATTAAAAAATAAGCTTAGTCGAGCTATTCACCCTTTGAACTTACTATGACATGTTACATTGTAATTCGTAATGTTAGTTTTTGACTTAAGTTTTAATTTATCAGCGAACCTTTCTTTTTAAAGATAGTCGAAGAATCTCTAAGTCTTAATAGCGTTATATATTTAAGTGGCAGATAAGACCAAGAGTTACCTAACATAACTTTCCTTATTTTTATATTTACAAATTACTTGTCCGATCAATTCGCTCTTTGACGAGACCTCAGTTAGACAAACTTGTAATGGAAAGAAAATACTCGTAATATTATACTTTGTCACGTCAAGCAATTTTTTAAAATCCATTGGTTAAGTCAGAATTTTACTGATATTTTGATATTGTATGTGAAGTTCGGGTTAAGTTTTTGAACTGATTTATTGTTATATCTTGTAACCCTTAAACTATCAATAGCACATACTATTAAGAGACATTTATTACCGCCTACAATTTACATCGCAATTTCTATCTAAGTGTATCAGTATACTAACGACCTATTGACGTCCAAACGTAGTTGCCGATGCAATTTATGTTTCCAATAAATGAAACAGAGACATTGCGATATCACCACAGACGACGGTAGGTGAAAGAAAAATATTTTTAATAGAAAATCTTTATCTATATTACGAGCGTTCATGATCATTCAGCTATTTTGCAGTATTACTTATCGTGTGATTTCTGATTAAATAATTAAATGTTTTGTCTTATTATTAAGATCTGCTGTTCTGGATCAGTGTTGCTATTATATGAATTGTTTTGATGTAAATGACGCAGCTTCGGCTTTTTTATAAATTTATTCATTTTAGAAAGAAAAACAAGACCACATACTTTTGGGGGTAGAGCCATAGAAAATTAAGTGTATGTCAAAGAAGAAAAAGGCTATTACTTTATCCAGAACAATACAAAGTACATTACCTAAATATGTAACAAGTCGTAAATGTGCTGTGTACATTTTGGTGTGGGAAAGTTTTATTGCGGGCACGTGAACATTCTTAGGACTTACAGTTCACTGTTCCTTAGCGAGTAAGTGCAAGCAATAAGTGCCCCTACAGTGCCTAAGCGCTTGGATTTATTGTTCGCTAGGTTTGCGGCTGTACAATAAATATTCAACTTACATAAAAATATGTAATGTATTTCACATTATAAGGTATAAAACGAATTTAAGTACAATTTATTTTGTGTAATTTCTTTTGGTATTTACAAATTTAATTATTTTGGTATTTACAAGTATTTACAAATAACGTCCCGGCTTTAAATACCCACATTAAATGATGAAATCTCTAAAATGTCTGAATATAATTCCTTATTTATCTTAAAAGGAACCGCACATATTAGTCTTTCATAACGTTCACATGATAAAAATAATTATTACTTATACGCTTCATAAAAGAAAAACAATACTTGGGGTATGTTTTAATGACATGAAAAAAAAGATATAAGATAAAAGATGACGTATTTACATTAATTAACGGGTGACTAATGTTTTTACATCTTTACCAGTTTATTACTACAGCGGTACTATTTGTTAATCTAATTATTTATTTGTATAAGAATATAATTAAACTTCATATTTGCATATACAAGCGACCGTTCAAATACTAAAAACTTAATTTTATCATCAATTTATATAATTGCTGTATTTAATCTTTCGTGGTCTATAATTACTCTTATATATATTATATAGATATTGACCCGACTTTATTCACGTCCATCCCATATGTAACAACCCCGAATATGTTCTAAGCTAGTTTTGAAATGTCTATATTATATTTCATGTGTACATAACCTGGTATTTTTTATATTTATATTATATTAATATTTCGGGAACAACTATTCATTACAACTAAATTTTTGATTTATTTTTTCAATTTCATCTTTGTGCTTACTTTGTATTTCTTTTTTTTTAACTCCCTTGGGGTCCCTTAATAATTGCTCTTATTTGGGACCTAAATTTTATCACGAAAATTTATCATCAAGATAAGTGCCTCCGAGACTGTAATAAAATGAACAGTAAATTAGTATTGTAACAAGAACAAAATATTCTAAATCGAATTTCTAATATAAATAAAAATCTCAAACTCTTATATCAATAACAAGCCTTTTGACTTGTTTCAATAGATTTTGAAATTCAAACAAAAGAATGAATTGTTAGATTTGAAGAAAAGCTTTGAAATGAAATAATCAAAGGAAATAAAACAGTAGCATTAATTTAAACAGCTCCAAGCAAGTCACAAGCTGATAGGCAATTTACAAACAAAGTTCAATCGCGAAACAATAATTAATGTTCATCAGATAACACAGTTAATATAACATTGCTATCTGTAACAAAGAAATTATTTAAACACAATTGAATTATATAAACATTCTATACTTCAAACTGATGACAAACTAACATTTCTCTTAGATTAACGTATAAATTGAAGTCTTTGGAAGTGGATTAATAAATAGTCCTTGCAAGTGGATTAAGAAATAGTCATTGCAATTTCACTGTTACGAATTGTATCCAATATTGTGAATTCCAATAGGAACGGTTTCATTTATTAAAAACTAAATTCTATCAACAATTTTAAATAAATATCATAGATTGCATTCAATTTCTTTCAGTTTCGCTTAAGTCATCATTTTACTGCTTTTTCTATTTTCCAAAATATTTATTCAAATTATGTACAACATACAAAAAATGTTTTATCTATTGTTTATTTTTTTATAAATACATTTCGAAAAATATCACTAGATATTCATTTTAAAACTAAAAGCCATGAAGTCTAAAATTAAGCTTCATGGATTACTATATGAATAATCACATATATACTTACTATATGAAAAATAACATATATTTGTAATTAATTTAGCTTTATTTATCAATAAAATTAATCACAAATTTTCGTTTCTTGAATATACATTTTGGATTCGGAAATATGATATAAACCTTTTTAATTTTTTGATTTTATCACTAATAGTAAGTACTTATAAGTAGATACGCACGTAACGTAACGTGAGTTGAGGTTCAAACCGTGATAGTAAAATATTAAATATTATGTTTCGAGATTTCATGATATCATCCTTAGTCATTCTTTTAATAAATAAAACATTATTAACTCCTACCATAAATAGTGTTTTGACATTTGTCATATAAATGTCATATTATTTTTGTCAAATTTTGACTCTTAAAGGAAGCATTCATATATAGGAAGGCCGTCACTAAGTAGGAATAAAACTATATCGGCAATCGAACAAATGGTATGATCGTCAATAAAACAAATCATACCATTTGTATTTGTATCAAAGTAAAATTATTTTAATAATGCAACAAAGCTACTATGATAGTTTGTAAGAGTTTATGGCAGGCCTGCTGAGCTTCATTATCAGAACTACTGTTTGAAAAATGTGCACCGACAAACTTCTAATAATACAAAACAAGATCAGTAACCCATTTTAGCAAAGTCAAAGAGACTCCAAACATTAGATGCTATCGGTGTCTCGAGAATTTTGAGCCAAGTCGTAACAAGTGACACTCGAGTTTTATATCCCCAAGTAAAAAGGAGAACACACACGTTGCCGTAGAAAATTAGATGTGCAGAGGATAATTTTAAGTTAAAAGTAGTTCGTAATAATTTTTATTCTATCCTAGTAATTTTTGTATAGAAAATATTTATACATATTTCATTGCGTTTAAACAAATTAATTTTATCCTTATTCGTTTAATTTCCTTAAATACTTCTATGTACCTACTAAGATGCTTAATAACTGTGATGGTAATCTTATTGTATAGTTTTCATATTTATTTCATATTGTAGTCACTAATGGGTTTTAGAATAAATATAGTATTATATCATCATTTTCTTAAAAGATTGATAAAATATATATAATATATAAAGTGAAATTAGTGTGGTTCATTTCTAATTGAAAACAGTTATGAACAAATGTAGCTCCTCCTCCTATTGTTTGTAGATTGCGGAAGCAGCTAACAGTTTTCCTTCAATTCTAGTAAACAATTCGCTAACTTTTCGCAGCTGGACACGCCGGTTTAGCAATTTAGTATCTACCATTAGTTGGAAACTTAGTCCATGGCTTTCTAGAAGTTTCATGTCAGCTTACGATGAACTAATTTATATATAATTCATATTTTTTTTTGTAATATATAAATAATTTAATAATATGTAATTATTAGTTAAATGTTCTTAATACACATATTGTGATAGAATATTAATAAGAATTTAAAGAGCAGAAGAATTATATAAGGGTGACAGGCAATAGTAAGATATTCAATAAAAATCGAACAGTCACCCTAATTTCGACGGAAGAACGAAAGGTCCGCTTATTCACTTGAAGTAGACATTTTCAACACACATGAGACAATCATTAAATAAGATTTAACAAACAACTTATTCTCTCAATACAATACAAGCTATGGCTATAATATACTATTGGCGTAACTAAAATATTCAATTTCAAAAGAGAGGATGCTGAGAGCCTCTCTCATCCCACTTACGAAAAATATAAAGTATCAAATCAGTGATTTCACTGTGAGATCTCAAGTTTCTGTTAGTGTATACTGAACTCTATTTATCAGAAATTAAGGATCATTGGAGGTAGATTTGAAATTAATAACTAACTTGTATAAACGTCTGGTTTTCCAGTAGTAAGCATGAGATTCCAAACTTCGGGGAAAAGATAAAAGTCGATTCTAATTATGTAATTTAAAATAATTTTAAAGAAAGCAGTACTTACATATGAATTGTTTAATTTCAGATAACCTTAGTTACTGAAAGTCTTTTTAATAACAACAAAATAAATAAAAGCGCCAACCATTAACCATTTGGTTATTTTTATTTATCATTCGATATTGACATAAATTAGAGTACCAGTTAGGATTTTCAAAGCTTCAAACGTCAAAGATGGAAATAGTGTAAATATTTACAAAATTATGAGAATGTTAATAAAGTGTGAATATGATTTCAATTCAATTTCGTAGGAATCTATTTTATCTATATAATTTATTCTGCCTTTGCAGCTTTATACTCGTACATAAAAGACTCCTAAGAATGAAGTATTCATTTTTATTGTTTATACAAATAATAATATTTATCTTCCTATACATGTTATATCTGTTTAATAAAGTTTTTATCTTGCTCCTTTTTTAAATTTTATAATTTTGACCAAAAAATCACAACAATTCACAAATAGTTTTTAGACTAAGACTTATTTCCGTTTTTCTAGCTTTACTCCAAACAAAAATAAACACATTTCGTTTCAATAAACAAGATGGCTGCTGGAAATCTTTCCAGACCAAGGGAGGCATTGTTTAACATTTGACTGCCTTCATGTCAAACTTCAATTCCCTCTGTTTCAACTTGTTTCATTTAAACCAAGTTGATGTTGACTTATAACTTGGGACAAAGCCACAATAGTAATATATCTTAGTCATGATTAAAATAATTTGGGTGAGGTATCAACAATAAGATATGGCGATTGTTAATCCAGCTATTAAATTACGTACATATTTTGATAAGCCATTGCAATTTCAACAAGAAATTCGCTTCTGGTTAATAATAATAGTTAAGTTTATAGTATAAAGGCTAAGTATAAGTCAATTGTATATATTAAAATTAAATGGTTAGATTTTGTATGAATACCTAATACAAACATATACATTACACAATAGATAAATTGGTAGAGACAATAGATTTGCCAACTTCATGACATACTCTTGAATAGTACATATAGTCTTTCATACGTTCTTGCCGTTGACCTTTTTTCAGGACAGCGTGGATTTAGTTTCATCTTATCGTGAAAATATCTTAAAGGACCAAAATTATTTGTTCCTTGTGATTTTAGCGATTTCTTACATTCCTTAGATAATGATGCAAATATTAACGTTTTGCACATTTTTTTAATAAAGTTAGTATATCATTAAAAATGTCTACGTTTATTTGGTTTGTTACTTTACTTATCTTAATACTCATAATACTTCAAAGAAGAAAAATATATACGGTTTAACAATATCTGTTGGTCTCGCATAAATTCTTATACACTTTAAATGTATTTTCATAATATATTATACAAGGAACGCTCAAATGTCCAGAGAATGTGGTTTTATTTAAACTGTATCAAAGACTCGTAGTAGACTAAGCTTTTAAACGCTCCAGGGTATGAAATGTTATTTACAGTAATTCTTCTATTTTATTAAATATAGAAAGAGTTTCCTTATAAAATATTTTAATACCCACTAAGTGTAGCTAGTTTATTTAGTATATTATATGCCGGTCATGATTTATGGTTTGGAATAATGGTTACTAAGGAAGCTTTTTTATGTACATAATTTTTTTCTATATATATGATGAAGAAAACTTAGCGTGACTCAAGCAATGTGATTCTTCATTTCGAACAATTTTTTGATGTTAAAGTTAAATAAAAGTGGAATGAAGTACATTAAATCAATGAAGAAGTTAGTTTTAAATGAAATGTAAAAATAAAAAAATGTACCGATACTGCATAGATTTAAACCTCCAGTCTGGGAAACCATCCCGTTTCTATGCCAATAGCAATGGTGCTACAGTATCGCAGCTATACGTGGCTATAAGCATTTTTTTACATGATTTTTTTTTATACGTTTATTTAATTCTTTTATAGCCTTGATACAAAATTTACATAAAAAAAGGGACAAATTAAGGCCCGAAGCCAATATTTCATACAAGTTTCCAACTTTTTGGAATTATATCTGATTCTGAAGTTAGACATGTAAAGAGCAAACTTCAAAAGTTGTAAAGGCTATAATAAAAAACATATATTTTGTTAAATTATTAAGAACTGTTTGCCTTTGAAATCCATCTTTAAACTAAAACTGAAATTATAACAAACATGGCAGCAAAGTTAATGGAGTCAAAGATTCACTGAAGTGCACAAATGTCTATATGGTATTATTATTGGTATTGCTTTCACAAAATAAAATAATTTGTATTATCTTCTTAATCCCCCATTTTCCACTTACATTTAAAAATTTAATATATTTATTTCTTATAAAATCCACAACAAAAAGTTATATATTTTGTCAAAAATGTGATTTCAAAATAGTATAAGATCTCGATCAATATTGTTATATGCAACAAAAACAATACATTTTCCAAAATAATAAAAACTCTTCTACGAACAACTTTTTACTATTTATTTTGTATACAATTTTTAAATAAAATATAGTTTATTATGAAATGTTGAAACAATGAAGCTTTGCTAGCTTATTGGACCAATTTGGTTTTATATTATTTTGTTTTTATAAAAAAAATGATGTTTGAAATTTAAAAACTATGGCATATTTTTAATTGAGAAATAAAAATTATTTTTGTAGTTAACCTGAAAATATTATTTTACATCTCTAAAGACTTCTTTCGGTTTTTTATTTAAATATATTTTTAAAAACTAAATTAATTATAATTTGTTTTAGTTTAAGTGAAAATTTTCAGGAAAAGCCGGAAATTCTTAGATTGTTGAGAAAATCAAATTATAATATTGTCTATTAGTACATGAAACATTTATAGGTTCTTAAATATTATTTTTGTATCTTATTAAAAATATTTTTTTTACCCATATATTTTTTTTTAATTTTTATATCTCTTCTTATATCTCTTCTTCTTATGTGGGTCTATGTAAAATAACTATACAAATAAAAAAGGGCTTAACTTATATTATTATAAAATTGTACATAAATGAATAGATTGTAAGATTGCATTAACAATGAAATGAAAACTGATATTTTTATTTCCCCTTGAAAAGAAGTCAAAGGATTGAATTGAAATTTCTACACCCAGTAACATTTTTATACATTAGTCTTGAAAGATCTTGAAAATAATTGACATCTCCATGATAACTGGAGAAGGGAATTTCCTTGCAATCCTATTTTCAAAAGATTAGCATTTCATATAATAATTTATTTATAACCACCCATAAAATATGTAAAAAAGCGGGACATTGTGAGAAGTTTGTAATATAATAAATACCTTCGTTTCGAATTCCGGAAAAAAAAACAGAAATATTAGATATTTTTTTCAAAGTTTTTTTTTTTTATCAAATTAAACTATATTGTAATATTTAATGCATGTACAAGAATTATTATAATGAAGACAAGACTCGGAGCTTTTATTTATTTAATATTGGTACGATTCAAATGCAATACGTAACTGTGCATGGCCGTAATTCCTTTTTTCCTGTTAAAGCTTTGTTTGAGATGTGAGGGCAGAATTATAATCATTAAGTTTTTCAAATTCTCCATTGAAGCAGAACAATTGCGATCATTAGGGAACTACAATAAAAGAATGGCAAGAATAACGTGCCATATGTGAGCTTTATAGAATCTTTCAATTATTTCGCATTGTTTTTGTTCTGAGACAAAAGTGTGAAAGGTTAAATTGTGTGAAGGATCCTCTTTTTGTTGAGAAATTTTTAATTTGATGTTATTTTGTGTGAAAATAGTAAATTGATTGCTTTTCAGTGAAAGATTTTTTTTTGCACACAACATCGACATAAAACCTGATTTTTTATTGTATGACAAAAAATATAAAACCCTAGAAGCCTTAAATCTGAAACTAAATAATGTTTTATAAACAAACTTAAACTATGAATCAACAATCTGTTTTTATTTTCTAATTTAGCCCAACTTAGAAAATAAAAACAGATTGTATGAAATTACAAGAAAATATATTTTTTTTATATTAGAATTAAACTAATATTCATTCACATCGTGTACGTACGGTGCTGTAATGTCGTACTATGGTATAATGTTTACTGTCTGAAGATCAAATACAAAAGACGCTCCACCTGTTTTTTTATAATGTCAGCTTGACATAGTTAAAACGTTCAGCATTTCAAAGAATAATATTTATTTCTATCTTGTTTTTTCTGGTATATGATACTTAAAGTATACATGAAGAAAGGATGTCGGAACTTACAACCTACTTTTTTCATCTGTAGCTTTTTTTTTCTTAATTAATATGAAAATTCTTCTAAGATAATCGTGTTTCGTCGGGTATTTTTTTAAAATCATACCAATGTTTTTCTTAATGTTCGAAAAGCAAAAAAGATATCTCCCGACCAAAAATATAGCGAGGGTGGTTACTACCTACCGCAGGCAAACAAGACGCTCTCATATTTGAGTCTACCCTGTAAAAACAAACGGTAAAATTAGTGAGACATCAGGGGACATCGCTTTAGCACTTGACGGTGATAACTAATTAGATCTTAATATAATTAACCTATTAATAATATTATTTTCCAACCTGGAATCGAACCTGAATGTTGTTAATAAAAAAATCAAGCATTTATATTTAAAAAAGATAAGATGTCATCTGTAAGACTTGACAAGTTGTATTTATAACTCTGTCATCTTTATAATCATCACAAAGTGATATAACAAAAAAATATTTAGATCATCCAAATAGAAAACCTAATGTAATTAAAATTTAATTTTGTAGCAGAAGAACCGCAGTTGTTATATTATTCACTAGTTAGGTACAATTATCCTTATTATAAGATATAAGAATATCCGCAAAGCCAACTGCGTTGTAGCCATGTCGGTTTCTTGTACTGACCTATTTACCATATTTTTCTTTTCAGGCTTTATCATAGCTTGAACTGACGGGTAATTAAGTTTGTAGATTTTTCTCTATAGCGATAAATATTTTCTAATTTTTATGAAATTAACATTATTAATACCAGGTGAATATTTTTTACAGTTTTTTATTGTGTCTTATTTGAGATGCAAATTGTATTATATGCTGTTTTTACTTTTGTTATATATATATCCTCCTTTAAATATTAAAATTAACATGTTAAAACGTTATGTTTGAAATTTTTTATTTAAATTTTAAATAGCTCCCCCGCCGTTCCAATAGAGACGATTATGTAGAATGAAATTTCATCAAAGCGGATAAGGTAGCTCAATTGGCCTAACAACAGGATGGTCTCCCAGAGGTCACTGGTTCAAATTAGTTTTCGTTCTGTGTATGTATATTTTATTAAATAAGGTTAACACGTTAAGATCTTAACATCTTTTTAAATGTTACTGCAAAGTTATAAACATTGGTTAGCATTTTCAAAGAGAGCCTCATAGATTTCGCCAGAGTAACCTAATTGGGGCTAAACATTACAGTAGAACTACTTATAATTGCTAGTATAACTTTTATATAAATTGTTATTAAGTTTTTGTGTTTGTTTGTTTGTATGTAACCAACTTTATTCATATAATAACCAGTCCGAGTTTTATATCACAGTTTTATATAATCGGTAATCTGCCACCGACCGACCTCGCCATCAGTCAGACTTAAATTCTTTTGTCGATCACTTTTAAACTGATTTAGATATATTTCATTTAATCCCCAATAAATGAAAAAAATATATTTAAAAGTATTGCAAAGGTGTTAAAAAAAAAAGAAGAAATTTAAACTTATAATCAAAAAATATACGACTGAGTCTCCCCCAAGTTGAAGTTGAGAGTTGATAAAAATAATAATAAAAGGGTGCTAGCCTAATATACCATAATAATACCTATAATAATAACCTATAATAATACCCTAATATATAATAATACCCTAATAATTTCTAATAAGAAATGGGGTATTAATAGTTTTGATATTGAAATATAAAAATAAATATTATCACAATGATATTCACACGAATAGTAAACCTCATTTGCACAAGCTTTACATAACATACGTAATTTTTATTGATAACAAATATTTTACACATGTATGTACCTACGTATAGTAAAAATATGCTACTGTATTCTGAAAAGGTTGTAACTCTCTTAAAGAAAAAACTATCCAGCTGTGAAAGGTTAGTGAGTGGCTTACTAGAATTTATATGAAACATTTTGTTTCCTGACGAACAGGGTACGTAAATATAAATATAATAGTCATGGTTCACGAAAGTTTAAATATAAAAAAAGGGTACGTAAACTTTGTATCTCTATCAAAACGCTTTGATTTAAGATTGTTGGCGATGTACAGTCCCTTTGTATCTACAGTCTATTTTGTTTCGTTGCAAGTGTTATTTTGAGCAAATTTCATTATTTAGAACTTCAATTAATCTCTCTCTCAAATAACTCTTTGTTAATCTTTATTATTCTACTACATGTATTTTGGTGGGGTATTATTTATCTTTACTAGGTTGGAGTACTCCAATCTTTTAGATAATATATTTTACAAGGCTAATACGTACGAATAAAGTTTAAGTATTAGGTGTCTATACTCATGAGTATAAACACCTAATACTTAAACTTTATTCGTACTTAAACGTCATCATTAGGAATCGCGTTTGTGTTAAAATAAAACGTAAACAAATAAGGTGTTTTTTCTTTTAACCTACCGAAGTTAAACGTAATGATTTATTGCTTACCGCACAATTTATGTTGGCTGTTAAATAAAAAGATGTCGTAATTTTCGTACCACTTTTATGAGCACATTCTTTTAACATAATTTACATTTAAAATTCCAAGAATGTTGCGAAGAACTTATATACCTTTATATATATACCTATATATAGATGGTAATAATATAACCCATATTTTATATTATATTATATTATTTCTATGCGAGTTTAAAATATTGAGTTGTCATTTATTAATCGTCATGTTGATATCCATTGTTGTAAAAAGTGCCAGTAATTCTAAATAAAAAAAATTTATGTACATGTTATTGGAATATTATTATTAAATTTGATAAATTATATTAAAATAAACTTATTATAATAAGTTTTAAGAATGTCTGTAAGTATTTTATTATGGCAACTTACTCGATTATTTATCTAATCAAAATTCCTTGCCAACAATGAAACAATATAACGCCAAAGTAGGTATGTATCGGGTTTCTAAAACTTTCTATAGAAACTTATTAAAGTTGCTTACCGAAGTCTATTGTATCATGATAATGTAGTTGTTCCTGACAGCCACCTGACCTTTTGATAACTGAAATTTCAAAAAGGAAATAGAAAATAACACAATGTAGTGTCATAAAGAATACATTTATAAAATATTATAGGAAGGAACCTGTCTGTAACAAATTCTGCTAGCATTATACACATTAAAGATACATATATGTACACATATATATAAATATATATATATATTTATATATATATATATATATATATATAATATTAATTTTATTGGTTCCACAAATCAAAGAGTACATAAAAACTTTAAACTATAAAAAAAAACTTCTTGGGCTTTATTATATTTTTATATAAATATAAATGAATGATGAAAAGCTTCGTTATGAATTAACTAATTTAATATCGAGATCGTGGCTTAGATAAATTCAGATAAAAAAAATGTTACTTAACATATGTTATTATTGTATTTCAACTATTTTACCTTTTATATACAAAATACGGTTGTTCTGTTACGTCATACATAGTATTTTAAGATAACACTGAATAAAAAGATCTTGAATTAATAATTTGATATTGTTCAATACTACTTTAAATAACACGACATTATCAAGTCCGACTTTATCCTAGGAAAGGTAATATTAAAGCAAAATCATCTTTAAATTAATTCCCTTGACTTATAACTATAAGCCGAGCTAGTTGTTTCTGAAGTGTCCCCTGTAATGCCGGATAATGGTTAGTAATTTTAGATCCTCAAAAATGGCTCAGCTCTAACAAAGTTGTGTTTTTGTTTAACAATGTTTTCAAGTAATCTCTTTAAAATTTAACAAGGCTTAAAGAAACTTAATAATAATTTTTAAAAAATATACATTTTAGTGTTTACCTACTTTATACAAAATGATCGGTTAGTGTTTATAATTAAAAAAAAAAAACAGCTTTGATGTGAAAAAGGCCATAGAAAATCCTATAAATTTCAATAATAAAATTATTATACAAATTATACACAAGTTTCAATTTAGCTCAAGTACTGCCTCTATATTTAATTTAATTATATAAGCTTGTATCAAAGGGGTGAAATATATATAGATTAAAATACCTTATTTAGAGTAACTGCTAAATTATTAATTTGAAATTTATTATAACAATTTACATAATAGCCGTCTTATTTGGATTCCAAATAAGTAATAATATTAAAAGGCTAAATTACATCCCTCACTGAAGTTGACAAGGAAAAGCGTCGGAAATTTGAGAATAACAAGAAAATGATAAAGTGCGTTTTAAAAAAAAATACTTATTTGTTAGTCAAGAAAGCGTTAAGGTAAAAATGTTTTTATAGAGAACCGCGTTGAGAAAAATTGTGTTTCATATTTTATGATGATTGAAAAACTTGAGAATATTTTTTGCTTTGGTGATAGCTATGATAGAAAACTTTTAATACTGAAGTTGATATAACACTTTATATATGGACTTTGAATGCTTATACAGATATATATCTATTACTGAATAAAGGAAGGCTATTTCCGATCATGCATTAAAAACGTCCCATTAAAGAAATTAAATAATATAGTATTTTGGACTTACAGAATAATCTACGTCCTACAAAAACAGTACCTTAATTATTGCTTAGGATCGGATATTGAACAAAAAGCTGAATAAATAATATATAGCTATGTGCTGTTAAATATGTAAATTCTAGTTTTCGCAAACAAAAATAGATGCAAAGCGTAAAGCGCATGAAATGTTAAATTGTTATAATGCGTACCACCTTTGATATTCGCTTTGTTGTTTCCGCGTGGATATTGCATTACCGAGTACGATGCCTTTGTAAATAGACGAAAAAAATCTATTTCATAGAAGAATATATTTCTCGTTTGTTGCTTGTAAATTCATGTGAATAAAATATTATGAGTATTTACCTGTCCCTGTTTTAAAAATAAATTATGTTACCTTTTAAGAATCTTATTTAGTTAACGTAGGTACATAAACGTATTATGAGATCAAAGGTGAGAGCAAATTTTAATTATGATTGCAATTCCAAGAAGTAACAAAAAAATTAATAAAAGTACATATTTAAATAGCATTTAGAAGTTTAGTAATTTATATAAATCGCCAACTAACAGTTTAATATGTTGTGGAAAATTTAAAGTTAATGCTGAAACCACATTTGCTCACGTAACTGCAGTTGACCAACTACGATCCAATATCACTAACGATTTGGAATTCAGCTTACATTTCGTAGAACCGTTCTAACGTAAAGATTTCGTATAAAATACTAAATTGTTACATAAAGCTTGTCATGATTATTCCATTATCATAAAATTCAAGATTGATTCATAATAATTGTCAAGGATTTTCGACTGTTATTATTATTGTAAAACGTTTTAAATTGTGTTGGCTTTATATAAATAATAATGTATCTGGTAAATTTAATAAGTATCCATAAAATATTTTTTTTATATCCTAGTATTATATTCGAATTATTAAGCTCCAAGAGTCATTTGAAAAAGCTAATGTTTAAGGTGATTCAAGAAAAAGCTTACTAAAAATATTATAATCCTTTACTCGAGCCATTAAATAAATAACAGAATTCTTGGATTTATATTGAAGATGAAAAGAGGTCGTAGGATGTTTTTAAAATAAGATGTATCCATCACCTGAAAAAAGATAATATTTATCTGGACTGGATTAAATTATATTACTATTTTTTTTTTGTATAGCCATCCAGTACTACAAAAAATTGTAAGATCCACAACGAAACGCTTTATGCTATATGTATATTTCTGCGTAGGTGACTTGGCAGTAAAGTTTAGTTGGAAAGCACTTATACTGTTTATAGAAAGAATATCACGCGAGACAAAGATGACGTAATATTAAATATCTTTTAAGTCATATTATTTCAGTTCTGGCAAAATTTCTTTTAAAATCTTTTGGGCAATATTTTTTTTTTACAGTTAGGAATAAGTGATTATTCTACTAAATAATTCTACTAATAATCAAAATTATAAAGAAACTCATAAAAATGGGATAATTGTGAAATCATAATCAAATACTTCAAGGTAAATTAAATACGTTTTACATTTACAATTTTTTTTATAACTCTTCAGTATATATTATATATGAAAATAGGAACAAAAATAATACTATGAAATAGTAAAATGTACACTGTACAAATAGAATCATGCTTCACAATGCGTTCTTTTTTGTTGGCTATTCCTATCAATACTCGTCAAACCAACATAGGAAACAACAAAGTTCACCTATTTTTTGTATAAATACCCGTTTCACTATTTTGTACACGTTTCTTCCATTGTGTATGCGCGTGTACTAGTTTTGCATACACGCGTAATAAACCAAAAAATGGATAAAATTTATATTAACATTTTAATTTATTATTTAATGAATGCGTCTTTAAAAATTAAAAAATAATGGTTATGAAAGTATTTTCAGTAATTCAAAATATTCGTTAACATAAAATATACATTTTAGTCATGGAAAATTGTACTTAAATACGTATAATGTTTATGCACATGTTTTAAAGATAAAGGTGGTAAGTAAGGCAGGTCATCTGATGATCTGCCTGATGGCAAGTGGTGCTGTCGCCCATGGATTGATGCAAAAACAGATAATATGAAATATCCATAAGAATGGGGAGGTATGTAGGAAGCGAGAACAGAGAGAGCAAAGTAAAGGGATAGTGTTACTGGGATCTTGTGTGGTATAATACATATTATTTTATAATTATACATAGTAAAAGTGTTTATAATTTATATACAGCTCATAGTTTTCTAAATGATTTCTTACTACAGTGATTTACAACTGACTGGCTACAGTTATTGCTATGTATACTTTACTACTTTACTTTAAATGTTCTTCGGTAAGTCCTTAATTTCTCAAAGGATTAACAAAGTAGCTAGTTCTCGTTTCAATAAATATAACTTGCACAATCTGCATTTAAGCAGTTAGAGGATTAAAAAATGTTTTGTTTTTATAAGTATACCTACTTACCTAATATATTTTTGATAATAAGTTATTAGTACAAGTAAAAAAGCAGTAAAATATTATAAATCGTGACCCTATAACAATTAATCATTTATTAAGTTAATTTATAAACGCCATTTTATGACTACAATCGCCGTAAACGAGTATTTATTTATTTTATCATAGTTCATTCACATATTACATTTACAGAATTCTATAGAAGCTTAGGAATAAGTTGTTTCATGCCTTAAATAGCAGGTACGTTATACTTCTACTATTATAATAAACTTGTAGCTTATATTTTTTCTTATTCATTACTTAGCGAGATAGAATTGAAACTAATCTTTAAGGCTACTGATAGTTTCAGCAGAGCTTCCGATATTTCTTTGCAAGCATTTTCCATTCATTCAACATTACTTATTGAATTGAACTAGACATTTACTGAATATTTAAATATTTTTCGGTGACGTGAAAATCAATTTCCTATACGACTTGCCTTACTTCATGAATATTAAGATTTTTTAAACATTTCATATTTAAGAAATATTGTAACCGTTTGTTATTTATGTCACACATTACTTAAGCAAAAGCACGAATCGATAGTTTAAGGAAAACTCAGCAAGTTTATTATCATTTACATGTATCATATTCCTCAGCTGTAAGCCATGCGAATCTGGAGCTTGTGTGATATCAAATCCCTTCTTCACGATTCACTGATCCGTACCAAAGAGCATCTCAAGTGTGGCGATTGATTGAATTGTAAGGTCTGGAGAGTGTCACGTCAGCATTGAATAATGAGTTATCAATTTATATCACGCTTTGCTTTAAAGGTAATTAATACTTATCAGAGATTACTTAATTACTTACTGAACTGTGAAGAGTTACCTCGATATATTTCATCTGATATAATTACAACTTATGCGTAAAGAAATTTAACAGTAATCTTTATGATATGTTAACAATTTCTGTATAGCCATAAAAATGCTTACAGTAAGTAGATGGATTGTAAATAATATAAAATGTATTTTTTAATATTAATGACTACAGAGCATCTATTTTGACTGGTTTGTTTATTATTAAATTTATTCTCAATAATATGAATCTTTACTTGTAAGATTAATAGTGAGATTACATTTTCAGTCTAAAAGATTAGGCACCAAATTATCCAGCAATATTACTCTGTTCAGTTGGTTGAACAAAGACTTCCTTACAATTTCGCTAACGGTTGAGTCTAATGCTTACAACATTTTTTTACAAATATTTTACCTGATGATCAAGCACGTTGATAATGTATTGTTATGAGGCATAAAAGATTTGAAAATATCGAATATATAAAGGAAAAAAATAAAAATACTATATTCGAAGCTGGATAAAAGACGTCCTGAAAAAGGTTTGAACTTTTTTTTCAATTACATTTCGATAATGATATTGAATATTACTCTTTCTTTTTAATTATAGTAATGATATTTAACAAAATACTGATCATATAATTATTGAAATTTAATAGTATTTATAATTATATAATCTATTATGACTTAATAATGTCTTATAAAAAGGTTAAATTTTCTTGAAATCAAAGTTATTTGTTATATCAAACAAATTCTGAAGTAATTTGATAATAAAAGATTTGTTTTTATTTTACACATTAACTGCCGACGTAAAAAAACATAATAACAATAGTATTTTTTTCATCTTTTTAAATCGTGTTTTTTCTATATCAATATTTAATATAATTTATAAATATTCTATTCGAATACTTTCATGTTTATTATGGATGCTTTCCTTTAAACTTTAAATGAAAGTTGTTTAGGCTTAATTAACATTTTGGTTATTTACGTTACGCTTGTATACTTCTTGTTTGTTATTCCATATTAATAAGTTTATAAATAACTGCCCACAAAATTTAAATTTTCAAAACGTTTACTCTCATTTTCAGCCCATCGGAAGCGTCAAACGAATACTCTTTATCTATATTTCTTTTTAAAGATGTACTATAAAAATATTTCTTTTCTTTTTATATAATATCTACACAAAATCACTCAAATATCTATTAATTTAATGATATTTTATATTCCCAAAATAAACAATGTTTATAAAAATGTAACATGTTTCAACATATTTATATCAGTTTTTTAAAAATACGTCCATTAAATGATGTTTCGTGAACTGGTAGTTGAATTAAAATGAAAACTGATATTTTAAACAGAAATATTAAATACACTGTTCAAATTTACTGTTATCAAATTGATGTAATTAGAAATGGCAATTTA
The DNA here is from genome assembly GCA_963555665.1 of Dircenna loreta. Lineage (NCBI taxonomy): Eukaryota > Metazoa > Arthropoda > Insecta > Lepidoptera > Nymphalidae > Dircenna > Dircenna loreta. The sequence goes on along the minus strand of OY743088.1, from coordinate 12,892,708 downwards.
ATATAACATTACGGTGTCAGAAAAAATACAAAAAGCTGGATTCGATGTATTTGAGAAAAAAAATAATTATGAACGTGAGCCAACTCACTGATGTATATTTGTAATAATTTATCTAGTTACCACCTTCTTAGTTAAATTGATATTGTATTTCATGATATATTCCGCCATCCTATCTATTGTATTTCATGACCAAATGTTGCCCGCCATCCTATCCACGTACAGTACGAAAGAGCGTTCTATATTCGGAACATTAATTCGAAAATGACCGAATCCCACCACTCATTATTATACAAAATTGCTCAATTATATAGTAGTATTACGAATGTTCCTTATTTACCTATAATTTTAAAAGGAATGAACGTTTGGTTATCTTTTGGATCTACATTAGCAATATTTTTAATATATTTATCAAAACTTGGTTAAATAAGTTTGGGAATAACATATTGCTTATTTACTACTTCAATAATTAATTAGTTTGTTGTAAGTATTTCATTATATATTTTTTTAAATAAGTTCATTGTGCTATAACCTTAAATTACACATGTGTAACAATTGTAAATTCGATACGACAAAACAAAAATCACTGCCAGTATATGTAGTGTATACTTATTTAAACAACAATTTACATCTCAATTAGCTACTTTAATATTGATAAACTGATTAAGATTTTAACGTATGAACAATGTTCATTCTGCTGTTTACGGCAAACTTAATTTCTAATTTTAAATTTCGCAACGGTAAATTTTGTTTTTGTACTGGTATAGAAAGAAAAAACTAGCTAATAGCTTATACGATTCTGGTCAATGCTAAGCTAGCATTCCGCTCTGGTTTTTTCTATTCTTCCATTGTTACAGCTTGTAACAGGTCCATTCGGAACGGTAAATGTAGCTGCCATTTTGGAAGTAACGTTCCTGGTTTGTATTCAACATGTTTCTTGCCTTTTCAATGTATGTTTCGTACTTTTATGTATCATACAAAAGCAAAATAACTAGTACTATGTAATGTCTCTTATAAAATATATACATTTAAAGTATTCAGTTATGAACATTTTATTAAGACGTAGAATATTGGAAACGTGGAGCTATTTTTATATTAATAACATTTGCTTAAATGTAGCCTCGGTTTTTCTTGTCCCAATTTGTAAAATTTCATCTCGAACAAGGAATATAAAACGTCGTCTTAACAAAAATGTTGAAGACCTTTTATCCGAACGGATTTGTGATGGATCTATTTTATTTTTGTCCTCCGCTCCTTTGTTTGAAAAAAGCTTTAACTATTTCTTTTATACGATTTACAGCTACTGTCTTTAGCTTTACTTGTTGTGGTTGTTCCTATTTTTCATTGTTAATACTATACAACGAATATAGAGAATTCGTCGTAAATTCTGACATATTTTAATAAAATACAATCTTAAAATATACTTTCTCACAAATACTATTACTATTACAAAACAAGTTTCTGATTATTATTTTAACATATTTTATTCGTACTCGTTTGAAATAGCACCAGAAAGCTAACAGAGTTCCTCGAAATATGTAGCGTAAAGTTCTATGATGTTTTATAATATCGCGTATGGTAAATATTTTGATAATGTAAAATGAAATCATAATATAAGGTTTTCGAATTCTTCAAATAACTTTATTATTTTTTATACTAATTTGATGTTATAAATAGGTTTTTTTTTTCTAGTGGAAGGAGGGAATATTTATAAATATCTTTGAACCCACTTAGCAATATACAACAGTTTATTTTAACAGTTTTATTTTCGTTCTAAAGCCTGAAAGGTCATTAATTTAAACTCTTTACTTAAATTCACAACTGACGTATCATTAAAAAGTTTTCACTAAGTCATTAAGGTATATAGCGAGTACCTTGGAGTTATAATGCTGGCAACATTCTCGGAAGAATTATTTCACTTTCCGCGAATGTAAAGGCACTCTTATGCAGAACCTCATTAGGAAACATATGAATATACACTTTAAGATTAAAGCATTGAGTTCAAAATCCACCGCTCTTTCTTCCCTGTTCTGAAAGCTCTCGAGGGTACACTACTCGCCACATGTTAAACATGTGCCACATTAAAGCAGTCCTATTGCATTTTAGACCTTATACTATGATAATATGAATCAAATTATATGATACATATATCTGAACTTTTCATAAAAACTGGCATGAATGAAGGGAGAAGTTCGAAACAGTTATCGTAATGGGTGATAAGAGATTTCATCATGATCTATGCTTTGTACGAAAAATATGAACTTAATATGACCAATGCAAGTTAAAAAGGCTTGTTTAATATTAAAGCAAAGGCTTGTTTAATATTAAAGCAGAGTTTTTTAGTTTATGATTGTTATTACGATTATACACAATTTAAGTTATAAGTTAATCGTTACGTAAACAAAATTAGACAGTCTGGCAGTCTAGTCTAGATAACTAGAGTACGTTTTATAGATCTTTTATTGTCTGAGTAAAGAAAATTAGCAATTCCAAACTCTGAAACTACTGAATTTTGTCATTTGTCAATCACTCCTTTACAGGGTTGTACTTCATCGGTAGTATAATAACTTAAAAATATTTGAATATTTTATGAAAACATTTTTGATCACTGTGTGATACTAAAATTATCATTATATTTATTAAGTACTGAATTCACTAAACATAAGATAACTGAATTTAAAAAAGACGTACACTACGTGTTAACTTAATAATTTCAACATAAATCTGCTCTTTTAATAGAATCATAATAATTAAAGTAGATATGAGCTTGGACTTTCATTACCACTTAACTTCAAATGCAAATAATATTTTTACTCTGTAATTTTACCAGCAATTTAACTAATGTCTCTCTCAACGGTGCGTACGTGCTTAGAATAAAAATTGCTAGTCTCGAAACATTATAAAGTAGTTGCTTACTTCACTCCATTGAAGCCACAGTTTGCATACGATTTTCATTCTTATATGGTAGAGTTTTATTGAAAACTCAGAATTCATTGTAACTTTTATTACATTTACAGTTTTTGAAAGAATTTAATTTAACTTTAAGCCTTAAAGCACTATATATACACATTTTTATACCAAAGCGAACTACTAAAATACGTTTCAACATTTCGTTACAATAATATCATTTTATATTTCTGTGTTTATTAAATAATTATATAAGAATTAATGAGTATTCGTCATAAATACATATACACGGAATAATAATGAAATGTTCAATATATTTTTTTAAATTTTATTAACAATTCTAAAACAAAATTATAATTTTATACGACCTTATAATATAACATTTATGGGACAATTGCACGACAGCTGACGCACAAAAGGTCCTGCTAGATGCCTTACGTCGTTGACATTCTCTCTAGTGCCTATATACTAATTTGTTTTTATTTCACTGGTATTTTTCTGATTAATATTTGTCGATTACATTACAAATAGAATGCTCAGTGTAATCAATCTAGCTACGCTACGCAAAAAGAGAATTCTTAATTACCCATGTATCAAGAATATTTTATGATATGTTAATATTATGTTATAATAATCTGTGGCGTTAACAATTTTTACGCATTATCATTGTTATGAATTCAAAAAAAAAGATTTAATTGTAAAGAACATTTAAAAAAAAACATTTCGTATTGTTTATTCTGCACAATAAGTGAACGAAGGAAAGAAGAATATGTATATAAAGACAGATTTTAAAATATGTAATTACTGTGGAAAGTGCTCGAGTTTTACCAGGTTAGATTTTTTTTGATAATAAATGCTAGTAGTTCAAACAAAATATAAAACATAAAATTACGACTTAATTTCAATAAAATAAAATATTTTCATTTCCTATAACATCAGTTTAAAAAGTTAAAGTTCTACAACTTTTGCAATATAAATTGATTAATACCTTTACATAACTTTTGTCATAGACTTCTATGTCCGGAATAGGTCGAGCTCTTAAATTTTTATTTTACTTTTATTATTGTTCAAAGAATTTGAAGCCACATTTTATAGATAAGGAAAGTTATACCGTTCAAATATCGTATTTAATAATGTTTTCCCACAATTTAAGAAGTAAATTTAAATATTAATATCAAGTGCTTGTAAGTTCTTAAATTTAATTAAGAATATGTGTTTATTTTTACTACTTAATAAGCTTTATCTTAAATAATATCTGTTTATATAATAATGTGCCCATAAAAAAATATTTTTCAGTTAACTTTATAATAACTTATATTCCTATAATGTATAACGTGTATTTACCCCGCTGTATACACGTGACATTTTATACAGAATAGCCCGAGTATTTTTATATTATTATTTTTTATTATTTCGTATTAGTACAAAACTAGTCTGGCATATTTCTATACAGTGAATATAGCCGGTTAAATATAAGATATAGTCTTTCGTATAATATTCGTATATAAATAAATAATAATAATATTTCGTGTATATATAAATGACTTGGTGGTTTCTGCCAGTAAATAATATTAAGACAATAAAATACAAAATGTGTTTCAATACTATATTATGTGATAGAAAAATAAAAGTGGCATAAAATTTTGATAACATACAAGATTCAACATATATGTTTCACATCCACAAGAAATAAAAATATTTTTAGACCTCAACTAAACCAATTTAGACTACAAGCAGTGTATGACAAAAGTTATCCGATTTATTGGTCATCGCATATTGCTTTAGTACCAAAACTTTGTCAATTTAAATCGTATTTTACATAAGCTATATATTAGATGTTTTTTTTTGTTCCCGATCTTGAAACCGTAACTCCAATTTTATTGTCTGCCCGTCTCGGTAGATTCCATTTTATAACCAATAAAACCAGGCAAGAGTTAAGTTCCGTCATGCATCTGTGCTGAGAGAAAATTGAAAAAGTAACTATGTTCGAATTCAATGCTGTTTAAATTGATATCTTTTACCCAATGTCAGTTATTGAATGTTCACGTGTTCATAATTTCATTTATATTTTTATCAGTTCCGTAAAGTCTTAATACATAGATTTACAAAAATCATTTCCATGTTATAGTAATGACAAAGTTTCTCTTTAATGTTAATTATATAAAGTTTACCCCTAGAGTATTTTAAGGAAAAAAACTATTTCGCGAATTTCACATATACTCAAGAAAACAACACGAATGTTATTACATTCCTGGAAATTTATGCGGAGACTCAGTTGACTTCATGAAATTTTAATGACGTTGTTAACATTTTTCTTTGTGTAAGATATATAATATTATAAGCATTGCCAATTTACCAAGTCATATCTGAGTGCTGTAATTAGATACTTATTTACTATATACATACTTATTTTACTAGATACATATATTTTTTTACTTCTACATCGTTCAGATACTCTACTTATTCAAGAATTATAGCTGAAAGTTGGGGTTAAGCAAGAAAACGAAGTACTCCCTAAACCACAGCTTAATAGAACTTAGCTCAGAAGACAAAACTCAAATCCTGTTAGTATTTGAAGCTTAACAATACCAAATGCACCATCCAAATAGAAATCTAGTCTTCCGTAGCCTAATACGGACAAGCAGGACTATGCAGCCGCAATGCGTCTATTGGTGCATTTTGTATGAACGCAACAGCTCTTCCGCTTTAATACCATCTGATTTAACGATGCCCTGACGATAATATGGCCATTTAGTCGCTTTATTCAGATATCAGTGTCCAGCTAATCTATCGTTATCCTGACTGGTATGGTATCTGAATAAGAAATAATAAGCTTTTATTTTAAAAATATGTTCACCGCAAACTATATATAAGTATCATTATATGACAATCACAGTAAGAAACGAACGATATAACACATATATATTAATAATAATTAAATTTTATATGAATAAAACTATTTTATATGTATAACATTTTTTTTTCAATGGCTTGGAAATTAATCCAAACTTTACTTGAAAAACTTTATTTGAAAAATGACATTGATGAAGTCAATTTTCAAAACGTATTTTTAAACACAAATATTTAAATTGATAGTAAATATTTCGATGATATTGAATTTATGTTTAATAGATATTTTATTTTATAATACATATTTCATTTCATTACCGGGTTATGCATATTTAAGTTTCATTTTAATATCTAAGTATTAAATAAAAAAAACATTAGTTAAATATTAATTGTAGCTATGTAAGAGGATATACCATTATGAAACGTATTTAATCAACAAAACAAAACATTCTAAGAAGGAAATTTAATGGATACCGTAAAAATCTACAATGTAAAATGATGTCCTTAAACCACAAACTGCTGATTGGCAGCTAGCTCCCTTATAACCCTCTTTGATTGTTCGCTTAACTGGGGTAGTTTCAGACTTAATTAACGGTCTATTTCCAAGTTAAATAGTTGGTTGATGTGCAAATTGACTCAATTTTGTCATGAATTGAGTTAAATAAAACTGCATAGTTGTATGTATAGCGAAGGGATTGCCGTAGTTCTCGGTGATGTATTAGATTTGTATTATTAAAAAAAAAAATGAATTTATTAAATTGTTATAATTTGTATTTTTTTTATTTTTTCTCATTAGATTTATGAATATGCTTAGTTATGTATTGGAAGTTGCATTGACGACCAATCCTAAATATTAATACTTACAGTATTAATTAAATTAAGTACCTTTTAGTACTGCAGTTCAAAGTTGCTATTTGTTATGAAATTAGCAACTGCTGTAGTTATATTTCTACAACCATAGTATTATTAGGTATTTATAAATACTTATATTTATACTATCAACTTCAATAACCAGTTTAGGATATACATAGAATTTACACAGGCTTTGAAAATGTATTGAGCTAGATTAACTTTGCACTTTATCTTCCAAGAGATGTAAATAATTATTTAATGATATATGTAATGTTTGTATCAACAAATACCACAAATTTGATCGGTAAATCAAATATTCACTTTGATGTGTGGCTTACAGATATGGTTGAAAGGATCAAAGACTTATTAAATCATTCCATTGGATAAACTATGCTCTATGTCAGGTTTTACTAAATATAAATAGTTTTTATAATTTTTTGCTATAAATTATCTAAACAAAAGGACTTTGACAACTTTTTGGGAGTAATAAAACTTTTTCTCAATTGCAAAAAAATGTTACGTTTCAACTTTATGACGACATAATTTTTTCACTGTATTGTTATAATGAGATTATCCGTAAATATTCTAGTTATTACCAGCGGAATAATTAGTGTTTGTGTGAGAATTGTTTATTTTTCTTTTAATTAAATTAATTATCATCGGTGCAGGTTAAGTGAATATTTAATAAACATCTTTTTAATGACATTTTCTTCTTTTTGTTTCAGGTAGAAGGTATGCGGGCTAAAAAGATACCCGCTGCCTTGCTACTGTTGCTATTTGCAATAGACTCGTTAGATGCCAACAGAAGAAAGCAAAAAGAGAAAATTGTTCAACTAACCACAAATATTTGTGATATAAGCGACCGGGACTCTAAAGTACACTGTTACTGTGAAAACAGTCAAGAAATAAACGAGGCAATTAAAACAGAATGTTGGGTATTCAACGGTGGTATAGACAAGTCGGATCCTTTATGGCCAAGCTTCACTTCGCAATCAAATATAGAAACGCTGGCATTTAACGTTCGAGCTGATGGAGGTTTAAATTTTGTGCCGACAAAAGTGTTGAGATATTTGCGAAAGTTAAAACATTTCAGTGTAAAATATAGCTCCATATTAAAAATAGAGAGCAACACTTTTGTTAACTTGACGTCGGTACAAGATATGACACTTACGAAGAATCAAATTGTTGCTCTTAGTAAACATGCATTTTACAATTTACCAAATCTAACATCACTTACTTTAGATGAAAATAGATTAATGAAACTTGAAACCGATACCTTTTATGAATTGCCATCTTTACAGAAATTGTTTTTAACTAGTAATAATATAAGTGTCATAGAAGATGGTGCGTTTAGGCATCTTGTAAGTTTACTTGAGCTAGAATTGGATAGAAATAATATAAGTGATTTAAAAAAAGAATGTTTTGATGGACTTGCTAATCTTAAACGTTTAGATTTAAAAAGAAACAAAATAGCAATACTCAACTCATTTACTTTCATTGAGCTCTGGAATCTTCAAGAGTTATTGTTAGATTATAATGACTTATATATATTAGCACAAAGAGCATTCGATGGATTGTCGCAATTAAAGAAACTGAGCTTAAGTCATAATAAGTTGGTTACACTTACCGATGGATTGTTCGAAGGAGTTCGGGGATTGTCTGCTTTAGATTTAAGATATAACAAGCTAAAAAGATTCACACTAGAAAACCTACGTCCAATTTACGATAATTTAAAAACTTCGAAAAGTTTCATCTATTTAGAAGGTAATTTATAAACTTACTGTTAATATTATTTATATATAATTAAATTACTAAACATCTATATAATTAATTTTTGAATTACTATGATCACATAAAAAAAAGGTCGGTATTACAAATCACTGAATCATCAAACAGTTATACAAATATTGATATATTTATCAAATAACACATAAGGTTTAATAAACGATAACTTTTTTATTTGAATTGCATTAAATATATTACTATATCAAATAATCGTGCAGTTGGTCAATACCAACATATATAAGTTTATGAAATAAATGTCTTACAACATGTTTGTCTAGAAGTATTGTATTTGTCAAGAAGGTAGAAGATGTTCAGAATATAATTGTAAAATATTTTTCAACTAGACAATTTATATTCTGCTAATAATTAGAAATTATATAACAAAATCAAAATTTTATGACGGTAAAACTTTATAAGTTAGTTAAGGATTAATCAAGATATTGAATGTTACAGGGAATGATTTCGACTGCGATTGCCACCTGGCGTGGATGCATAAGCTTCGTCACGAAGCGAAGAGTATTAAAGTACGAACGTCTTTAGAAAACTTCATATGCAAATTTAACACTGAATCAGTTACAAGTTCACGTCTAACTTATTACGAAAGGATGAGCCCAGGAAATAATGTAGAAGAAGAAAAAATAAAAAATGATTTGGATAACGATGAGTTTAGTGAAGACACCGATGATGTTTATATTGAAGAACCAAAAAGAGTACAAGCTGATAATGAGAGGACGTTACTGCAAATTCCAGTGGAGTTGCTTCCTTGCCCGGTTGAAGTTAAAAGTGTTACTGATAGGACGTATACATACCCTTCGCAAAATGAAGCCAAAGACTACAGGAATTTGATATTATCTTCTTCAATAACATGTTTTTATAATAAAATTTTAATCGTTGTCCTTCTCTCGTTGTTAATGTTCTATTAAAATTCTAAATATTTGTTTATTGGCACTAATTATAACGTTTTAAGAAATCATAAATACACCAAACTACCAACCCATCCTTTCATTTCACGTATAACTTTTTTGTATTTTACAAGTTGGAATAAATGATCAATTGTTTTTTTTATATATTTCATTTATGATTAATGACATTATAAAAATTTTGGTTGAATTGGTTTTATAATTTTTACAATTGTTATTCAATAAATTTAAACCAGGTTTTTTTTCAAAATATTATATTGAAATAAATTTTGTATCACGAAAACATCTTTGATCTCTACAATAGGTAACATTAAATAGCAATATTATAGCAAATTCAATTAATATTATATTTGAAAGTCACACAGTTACAATTTACAATAACATTTAATTCTATAATCTTTGTAAGTATTGTAAATATATATATATATAAAAATTGTAAAGAAATGTGATATAAATGTAAGTTAGAAAAACCTTACATTGTTTTTGTGGTTTCTCAAAGAAAACCTAACTGTTTTCATTGAAAATATATTTTAAAATTACAATTGTTATATTTAAGTTAGAATAAGTATTTTGTAAATAAAAGTAAAGTAATTGGTGGGATTTTAATATAGATAGTGTTTATATTTTAATTTAAAATGTTTGTTTATATCCAAATAAATTATTATAGAATTATATGTCTCTTTTATTTATATCTTAAGTTTATTAATTTATTGAGATAGAAATCATAAAACACTGAATTTGTTCAAATTAATTTAAAAAAATATTATTCTAAAACTTTAGTAATCACAAGTAAGTTTTCTTTACTGTAAAAAACTAATAAATAAGTAAAATAATTGGACTTGGAATGAATAAAATAAAAAATCTCTTGGACCTAAAATGGTTTTTTACACATTTTATTTGTCAGACTAATATAACATACCTTATACAAAGCGTATTTGTGACAAAAATATCAGAAAATTGTATTTAAGGCCAAGGTACAACACCAACACACCCTAACTATTTCTGCTATTATCACCACTGACTTAGGACACATTAAAATTTTGGATGAAAGACATAGACATATAAGGAAATTTTTTACTGTTTTAATTAAATCATGTTATTTGGTCTAACGAGATATTTGAGTAACAAATTCTTAAAAAACCAACATAACATACATATATTTTTGTACATAAAAAACAAAACTTTTAAACAAAAACAAGTAAGTTGTTAACCACTGTTTAGTTACAATGTCGTCTTCAAGACTAATATGTACAAAGACATAAGTAAACCATTAGTAGCCGCAATTACTGTCCTTCCTCTTTCACCGATAGTCATTGAACCAACTTACTTAACATATGCTAATCATCGGAGGATTATGGACATTCAACAGTTCTGTTTTTTCTAAGCTCCGGATATCAGTCGTTGGTAGAAGAGTATTGAGAAAAACCTTCTCTAAATTTGAAAAAAAAATAAGTTTACTAGTAAATTAGTTCTGTTATTGGTTTCAAAACAAAAGCATCTGATAATCCAGGAAAATTTTAATAGAACATAAACTTTTATGGTATGTTTTTTTTTTGTAGAACATTTTACAAAAAAAAAGTACAAAATAATGTAGAATTTTTGTGTATGACGATGACAAATGAGCAAAGTTTTTTATCGTGTATGGCACAAGAAGCTCCTTTCAAAGCAATATTCCTCTGTGCTTTCCTAAAATTTATATAAATGGATCACCAATATTTTTAGGCTAAAAAATTCTTCTTGACGATTTTTTTCGGACTCCAAGCTCGTAAATGCTGGTGGTCCCCAAGGCTTTCTGATATATCCCACACTGTTCCTTCTGCATATCAATGATATGTGATATGCACCCAAAATTCATAGTTATGCAGATGACAGCATAGTTTAACAGTCAACTGAAGAACTGAAAAATCAAAGGCAGGCACTTTATAAGGCACAGGTCCTGCCCAATAGGTACTACTCTATGCAGCTTTTTATCTGATTTCTGTAGCCAAAATCTATAATCGCACTGTTCCGTCATCGTCTACGACACCATCCCCACCATCTGGACGCGTAGCGTTCTTCTACTACGCCGTTTTCTTCAAACTGTCTTCTACGCACTACAATAATATGAAATGAATTTCTATCGCAATGTTTCTAGGTCAATACGATATGGGTATTTAAAAAAAAGCGCCTTCTTTATCCTTAAAGGATGGCAATGGTGACTGTGACTCGTACCCGTACGAGCGAAGCGGCAACAAAGCGACGAAATCGTATTCCCTCTGGACATAGGTAATCATTTAAAAACATATGTGCCTGGCTGTGTATGGCACAAAAATTTGAAAAGCGTTATAAGGTTGCGTTTTGTGTATCTGAAGTTTTTTAATGTTACAGCGAGAATATTAGTTCTCTGCTTAATATAGTCTAGAATATCTTTTTACGTTCTTTGTCCGTTCTTTGGATTTCCATTCCTCAGTTACATTATATATTTTCCGTTCTTGTTTATCTTATACAATGTCAAAAAAGTCTTTAATTTGGGCCATCGGTTAATAATAGAACTCTGTATTACCTCGTCAATATTAGTCACAACGCTCGCGCACATAGGTTCGGTTGACGCGATATGTTGTTCTGTCATCACTGTCTCGACTTCGCTATGGTGACAGAAAAAAGCACGATGTCCATTTGTTCACTTATTTTGCGTACAGTTGACGCACTGTTTCTGTTTCGTATTTCTACGCTAGCCGTATTTATTTCATCAATATGCGGATAGCTCTACTTATCCACTAACCAGGAAAAAATTATCTATCCTACTGCTACCTTCTCTATTTTTACTAACATACGTATCAAAATTGCTAACTGATTCTTGTTTTAATATTTTTAGCTTATTCTTTATTTGTTTTTCATTATTTATTTCATTTTTCAATAATTCATTTCATCTTCCGTTTCAAAACTAAGTTTCATATTTTTAACTTCATTTAGTAACACAATAATATCTTTCAAAGCCTTGTTGCATCTATGTGGTCGAACGTAACGGGTGGACGTTTGTGAAATTCCCTCGCCACAAATATTGGTTTATGCTCCAGATCAACTGGTTTGAAAATTGATATCACGTAATACAGATCTCGTTTTGCTTTACAACTCTTTTTTCTTCAAATATTCCGATGTTTTTGTATTATGGAATCAAAAAGTATTTTTTTAGCGTACTCAATACTTTCTTCAGAGAAAGATGTAGACATCAACTTTAGTTTGAATGAAGGCTAGTAGCTCTCAAATGACAATATAACAACTTATTCATTATTCATCTACGCAGTTATTACTCTAGCTATGACTAATTACAACACTATACACTTATATACACTTCCAACATGCCTAAAAACTGACGACATAACAGGAGAAGGCAAGGAGGTGGTTTCAAAAAATTACAATCATTCTGGTTAAATGTTTGTTGAAAATTATACTTTCTTATAAGAGTAGAGTTTAATACTACTAACTAAAAAAAAAATTATGGTTTTATATGAATTTGCAGCTATTATTATATATTCGTATTTATAGGTATAAATCTGATCTTAGTGTGTTTGTATGTAAGTCATATAGTAATAAATTTGTAGTGTGCTCGTTTTTTTTCTGATTTTATATAATATTGATGAAACAAGTGTGCGATTTGCTATTTAATTGCAGTGACATTGAATGTGATCGATGTTTTGATTGTGAGTGAAATTTTAAAGTGAAGAAACGAAATGCAAATTATATTATCAATTAGAGTTAAAGTATATCATTAGGATAAAGATTTTATTTAACTGTTAAATTTTGACCAATATAGGACACATATTTGTTATTTTACATTTAAAGTAACTCATATTCTAACAGCTTTCCGGTATACGGAAAATTACAGGGCCTAAATGAAGGGATGAAACTAAGTTTGTAACGGTAATGGAGGGCACGACCTTACTGGGTACAATTCCAATTTTAACAACCATGTTGTAAAGTAGAGATTTTATCTAAAACTAGTTTTTGACTTTGTATTTGTCAAGTTCTATTTTATGAATACGGTCCTTTGTTTGCTTCAAAAATTATTATGATTCTTCAACTTTTAATGTATAAACACACAAAGGTTATTTATTATGACACAAAGGTCATGATAAATAAGCGGGTTTAGTATATTTAAATAGAGCTAACCAAAGCCAAATCTAAGAGAACCTAAAGCTAAGGTATGCTTATCTAAATCTCTTGGGAAGTTCTAATTATTACTTTACGAAACTTCTTCAATCTTATCAGTATTGTAGCTGACCGGATTGCAGCTCTTTAGTTGTTCCACCTAAAGTTTAACCTAAATTCAATTTGCTGCAACAAACTTTAAACATTTGCTTCTTTAATCCTACTACTAAAAATCTCGATGAAGTTTATAAATCCCAATTTACATATTAAATCGATTCTTCGTCACTAGCATCTTAGTTAAGTTGAAACATTTCCTGAGCTGAGTAAAAGTTTTTATGGTCCCCAAGGGCCCAAGTTTAACATCGTTTTAATTATTTGCCTTTATTCTCTCCTTGAAAATTACAGACTGAAACAGAAGCCCTTTATTCATATCATAACGGAGATGCCAGGAATAGTTTTAAAGCTTTTAGACTTACTGTTTTGTTTTAGACAGACACAAGTTTCTTGAACAGATGATGGTATATTTATATAGCTACAGTATCTTCATGCTGCAGAAATAATTAAGCCGTATTATTCTATATCTTGGAACAAAATAATAAAAATATTAAGTTATGAACTTATAAAATTTACTGAATAATATAAATTTAATACAAATATTGAAATTTAATTATATTTTTAATAGACTTTGTCGCATGAAATATATCTACGCAATTTCAATATTTTAGATGAATTTGTTTTATTTAAATTAAGATAATTGATTAGAAGGTTATAATATTAAAACATCAATAAATTTGCCATTACTCAATTTAAAAATAAGTATGATATCAAATTTTGATATCTAGATTTTAGAAAACATGATGCTAAAACTTACAAACTTTCGATTGATAAAATTTAGGTTACTTCATTAAATAAAGTAATATTTAAGCATTTATTTAGCATTTCGAAACAATAAATCAAAAGCTCAATATTACAGTTAAAAATGCCAGACCAAAAATTACCCTAAGTTCTTGGCATATCATTTTTTTACATTTCAATGTACAAAAATTATGAGTTCCGACTAATAGACGAGAAAGGTCGCTTTTCATGGGTAATATATTTTACCGCACTCCATCGTGGGAAATCGAGGCTATTTTATCGAATAAAATTATACGTATTTTCATTTAAAATAATATTTATTTGACAATATTTACTGATTCCATTTTTTATTGTATTTTAGGAATATGTTTAAAAGTAGTAAGTACCTCATCATTTATAAAAAAAAAATATTTGACGAAAGCAAAAATTTAATTACTTTTACGAAAATAAGTAAATGAATTTCGAAAAAATTGCGAGCCATTCACACTTTTTTATCACACAAAGAAGCGAACATAAGAAATAAATGAAAAAGTAGAATGTGTCCGTATATTAAATGTAGTTCACAGAAACTCAGCTACATTGTACACGTATCTGGAGCATGAGAGCGACGGTGACACAAAAACTCTTACTAAATTACTTTTTGCCTTACAAATAACATTAAGAAATGTTACGAATACAAGTTAGTTATTTATTATAGAAATATACGATACTGAGAAGCACAAGTTACAATATACTTGCTTCATTTTCAATATTATTTTGTACCAAAAAGACTATATATATGTCATATTAGTATATAAAATTGCGAAAAGCTTTTATCTCTGTCAATACTCTAGACAAAATTGAATAAAATAATGGACATAGGTATTAGTAAAATATAGACCAATGGTCAGTGATATGTCGAACCTTTTGTTTCTATACATGTCTCATCAAGAAGGATTAATGTCGGTGTATCTAAAGGGATCTCATTGAATTGGTCACGGTGAATTTACCTTTAGTATTTCGCATCGATAGACCCTGGAAAGGTCGGAGGTAGTTAGATTTAATAGAATTGAACTTTAGATAATATGTTATCAGGGGTCTATCTTAATTCAACTTGAAATACAGATTTATTTATTTTTAAAACATCAAGAAAAAGCGAAACGCTATCTGAAATAAATATTTAGCTTAGTGAGATAATATAAAATTCTTTTAATTTTACGGATTGGTTTTATTATTTTTCTGAAATATGCTGTATTATTAAAAACAGTGCAAATATTTCGAAACAAGATGTTTTCAGATGTGTTCTTAAGAGTAATTGACCCTGAAACGTTAAACAAAGACTCTACCAAGTAACAATGTTTTACAATGTATTTTTATAAACACAATCACAACATATTTATTTTATCTTTTAAATATTTAAACTGTATAATAAATTCTTTTTGCACAGATGAAATAAATCATTTTTTTATTATGATATATTTTTTTATTTATTTGTAATATTGTTAAATAGGTTTTAAAATATGAAGTTTAAAACGTTAAATAAAATTATTAATTGAAATGTACTTTTTAAAATTGCATGGAAACCTGTACTTAAGATATTTCTCTTTGAATATATTATTTAAATTTTAAAGAGGAGACATAATATTTCAAGTTTTATAAGTGCACTTAGCGCACGGCTGACGGATGACAGAAGTCTAGAGGGTTGTAGAGACGTTCTCTAAAACAATTTATGTGAACTCCTGGAATGAGTTGAAGTGTTATGCATTTGTTTTGAATTTAATCAGTGATATGTTTGTAAGACATGGCTATGCGTTAACCGACTGGGGGTTATCAATCGGTGAGCTTTTTTTTAATGTACAACAAAATATAAGCTAAAAAAAAAACGATTTCTGACCTACGTCATAATTTTATTATTTTAAAGCTTGTTTTCGTTTCATAGAATATTCAGCCAATAACTATTGATAAACTGTCTTGTTACATAAAGTGGAACAACAAATATTGAATTAAAGTATAAAACCTATTTAGGTCCGTCCACATATATTTCATGCCTAAAATTTTATTGCCAGTTGCCGAACTTTACTTGATTACTTATCTACCGTTAGAAAATCGCATAGTCGTGAAATCATACTATTTGAATGATAATGATATTTCATGAGAAATTTCTAAAATACCATTTCTATATTTATATAAATCAACAAGTTTAAGAAAATAATAACTCTACAAAAATAGCAGTAGCAATACTAGTTTCTATAGTGATATAGTTATTGTATTTTTACATCTTTGAATTTGCACGGTTTGTACATATGGACAAAATTATTGGATCTTATTTATTTTGTAACCATTCAAAAGGTAGGAAAACGTAGGAAAAGAAAGATTGAGATTAGTTTTTGGATATAATTACATATAAATTGATATTTTTCATGAAAATATATTAAGACATCAAGACAAGATTAGAAATCAAATCGGGAAATAATAATTAGGGATGAGTTGAGTGTTGGATAAAGGGTTTGATAGTAAAGATTAAAAATGTATTGGTTATAGCTTTACATTATTAAAAATACAAAAAATGGAATTGCTTTATAAACGGAGGGTCTAAGAACAGAGTTACAAAATTATTAAGGTTGAAATAAGGTTTTTTGAGCGAAACCAATTTATACATAGAAAATTTTTTGATAAACTACACCACAATTAACCATATTATAATCGCATTAATCAGTACTAATATTTTAAGCCTTCTGAGGTGTTTGGTTAGCAATACTCACAAAAACATATACCTTTTTTCTCTTATCTGTAATTCTATACAATTGTGTCTGTATTTTTTAATAGTATTCACAAAGTATCAATTTTTATACCATATATTTTTTCTATTTTAAATGAATCAAATAGTATACTTACTAACCTTCCCATACCATTTTTGGTTCTTGGAGATTTTAACCGTCATCACACACTTTTGGGAAGTTCTAGCTGCAATTATTTAGACTAACAATAAAATGACATAATAGAATGCAATAATTTATGAATTCTAATTAATATAAGCTCAACACACTGCACTCCCAGTAAAAGTTAAGACTTGTTTTTTTGCACTACAATTTTTTCCTAAAATATTTATTGAAATAATTCCCAAGCAGTCAGTGATCATTACCTAATATACTATATATACTAAAATAAAACAAATATTCATGAATATTTTCAAGAGATATGAAATTAATACCCAATTGATAAACGAATTATTATATAAAACATTTAACCCTAGAAATTAAAACTGCAAGGTATAAGAATTCAGGTGCAATTTTAAGGATTCCTTTTGGAATATTTGATCGCTCGTACGCCTACCAATGACTAGAGTTATAGATTCATTTATTCAGTTATTTGATCAGTACTACAGAAATACTCCATTAAGACTGTATATACTCCGCCCTCTATGATAGCGCAACACTTACGCACCCCGAAGGATGTTCCTCTTCAAACACCTGGTGTATACAAGGTGGACTGCAGCTGTAGTAGTTCCTACATCGGACAGATCAAAGAACCATTGCAGAAAGGGTCAAGGAACATATTGCAGCTGTAAAAAACCTACAAGTTAAAAAGTCTGCAATAGCTGAGCACTTGATAGAATCAGGTCACAACCACTGGATTGAGTTGCACCAGCCACAAGTCCTCTCCAAAGACCGTCACTACTATCCTCGAATAGTACGTGAGGCGATTGAAATAAAGAAACATAAAAATTTCAATCGAGAAGATGAATATCGACTATCACCAGCATGGAATTCAGTTTTTAACAAGTGCTATACTCGCCGCGACTTAAAAAGTTAGTGTATAGACACCGTTAGTGTCGTTTGTTTAAATACCCTCACTTCCGATAGTAACAATATCAACGACACAAATATTGAGGAACAAGCGAGGGTAGTTGCCGAGACTCGCACCTCAAGACGACGCTGAGCTGACATCAGTCATCCCGTGACCACGGCTGGTGAAATTCGGCCGAAACGTCGGGAAATAAAAAGGTATTTCACCTTAATTAATTTTTATCGCGAAGTAGACCCGATATTAGTTTAAAACGTCACTACTTTCCCTAAGATATATATAAGCAATTATACCTACTTGGAGCTTCGGGAGCAAGTATTGGTAGGTTAATTTTTCCATAATACATTTTTATTTTCTTAATCATACATTACAAGCAAGGTTGTTAAAATTTTTAGTCTCACAAAGCATGATCTTTATTATTTGGTTTTCTTCTATTTATAAAAAATATATAAAGTTATAATAACTACCTAAGTTGAAAAATATCTTTAAGAGAACGTACGAAGGAGTTCAAACGTAAAATACTTAAACTTTTTTCGAGCACTTGTTCAACCACAAAGAGGCTTACAAAGCTCCAGTCTACTAGAAGCTAAAACAACAAAGTAAACAACCGTGCAGTCTAATTAAATTTGCATCTTAATAAACATAACAGTTGTGTTCATTGGTTTTATGCAAAAGCAAGAGGAGGAAAAATAGGGTAGTTTTACACCAAAAGCGTATATAATATTTTCAAACTTTCATTTAATATTATGTAATATTTAAATTCGAGATTTTAAAAGAGCTTGCATTTAAACAGTAAATACAAAAAAAATATTCATATAAATATTCTCTCCCGGTGTTTAAATAGTATAAAATGTGTACAAAGCATACTCTGGACCCGACTTTCATATAAAAAAATCTCTCACAAAACACGAAGAATATTCAAGAAATTAACAGTACTTTGTTCTAATGTGTATATATAAAAATTAAAACAATATTATAAATTTTACTATATTATTTATATACAAGTATATACATTATGATAAGTTAAATCTGTAATAGACATTGTATATATGATTTTTGTTATTGTTATCTGTATATCGTCTTTATTACTGACTTTTTTTGACCACCTTATAGCACTATACTACTGTAACATTTTACATATATATTCTATCCTATAATGTTAGGGTTACCTGGAAGAGATCGCTTATTAGCGATAAGGTCGCCTTCTGTACATTTTATTATATTGTTTTTACTATTTAAGAACGCACAATATAGAATATTATTATTAGACATATATGAATTAGTCTAGTAATGTTTATTTTTATATTATATTTAGTTTTGTTTTACAACACTTACTATTCTGGTGGTAATAGGTACTCAATTTATTCATACAGGCAACAGGATCATAAATGATATATATATTTCGTGTGCTTTGTGAGGTTATGCTCCATGAGCAGAAAACAAGTAATTATTATGCTATCTTTCTATTCTATAATTATAGTACAAATCGTTGAGAGACACTCACAAAGAAAACTATTAATAATTATATACACAATATTCCATACTCAATAAATTATTTTTCACTGGGTTATGAAATAATTAAAGCTAAATACGAGTAATTAAGCGGTTGAGTTACTAGAAGCCTACTAGCCTAATAGCCTAAAGCCTAAATACTAATGGACGGTGAAGAAACATTAACATTTATCTATACTTAAAAAGGTAAAGCAACAAATATTGTTGTTATATAAAAGCCGTTAAATATTTGCTCGTTATATCATATATAAAGAAAGTAGTCTTAGTTACACTACTTATAACTTAAAAATGGTTGAACCAACTTGGCCCAAAATTGGTAGGAAAGTAACCTAGAACCAGGATAGGATACGGATATAGGATACTTTTATCCCGTTTGACTGCGTTCTTGTGTGACGTGACATAAAATATCACAACATAAAATAAAATAACACAAGTCATAAAAAAATGGTAGAACAAAAACGTATCCGACATGGCATAAAAAAATCCAAATGACAGCTATTAATAATTATAAATTTTGAAATCGAAATGTATGAAAATTTAATAATTATAAATTTTGTCAGAAATAATCACCAGAAATTTGTATTATCTTTTGAATCATATTTTTTAATGGGTTTATTTTCTATACAATATACATACCTTACATACCCTACGTATCCCCATACGTAGGGTATGTAAGGTATGTATATTGTTACTGTAAATGGTCTTGCTTTTTTTTCAATTTAGTTTGAACATGGCTAACCGTTCTATTCCTACGTTGGGATAACTAACGTGGGTGGGATAATTAAAATGGGTTTTTATTATAGCATACAGTTTAGTAAAATATTTGATGCGTGTTGAGCAATTGTTTCGTTTTATGTAACTCAAGAAACTGTATGGCTTAAAAAATAATACATTTAAGAGGGAACGTTGTGCCCTTACTAAATGAATGACCTGTGTCTTCGAAGCATCACCTTATACAGTTATGCAGTAACAGATACAGACCGCATTTTAAGTGGGGATAAGGGTACTTTCATTCGCAACGTATTTTGAAACATAACTGTGTGTTTTTTTTATCTTGTAAGCAATATTACGTATGTGTTGACTCCAGTCGAGATGTTACTCTATAGTAATACTTAGGTTCTTCATATTAGTAGTAACGACAATCCCCTCACACAAGCAGTTACATGATTCTAGATTTATTTACAATTACAAAATCTTTTGATAGAATAAGGGACAGACAGACTGGTTTTACGGTTAGAAAAAGAAATACATTTCGTTTAGCCAGTTTAAGACATGTTAGATGCAGCTGAAATTGTTATATTTTCCCAAGAATTCAAATGAAAGATAAGGGCTGTGTCATTAGCGTATGACGCCAAAGGATATGTTTGATGATTGGCCGATGCAGTCGACTACTTTAAGTTAGTTCTTGCAATCAGTTATATAATCGGTTAATGGCTGACGAGATATGGTAATGTGGTATGTGGTATGTGCCTTATGGTAATGTTAACTTTTAATACAACCACCGACATGGAATGTTTATGATCAGTCTTTTGCTTAAGGAGCATTGGCACCGAACAGAAGCCAGGGCCAGAAGGATAAGGCTCGAGGCGGCTCGGGTCAAGGTTTCAGCTCGTCAAGCCTTCATTTAACCTAGGTCCCTTGTCACCGGTCTGGCGGTAGAAGGGGTGTATCGCGTCATACATACATAATTGCTTTTTAAATTGATACCTTTTTTTATATATTAATTTTACTTCTTTATGTGTTATTTTTTCTTATACTTCATGAACTGTTAATTCCTCTTTGTTAAAAGACTCCTCCATATTTGTTATATTTAGCATTTTATCATAACTTTTTACTGTTATAGAAATATTTACTACACATGATGCTTGGCCTTTACATGTCGACATATCATTTTGTGTATAACGATGAATTCCTTAAAAAATAAATCAGTATATAAATCAGTAATTCATGCTCCCCGATTCATGAACACCAACTATTCAATGATAAAGATGTTCACATTACATCTTTATATATACATCTTTATCTTTATATATATACATTTATTTGGTATTTAGGCTCTTTTAAAATGGTTGTAAACTTCAAAACCATTCAGCTAAATTTAACTTGCTCCGGCAGAATGCCAACACACGTTGAAATGTCTTTCTGGCACGGTTTTACCTAGAGTGCAGCATTGCTCGAAATAATACAGCTTGTTTTGCACTATCTCAAGATTACAGGGATATTAGAAGGGTAATATTAAAGACATATATAGAAATACGAGCTTAGGTTGTGTTTGGTCCAATTTTTTTCATTGTATTTTCATATTAATCAAATTTGTTGAGACGTTTTAGAAGCGCAATGTTATTTACGCGCTTTTAGTATAATAAGTCTCTACTGTGTTAAAGAATATACGAACAGCAATGGCAATAATAACTTATTATTATTTAATTTGCTGCTGCCCCCGACATTGTTCTCGAAGACTCAAGAACATAGAGGTCATAAGAAACTTCTTTGCTTGATCTTCTTTTTTTGTCATCTTCATTTTTAAAATTGCTCTCCACGAAAAGCCCAATTATTACTCCAAGAGTATAAAAGAATATATCTTAGATAGATATAGCCTACTTTGAAGATAACCTACAGCAAATTATTTTTAAAGTAATCGATGCCCTCCCCCCACACCGCAGCGTCACCCGCTACGCTGCGTGTGACGGCCGTACACCGCATTATTTTATTATTGCATTATTTCTTTAGATTGCCATTTTTTAATTCGGTAGATATTTTCAATGGAATGTGTGATTTTAATAATTTAATCTTTAAATAATTTATTCATCAAAAATATTTAAGAGGTATTTGAAGCGGTTATTAATAAAATATTTCATGGGGTAAGGGATTCAAAGGTATGAATATTATGGTTTTATTATTGTCGGCACTTTTCTCAACTTACTAAAGTACTTATAGCTGCGTAACTATATAGTTAGATATATGCTATTGCTTTTAAGTAGATTTTGATACTTTTATAATACTGTAAAACATTTTTCAGGTTTAAATAAGATTATTATACAAGATATTATTATATCAATCTTAATAAAGAATTTGCTCTTGTTCCACATGTATCCTATTATCTGCCGTATTCTATAAATGGATTTAGTTTTAAAAATCATCAAGATATTGTATTGTTTTTCAAATTTGTTGTGAGCTCGACGTTATTAACATTATAAATGTTTGTCAAAAAAGATTTTGAATCTCGTCCAGAAAGCTACTTATGATTGTTATGCGCGAATGTTATATTATGTTCTAAAATATTTCTATAGTGATTTTGAACAATTATGTTAATAAACACTAAGCAAACATAATAAAAAATAACTCTTCGAAAATAATAATAAACTTGCGTCGAAGCTTGCCTTTTTATAAGATTAAGATTCAATAGTAATTACTTGTTAATATTTCACACAAGTTAATGTAAGTCAATAATAATATTGGCTTCAATATTTTCTATATTCAATAGCAAGTCCCTTGTTATTAAGTTTTTCTGAATAATTCGAGTAACTTATTCATCTGATAATGTATAAGGTGATAAATAGGTTCTGACTAATTTCCTATAGACAAATAAAATGTAATACACTAATTTTAAAAATTATCGAATGTTCAGTTTGTAATAGTTTGAAAAGGTTTTAAATAAGTTTTCAATCAGAATATCTCCAAGAATTATTATGAATGTTGATTTTATTGTTTTTACGGAATTATAATGATTATAATTTAAAGTTTTTGAATATTGCAATAATTATTAATAATGTGTTTACTCTGTGGTGACGTTTAATTGAAAGAAGCAGCAGTTACAAAGCTAGACAAATCGAATCCTTTGTATGAGAAAGTTGTGAGCTGTAAAATCTTGTGAGTACCTTTTAATAACTATTTATTTTTAATTTGCGACTATTGAACCTGTTGTCGTAAGTCCTGCTGATATAACTATGTTAAAGGACACGGTTGTTCCTAACTTTATATATATATATATATATATATATATATATATAAAGATCTTTATATATATATATATATATATTTATATATATTAAAATATAAAGATGATTAAGTATACATTTATACATATACACCTTAATATTTTTTTCATTTTATGAATACAAATCTGTAAAACTATGCAAAATATATTAACTTTGAGTTAATGTAGAAACAAAAAAGTACCTATTTGAATAAATTATTTATGACAATATTATTACCTTAATGGTATAGTTCTGTATTAGTATTATAGATCTTATATTAAATTCTTAAATGATGCAAAAAAATCCTGTCCAGAACGCGTGTTCCAAATCTTTGGGATTTAGAATTTTGTGTAATGGAATTCTATAGCTCGAAATGAAGTGCTCGTAATCTTGTTCATTTGATCTGATTTACAAAATTTCCTGCCTTTTCATTACCATGGCGTTATTACTTTCTTCGATCGAATATTTGTAGTGTAGCCTTATTTTTTTTTTTCTTAGTTTGTGAAATTTGTAAAAGATATTGTTAGGGTTGTGAAGTGTTATTTCTTATACTAACAGAAATAAGTAAGCATCACAAGTAATAACAGGAAATATAAATAACTTTCTAATCTGAACTAAGTTAAGCTAACAATTTTAAGTTGTGTTTGGTTTGACTCCATAATAAGGATCAAGAATCTGCTTCCTATGTTACTGAATATAGTTTGATTAAACTTCCACTTATCCCTTCACCCACGCCATAAATCTTTCAACCCATTTACTTGGAAATTTAACTGATTAAGCACTTAGCAACGTAAAATATCGTTTAATTTTGAAATATAATATAATACGATATACTTAATGACGTATAATTTATAACAAAGATTTACTAAGCAATTAGAGATTTAATTTAAACTTTAAAAAACATCGCATAGTATACATATTTAGATTTATTCATAATACGAAGCCACAATCAGAAGCTTGTTTATCATTTTTTTTTAATTTAGTTTGATGGTCGGAACTTCTATAGCCACATTTGACATATTATTTTTATAAGTATTTACAGTTTTTTTATCGTGTTTTACATATAGTTAAAAACATGCTAATATTGTTATATACTTAAATTCCGTTGATTAACATTATTATTAGGGCCAAATTTAAAATACTTTATAAATATTATACTATAATTACTTTTATTCTTTACTAATATTCATGTTTTAGATCAATTGTATGTATTTGTACCTGACAACCACTACATAACAAAAGATATAATGAAATGGTTGCTACAGTAATTAGATTGCGGTCATCGACCCATTTCCCTAGAAACTGTTTAAAAGAATACTCAGAATTCCATCCAATTATAAGGAAATTCATAGAATCAAGAACATTATCCACGTTTGAGACTTGGCAACTTTTCGTCCTGTCTCAGAAGTTTTTTTTTTAATAAATTTTATCATATAATTTAGTAGTTCTGAGACTTTTTCATTTAACATTTTTTCAATATTATTAGGACGAAATAATTAAAAATAAGTTAGATATTTGAAATAAAAAAAAACCTTATATTTATTTTATATGCATACATAATTTAAAGAATGATTAAACATTAATTAAAATTAAAATTAAAATTATGCATCAAAAATAAAGGCAAGTCGTTCCAAGAATAAATAATAAAAGCTCCCAATTCTATACCTCATTGGAGTAATTTATCTTTACCTGACTTGGTTTTATGCCTTAGATCATTTAATTCCATGCTGTTAACCTGATTAGATTACCTCGTACGATTGAAAAAGATATTATTCGTAATAAGGGATGATTGTCATGAATAGAAGGCTTCTTTTAAAGGGTAAGGGTATCAAAAAAGGTATTGAAAGCAATTTGTAATGGACTTTCTATAAAGGACAGAGCTAGAATCAACACAAATAAAATTTGAATATTGGACGTGTCGATTAATTTTTACTTCTCTATGTATTTAAATTTATAACAGTTCTATATATGATTAAAAATAATGCTTTGTTATTTATTGTACATCACAAAGATTAAAAGTACAACGTGTAAAAAATCAATAAAGTAAACTAGAACAAAAGGGTTTTGGGTATACAAGAAAGAGCTAATTAACGCTAGGAAGCGATCTCTTCCAGACCACTTTAATTTGATAAGATTGAGGTAAACAAAAAAGTGGGGCATAATACAATTATACAAGATAATAAATGTACAAACTAAATATTTAATAGAGTAAACTATAATATATTTCATAAATTATATACTATAATTATTTTAGTTTTGTCTGTGGCATCACTGGGGTTAGCAGTGGATGGAAATTGCTCCGATTTATTTTTACATAAAATTAATTAATTTTGTCTTTTTTAATCCCAGTTCCAAAAAATAACTTTTTGAACGTGTTTAAAAAAATAGTATATAAAAAATATTTAGTATATAAATAAATAGGTATAATATTTAAGTTGTCCATATTAGCTTATAATATCAAAAATATAAAAGTCATGACAGAACTGTATTAGTCATGAAGTTGAGGGCTGTTTTCTTCATTTAATTGAAAGTTACTTGCAACATAGAGAAATAAAAATTTGCGTCTGTATTTGGCGTTCCGCAAGGTTCCAAGCTGGGTCATATAATGTTCATTATATCTATCTATTAAAATAAAGTATTAAAATAAATTCATTGCCAAATTTCCCTTCTAAAAATAATAATATATAAAGACTGTTTAGGATTAGAATTTTTAATAGGTTTGGAATGTAGTGTAAAATTACTGAATTAAATGCTTATAAAGCTTTCAGCAGAAAAATGTTTGATATAAATTTTCGGTTTAACGTCATTGGTAACTTCTGTCAAAAAGTTATAAAATAGTATTTTTAAGAATAATGTAGATGATTTTTTATCGTCGTCAGTTAACACACTAAGGTTTATAATGAAATTGACTAAATACACATTACGAGTACGATTCCATACCTCATTTATATTATTTTTTTCGTTGATAATAAGCAAACAGGATTATTGATAACATTTAAGGAATCTCTTTAATTTTAAACATTAACAAAATAAATAAAATTCTTATCATTTAAAGATAATTGATTTAATATACTAAACAATTATTATTCATTATAAATCGCCATTAAAGAGATAATATTATATATTATAATTTGAATTATAATATTGTCAGGCGATTAAGATTGTTCTAGATTACTTCAAGATTGGTCTTGTTATAGGAAGGCTTAATTCAAGACTTTTTTATTTCTGCTTATATATTTTATGGTAAAAGATTCCAAGAGTAACCAACCTTATTACAATTATAAGTAAAGTAAACCTAGCAAGTAACCTTAACATATACACAAATGTGGTTTTAAAATAAAAGAAAGAGTGGTGCTGTATGCGAAATACTTTTAACCCATAGAGGTTATAAATATTTTTAACAGCACCAGGACTAATAATTTGAAATAAAGAATTTTATTTCTATCTTGATTAAATAAAGTATTTATTGGAACATTATTATTTTCATGCTTATTGTTTATAAGGTGTAAACAGAAAATGTACTTTGACACAAATAAACAACGAAATTTTAATCGAAATAACAATAAATATTTAAATTTATTTCTATTAACGGTGTCAGATATATAAATTTAAGGCTAATTTAAAGATAATATAAGTCTGCATAATGATTAATGATTCTTGTCTCTCAACAGCAAAAAGCTTTTCAAATTGTTTGAAGCATTCATCAGAATATTCATAATAGCTCTTCAAATATGCGTTAAGCTGTGTTGTTTACTTAAAACCGACGTCCTCAACCTAGCTGTTTGTATCGTTGAATCGATTTTACGGTTATGGGTTCAAAAATATTGTGAAAAATTTAAATATTCATTAAAAAAATCTGTTACAGTATGTAGTACATTATATAAAATAGGCAACATAGATAACACAAATAGATAATCAGAATAAGTATTCGAAAAAAAAACTTTGTCATTATTATAAATGATATTAAAAAAATGAAATGAAAGGAAAAAAATGTTAAAAATACAGTTTTTATAATTATCATCGCTGAATAAAATAATCATGTAGATATTTATTCTCAAATAATTTATTAAAGTTTAGCATAAGTGCTTATGAGTATGAGTAGTGAAAGTTGTTAATTTTTTATTTTTATTTTATAAGCATGATGATAAGAATAACCTGAGGGAATGAAAACACTTAGTTCTATAATCTACAAAGAGCGACTGTATGACGTCACGTTCGCTCTACATATGTCTCATGAGAGATAGAGCTTCTTAGGCAAGGTAAAGTCCGGTGTTATAAAAATGGTAATGTAAGGTGAGTTATATATAATTAGAACCATATTTTGTTTATCCACTTTTTAATGATTCTAATGATAACGATTAGTTAATTATATCTTATTAGCGGCCATATTAACCTTTAAAATAAATAATCAGGAAGTAAAAAAGTAATATCTGAAATAAAGATGAATTAAGCAGTCAAATAGTAAAACTAAATATTTAAAATAACAGTAGCACATGTATTTAAACCGTTATTGTCTATTCAATTGTGCCAATAGAATATAAACCAGCTGTAAATTGCAAACAATATAATTGAATCCCGGTTTCTGTCTGGGCCAGGTTAACATATTTAATGCATTATACGAGTATATTAAATTTATATCAAATTAATAACTTTTCTTCATACTTTATTGAAGTCGTTGCATAAATATAACCATTTCCTTTTTACCATAATTGTGAAAGTTAAAAAAATTGGTATGAAAAGTAGGTAATACCAACTTTACACTTTTACTTTTGTTTTTGTAATTCATCAATATAAATAATAATACATCTAAAGCATCATCTATCTCTTTCTAAATCAATTTTTTTATAGTACATATAACATTAATGAAAAATATAAGTACTCCAACAATTGAAACTTTATTTTCAAATGCTTTTTGCATTGGTTCTAGCATTAAATCCTTTTTTTAATGCACTGGCACGGCATAAAAATATGTCATGTTTGATTTAAATTTTAATAAAAATATAAGATTTAGTATTTTCATCATACAATTTATTAGGTTCATATAGTCATAAACAGTTACAATGCTAAACTATTGTTGCTTTGCGGTTTTATATTTAAACGACAATGTGATTATCAAAATAGCTAAAATGAAGCAAGGTGCTGTAATGAAATACTTGTAAAAAAACACAAACGCCGAAGATGGTCTTCAATCCACATGACTATTTATTTATATACTGACTATTACTATTTATATATTGTATTTTATTACTTTTTACAACCGTAAGTATATATAGTCATCTCATAGGAACAAACTTAAAACGTAATTGACAATTAATAAAATTAACGTTCCTGAGATTTCCGTTAAGTCGGTTCCCAGTTTTACATTCAATTAAACAAAAATGAATTAAGCTTACTGGTTACGCCATAATTACGAATATGTATATAATGTTATTTCGCATCTTTATTCTTAGTTTATGCTAGTGTGACATAATGTATAGTATATAAAGAATTCCGTTACATTCTTCCTTTCTCACCTACCCCCACACTCCCTATTATCTAAAAAAACAGATTGACGCGGGAGATGCCAATAAAAAGGCTCACAGCAGTTGCATCGGCGCATACTCCCATTACCGTCTGGTCCGCGTAGTGGTTTCGTTTAAATTACTTTTTCTACATCGGTGTTATTACGTTCCATATTGTATACAATTTTAAGAGTATTATATATTTCGTTAAAGTTGTGTAGGTATAGTAAAATATTCATTATTACACCACTTTTTCGCAAATTTGCATCACATTGACAGTATAGTAGAGTTTAAAAATTTATTAGTAATTAACACACTGCATCTCAGATATTATAGTGTTTTTAGCTTTACACATTACATTAAGATAATTATAAGTAATACGTTTGTTGGATATTCGCATTCTACCCGCTCTTCATTCGTTAACTGACCGTAGATCCGAGTACATTTCTTTCTCAAATTTACCGGCCTATCTAAAATAATAAAAAAAATTGCTTACCTTAAATTTAATTTCAATATAATTCTTTTCCATTTCAGTATATAAGCATATTTAAATTAGAAAATCATTTTCGTATAAATAAATAATTATGAATTTTATGAACTTTATTTTATCAATTCCTTTGGCATAGCAAATTCTTTAAGGTTCTTTCTTTGTATATTTCCGTTCGCGTTTTCCAAATGCCAAGCAAAGCTACCACAAAACCACCCTCTGAGATAGAGAATCAAATTAAACTATCAGAAAAATTACGTGCAACATATTTCGAACTCTTAGCTGTATTCCTTACAGCTAAGAAATGCTAGTGATAAAACCACCATCTAAGCTTATGTATCACAATCGCAAATCACTTTATCTAAATTCGATCACTTTGAACGCTTTTAATATATTTTTGTGACATCAGTGAATGCTTTAAAAAAACTTGAATTTGATGATCTCTATGATTATGTTGTATTTAATGCAGTTTAATATTTAGATCAGAGGTATTGAAGTATCTGCAGTCTTAGCGATTTTGATAAGAATTATAATTAATTAATTTAATAAATAATAATAATTAGAGAGCTCTACAAGGGACATGCAATCCAAACTCAACCAAAATGTCAGACCTAGTCAAGAAAGGTCACCGTTCAAATCTTAAGTATATTTCTT
The DNA here is from genome assembly GCA_963555665.1 of Dircenna loreta. Lineage (NCBI taxonomy): Eukaryota > Metazoa > Arthropoda > Insecta > Lepidoptera > Nymphalidae > Dircenna > Dircenna loreta. Next base: position 12,862,500 of record OY743088.1, on the reverse strand, counting down.
TGTATTATCTGCAAATAATAATCAAAAAAATATAGTTTTATAACTAAATGTATTTTGTGTAATTCAATGGCTGTTCAGCCTCAAACAGTTTGCATTAAAACTATTTGAGGCTGATCCTAAATTGCAATTAGTGAAATGAACCAACATTCTTCTTTTTATTTTCTTTATCCTTTCTTTCTTGATTGATTGATTTCTTGCTTGACTATTTTTTATTTGATTCTGGACATTTCATCCAAAAAATGCAAAAAAAACTGGTGCACTGAACTCAAAGAAGTAAGGAAGAGAAATGGAATTGAAATTCTAAGGCTGTATGTAGTTCGAAGGCGTTACCGCGTATTAAAATTCCCACACTTCCTGATCGAATAAAAACACCTTGGATATTTAATATTTTTTATATTGAACTTGTATTATATGGGTAAATGGAGATTAAACGAAAGAAATATGTTTTGAAAGATTAAATTTTTTAACTTATATTTTCAAATCATGAATCACAGTTCATAATAAAAAAAACGACTATCTATACCTGAGTACATAACAGGAGTTTTAGAGGGTAGATATAGGTACATAAATATTTCTATAATAATCTACTAATACTAACAATATTGTATGATAGTATATAATATATAAAAAATCATAGTAAGGATTTTGATATATTGTAGGTTCAAAGTCAGATATCTCCAAGAATTGAACATTAATAGTAAAAGCCAAATTTTATTAAAATGTTATTTTACATAATATTTAGTGCTGTTTTTGTATTGTCGTGAAGATATTTTTTCTACAAGTTAGATGCTGAAGCATTTAACAAAAACATCTCAACAGTCAGATAAAATTAAAACATAAATCCAACGTTGATAGCGATTTTAAATAATCCACTTCGTCTATATCTGAACCAAAATCTTGAAATAAAACCTAAAACAGAAATGAAGAATTGTGAACGAAACAGCGCAATACCTCTAAATAGGGCTCGAGAGTGTAATAAAACAAAACTAAATTTCCATAAGGAATCGCGGCATCACAATACCGATCTCTTTTTTATCTTGGAACTTTCTTAACATAATATGTCAAAAAATAAAATAGGCATTTTGACTATTGTCAAAAAATAACGGAGAGTAGAAACAGAAGACTTAGTTTATTTTGTTTTGTTAAGTATCATTATAATATTTCGTAACAACGTTTAAAAATTTTAATATGTTTTTATTAATCGTATCTGCAAATTGTCTCTACCAAAAACTATTTTTTTTTTACGAAGACCTAGTCAGTTTTTAACTGATAAAAAAACAAGCCCGCTGAGCTTGTTTCGATCTTAACAAATGTATGTCAAAGTTAATTATACATTATAAGGCACCAATAATGAAGTTAAATTACATAATAAACTTTTGACTTTTATATACAATCGTATGCAACCCTACGCGTATGATAATTGTCCTCTTTAATAGGCATTTCTTATTTTATCTACAATGGTACGACTTATTTATTATTTTGGAGAATTAGTAATTTGTATCCTCGTATACAAACTTGTATACAAACAGATAGTTTTATAATCCTCATCTGGATGAGATGAGGATTATAAAACTATCTGTTTGTTGCTAATGCTAATAATGTTTTTTTCATCGGTTGAAATATTTCTTTCTGATCTAAATATAAGAGTAATTAGGATATTATCTTTATACTAAACAATAATTAGTGCAAAATATAAGTCACGACACAATAATTACTAAACATAGCCAAAGTAAGGTATTAAAACAATACAAAAAGCGTTTTGGGAATAAAAAATACTTTATTATGTAGTAATATATTTGTTGTTTTTTTTTACACTTAAACTAAGTTGACACTTGACTACCACCTTATTGGAAGTGGAAATGTAGTCGCAGGTTGTAAGGTGCATCAATAATAAAAGCCTATTCACTCTTGCCTTGAAGATACCCACATTGTACTCGGACGGAAAAACCGACGCAGGCAAGCTGTTCCACTCCTTTGCTGTCCGATTTATAAAAGATCAAGCGTAGCGCGTTCATCTACAACAAAAGGATGGATGCTCGCCGTGCGTTGGAACGTCCAGTGATGGAAAGGGGACGAGGGAATTAGGTCATGTAATTCGTTGGCGCACTCACCAAAGTGAATCCTATAGAATACTGAGAGGCTGGCAACTTTACGTCTATATTCGAGGCTATGAAGATTGTTGTAAGCGCCAAAGCATATATCTTAACAAATAATATGTCAATAAAAGTTGGTAGTTAGTTATATATTCCTCAATTAAAATAAATATTATAATATTTAATAAGTAATTAGGGTTTAAATACAATAATAACAATACTCAATTACCTATTCAAGATTATGTTTAAGTACAACCATTTTTAATCGAAGTGTTATATTGTAGAGCTTTCTAAATTATATCTCCCAAACCTAATCGCCACATTTAAAATCTCGTCGAATTAATTTGTCTTGATCTCATTTAGGTCTATCTTCTATCATTCATTTTCTTTGCTTTTATACCGTTAGCTTGATGAGATGACCCTCTGCTATTATAGAAATTGAACCCGTAATAAGAAAAGATTACGATTATGATGTCATGAATAAAAAGCTTTATAAGGTATGAGTAATGCTGCCTTTGTAAGGTATTCTTTACAAAGGCAGCATTACTATGTATTCATAGTAATAAGAATGACAAAAACATAATTTTATTAATTTAATTTACAAATATTTTGTATTCCTTCGTTTTATGAAGTATTCACAAAAGGGTATAAGATAAATAAGTAAGATTTTTTTATAATAATAAATAAAAGGTGAAAATTGGATAAACTCGGCCTCTAATCAGTGAATTCTTTGATACTATCCCATTGCTCTGCCAATTGAGCTACCGTCACTTTAAATTTGATAAATCTAGCATTCTAAATACATATATTAATCTTGATCGCGAAGAAAGCGATGTCTATTTTTATGTTTTTAGAAAATACTAACCAATGTTACTTAGAAACGATATTTCTCGAAATATTTTAATAAGACGATATTTCGAATATTATAAAGGCAGCGATTTTTCTGCTAGTTTTCCTTAGAACTCAAATAGTGAGCCATATGTAATACATTAACCTCAGGCAAAAGGCTTAATTTTTTGTTTATTTATGTTTATCATCAGATTATATGAATATTATATTAGATATAAATATTATAATATTTTCAAATAAAGTACTAATTAAAAAAAATACGTTTTTTTTCTCCGAGGAAATTAACTTATCTTCAAAATAATATTTCAAATAAAATAATCATCGTTTGTGAAGACGCTATTTCTACCTTTAAATATTTATCTTTTGCTGGTATTTATAATTATAGCTGAAACAATTTCATGTAATATTCTGAAAATAAATGAAAATAGGATATCGTATTCAATTCAAATAATATACTAATCCACACATCAAATCTCGAAAATAAAATAAAAATAAATTTAAATTAAATATTTATTAAGTATATTTACAATATTCTGAAAATAAATGAAAATAGGATATCGTATTTAATTCAAATAATAATACTAATCCATACATCAAATCTCGAAAATAAAATAAAAATAAATTTAAATTAAATATTTATTAAGTATATTTACGGACCATGTAATATAAAATGAATTATATATCTTCGCATTGACTGATCAGATTAACGAATTACCTTCCGGATATACATCAAAGATCACCACATGATACCTGAGGAGGTACTTGGGCCCTGGAAACTATTACAGAACTCCAAATACCAATTTTCTCGCTGTCATAGATACTTTTATAGTTACTTCGGCGTGATAGTTCTCTCTATATGTTCAAATTGGTGCTTGTAATTATGTTTTTTTTACATAGCTAGGAACATTACGTAATAATTTTTATATGAGTGGGTTATAATAACCGAAATTCATCAAAAAACTAAATTTAATAGCAACTAATTTGAGCACCGAACACCAAGTTAAGCTCTTTCAATCTAGCTTACATTTTGTTCACACGAAACGTTATACTGTAATAAATGGTTCAAGTATTTATTAAGTTCAGAGAGGTATTTTTATACTGATACACTGAAACAAAATGTGAAGTTTATTTAACACTTGGTAATTAATTAATATTTAGCAGTATGTACACAATTTGAAACAAATACAAATTAATATAATTATATAATTATTAATAATGAATTAAGAACCTTTCATAAGTTTATTTGATCAAGATCAATGTATCATCTGAATTGAATAATAACTTAAAATATATACTTATTATACGGCATCCTTTTTTGAGAAAATGATCAAACTAAATCCTGTGCAAAAAAATGTGTTCTAAGTTTCATCAATTAATCAATGGCTCAAATGAAACGTCCAGCTGTAACTAGAACAGAAATCCCCTTCAATCAATTCTGACCAAATCCAATTGTCGTTTCACCGATTATCAATCTAATGAGCAGAAATTAAAGCAATATTGCTGCCATTGTAAAATTTACGAAGTGTTAATAGTTTAAAATAATAAAAATACTTCTCAAGACAGACGTTGATATTATATTACTTTAATATTGTATTTTCGTACAGTAATTCTAATAATAAAGATTATTTCAGTTTCTGATTATGTTGATGTTAAAAGTTATGTTAAGAATGGAGTTATTGGTTCTATCTATAAAGCAAATTCGATTCGATTCGAGCAAAAATTAAATGTCGGCAAATAAGAATGAAAAACTGGTTTCAGATGTTAGTGTTAATAATAATACTAATAATAAGTGTGTAATGAAATGTGTTTTGTCAGATTGCTAGCTGTTGTCCACGACTCCGTCCGCGAGAACACATGGCTCGTAAGAAAATCCTTCCTTCAAGCATTTTTGGTCAACTTTATTTCCAAAATTAATCCTAAATTAACCTAATCCCAGCGATAAAGATTTTATTCTTTCGTCGGATATGATTTACAAATTCTGTTTGTATATAACCTATTAATACACGCCCTTTATTTTGGAATGAATATCGAACATTTATATGTGTGTGTGGATATTTCTTTGATTCATAATTTGATTATATAAAAGACAAAATAATAGGAACAGTAAAACTATTTTGACATTTAATTAATTTGCCAAGTCTAGACGCTTTCAATTACTGTACTTTTTTTTACCTTTAACAGAAAACGTATTCATTCAAATAATTAAAATTTAACTTACAGACAAGCTAGTTTTAGGAAAAACAAACGACATGTCTCTTTTAAATCTACACTACCTTTAAAAGCCTTTCAAGTGAGTCTTAATATACATTACGCATCTTCACGAATGAATTAATGAATGTAATATTACAATACATACATTCATAATATGTATTTATTTTGTATAAATATTAATTAATCTTAAATTAAAGACCAGATTGAAAATGGCGCTTGGTATTTTTAAAATACAATTGCAGATTATATATCTTCTCATTAAAATGGGCATTTTCATTACGGACATACACCGATAACGAACAAATTTATTTTTATTTACATATAAAAGCAAGATTAAACAGAATATGGTTGTAACATCTGTACAACCATATTCCGTTTATAATAGTGATATATTAATATATGAATATAATTAATAATATTATTTAGTTTTTAATAGTTGTCTTTATATATTCAACGAAATACGAAATAATGAGGACAGGGAGTTAATGACGATGATTATATTCAATAAAGGTTTATAATAAAATTTCGTTTTTGTTGATATGAATATAAAGAATAATGTTTTTATTCCTATATTTACACTTTTGTAACTGTTAACCTTATAAAATTCAAGTGAAGTGAAGTGAATTCCAAGTGAAATATATAATAATAATAATATAAATTATAAATATGCTTTATTGTACACCCAGAAAATACATTGAGATAAAAGAAATATATAAAAGTTGGTACAGATATGGCGGCTTTATCGCTAAAGAGCGATCTCTTCCAAGCAATAATTATAGTAAAGAAAGGTATTAAAGAGTGGTGGAGATGTATCATATATTTAAGAAGAATAATAAAGAAGAAGAATAAGTAAACAGACAACATTAATATAAAGAAACAGATATCTATACATACCAACTAAAAATATTACTATATATAGTAAAAATAAGCACAAATGAAAACGTAAAATAAAATTTAAAAAACAATAGATTTAAAGGATAAGATTGTAATTTTAACAGTGAAAGAGTCAGAGTAAAAAGAAGATGAATAAGAATGAACTTTATGGGTAAGGTTTTGACTGGAGTGTAGCGAACGATTATGAGAGTCACTTAGAAAATGAAATCGGGTATCGGGATAGATTAACGTTTCCTACCTGAAGGATTTCATTCTGTATAGATTGAATAGTGCATAATATAAAAGACTAAGAATGTAAATATTCCTGCGGTGACCTATCGGGAGCCACTTGAGTTTCTTGGAAAAATAGGAAATACGGTCATATTTGCAAAGTCCAAATACGAAACTTATACAGAGATTTTGTAGACGCTCAAGTTTATTTAGTTGATCCTCTCTTAGATCAGTAAAGCAAACAGCGTAATCTAAAATTGGGAAAAGTAGAGATCGAGCTAATACAAATTTGGTTGAGATTGAAAGAAAATTGCGTAATTTTCTCAGAGAACCCATTGCAGCAAACATCTTTCTGCGCACCTCACTAATCTGAGGCACCCACGATAAAGTTTCATATGTAATGTACTATATTCGTTGCGTAAAGGATGCTGAAAGTCGTGATTTCACTTTACCTACAAAAAGTAATGTAATAGGAATAATAAAATTGAAAAGAGCTAAAATAAGATTGTAGCGCCAACCACTTGTTTCAATGAATAATATACACTCTCCAAAGAACCTCTAACACTAACAGCTACAATGAAGATTATTGGCTGGCTATCTACCTATATATACTACTACCTATATACTGTGTACCTATCACATAAAATCTTTCTATCCGGTAAAAGTAGCAACAAAGTGGATTGGACGATATACTTTCCATATCCGAATACATATTATTACCAATTTTTGTGGTGGAACGCTATAGAAGTTAATGATACAGCGCTATCTGCTAGTGACTTACAACAGAGGATATAGCATAAAATCATTCAATTCAAGTTTTGGTATTATATTAATTCAAGTATGTATAGAACTAATGATTTTTCTTAATATATATAATAAATGAACGAACTGGTTTACTTAATTATATAATAATTTTAATCGCAGGAATACGTAAAATATAATTCTTAGACGCAAAAAGGGGTCGAATATTTGTAAATTAATTTCTAGAACTTGCTTGCAGTTCCACCCACAGTTTTAATTATGACGTAAATCCTTTAAGGGAGATATATGCACAAACAAAAATGTCAATCCAAATTAGTACAGCAGTTTAGGAGTTCAGTGACAAACACACGTACAGAAAAATAATGGCCTATGCCCAATCAATTATATTTCAGCTTGAATATTTAAGTACAGATTATTTCGATCCACTCTTATAATCTCATTCTATGTGATGAATTTGTATGAACAATCAAATTTATTATGGAAATAAAATTGTTTTGTTTATTGTTAAAATGTGATTGATGAGATCTCCGTGTTCCGATTTTTAGAAGCATTTTCAGTTTAGCAGCCGTTAGGTTATAAATCGACCTTTGTTATTTATTTTCAAATCCATACCTTTACACTAAATTGAAAATTTGATAATGTTTTCGCCAGTAAAAGTCTTGTCAACGACATTACACATATTTTTTATTATATTTATAATGTTAATAATCAAGATGTAGTTTATAATAAATATTTGTAAATCTTAAAGGAACCTACATTATAATTCAAGAATAAAGAAGCTTATAAGTTATTGTTAATATTATGATAGAACTATTACCAACCGTCCATAGCATCTAGGTAACGTATAAATTAAGCAAGAGTAGGTGTGCCTTATTTTAAACTAGCTATTGCCAGCAACTTCATCTGCCCTCTCCTTTTTCTGCTCAGATCCAACTCATAAACCATCGCTTTAAAATTTATAAAATTTCATACATTACGAATTTGGTATATTAACCATTGCATCCGTATACATTTTCGATGCTTGTATTTTTGTTATAAATAATAAAACCACTTTTCTTATAAACCTAACCGAGCAAAACTAGATTTCCTCCAATATTGGTTTTAGAAAATAAACCAATTTAAATCCCATATTAACTTTAACTGTCTACTTAAATCTCTTAGAAAAATATCGCAAAACGACTTCTTAGAAAACATCAACGTCTTCTAGGAACACCAAAACATAATTATTTCCGTAATCGTACCGTTTTACGTTTCTTGCAACGTGAATGGATTTATTGCTTTACGTTAAAGAACTATGCTAATATTACTTTTGTTAATAAAGGCATCGTATATTATAATTAATAAATTCTTATTTATGCTGCTTGATGAAAAAATAAAAATATCTTCCTTGCTCGAAACGAGTTTTAATGAACTAATATTTTTATATCACAAGTGACTTTCCGATGTATTTTTGAGTTTGTTAGTTAAAGGTTACGTGAATACCAATTGTAAGTTGCGATAGGTGCATTTTTTTTTATTCTGAGTTTAATTTCTCTAGTTTTATATTCATAAATTACTTACTATTTATCTAAATCAATGTTTTCATCGACATGTTGATAATTTTTGTTAAATTTGTGTAATGTATGTAAGTGTTATTTAAAATAAAACTAAATTGCGGCCTTCCTCGGATGGGACCTGTGTTTTTTTTAAAACAATCTTTTATATAAATTTAATTAAAAAAATAAAATAATATAATATTTAAAAAACACGTTTTGTGAAAAAAAGCGATATTTGATTTTTTTTTATTAATAATTTCCTTTAGTATAATCAAGTTGTAACTCCCCCCACACTATATAATAAAAATATACATTTTGTTTTATTATGCCCGGATTTTTTGGTCATTTATATCCAATAATTTAGCTATAAGCATATTTATGGCGTCGTAAAAAAAAAATGATACATTAAAAAATAAAGCGTTTCTGCGATCCTTAAATTCCCTTTGTGAAGTCTTTTTTTTCATTATACCCTCGAGGTCTATTAACGGTTATTGCGCTATTTCATTCGCAATTTAACATTTTTGTTTTAGATATACAGCTTCTCATCAGTAAGAATATATATGTTTATAAGGTTGGTGTTTTTCATGTAATAATTAATATTATAACCGCCCAGGGTGGGTCCCAGTACCCACCCACTCCCCCGGTGACGCTGTAACAGCCAATAGGGCTAACAGCAGAGACATAACAAAATATATATATATATATATATATAATTGGTCTTTTAATATTTTTACAACCCAGTTTTTGTCTACCGTATTTTTAAAAGGTTATAATTTACATACATGCATTATTCATTTCATTGTGATAATTAAAATTAAAATTTGTTACTTTCATTATGATCAAACTATTCAATCTTATGTATTCTAGTCTTAATATGTTATTAATTGAAACCTAATTAGAAAAAATCCCAGTAGTATTTTTAAAATTGAAATAAGATATTTTTAATTCTTTAGTTATTAAATTTAATTGATAATACCTACAAATTTTATGAATGTGAAATCTTGTATATTCAGATTTATTTGTGTCATTAAGGCGACAAGTGAGCGCTTCATATCGGATGTAGCATGTACCATCTCGTAATTATAAAGGAGAATACTCACTCCCAGCTTCATTATATATATTTTAAGTATATTTAAATTGTGTACCTATTGCAATTGCCATCTATTTAAAATAGGACACCTCCATATTTCCCCCAATTTTACCGAGGGGTTTAAAGGACTCGTATGCAAGAGCGTGGTAATTCTTTCTTACTTTTTCTAATATTTGCGGCAACTTCAATAGTATCGTATTTCATAAAATTCATGACGACAAACCCCCAGTCGATAGAAAAAACTAATCCAAAACGTATCGTGCTCCACGGACGTTAGTTAAATTAATGGATAGTAATGACTAAATCTCGTATTACCAGTATTATAATATATTCACCAGTCGTAAAAAAAATATTATACTAAAATCATAAACCCAGATTGAAAACTTACTCGATGTGCTTAATATAACTTATAGTGAATTTTTTGTCTGTATATTTATATCTTTATGTGGATATAATGAAATAAACAAATGCATAAATATGTATTTGTGTATTTAAGTAGCATATTTATATTATATGCATTATTCCTTTCTTTTCTTGCTACATTGTTAACACACGTACTACGGCTCCAATATGCAATTTGTTGACTGAAAGAGATTATCTTTAGCGATAAGGCCGCCAAATTTGTACTATTTTTATTCTGTTTTTTCTTTATTTTTATGTTATAGTCCAGTCATACAATAAAGAATATTTAATAAAATTATTAATTTAGTAAAACTCATACCTTTTTTATTATATAGTAATCATTTAAATTAAAGAACTTACATGTAACCTTCTCAGCTGGCCTTAATAATATTTTAACAATTATGAGGATGACATACTTTGAGTCATCAACATAACAAAGTTTATATCTAGTTTTAGATGAATTTGTCAAAGCTAGATGTAACGTGAACGTGTTAAATTAGGTTGCTATTAAAAATAGTATAATAAATGAAATAAATATTTCGTTAACTGAAATATTTAAATGTTATGATGAATGACGGGTTAATTAATATAGATATGCTAAATTTCTTTAAAATAAATACATTTTTTAAAAAATATATTCTTATGTAAGGTCGAACGATTATGTATTATACTAAAATTATATGAAGCCACTAAACATTTTAAATTATTTAAAGAAATTATAACTATTGTCGAAACGCCATTTACATTGTTTATCTCTGATCTTCATTACTTGCTCTATTAAGTGTGTTTATAAATATATAAAGTGTAACCTCAATGTAACGTGAATAAATAAAACGACTTCTTGATTTTTTCTTAAATCTCCTGCAATGTTTTACATTTACTTTTGTCAAAAACTACTAAATAAATAATTTTCAAACATTGGAGAATACAAAAAAGATAAATTATTTACTTATACTGAACGAATATTGTCAATGTATAACCCTTATTTAACCTATACTACCAATTAATATATAACAAAAACAATAAGTTTTCTGGCGAAAATTTGGAACACGTTACATTTTTTTTTCAAGACAATAATTGTTGATTAATGCAAAGTAACGTAATCACTGTTGTTTGTTGCTGTTTTAGTAAATTTAAAGTTCGTTCTTGGCTGAGAAATGAAAACGGTAATGAGCAAGTTTTCTTAAATTTTTGAAACGAATCGTAAGTATAGCAACCTTACCTCAATAAAATCTACCGGATTGTAACAAATTAATTGATTTAACAAATACATTTTAATAGAATGAAAAATTCACAATTAAATACAATTCAATTGAATCTCAATTTTTTCAGTGGTAACATAGCGTTACCAAAAAGTGAACAAGTGAACAGTGAAAAGTCCTAAATGAACGCTGAAAACCCTCTTGTGCTTTATGTGATATTGCAAAATTTCCTAAGTGGTCATGATGTTTTGTCATTGGGTGAACTGTAGACTGATTTTAATGTTAAATTTAATAAAGTAGAATAAAAAATATATATGTGATAAAAACAAATTTGTTAATTTGCTATATAAAATAACTGAAGTGATTTTAATCAAATTATGATGCATTCTTTAATATGTCTAAATAAATATATATTACAAATTATTTATTAATTTATTGATTTTGGTTAATTAAGGCAGATCCCAATCGACTTCGTCGTTATATTTTTCCTCTTCCTTAAGCGGCTTCAAATTTCTAGCTATGAAGCCTGTGGAAATTAGTTTTTGTTAAGAAAATCTGGTTAAAACATTAATTTTTAAATAGTTTTCTGGTTTATATTTCACTTACCCGTAATAACTCCACCAATAATCGACACTACAAGTGTGACAATCACCGCCAAGAATTGATTAAGCCCTTGTTTGGACGCGCTTATTCCATTGTCCTAGAAATTGTGTTTAAACTTTGTTACAAAATATAGAATATACAGTATATCAGAACCATGAACAATTTTATAATTATGTTATTAAATTTAATTAATTAAATTAAAGCAAGCGCTTACACCACCCATTGCTGGGAAAATATTTCCCAATTCTTCTTTATATTGCTCCTTCGTTGCCATCGACGCAAACACAGCGGTAAGAATACCGGAGTAGATACCCGGCATGCCATGTAAATTGTTGACTCCACAGGTATCAGGTATTCCAATCTTAGTTAGGATTGGCTACAAAGACAATTTATTTGGGGACATTAAATCAAACATATATATTCTTTTGTCATTAATATAAACTCCAATACTTTGAAAAAAAATAGTAGACTGGGCTAACCACAAAAGTAAAGTAAATAAAAATCATACTGTTAAATATCTGTATCCCAAAACGCTAAGAAATCCAGCTCCAATACCAACAGCAACCGCCCCGCCAGCTGATATATGCATGTTACACACTGACCCCACAGCAACGCCACCGGCTAGTGTTGAGTTCTGAACGTGTACCATATCTAGTTTACCGTGATGGTGGCTAACAACTGAGGACATTACAAATGTTGTCACCTACAATAAATTAAAGTGTGAAGTTATTTTTGTTATAAATCACATTAAAATAAATGTCAATAGATATTAGGCAGTTGGCATACTTACTGTAGCTGATGCTAATGACAGGTATGAGTTGATAACAGCCCTTTGATATTCTTCATTCGTACTTGTGAGAGCGGAGTTAAAGGAAGGCCAATAGATAAACAAGAAGATTGATCCTTCAGAAAGATAAGGATTATATTTATTAATAACAATGACTTTTTTTAAATACATCAGCTCATTAGAATTAAAACAGCAATAGCGAATAAATGGAACGCCCATTGTGCCTATCGTTTATTTTACCATTGCAAACAATTGCATCGTAATTAATAATGCCATTCTGACTCTCACCAATCATTGCAGTAACATCAGATGTATAACTAGGTCCACTTAAATCTACAGCTCCTGCCGGTGCTGGTGTTTGGGGAGCAGGAGATTTCTTTTTAAAGTGTAAAGCCCAACTGAGTCCTAATCCAAAGTAAGCACCAAAAGCATGAATGGCTATCGATCCTCCAACATCTGCCGCCTAGAATAAAAAGAAAGTGTATATTTCACAGTTTGTCACCTTCTAAGCTTGTATCAAGTTTATAATACCTGTAATTTATCTGCCACCAACCAAAAGTTAAAACAACCAACAGCAACTTCTATAATCGCAACGAATAGCAACTGTAAGCTGCTAGCAAGCCCTAGCACAGATCCGAAAGTTATAAGCACTGTCGCGGTCATTATATCCGCCTCTGTGGATGGAGTTTCAAATTAAAATACGAAATTTAATATTTTATTTACACAAAATAAACTAGATTGAAGATTTTTATATTTAAACTTTCGTGAATCATGACTATTATATTTATATTTACCCGGCTGTATTCACGTAGAAAATTAAATCGGAATGTGCCCGATTAGTTTCGAACATGCCCAATCGCACCACCATCCGGCCCACTTAGCAGCACTACCTCGTACGCTAATTAACAGAGCGTTACAACTATGTGACCCGATATACGTGAAGGACGAACTTAAACACGTTAGAAAGGTATTGGAAAGTAACGGATATAATTGGCGTCAAAGCCTAAGAGTTGTAAATAAGAAATCCTACAATACTAAATTAGAGGCATCGCGTTCACCTACTTACTTACCATATATTAAAGGAGTTACTGATAGGATAGGGTACTTATTACGTCGTAATTATAATATCAAAACTATCTTTCGTGCGCACTGCAAGTTACGGTCATTGTTACGGTCACCTAAAGACGATAGCAACCTAGACGTCCCAGGAGTATACAAGATTCCTTGTGAATGCGGGAAGTGTTACGTAGGGGAAACTCGTCGAAACGTCAATATACGGATCACGGAACATATACGTAGTGTTAAAAATTTAGACAGCAATGGCTCAGCGATAACGGAACACGTCTTAGATTCGGGAACGGCGCATTTCATACGTTTTGACAAAGCGTCCGTATTAGCAAGGGAAAAGTTTTTAGTACCGCGTAAAGTACGGGAGGCTATCGAAATTAGTCGTATACCGAATTTCAATAGGGATAGTGGTTGGACCTTACCATCGGCGTGGAAACCGGTTATCAATACAATGAAGAGCAAGTTATATTCAGAAGATTTTAATAGTGACACAGTTAGTTCAGTGTGTATACAACGGGTGACAACGACGAGTGACGAAGACCTGCAAGAGCCCTCCGATGACATCACTACATCTTCCCCCCCGCCGCCGCCGCCACCTTCGCGTCGGGCCCAGAGAGCTGAGGCACGCAGTTCTCGCCGCGAGTCCGCCACGCTCAGAGCTCATGATTAAGGACCCCGAACGGGTTCGAAACTAGTCGGGCACATTCCGATTTAATTTCTACGTGAATACAGCCGGGTAAATATAAATAGATTGAAGATATTTATGACAGAATTAAAGAAATTAAGAATGATTCATCAGACCGATTCATGTTTTATATTTGACTCAATCCTGGTACTAAATCCGTGATGTTGTATATTATTTAGACCAGCAACACCCATGGGAATGCAAACAACTCACACGTAAATTGTAGAAAGTGAGACTGTATGATATCACGTGCGGCATCGGTATGCCTCATGAGACTAAACCTTAGATTAGGGCAGGGAAAAGGTTGAATTGCGGTAAATTACTAGAAAATATGTTTTACTTATTAAAATTTTAATGTTCCAGGGCTTAATAACATTAATAGTAATAAGAAAATGTTATTTTTGTTTTTGAAAGTTTAATGCATCTTCAATTGACACCACAATTTTGATTGTTATTATTCTATTCGACATCTAAATGAAAGCGATACCTACTGTCAAGTATTTCATAACTGATATATGCTTATACAGATGGAGCTTTTCGATTAATATACAGCTATTAAATATGTCCCATAAAATTAGGCAGTATAATACGCAAATAAAATATGTAAATAAATATGTGATAGATAATTTTAAACAGGATTCTTTCTCAAAATACGAAATTGTACATGATGATATTTGTGTTTGATATATATTTTTTTACAAGTTGATTAACTAATTTCAATGATATAAATACATATCATTTAAATACTTTATCTTTAAATTAAATTTAAAAAATAATTTTATTTTGTTTAACATAAAATATTATTTAATTATAATTTTATATTAAAATTCTTTTGTTTTTCTCATCAATTAAAATACTGAAAAAGCAAATGACTTACACTTTTAAATAACAAGATTTAATTGAATATTTTGGATAGTGATATATAATAAATGTAAACTGGACAATGATTATTTAATAAATGGAAACTAGTGGTTTAGCCGCTGATATTGAACCATTATTTTGACTATTAATGTATAGTATAAGGGTCTGGACATTTTGTTTTCCATTTCTAACTCTTTATGATTATTTGACATCTGACTAATATAGATTTGACATATCACGTTTGACAATGAAGCAGCAGTGTAATGTTTCGCATTATGGTTTGTACAATGTTTTTTTCATTTATGATGTATAATATAAGTGCGTCATTATGAAAAAATAGCTTTCTGAACTTCTTCTCCATATAAATTTTAATTGTGAAAGTGTTTATTCTTCTTCGTCCGGGTCTATTTACGTATTAACATAATCACCTTATCATTATATTAATACGCTTTACGTATTAATAATGATATTTGTAATTTTGATATATTTTGAATAATTGAAATTTATTTATTCATATCTGCACATGGCAGGCCTGTCTAGAGAAGTAAGTGACTTCTACACTTAATCTAAGATATATATAAGCTCCTGGTATTTTAGTAAATCAATAATAAATATATATCAACGACTTACCCAATAAAGTCTCTTTGTTAACATATATAGTCATGTCTTTCATGTGATAAAATGACTGACAAAGAAGTGCCCATTGCACTGACAACGCTGCCAGGAACCAATTCAACCCCAAAGCACTATAGCAATATTTCTTCAAAAAAGTCATCAAAAAGCCAAATCCAATAAATATCATGACGTGTGTATCCTCAAACCCTAGAAAAAATAAATAAAAATTTGGTAATTACATTGGCATATTCTTTTTATTACGATACCAGCATTCTTTTTTAAATTACACACAATGTATCAAACAGTTTAATGTTTTTTTAATGTTACGTAACAGAAACATTTCAGTAAAAATAAAAGTCCTATCGAAGTATTGTTATAGTAATAATATTACTCAACTATACAAAAAACACCTTGATTTTTCTTCAGATTCCACGTAATGTCAACTTAATTGTTGGGTTTATTTGAATCGTTATACACAAATTGAAATATTTACTTTATTTTTAGACCTTTAAAAATATTCATATAAAATTATTCATGGTATTGTTTTTTTCCTTAACTTGAGTTGTGTCATCTTTTATCTCACATTGCCTTAAATTCAATGATCACTTCGATATTTTAATGGATCATAGTTGTGCAAAATAAACAAATATTAAAGATTACGATAGTGAATAAATTACTAATGTAAGATTGAATAATTTAAATAAGAAAAAAGTTTGTCAATAAACTTAAATATTATTATGGCCAATAATAGTTTACCATGAAGGTAAACCTTCTAAGAAATGTATCCTGTATCCTTACCTAATACCATACCAAAGCTCATGGGATTATTCTGTTTCTACCTCACTTGGGTGGAACCATCGATAATTCATTTCATTTGCTTCAATATCATATAAATTTACTCGAGCAATCGAAAATATTGTTATGTTATAATGGACTATTGTTATGGGTTAACTGCTTTTGAAAGGTTTGATTATTAAATAAGGAAGGAATTTTGTTTCTTTTTTAATATTTCTTAAATTGTTTTGCATCACATTACATACTTGTCTTACTTCATAGTTGAATAAACTTTAGCTTTGTATAAGTTTATAATCATAAATTTATTATGTATTTATAACGTATCTGAAACACCTATAGCCAAGTTATTATGGAAGCGTATAATGTTATGTATTAAAATATTTACCAAAAATCAACCCATAACATATAACAAACTTGTTACTGATTTGAAACAACGTTGATCAACCTGTTTAATGGCAAAAATTAATCGGGAGGTAATTCTTTGTAAAGAATAAGAAATGAAACTTAACTAAAGCATAAAATAATATTATAATTGAATATTCTTTATTCAAAAGAATGTTTTGAAAAGACACTGAAGTATTTAAGAGGATTCTAAAAAGCTAAAGATTTTTTTCGTTTCTACCATTGTAAAAATGGAAAAAAAGTCTTTTACTTTTTAGATAGAATAAAAATAATAGTATAGTAAAATGTTTAACAATAAATTCATCGACGTTGGTGAATTCTATTGAAAGTTACGAGATAGACTGTCTGGAATGTATTATAATCTTGCCACGTCTCACTTCCAAGTGAAATTTTGATTACATGGTCTACTGTGTAACAAACTAGTCAGGAATAACAGGCTCTTGGTGAGTTGTCGAAACTTTGGATAAATCGTTAACTCATTTTGTGTTATTAACTAGTTCAGCTACATCGGACTAATTAAAATTACATGCTGTGTTAAGTAGCTTAAAGTTCTATAAATATTTTATAATTTTGGTTGTCAGTAATGAGTCTGACATGACAAGCTTACACAATATATAACAATCAATTGTGTATAATCAGGAATAGAACCCGCATTAATAAATTAAAAAATAAACTATTGATATCAACACTTCAACTTGTTATTATATCATATTTTAATATAATAAATATTGTTTTAGTCTAGATTGTTCTCACACGAGACTGTTACGTGATAACCTTAGTGGAGTATTGTGATCAAACAATGATCCATTTTTATTGTTGATTAAAATTATCCTCGCCAATTAATAAAGGAATCCACACAACCACAATGAATGTTCATCTATCCAGCCATCCAATTTAATTGAACGAGTAAGATGATATCTAATGATGGTGTGTTATAAGATCCCATCTTAATTGACCAGTTAAATTTTTTTTTAACATCTATATGTATAGTTATATTTAAATATCTACATATTCATACAATAATACATGATTTTTTTAATAATTAGTTTGAGTATTTTGAAATGTTAGTTCTTTACGTAATACCGCCTTATTGCATTTTTTTTTCTTTTTATTGTTTTTTTCTTTGGATTGACTGGTAGAAAATGCTTTCTAGTATTAAGTCCGCCCATTGTTAATTTTTTTGGATAATAAAGAATAAATAATTTAATAAATTAAATAATTATGACAAAAATCATTATAGGTCTTTCCGCTACATTTGAAAATAAGGTATTAACGCCAACAATGTGGACTTTGATTGAGTTTTCTGTTTGTAATCAGCAAAAGAACATTAGCATTTAATAGGTTATGTTTATTTTGCACTTAAATCTCAGATAAATCGGTACTATTGAATGATCAAGGACTGAGGGGAATAAAAATTGTCGTTCACACGATAATATAAATGCGGCAGAGATGATCTCGGTGACTGTGACCGTCATTTAATTTTCATTGAGTACTAAATTTATATTATTTTAAGTGAATTTTATAAAAAAATATTAGATATTATATTTGATATTAAATAATATTTGAGTTGTAGTTAAAAGATTGTCCTGTCAGTATAATTAAACATTTTATTATTTAATATTTGAGAAATGAGTTAAAACTTTACGCATAATACGTCGAAATAAAACGAGAAAGGTATAAGTGACGAAGTCAATATTTACATTGTATGTATCTTATTTTGAAGTGAACGATACACGTTAATAAATACGTTGGCAGAAAAATATTTTTACTTTCTTTGGGTAAGAGTTTTCCTTTTTAATATTAAAAAGATACGATTCAGGCAGTTCTACATGATGTTATAAATTACTCCCAAATTTAAAGGAAAAACTTATGACTTTCACTTTTTATGTCATACAAGTAAATGTTCATCCTAAAAATATTAATGAATTAAAATAAGTGAATATTTATATAAATGGCTTACCCCTGACATTGTGGTGTTTATCTCCATCGTATTTCACAAAAACAAAATATAATGCCATTAATATAAACTGAAACACCAATAATGGCACGTACTTCATGTTGTTCAATTTGACAACCATTTTTGAAGTTATCTGAAAAAAATCATCTGACTGTAAATCCGTGAAGTATTTATGATATTAAACACTAGATATAAAACCTTGTGAATTTGACTTAAGGAGAAGCTACTTTTAGGAGTATCATATTAAAAGGTAATTAAATTCCAATATAATAAAGAGTGGTAATTATAAAAATATGTTTAGTGCCCTATAGGGCATTAGGTATTTTACAATATAAATTCAAAAGTTATAATGCTTCAGGAAGAAGTTTGAATTATTACATATAAAATCAAAAAATATAAACGTATATATGTAATATAAATATAATCTTGATAATAACTATATGATAAAAAAATATAAATATTCCATAAGGTATAATGGTCAATATGTTATATGTGTATATGTTCAATAATTAAATACATAACAATTATTTTGTATTTAAGCTTAAGTACGATGAAGAGTATACCATCTTCGGGGAATTGTGTTCTCAGTTCCTGGATAAATCAATGGTTCAAGTGACACCTCCAGCTGCAATTATAACGTTACCCTTTCAAAATACTACATACACAAATAGGCCTATTTTAAGAACAAAATTATATTTTATTTCAAAAAAATAATGATAAAAAATTAATTGTCAAATGCGTAATTATATTATAGGGTATTTATTTTTACAGACATCTTATTTAATATATTACGTTACATTGATATAGTTAAGAAATAATGTTGCCAAAAGAATTAAACAAGCCTGTAGGTTTTGTTATTTTTCTTTGGCGATATGAACTGTAAATGTAAAGGAACAAGAAACTTCCTTAAATATAGTTACAGTGGCTTCCCATATCACTGTCATTTAAAAGTAGATGAATAGAAAGACAGTCGTCCCTTAAAACATATAGAATAAACTATAGTATTAGCTTTTATAAAATAATCAAACAAACTTAAAAAATTATTGCATGGTATCTAAAGTTAAGCATTTTTTTTATATTATTAAATGAAAAGTAAATTTTAATTAGAAATGAATAAGAAAATGAATAAGAATCGTCATTAGCAATGAAGCATGTAAAGACGTCTTTTTTAAAAATTTGAATAAGTTGTAAAAACATCAAGCATGAATTGCCAAGTTAGTAGCCAAGTTAATTACCAAGCCATTCAACCATAGTAGCGAATTTTCACTTTTATTCAATGAATATTAGATTTAAATTGGAGAATCATTATGCATTTGACTGCACGCTAACATGAAAAATGTAGATTCGAACTTTGATCGCCCACGTTAATAAATGAAAGGGCGTGTCGATTTAGAATTTTAATATGCGGTAAGATATAAAGGTTTTACAAAATGTTCGTAAACTCATGTTATCAATTTATTCTTTATGTATATATATATATGTATGTTATATACATAAAGAATAAATTTATATATAAATTTACATATAAAGAATAAATTTATATATATCTTTATATAATTAAACTAAAAAATACAACCTCTTTCCATTTATCAAGGCCCAAAGTAACGAAATAGGTGTTTCAATGGAAATAACGCTCACTGAAATGTAATTTATAATACAATACTATTATATTATCTTAATTAAGTTAATCAAATCATAACCGAGAAATAATTAATAAACTTCAGTTTATAAATTTTAGTTAATATAATACATATGTTTTTGATACTTGCATTTTTTGATATTTTTGACGATTGTCTTTTAATACAGAAAGAAAATCGAAGAAGATTCGGTAAATTTTGAAACTGGTTCTTTTTTGGATATGAAAAGGAGTGGACCGTTCTAGTGGCAAGATGTACTCGTGCCGGACCATCAACAACAGCAACAGATGTAGCAGATATATTGCCTTCTTTCCGGAACGGAGAGGGATAAATAGAATAGAGGTTGGGTTTCCGGCTTTATCGCTAACTTTTACTCACAAAGTAACTACTAAAAGTCAACCTTCTAATAGGCGGTGTTACAACTTCAGTTGAACTAGTCCGTATAAAGCTCAAGTCAAGTGGCTTATGGTAATTTCTATCTTCTACTATGCTAGAAATTCATCTCCAATCCATGTCATAGAAACCAGGAGCTAGTATTATTATAGATTCACTTTATCTGTGACAAAAATAACTGTTTTTTATATTTAAACTTTCGTGAATCATGACTATTATGAACCGCGACGCTCAGAGCTCATGATTAAGGACCCCGAATGGGTTCGAAACTAGTCGGGCACATTCCGATTTAATTTCTGCGTGAATACAGCCGGGTAAATATAAATATAAAATAAGTGTTGAAAATAATTTATCCATCCTGAATTAAATAATGTATAGAAATCCTTCGAATGGAAGTTTTATTCCCATTATATTAGCTTAATTAAAATTCTTAAACAAAATGATATTTTAAATCAAACAATAAGTTATAAGTACACGGCTTTGTATCAAAATTCGTCTATCACTTTTTATATTTTTTGTATTGATAACCAACAAATATACATTAATACATTTTGAAATTATTCAAACAAACACCAGATCACTTAGATTCATTAAATATACATATAGTTAATTAAAAAATATTAAAGTTTTATAGTAAAGTATTATAATTGTATAACTAAGTCAACAAAATTATAGAGAACTAATCTTTATTACAAGTGGTATAAAACATACCATAATATGTAATTATAAATAATCAATATTTTAGACTTAAGTCAAAACTTCCACCATTATGGAACACATTGTCAAACAATGAGACGATTTCAAAATATTTTCATAAGGTATTCGCTGAACCAGGTAAAATATTAACAGTCAGAAAAACTATGTAAATATAAATCTAAAAGTATTGCGATTAATTTATGTTTACAATCAAAATTATTATACATGTATTTTTTATATATTATTTAAAATATATATATTAAGTTATGAAATATATTAAAAGGAATATCAAATGTCACTATCTCCCGACATGTTTATTAGTAAATACCATTTTACTGAAAACAAAATAAATATTTCTTAAGGAAAATGATTATACTAAATATTACTTCGGCATTATAAAAAAAATTAAATCACATATTTTTATAATGAGAAAGCTGTTTTAAAGCACATATAAGCTACCAAAACCCTGAATGTGACCATTACCGTAGTTTTTTTCATTTTAATGATATTATTTTCACACAGTTTAATAATCAAAAATATTTAACGTACCGCAAAGTGGATCCAGTGTAATCCATGCACACTTCAGTGCTAACTGAGACTCAGTCAACGTTTTACGTCAGTTAAACTGTCATCGGCAGTTTGCTGCGTTGATAAATGTAAGAAATTACTAGTTTTAAAAAACTTACATGACAGTTTTGATCCGGTGTCTATCGATGAAAGTAAAAGTCGTATCTGATAACCAATACACAATAGGTATTTCATTATTGGCTAGTTATTATATATTGATTGACATATGAGGACATTCTCATATAGAATCCGTTTGACGTCACTGTGAATATTTGCTATCATTTGATAATAATAAATATATTCTTAAAAGTAGGTAGATAATTAATAATAAATTATTAGATCAAGGTCCTAAGTATGTGTGTGTATTGTATGTATGCATGTGTCTGTATTACATATCAGTGTTATAAGATTTAACAAGTAGAAAAAATAATGTAGCTCGTATGTGTGCTGGCTCGACCTGCATCACATTTTCATTCTCTCATACAATATGAATGGGTATTAGCTATTATAGCTGCGTTTCATACAACGTTTTGTTTCATCCGAAAGTTTCTTAACGGTGCAAAGCGTTTGCAGCTCCCCTATTTGTAGAGGGCGGGTTAATATGGTGCCGTCTGGAAGAATCTTATCTATCGAAGCTATCTTCTGTTTCTCTACCTTTAGCGATATATGTACTGTTAGTACGCTCTGTATTTATTTGAATTAAAATAAACGGTATAATTAATGATGTGTTTTATGTCGAATTTAAAAACCTCAAAAATTGTAGGTATTGCGTCGTAAGAAAGTTTTTTTTTTTTTAAATGAATAAATTATTTTATTTTTTATAACACTTGGTTGGTAATGTGGTTAGGACCAAATAAATGTATATTTTTTAAATATATTTATTATAAGTTTATTACTTTTTACATATAAGAGTCAAGATTAGCTTAACAGATTAAAATAAAAACTACAACATAATTTTTTTTATCCTAGATTATGTGAGCGAGATAGATATTGTTTGTTTGTAGTTTGCGGGGGTCCAATTATCGTCCACTTAACATATAAAACGCCCTAGAATTGTGTATTGAAGGACGGTCATCAAGTTATATTTAGAATACCACTTATTATATCCTAAAAATAAATAAATTTAATGTAGAGACTTTTAAATTTAATTCGTTATATATTTAGATTAAGAACATTATATAATATTTTTATATATTCTATAAAATTGAATAATTTGAAATGTGATTGTATCTTGATAATTATTATTCTCAAGGTAAAAAAAGTGTATAAATGTGTAAATATTGATATAAATAGTAATAAATGTGTATCGTGATATGCCAATTGACATCCATTAGAGAGTATTCCGTCCTTATGCAATGTTTGTCGTACAGACGCGCAATAAATCAGTGTAGTGGTGTTTAAAATCAAATCATACTAAATTTTATATTAATATAATTTAATTTTAAGTGTACGAATTGTTAGTGAAATTATCTTTTTATATTAATTTTTATTTCATAACGTACTAGAGGTCCATAAAAGCTTCTTCGCTTTTTAATACTTATCTTCTGGGTGTAATCTGTTTTTATAAACCAGTTTCCGTATGTGGCTTCGTTATTTCGATCAATCCTATTTACTGACACTTTGTAATTTGAAAATGTATGGCATTCATAGAAACTTTAATCTCTTATTTAAATATTATAAATGACGATATAGGGAAGAGTACTCATATTGAGAAAAAAAAATATAAACTAGTAGTAAAAATATATACTAGTAGTAAAATTTCAAAAACGCAATGTTTGCCTATTTGAAATAACGTCTTTGACTATGACTTTGACACAGATTTAGTATTTGAGTTTTAAGATAGCCCACTAAATTATATAAATGTTATCAATCAACTTAAGACAGTTTTTTACATAATGGGAAAACATTATTTAAATTCCAAGCGATAAGATAAATATTAAATCTTAATGTAAATAATATTTGTATCTCCGGATTTATGTAAGTGCTAAGAGTATAAAAAGATAAGTTACTTACCAAGATAAGTGTTATAATACGCTGAGCTGAATATATTTATTAATAAATGTATTAATATTAATTCAAATAAATTAATGAAAATAAAAAACATAACTTTTATTACATATTTTTTCAGTTCCAAATTGTTTTATAAAAAATAAAACGATACCAGGAATTTATAACATTAGAACTGGGAAGCCTCTTTTTTTTTAATGCCGTAGCTTAAAATACTTCTCGTATTCACAAATATTATATTCTACATTAATCGAAACAAAATTGCAATAAACAACTAATAATTTTATAAAAAATCTAGAATAAAAAACATGGTTGTATTTTGTATAATTTATTTATTTTATTAGTTAAAAAAATATAGATGTAACATATTTTAACAAAAGTAAAATTCTACTAGAGCTATAACGTATTATACCGTACCTTTATAAGTTAATTAATCATCTAAACTTAATGGTTGATAAGATTCTGAAAAAAGATTTCAGGATGCACATAAAATGCACTACATACCACATCCAAAAAAAAAGTAGAAACCAGAAAGACTTTTGTTCATCCGGAAACTAAAAATACAACGTAAACAAACATTTTAAAAACCGTTGTTTTGAGGCCTGTATCGTGTAATCAACAAATCTTTAAAAATAATGTATAAATAAAAAAAAAATTGAAAAAATGTAATGTGTTTTGTTCAAAGAAATAATTGACACTCAAAAAAAATTTCTTAATAAATATTTTGCTATCGTATATACCGGTGCAGTATTTTTCATAAAACTCAAAAGTTTATTGAGTTATGTTTACAGAAATAAAGACGAACTAAAAATTTCATTTTAAAGAAATATATTTATCATGCTTTTAACTATCAATTAGACACTCTTTCAGGAAAGCGCCCAGAAACAACCCTTGAAAGACGAAACAAATAATAAATTAAGCCTCTAAGTGGTCACGATTATCCACATTTACCTTACCCAAAACATGTTTACAACAAAATTAAGCCTTAAGTTAAGCATTATTTGGTTTATATTCACATGCAACATCTTTCTTAAAAGGACTAAATCCATTAGCCCTCTTAAAGTTAGCAGATCCTTTATTCCCATAATGGTGAAAGCACTATAGAGCATTGAAATATTTCTTCTTAAAATAAAATATTCTCTGGATAGCTACATCTTATCTTGCTGTATGAAATATCTATCGTATAGAACACAGAAAGTCGATTATAGTCGAGAAGGAATAGTATAGTGAAAGAGACGCGTGTAATCAGATCATACCTATCGGATTTTTCTAAATCCTATCATAGGATAACCTGAAAACGTAATAAATAGTGTTTCTGAAATGCTATCTAAAATATGTTGAAAATTCCTTGTTTTTATAAATAAATGAAATCAGTTTTTGAGAACGACAGGTATATTTTTTTGTACCTGATTAAAATGTACGGAGTAAGAACGAAAAAAAAAATAAGATATTAATTGTAAAGGAGAAGTATGCACAAAGTAGTGAAATAAAAAATACAAATTCATTAGCAAAATAATAATGAAGAAATAAAACATTTTATGAATAATAATTAATTCCTTTTAGCCATTATAGCAAAAAGCGATTAACCAATAAGGACTGTTCTTTTTTAAAATCGTTTTATTATTATGATTAATAAAGCATGGTAATATTTTCTTAAATATAAAATATAAAAAAATATTATATATGCTAGCATTATTTTCGGATAAGGAACGGTGAAATAAAATTGATTTTTTAAATTAAATGTACTTAAGGTGAAATATAAAGAGTTTAATAAAACTAACTGCCTATTTAAATATATATAGCAACCCAATTCAATACAATATATTGACGAATTTCGCTTAAATCTTGTGAAGTGGCTTAATAAGATTCACTTAAATGTGAAGGCTGGAGATTCCGAATTGAGTAGCTATAAATTAATATTAAGGCCCTGTATGAGAATGGTTAAGGGTCCATAAATCTTGAATTATTGAATGTTAAAACGATTCCTTACTTTGAGTGAGGTCTTTGTTTCAAAATTTCTACTAATTTTAATAATTATACCTTCTATTTGTTGAAGTTGATATCATCATGTTTTAAAAAAGTGTTTCGAGTTGTGACCTCCTTCGAAAGTGTGATATAGCGTAGGTATATTTAATAAAAAAAAATATTATTCAAATAACAGCTGACTAAACTATTAAATACTGTTTGACAAAAATCCAAAGTATTTAGTGTATAACATATAATTTTAAAATAAAGTAGTATATATATTTAAATAAAGAACAATGATCAATATTATTGTGTAAGAATACAATGTATTTTTTGTTTATTATGATTTGAATAAACTTCTTGATTCAATTTATGAAAATATTAATTTTGTTAAAGTTTGTATTTATAATTCAAACTCGAAAGTATTATTGATCTTAAAATAATTTACAAAGTTCTTGAAACTTTGTTTTGAATGTCTGACTTAGTTCTTAATTTAATTAGTGTGGCTTTATAATTTACATATATATATATATATATATATATATATATATATATATATATATATATATATATATATATATATATATTATTTATATATATATATATATATATATATTATTTATATTTATTATTGCTATATACTGTATTTTATATCTAGTCTGTGATCTGTGTTTAGAAATTAAATTATTTATTTCTGAGATTTTTATTATTTTAATTTTTATGTTTATTATGATCACATAATCAACTAAAAATGAAAATAAACTAGGAAATAATTTTACCCAGGATTTTTTCACTTCACTTAATTTAACGCTTTTAATTTTATTATCTGTCTAAAGATCTCTAATAAAATAACAAATATTATATACGTTTTTATATTACTATTTTTCTGACAAAGTAGGGAAAAACTCTAAATAAACTCTTAAATAATTGGATACTGAAATCGATTTTACTATAAAAAAATCATGAATATGATATTGAGTTACTTAAATATTAATTTGAGAAAAACTTTGAGTATATAAAAACAGGGTAACAAAAATAAGGTCCACAAGAATGAATGTTGTTTGACAAGTCTATTACTTTCCAACATTTACAAGTACATTATGTTATAACGTAATTAGTTTTAAAAATATTTTTTTTCATCTAAATTAAGCAAAGGAAAATATATACTGACGACATTACGTCCTACAGGTTTCGTAAACTGATGTTGTTAAATATGAATAGAAAATACTTTGCTAGTATGTTTCAGAAAATCCACATTGCAGAAATTGTTAACGAGAAGAATTCTTATTGTAAAATGTAAATTAAAATGTATATTTCTTATCTTAGATAAATTTCAGTTTATTTTGAACCAAACACCATTACCTAGAAAAGAATTTGTGAAAAACAAAAACAATTTCTAACATTGAAGGCATGCAAGTTATAACCGATACACATTGCATTTTCTTTAATATTAAGACGGAAGCGTAAGTAAATGTATTACCGTTCACAACGAACATATTTCCTGCAACACAAGGAACCTCATGAGTTAATTTAAGGTTAGGTTAATTTTGAAAATAGGTCAGACTACTTTTTTTCAGTGCTGTAATTGTCGATATAGGATGTTTATAATTTAATAATAATTATTAGGATATTTTCAAAATTATTCTCTCGATCGAGTCGATTATAGGAGAAAAAACTGAAATATAATACCCTCATAATATTAAAAATTATAAATGCATTTTTCATAAATGTACAAAAAACTGTAAGATCCAAAATATACCAATCAATAAAATTAAATAGATAATATACACGTTTCCTTAACATATTTTGGATGTGTTGAAATTAGCCCCAAAAGATAATTTATAAAAATATATCGTCCGATTGAAAGATATAATACAACAATTATATACTAAGTAAATATTTACTAATTGTAAATAGTAACAAAGCCAAATCTGTTCAATACTGCGAAGTCACTTTTAACAGAAGTAATGTATAAAAATGAAATAAACATTCAAATTTGTAATAGCAAATATATCATAAAAAATATTTATAAGCATATTGTTTTTAAAGTAAAAATTACTCTAATTGTAACAATATTTTATATATACAAGTTTTTAATGATTTCGACACTTTTGTTAGTCTTAGAAAACAAAAAAAAATTGTTAATTATAAATGTGATTATATTTTTTTTTTTGTAAAATAAACCGATATAATTATTATTTGACTATTATATATACTGATATAAGATATTGAAAAATTTAATCATTATTAATTATTAATTAATTAATACATTTTATTTAGTGATTTTATTCCAAAAACCATTATATGTTGTTACGAAGTAAAATACGCTTACATTATCATTCTTATAAAATATATTGCAACAGAAACACAAAACTATTTTATTTACATAAATAACTTTTAAAACAAGGGTTTATAGTAGCTGTACTAAATAAACATGTCAGATTTTATATCGAAATTTAATAGCCGTGGAAAACCCATACCTATTCTGAAGTTATTCCAATTTTATTATACATGTAAAGGGTAAGGGATGGAAAAAACATTTCCATAAACTTTTATAGAAAACTATTCAGCATCTTATAATACAACCATGCATTCACCTTTATTTTAAAAATCTTCAGTTATTACTTTCGTTTGGTTTTCTATTAAAATAAAAACTAAATCCATCCTTTTTAATATTAAACTATGTATGTATAAAAATCTTTGCTTTTTGAACTTTCCTTTTACTTAGAAAGTTGATAAAACTCTTCGAATAACTACGAAACAGCTGAAATTAGATGAGAAAAAGTTAATTTAAATTTAACAGTAATATGAAGACAGAGATTTTAATAAATCAAATTCAAGAAACTAGATTAAGGGTACTTCGTTCCGTGTTACGGGATTTTATTCCGTATAATTCCAAATCGAATGAGATTGGGCCGGCATTCTAAACTGATTTTATTACACACTAGATGTTCAGTAATTTAAACAGAAATCTGGAATAAATGTACACAATGTTACATAATATTTAGCAACGAATTTTATTACATCAGTTTAAAACTCTAGAACAAATTAAAAATACTTAAAATTTTAATAAATGTAGAGAATCATATTGATTATGGCAGGATAGCATCTTTTCAATGTTAGACTATACTGCAAAGTTAAAAACAATCGGAGGAAGAATTCACTAGTATTGTCGAAAGAAGCCTAATATATTAGGCTTCTTTCGACAATACTTGACATATATGTCACCTTTATCCTGATAAAAACGATAAAGTTGGATCGCGTCACATACAAACATTCTATTTTTAATTGAAAGCTATGTACTTCGGTGCTGGTAGCGTAAGGTCAAGCAGATTAAGGGGATGGATTTCAAGAGGGATGGATTTTCAGGGGTCACAGATTACAATGTGCCAGTCTGGATTATTTATTCTATATTTATAAAAAAATTAAACAACTTAACATCTGTCAACTTGTTGATAGACAATTTAAATCATTAATTCTGTAGTTTTTTTGTATAATTGATAGCCATGACTCATTACAAGTATAGTTTTTAGTATGTCTCTGGGTATTCTAATAGAAGCAGAGTTCAAAGATATTAGAGTTCAATGGTATTAAGGTCTTATTGTAGTTACAATGTTTTCTACGTTGCCTTAGTATCTTGTTTCTATAATACAATATTATTTTACTGTTCAGACTTTGAATTTTTCTTTCCTAACAATTTACTTTTTGTTATTATAAAAACAATCTATAAAGCACAAAATAACAACAATAGATCTTACCTAAAGATATGATTTTTTCACTATTTTTAAAACTGTATACATGTTTAGGACGTCCTATACAATAAACACACCTACACTTAAAATTTACGATAACCCGTTTTGGATCTCGCTTAAGATTTGATAATTTTAACGTACTTTTTATTAAAATAAATCAAATCCTTATTTGTTGGTTTTAATGGTAGATGTACTTCAAGTGAGTAGCCATAATTCATATAACTGACTCTCAATTATTAGGGGTCTTTGGACCTTCAATTATAAAATGTTAATATGATTCGGGTTTTGAATGAAGTTTATTCACTGAATCTAACATCTCGTTACATTTTTTACAATCTACAGCAATCGTTTCGAGTTTAATTTAGGTATACATTAATTCATGGAAACTTTGGATTATTACTAGTAATTATAGGTTTGTTATTGTGTTAACGGCCTGGTACTTATTTATGAAATTGTATAGGTAATTTATATTTTTAGAGTCGAATAAAAAATTAGAATGCGCGAGTAACATGCCTTCATAATTATATTTATATTTACTCGCCTGTAGTAACGTGAATACAACCGGATAAATATAAATATAATAGTTATGGTTCACCAAAGTTTAAATATAAAAATACCTTCATAATATATATATATATATATATATATATATATTATGAAGGTATTTTATATATATATATATATATATATATATATATATATATATATATATATATTATGAAGGTATTTTATATATATATATATATATATATATATATATATATTTATTTGGCAACAAATTGATTTATAATATATAATATATAATTCGTATATAATATATGTATAACAATATACATATATATAATTCGCGACGATTCCCTACAAGCAAAGGTTTTTTTGAAACATTAAGCCATTCTGGCTCTTCATGTGAATAATCGAGGGTCTGACAAATTTTTCTTATTCCCCGTTTTGATATGAAATATTAAATATGAATGTAAGGATATTATCTTCCAATATTAATTATATTACTATTAGCTATACAATTTATTATAGATATATTAACTTATTTTAAAGTAACATGTGATAATAAAAAAAAAATAATTTTCAAAAAGTTATTCAACAAAAGAAAAATATATTTAACAAAAAAGTGCTGCAAATTATTTGTGAGAGCGAGATAGAACTACGAATTAAATATTGTTAACATTTTATTTAGTAATAAAGCACGCTACTAAAAATTAATATTCCCTTATATCTACGTTGTAACATTAGTATCAAATATTTATCAATATACATATTCAAGGAGGATAATGAAAATTGATTTATTGCGATGGGTAAAACCTGCACCAAAGGTGTTGCGAAGGCTCTCAAATAATAGTACCTTTTAAATTTGTTTATTTGTTTTTTAAATATATATTATTAAAAATCGTAATATTATGTTAGGCTCAGGCATGGTACTTAGTTTTTTTTACAGTGTCAAAATTGCTATTAAAAGATTGCAAATAACTTCATTACATTTTCATAAAAACTGATCATTAAATTCAAATAAAATTTGTTCATAAATAATAACTCAGTACTAATCACTGTTTAAAACTCGTTCAATATAAAAACAAAATTCGATAACCTCATTCGAACTGGCGTTAAAAATGTCGAGGATAATCGACCCGAATAAAACATAAAAACAAGAATAAATAACAAAATAATTATAATTCAAAATTGCGAATAAATAACAAAATCGGCTAATAGTCCCCAAGGGACAAAAATTATCATTTACACCCACACTGTTCTATTTGTTACCCCCAATGTTGAATGTATGGCACGATGTGACTGTGACGTAGTATTTTTATTATACTCAATCCATTTTTTTATTTAAGATTGTACAAATAAATAAACTTATAAAAACCTGCAAAAAAATACATGTTACTTTACTCTTCAAAAGACCCAGTTAGCTTTTGGTAAAACAGCTGTGTATTAAATATGTATTTTACATGTAATATATATTTTAAATGTTTGTTTTATATATTCAAAGTATCGTCCAATAACAGTAATACTTCACAATAAAATAAAATTATTATCTAATAAATCAGCTTCAAATTCCTATTATATTTCCATAAATCAAATGCTTTCTTATCTCATCCATCAATTATTCGTGTTTTAAAATTTCCCTTTGGATGGTTGTTTTTTTGTTTGTTTTACATTTCTATTAATGTTTTTTTTGAATGGAGTGATATGTCCATTTAAAATAATGAATTAAAATTTCTCATTAAAAAACTAATTTTTCACTACCGCAAGCATATACATTTTTAGTAAGTGATTGTTTTTCTTAATAAAACAGACAATTTTTTATTATTATTAAATTTATAATAAATCTAGTATTGTTAAAAAATAAAAAAATAATCGGTAGGTATTATAACAAAATCAAACAATGTTATAAAACCAATAATTGCAATAGATACAATATTTCTTTATCTTTAATACCTTGAAGAAATATCAAATATTATAGTGTGAATAATAAAAAAGATTCACTCATTTTGTACAATACAGCTCGTAAGAAAAATATATTTGATTGATTAAAAATTATCATTACGAAATTATGGTAACATGTAAACTATAAAGAGCGAAAGAGATTAAGAGACGGCCAGAAACCACCCCCAAGTCTTAAATAATATGTATATTCTTAAATAGACTTTAATATAGACTGCTATTCAAGTCAAAAACTTATTAGGAACTATTAATCTATACATTTTGGGTTCTTAGTTGTCACAAATAAAAATGTAGATTAAAACAATACCATATTAGGAATGAGATCCCAAATGTTGTCCCAATTTTAATTGTTTTAGATTTTTTCTCAGATAAATAATGTAATATTAATAAAGTTATATTTTCTATCGATATATCCTTCACTTGCTAGCTCGTACAAATGGAAGATTTAGTTATATAAATATATTTTGACGACCAGGTATCCAACCGCAAACCGGAGCCTGAAACCGGAGGAGATATGGATTCGAGATTTTGACCTCGAATCTATATCTAACCAGGCTTTACTTTGGTAAAGCCTAGTTAATCCTAAAATTGTGATGCAGAGCTACTACAATTTTATCTAACTGTTTATATATTTTTTTAAAGGAATGAAAAAATTGAATTAATCAAAAGTATACTTCTTCAATAAGTTAAGAGCACCTCTCCAATGTAAGCACAATAACAAGTTTTGCAAAGTAATTTATTTGATTATTAAGAACTTCATCAAACTTTATATTTTAGAAGTTCATGATTTAGCTAAATGAATAGCACGAGTTCGTTAAGTTGTTATATTATTTAATTTGTGAAAGTTAATAATTCGCATGTCTGGCAATTATATTACATGAACAATATTTAATATTAAAATAAATTGTATAGCTAATAGTAATATAATTAATATTGGAAGATAATATCCTTACATTCATATTTAATATTTCATATCAAAACGGGGAATAAGAAAAATTTGTCAGACCCTCGATTATTCACATGAAGAGCCAGAATGGCTTAATGTTTCAAAAAAACCTTTGCTTGTAGGGAATCGTCGCGAATTATATATATGTATATTGTTATACATATATTATATACGAATTATATATTATATATTATAAATCAATTTGTTGCCAAATAAATAAATATATATATATATATATCTAGCTGTTGCCAAATAAATAAATATATATATATATATATATATTTATTTATTTGGCAACAAATTGATTTATAATATATAATATATAATTCGTATATAATATATGTATAACAATATACATATATATAATTCGCGACGATTCCCTACAAGCAAAGGTTTTTTTGAAACATTAAGCCATTCTGGCTCTTCATGTGAATAATCGAGGGTCTGACAAATTTTTCTTATTCCCCGTTTTGATATGAAATATTAAATATGAATGTAAGGATATTATCTTCCAATATTAATTATATTACTATTAGCTATACAATTTATTTTAATATTAAATATTGTTCATGTAATATAATTGCCAGACATGCGAATTATTAACTTTCACAAATTAAATAATATAACAACTTAACGAACTCGTGCTATTCATTTAGCTAAATCATGAACTTCTAAAATATAAAGTTTGATGAAGTTCTTAATAATCAAATAAATTACTTTGCAAAACTTGTTATTGTGCTTACATTGGAGAGGTGCTCTTAACTTATTGAAGAAGTATACTTTTGATTAATTCAATTTTTTCATTCCTTTAAAAAAATATATAAACAGTTAGATAAAATTGTAGTAGCTCTGCATCACAATTTTAGGATTAACTAGGCTTTACCAAAGTAAAGCCTGGTTAGATATAGATTCGAGGTCAAAATCTCGAATCCATATCTCCTCCGGTTTCAGGCTCCGGTTTGCGGTTGGATACCTGGTCGTCAAAATATATTTATATAACTAAATCTTCCATTTGT
The DNA here is from genome assembly GCA_963555665.1 of Dircenna loreta. Taxonomy (NCBI): domain Eukaryota; kingdom Metazoa; phylum Arthropoda; class Insecta; order Lepidoptera; family Nymphalidae; genus Dircenna; species Dircenna loreta. The sequence goes on along the minus strand of OY743088.1, from coordinate 12,828,040 downwards.
ACGAGCTAGCAAGTGAAGGATATATCGATAGAAAATATAACTTTATTAATATTACATTATTTATCTGAGAAAAAATCTATAACAATTAAAATTGGGACAACATTTGGGATCTCATTCCTAATATGGTATTGTTTTAATCTACATTTTTATTTGTGACAACTAAGAACCCAAAATGTATAGATTAATAGTTCCTAATAAGTTTTTGACTTGAATAGCAGTCTTTATTAAAGTCTATTTAAGAATATACATATTATTTAAGACTTGGGGGTGGTTTCTGGCCGTCTCTTAATCTCTTTCGCTCTTTATAGTTTACATGTTACCATAATTTCGTAATGATAATTTTTAATCAATCAAATATATTTTTCTTACGAGCTGTATTGTATAAAATGAGTGAATCTTTTTTATTATTCACACTATAATATTTGATATTTCTTCAAGGTATTAAAGATAAAGAAATATTGTATCTATTGCAATTATTGGTTTTATAACATTGTTTGATTTTGTTATAATACCTACCGATTATTTTTTTATTTTTTAACAATACTAGATTTATTATAAATTTAATAATAATAAAAAATTGTCTGTTTTATTAAGAAAAACAATCACTTACTAAAAATGTATATGCTTGCGGTAGTGAAAAATTAGTTTTTTAATGAGAAATTTTAATTCATTATTTTAAATGGACATATCACTCCATTCAAAAAAAACATTAATAGAAATGTAAAACAAACAAAAAAACAACCATCCAAAGGGAAATTTTAAAACACGAATAATTGATGGATGAGATAAGAAAGCATTTGATTTATGGAAATATAATAGGAATTTGAAGCTGATTTATTAGATAATAATTTTATTTTATTGTGAAGTATTACTGTTATTGGACGATACTTTGAATATATAAAACAAACATTTAAAATATATATTACATGTAAAATACATATTTAATACACAGCTGTTTTACCAAAAGCTAACTGGGTCTTTTGAAGAGTAAAGTAACATGTATTTTTTTGCAGGTTTTTATAAGTTTATTTATTTGTACAATCTTAAATAAAAAAATGGATTGAGTATAATAAAAATACTACGTCACAGTCACATCGTGCCATACATTCAACATTGGGGGTAACAAATAGAACAGTGTGGGTGTAAATGATAATTTTTGTCCCTTGGGGACTATTAGCCGATTTTGTTATTTATTCGCAATTTTGAATTATAATTATTTTGTTATTTATTCTTGTTTTTATGTTTTATTCGGGTCGATTATCCTCGACATTTTTAATGCCAGTTCGAATGAGTTTATCGAATTTTGTTTTTATATTGAACGAGTTTTAAACAGTGATTAGTACTGAGTTATTATTTATGAACAAATTTTATTTGAATTTAATGATCAGTTTTTATGAAAATGTAATGAAGTTATTTGCAATCTTTTAATAGCAATTTTGACACTGTAAAAAAAACTAAGTACCATGCCTGAGCCTAACATAATATTACGATTTTTAATAATATATATTTAAAAAACAAATAAACAAATTTAAAAGGTACTATTATTTGAGAGCCTTCGCAACACCTTTGGTGCAGGTTTTACCCATCGCAATAAATCAATTTTCATTATCCTCCTTGAATATGTATATTGATAAATATTTGATACTAATGTTACAACGTAGATATAAGGGAATATTAATTTTTAGTAGCGTGCTTTATTACTAAATAAAATGTTAACAATATTTAATTCGTAGTTCTATCTCGCTCTCACAAATAATTTGCGGCACTTTTTTGTTAAATATATTTTTCTTTTGTTGAATAACTTTTTGAAAATTATTTTTTTTTTATTATCACATGTTACTTTAAAATAAGTTAATATATCGATAGTTATTAAAATACAGTATAGTACAATATATATATATATATCAATAAACTAACAACAAACTAACAGTAAACTAAACTAAACAGTAAACTAACAGTATATATAAATAAAAATACTGTAAATACAGTACAGTATATATCTACCAATATCGTGATACTTATTTCCATTACAAAATAGCTACGAGAATTTGGAAGTTAATATTATATTTGGTGCTTAATTAAGCTAAAAAGGGTTCACGAGATTTTCTCAAATTAATACAAAATACAAACCAATTAATTTATTTAAATTATATAAAATAAATAATTGGGATGTAGCTATTAATAATAATATTAATAATTAAGTCATGTTTCAAATCGACGAGATTGTATTTATACTAATATAAGGAAATTTACTTAGTCGCATAACAGAGAGAAGTTAATTTTCGCTTCAAAAAAACCTAATTTAAAAGCTAATTTTGACTCCTATCATATGCTTTTTGTCAATATAACATCAAGTTATATAACCCAATTTTAATCAGTACCCCAAAACCGGTATGAGCAAGGAAAATATTGTATTTTTTGAAAATATAAAAGTGTACGAATTCAGAAATGTATACATATATACTTTTTATAAAGTTAAACACATTATGTTTCCTTATAGCATGTATATTTATTTAAAAAAAATGACATCTTAAGTAATATATTCATTTGAATACAACATCATCGTAATATAAGGATATAATATTTGTTTTTTTTAATTATGCGTCAATGATCAAGCATATTTAGTAAATTAGACACAAGTTAATTTACAATGTTTATTAATATGCTTAACAGCGTTTTACATTAATTCTAAATTATAAACCACATTTGAAAAGCTGTAATATAAATATAACACTAACTAAACTAACTAACTAACAATACTAACTAAATATAGCAGTATTTTTGCAGGATTGTAATTGTTCACTAGTTGGCTTCAAACGCATTAAAAATTTGCAAGTGATTAATCGATTTATATAGACTACGTATGCAATGCAATATAGAGGTATAGGGCTTCTTTCTTAGCGCTTTTAAATATATTCACCTTTACGTTTTTGTTCTAATTTTATGACATACATCAGCAAATATTTTATTAGAATTTAGTTATACTTTAAAATATCTACAATATTCTGCTTTTTATGATAAGGTAAGTTCCGATTTTAAATTAATAATAACTGAAAAGTATTAGTTCCGATATGCCAAAGGGTGATCAATGATTACAATAGCTGAAATAAAATATTTTTCAGTCGGCACTTTTCCATTCCACGCCAATATTGTACGTGTCCCACTTTTCAATAAAAACGCGTTTCTATGCTCTAGTATTTGTTTCGATAAAGGAATTTTTTGAATAAAAAAATGTAGTTTTGCTACAGAAAAAAGTTTACGAGTATTTTACCGTATACATTTTGATAAGATTACGTGAAGATATTATTGAACCCATAAAATATCACTATATAGTCATTTCATATCGATTTACTGTCAATTATTTTATTTAATAACACATATTTCATTAAATTTGCTTTATCTTACAACAAAACAAATTTTATAGTTAATGTTTCGTTTTTAAAATAAAATTGTATTGCCATATATAAGACAGATTAGATTTCAATTTTCCTTAAACACAAATTATAAACGAAATTGCAATAAATGTTTCAGATTATGTTTTTTTATCTATCAGATTTAGTCTCAGGTAAAATAAAATATAGCCCCTTGTTACCTGCGTTGAAAAACAACTTCTTAATTATTTACAGGTTGTAAAGTTCCAAGCAATGAAAAATCCTGTGAACAATTAGTATGGGTAATTAATGCTTAACCTTTAACTATGGACGTTCCATTTTTGTTACACTAATATGGACGTGCGGCCTCAGAGACCGCTACATTTACGGGCTGTTTTCTAACTTGATGAGTAAGTATTGTGTTATTTTTTGTTTTCATCCCTTAGGAGAGTTCCTAAATATAAGTAAAAGAAGTAATTTTAATGAAAAATATATTTATTATAAACTAAATCTAACGATATAACAATCAAAGGCACTTTTAAGACTTTTTAGTTTGAGATCACTTTATAAGTATATAACCACAGTAAAATGCCTTTTTTAATTAGTTTAATTTCTTTCACTATAAAATATAAGGAACAAAGAACATAAAAATTGTAATATAATCTTCTCAGAACCAAACATAAAAAGACAAGAACCCAAGTTGCCCATATTTATTGGCAGTCTTTGCATAACGGCTTAGAGCACTGTAGGCATATTAGCTGCATACAAGAGTGGGTCGTCTTTCGTTTTATCTTAGGTGGGCATAGTTTACACGTCTTACGTTTAGGAAATATATTTTCTTCACTTGGTGGCTCTTGGAATGGCATATCAGGGCCCAAAACTCGTTTCAGCGTCATTACTAATTCATTTGGCAAATGAAGATTCATAACTCGTCTTTGCATATATGGAACAACCAGAGATCGTGGATCGGAGATGGGTTGTCAAAACGAAGGCAGTTCAAAAGAACTAAAAATCTGATTTCTGACATACAGCAAATGAATATTTCACAACCTGTTCCATCTGTAGCAAATATAAAACTAGTAGATTCGTGATTTGATTTCGAGACAGCAGAGTAGTATAATAATCCTAAAAAGGCATTGAGTTCTATCATGTCCATTTCTATTGATGCTGACCTGTCTTGCCGCTTATATTTGGCTCGAAGCTCAGCGTTTTTGAAATTAGTCCAAATCATAATAGTTTGGCGCATTTCATCATCAAAAAGTTTATTCCAAATACTGATAGGATCTTTCGCTTCGTCTTCAGGTGCATAATAGATCTATTCAACACAATATTATGCTGTGGAGTGTGAATTTTTCTGGTAGGTGGTTCTGTAGCCCATTTGTAGCGATTTTTACCATAGTAATACTTTGAAGGTCGTAACTCTGCTATAGGTATATTGTCGTCATCTGAACTTTCACTGTCCAATCTCCGTACGCCACTGTCAGCTCCGGAAGTACTACCGCTTACTTCGATAATCTCTTCTTTACTCAAACGATTTCCTTTCATGTCGGCTTCATAAAACAAACAATCGTTAACATCCCCATCGCTCTCGCCCTGATCCAATTCTAAAAGCAATCGTTGAAACTCGTCTTCAAAAGTAGGATCATCTAATCGCAATATTTTACTGGCTCTCTGAGTCGACGAACTCGATGTTCTTTTGCCTTTAAATTTAATGTTCGTTGACATTTTGACTTACTAAATCTAAAACAAATAAAATCACCGTCAGCGGTGATTTACAGCACAAACGTGGACGCGCGGTCTCAAGGACCGCACTCAAATTATACATTGATTTTACTTACGCAATATTCAGCTGGCGACGTTACCTTCACCCTCAACGGTCATTTTGCCACTAGAACCGAAGCTACTGATGCGGGCATACGCGTGGGGTACGCGGGAGTTGGGGGAGGCGAGAATCGCAAACTGCAAGCGGCCTGTGAGACCGCACGTCTATAGTTAAAGGTTAATAATGCAATACATTCTTTGTCACAAGAAAGAAGTTACCTATTCCGTAATTCTTGATCGATAAATATATAATTAAAAACTCTTTAAACTTCATAAAGCAACAATTATTGATGTTTCAAAGGATAATCAATTTATAGAACATTTTAATTCAAATTCTATTATTTAAGATTTCATGTGAATTCATTATAGCAAAAGAATAAATCACCATTAAATTTATAAAACAAACACCTTGGTGGTATTGTTGGGTGTACAAAATCCATTTAAAATTTGATATGCAGGCTATCCCTGAAGATTTTTAACAGAAAAAAATAATAAATCAATTTTGAACATTATATCAAGTAATATATGCAACATGTTTTGTATATAATAAATATATATTTCTATCAAAAATAGTTGAAACCTTTAGCAATCTATTTTAAATAAAATCCATTACTTCGCAAATAAAATCTGTCATAAACACTGCCTCACTTCTAGCAATTGCTATGCATCATAGGAAATATTTTCTCCGCGAAACGATATTAATAAAAATATTCGAACACTGTAAGCGTAATTATAAATACGATTTTCAAACATTTTGGTCATTTTACATACTTTAGCTCTACTAAATATTCAAATTAAGACAAAGTAGGTTAATTGAGTGAAATGAGTATTCGTGACTAAAAAATCTATGAAATAGCACATATCTTATATAATAAAAATAAATATAATAATAAATTTAAGAAAAGAGAGTTCAACGTGCTAAAGGAAAGAGGTTTGAATATGTCAAATAAAAGTTTGTTAGGATGTTCACGTAATTATAAAGGTGCATTAAGTAAAGGAGAGAGTAAGGAATCTAAAAATATTTTTCTTTTCAAAGATATTACTGAATGGTATTTACCCATAGTCCATACACAACCTATGAGCAATATTTTATATGCTATATCCCTTAATTGACAAAATAATTCATAAAGACTGTTCCAAATGTATTTAAGATAGAGCAAAGAGTGAAATATAGAGCCACTACCAGAGGACGTATAATAATAAAAATTTTAGAATTACAAACTAAAAGTAACTAGCTTATATGGCTACGTGCTATTTGGTTAAAGTTGCAGAGAAGAAGCGACCTGGATATATATAATAAAAAAAATACAGAAAATCAACTGAAAAATCAAATATTTCGCATGTTCTTTCATTACATTATCGGATGCTGGTGTGTTTTATTAATATATTTCACTATGTTACTGGTCAAAGATTCCACGAGGCAAAGGAATGGAACAATCGTCATTTCGACGATTTTAATATATCTGGGAGTGTTACTACTAAATGTGTGTACTAGATTTAATGTGGTATTGCGTACCACAGATAGAAACTAATAAGGGCTTGCAGCAAAATAAAAAGCCATTCCAAGATCCCGAACGTAGATTTATAACAGAAAAAAATGCTTCTAGTTAGAATATTTTAAAATACATTTAACTCAACAAGTTTGGAGATTCATAAACACAGAGCCACTGACTACACATAGTATGAAATATATAAGAAGTGAAACAAATATATTTTCAAAGACCTTTTTAAGGTACCAGTATCATCAATACATATATATTTTTTTAAATTTATAAATGAGGAGGTCAGAAACCCATTGAAAATTTACGTCAATATCTTACTCCGGTCACCAACTGACATTATAATGCATAGACGCATAATAAAATAATAAAATAGCGTTCCGTAGCTGGCAATTTTATTACTTGACCCCCAACTATCTATGATTGGCCAGCGATATGCCAAACTCCAGATTTCGTTGTTATTCAAATTGTGACACTTGGACCCATTATATGAATATCTGAAGTTGCCAATAATTGTACATTGTAGTAGATAGTCTGTATTTACATTGATTATATGTATATTACCAACTCCTAATATAAGTTTAATCCGATAATTAACTTATCTCTTTACGCTAATAATATAATAACAGCTCAATGCTATCCCTAAGGATCTTTAAATTTATGTTTATCCAGGAAACGGTCGTTGTTTAAATCCTTACAATTTATGAAATATACTTTGTTCGTAAGGTGTTAAGGACTACTATTGAGGGAAAGAGAAGGGTTTTGCAAGATTATAAGATAAAGTCAAGTAATTAAGGTTGGGTAAAGTATCCGCATTGATAATGCAACGAACAGTAACGGGCTCTTAATAGCTAAAACAAATATTCAACATGTTTATTCTACCTGTTAAATACCCGTGCTATATGATCGTTTGTCATAGCTTTTCTCTTCTTATTTAAACGTCGAGTAAATATGGGATTAAGTTTATCAATGTTTATGTATAATTAATACGTTTAGTGTTCAATTGAATTACTAATCAAGTAGAAATTTGGTAATAAATTGATTAAGTGAAATTTTACATCGAAAAATATAATTATTTATATTTCAATAGCTTTTTTTATATTATAAAACTAACTATCCATGTTTATGCTTAAACGTCTGCAAAATATTATTATTAGATTTGTATTTAGAATGAGCAAATTTGATCACAATATCTGGTCCAACTTAAAGCATCGTCATTATCTCCATATTTTTTTTCTTTTTCAATCAGTCATCCCCACTCCTTATGCCCCTATACTATACTCTCAAAGTTCACTTCCAAAGAAACAATTTTATAGGTTCCCTACATATTTATTTTCGACATATTCGACAGTATCAGACAATGCACAATTATTAAACACCGCCTTAGAAAATATGATCTGTTTTCTTTAGGCGTATTCGTATTCCGTACTTAGAAAATTGTCATTCGTTATTTAAAGTTCACACAGAAAAGAGTTTCAGTTTGAGTTTCGTAAGTAGATTTTTTTAATGAAATGAAATGTTGTTAATGAAAGAATACCCAAGGTTGAGTTTTTATCTTCTTGGTAAAGAACAAACTGACAGTTTAAAAGTGTATTCTACTTATGATGCTGCAAAAGATTATTGCTTCTAATGGGAGCACCACAATGCTAAACATTTTCTCGAAAATCTCCAAATTAAACTGTGGTTCTGCTTGGTTTGTTTTGAAATTCTTAAAATATTTTTGTTTTTATTTACAATGGACTGGTTCTATTCAAGGTGATTCGGGATTTTTTTTGGGAAAGAATCTTACGCCCATTGAATGAACTGCAAAAATAGAGTGAATGTCATGATGCTAACAGTTATATTTCTTTTTGTAATTTTTTAATGTCTAATTAAATGTTAGACACATGTACTACGACCAAAACAAACTATTTATATCTATCATAAAGTGCATTTTTTTTTATTTTATTAAAAAGTCAATTTACACTGAACAGTTTTGACATATTTTGCTATAAATAATAATAATTTATTGATCCATAAAGCATTTTCTTAAAAACGGATTTTATTTAGATTATCTATATACAAGTATTTACATCTAAAATCTGTATATTTATCCTTTTTTTTAATATACTAACTTAATATATCAAAACAATATATACGTATTTGTAAATTAATATTCAAATACGCTTAATATTTACTGTCATATAGTAAAAATGTTCGTTGATAATTTGGCAAACCTAGTGTATGCTAAAATATTATATACTTTCATTATATTTCTTGCGATACACTTTGAACTCTATTTGTTTGTCTCGAGAGACAAGCTACGACGACAATATGTGCTGTCAATCCCATCTGAAATTCCGTTTAACCTGGAACGCTGTGTACGGGTCATTATCAATCGAAACAAAGCTCACAGAAATCATCAGCTTTTGGGATAATTGGTTCGGTAATGATGCAATTGGATATTGAATATTCCGACTGTCTGTCAAAGTGCCTTTCTGGACATCTTGACAGCGTCTACAAATATAATTCCTGCTTCGTAAATGTAGAATGACGTTCAACAATCAATGTTTTTGGTCGTCAAAGAAGTAAGCCTTATTTTAATACGTAACTTTTTTCTTTAAATATTGATACACCCATCAAAAGAAAGGTCATACGGTTAAAGTAATCTTTCCACCAATCGAAAAGGTCAGTTACTATTTACTGTAAACTAAGGTAACTTTTTACTATTTCATTTCATTTTAACGCTTCTACGGTTCCTTATAGCCAAGCTGCTAAACATTTTGGATTTATGAAGTTTAATAATATAATAATTAATCATCTGAAAACTAATATATAATAATGTGAACATCTTTATTTTGCTTTCTTGTAAAATATTGAAAAAATATTCATTTGAATGATTCTAGAAAACAAATCTCTGAGAATACAATAAGCCCTGAAAATTATTAATTGACATATATTATTATTATTGCGTGAATAATAACCTCGATAATGTTATCGATTAATTAACGTTTTTGAATTAATGATATGCTGTAAGAGTTAAATTTTATATATAAATGAAGCTAATTAAATATCAATTTGCTGGAAAACTATTTACAATAAATGATAACTAATCTCATTCGTCGTACATTCACTCATTTCACCTCAATGGAACTCCGGTGAGCTTTTCAATGAGGTTGAATATTAGCTAGTTATCTACCGTATATTAAAAAAATTTCAATACTTGATTAACCTTGACGTTCAAAAAATTACGTTCCATACGTACATTACGTTCCCAATAATTTAATACCTCAACTTTATCATATTGAAATCTGATTTGTAAATTCGAGTAACTAACATTTTTTGGTTGATAAAATCATTTACCAATAATATCTTACGGCTATCATTTCTATCATTTCAATCTTTGGAGATGAGAATTTTAGAAGAACAATAATGTTCGAGAATTAGGTAGAAGGAAGGAATTGACTTAAGTAAGGTGTACGTTACTTAAGTCAATTGCATTGGTGTACCAATTCTTTTAAAACACCTTAAAACTAAAACAAATAAAAAAATGAAACCCAAATTTAATTCTAGGGATTTATTTCTTCAATAATAAGCTACTGTTTGTTTCATAAAATAGCTGATATTTCGCTACAATTCCAAGTGCCAAGGCACGGACTAGACGCATAAAGATCGCACTTTATAACATCAAACAATTTAAATCAGAATTATGTGTTTATAAATAATTATTTTACTTGTTAATATATATTGATATATCAAACTTCAAAAACCAGATTCAATCTTTTTGTAATCTACTATCTTAATAGTCGTTTTCTCAAATTTGAACTATTTTTAAGTTATAGCAACTACCTAAATAGTACAAAAGAGTTATTCTCGTAATATTTATAAATTTATAAAAGCAGTTTCCGTCGTATTTTTGTTATACAGTGAATACATATTGAACTAGTTTATTAGATAGAATAATGAAATGTTTCTTATTAAATTTTATTACGAACTAACATTTTTCAGAGGCTTTGCCTGCGTTGAATGGGAAAAAGAACAGTTTTTTCTGCTACTGAATACTTGTCAGCTTATATTACTGACTTGCAACACTAAATTTAGAAGGCCTACGGGTAATGGTTATTGATCCTAACGAATAAAAATATACTTAGAGATATGAATGAATAAATAATAAGAATAGAACATACATAACATTTATAACGTACAAAGGAATAAGGAAGCCATTCTGAAGTACCTCAGCCGAGACGTTACATGAGATGAGAAGAGCTTGTGAGTCCGAATGATGGGCTGTCTACGTCTGGTAAAGGAACTCTGAAACCAATCTATAAAAGATAGAGATATGTCAATAGAATGAATCAAACATAATGAAATTTCATAGTTAACAATGTTAAACACATAATTAAAGTCTAACAGAATTAGTTATGAGAGTTGTTTATTATTGTTATAGTTGTTTATAGTTGTTGAAACTAGATTATGACCGCTAAGAGAATTTGAGTAAAAGAATATGCTTAGTTGTTCAAATAAAATATTTTAGGAGAGAGGTCAATTGAAATATATTGGAAGTCTTTGATATAAGATGGCATAGCCATCTCGGGTAAAGAAATAATTTGAAAAAAAGTTCAAGCTTCAGAAAATTTAATAGTAGCAATGATATAAATAATAGAAACGGTTTCGGATATGTTTTAATGTTGGAGTAATAATATCCTTAATAATATGGATGGGTATGATCACAATACGGATAAAACAATCGGCACCGGCACCGTTTACAGGGACAGGGACAAAATCATGAGTTGTAAAAAATCATGAGACAATGTCGATAGCTTAAATGTGAACCATACAGTATGTATGGAATGAATACATATTAAAACATTTCTCTACGATAATTATTTAAAAGTGTAACTCGTTGTCTGATGAAAATTTCATTTTGCTTTCTGTTTATAAATAATATTTGGTAACCATTTCGTTAGTCACGCAAAATCAATCTCCAAAGGAGTTATAAAGTGTCAAAAATTTGTTAATTATACAATCATTAGATTTACGATGTTAGAATATAACATTATCTAACATATTTAGACGTGTTAAATTTTCATTGAATATAAATTGTAATTATAAAAATATGAAAGTTTATTCTTACAGGTTGGATTCTAACCATCCTATCGTACTGCAAATTGAACAACTAATTTTAATCGTTTTAAGGAATTAAGCATTCTATAAGTAAAACTTAAAGTTATTGGAAATTGTAAAATATACTGAAAGAGTAAAATCTTTCATTGAAATAATCTTAATTAAATATTCATTAATAGAAAATCTATAAACTATAACTTTTAACAAATATCGTCTATTTTTAATCACTCATTTGTAAGTTTATCTATGATATTTTATATTCGATTATAATCAGTCAAAAATCAACTACATACATGTCAAATTCCCGGGAGACCAGAACTTTATTCGTAGTATTATTTTTGTCAATGCTTAATTAACTTAGACTGATACAAAAAATGGTTAATATATTATGTAAGTAAATTTACATTTCCACTTACATACAAATTTAACTTGGAATTCGTAAATTGGGATAAAAATTGTCATAAGAAGAAAATTCTCAAGGTTTATTATTTCAAAGATAGCAAGGACACACATTCAACACTTTGCAAGAATATTTTACGGACTTTATACCACAGTTATTTTATAATATTACCACGTAACACATTGCTAATCGACAACAACACTTAAAACCAAGTGACCCGGTAACTTTTGAATTAGAAGTTTTGATACTTTTTAATGCTATTTGCCTTTTTGCCTTTTTGCCTTTATGCTATTTGTCAAATTATCATCAGGTTTAGATTCAAAATAACTTGCGTAAAGCAAAATTGAAGTTTTCATTTATTTTTATAAAAATATAAATGGAGACAATTTATATTTTTGGTCCATACACACATAACCATTACATACATGTTTCTAAAACTGTTTAATAAATTCTTCAATTTATACCAAGCCACTTAATATGGTTTTAATGTTTTTTTACAGTACGCGTTTTATATATTGCCTTTCAATTTTTTATCCTAAAATAAAGTCTAAATATTCATTGCATGTCATATTTTTTTATCCTTCGGAATTCGTACATAAAGTGGTTTAATACATTTCAACCTCATAACTAAATATTTATTTAATATATATTTATTTATTTCTACCTCGTTACTAAATGTATATATAATTAGATCAGATAAATGAAAATTATCTGCTTATATTCAATGTAAATATTTATATTATCAAAGCCAGTATAACTAAACAAGGGTTGGTTTAGTAAAAAAAGAAAATATATATAGGTATGTATGAAAATGTTTTTTTATACACAAATATCGGATATCTTATATTAATTTAATAAAAGGTAACTACAAACTAAATTTATAGAACAGTAGATGTCTTTGTTAAGCTCGTTAGCAATTAACACCGGTTTATATATTAGCGCGATCTTATTAACGGCAGTTAAGTAGCTTTACCAGACCTAGCCGGTACTTCGTAGTTACATTTTGTTTGTTAATATTTGATAATGTATTACCACTTTCAACGTAAAATTAAGTAAAGTGTAGCGATTATTTCTTTTTATTAAGTTTTAATAATTTTCATTGTTAACGATTACAAAGGAGTGACTTCACGGCAATTTTCACAGTGCTTGTCAATAACAATCGTGTTCTAAGTTTATTTTAATTTAAAGTAAATATACTATTTTTTTCACTACTAACAGAAATAAAAATATATACATATAATAGCACGATATTATGTTCCAAATTAAAACATTTTTTCCCCTCTTATTTTTAAGATTCAAAGTAGTCCCTATTCACGCGGTATGCTAATACCGTTTCTGATTTGAATTTTCAAGTCATCAAGAATAATGCTTGGACAGGCAATCAGAATTTTTAACCATGGCCTGCATTATTACCGAACTTATACAGTCGTATTGGTATTGATTTGTGAAAATATTAATTGACGTGCTATAAAATGGTCAGCAAATCAATACCTTTGTAAGTCGATCAATCGAATATTAAATCGTGCTGACACGAAATATTGTTGCAATTTATGTATGTATGACTTTGGAAACAAATAGAAAAGAACAAAATGGTTTATTCAAATCTTAATACTTCAAACTATTTTAAACTACTTTAAAGTATCTTTTATCTTTATATTTAAACTTTCGTGAACCATGACTATTATATTTATATTTATCTTCTATCTTCTTCTATTATCTCCTATCTTTTTTTTTCAAAAATGTCGCCAATACATAAAATATTTGTCCTTTTATTGTAACGAGTTCTTTTTTTAACTGACATTCCCTTTAATAGATAAAAGTATAATATTTTTTTTTTTTGAGAAAATAAATAATAAATTTTCTTAAAAAAAAAAAGAAAAAGTTTTTATAGCAAAAAAGTATGTTTGTAGGACAGAAACAAGCTAATTTTTATTTTTATAGAAAGGTGGAACAAACTCAAAGTTTAAGTAATTTAAAATTAAATAAAATTTAATATTTATATCATATTATAATTGATATTGTTGTTAAGTTTGTCAAAGATATATAAAATAAAAAAAAATAACGACAATTTTTCACGCTTTAAAAATATTAATATTATATTAATATTTTGAAGTAAGGCTTATGAAAACAGTTCTTATTCAAACTATTGACTTCAAAATAATACTATGAATTTACATAAAGTTATTATATCCGAAGCGAGTTTTAAACAAAGCGAACTCTAGTTCTAAAGAACACAAAAGTTGTGACATTCGCTATAGTCCCAGTCACAATAAATGCGCTAAGTGAGTTTACCGAAGTAAAAGCTTAAGCTCCCGCTTGGTTCGTATTTATTTAAACCAAAGCATACCTTACTCGACCTTAATTACTTGACGTTATCACATAATCTTGCGCAACCCTTCACTTAATCTTAATTGTGGTCTTTTATATCTTACATACAAAAAAATCATTAAAATTTAACATACGCAACCCCTTCTTGGTTAAGAGTAAATTTATAATTATTTTGAAAGAACATTGATTTTTTATCGTTTTGTTTACTTCTAGAGTTATAGCCACTGGTACAATATTATTTAAGTAATTTATTGCACTCAAATATTGTAAGTATTATTTAAGCCTATCGTAAACACATTATAATAAGTAAATAAATCCAATCAGTTATATTTGTTTTCACTTTCGTCTTAATTTTAAAATTATGTAATGTCCCAAAAAAACAGTCTTTTTAAAATGATACTTTTTAATTTAAATTAATAGCCAATTTTCTATTACCAATTTTTATAAAGAAGAATACAAATTAGCGTACATAAAATTTAAAGAAGTGATGATTAGACATAACTTTACTAAATCTAAATACAAATTGCACCCATCTGACATAAACTTTGAAAGGTATTTTTATCACTGCGGAACCAAAACAATGGCAACCTGTAGAGATGCTCACTTGTAAATAATAACAGTCCAGCTAAGGTCTAGAAATATCTTGATGTGGAATGACTGATTTCGGGTGTAATAAAGATATTGACAAATTCAACACAGATCATACCGCAGACAATCTGCTTATTAACAATGTAAATATAAAAATGTAAAAGTCACATTAAAACTATTCAATCTAATGCAGTGGTAGTGATGACATCAGTCGTAAAATGAATGTATTGGCACTTGAAACAATTCTTCCCGTTCTTTGTTACATATTGAATCAATCTCTCTCCTATAATTATTATCCTTAAATTAAGATTTACCATTTAAGAATGATTTTTGAAAATTTAAAGGCAAATACGCCTACACTTATTGTTTTAAGAAATATTTTTAATATAATTTTACTAAATACATAAGCAGTAACTTTTACGAAAAATATTATAATGCGTTGTTTTCAGTGTATTTTGATAGTAACATTATGTTTATTTGTATTATAATAAATAACTTACTATTAAGACCTCATATCCATGATAAAGTATGTAAAATATTTTCAATAGTAAAATGTGATATAAATAAATTATATTTAATTCAATAACTTCAACATTAACAAACCAAAAGATCTAACAATTTACTTGAATTGAGGTTATAACTTACGTTATTAACAATACTTTGTGAGGGTCTTATTAAAGCATTATCTGGAATCGTTTTCATGAATCTTTGTAACAATTTACTCAAAGACTTTTCTTTTATTTTTTATTAAAGGAGTTTGGTTCTACTGGACTTATTCGCTCCATAAAACACTCTTAACATTTCATTTATAATAAAATATATAATAAAATAACGAAATTAAATAATGTTTACATTATTTACTAAAACATTTTTTCAACTAGCTATAATAGTTCCCTAACTTGCTATGTAGGGGATGAGCCCCGCCACTATTACAACCGCCAATTTCCCTAAGCTTAGACAACTAAGAAAAAAATTCCTGCCTCTTGCCGCATTCCGGACACATTCATATAAAATATGATAAGCATCTTCGACTTTATTACAAACAGAACGATTTGGGTGAGGTATTTTTCCCAGTTTTTTTTTTATTATTTGGTCATTTTTATTCAAAGGAATGTGTCCAGATCCAAGCCGCATAACAGAGACAATATATTGTCTGCTTAATGAACAGATACTTACTCACGATATTTTCGGCTCAGATTGTAAGGTGTATTGATGCCTTTATGTCTCGAGCGTTTGTCAAAGTACTCTTACACTACATATTTAAACATTAAATCTATAAATCGTATGGAATCCGAATAAAAAGGGGACACTTGAATTAAATTCCCTTCATATGTAGCTTCATTGGCAAGTTGATCGGCCTTATTGTTACCTAGTATACGTATACGGTATATGAGACGGAATCCATTAAATTTTAATAAATTTATTTGGGATAAAAGCCATAGGTAGCCCTTGAAAAGTCGAGGTGCATCTAGCTATATGTTTACGTTCACTCTTGTAGTGTGTTAATTTGTCAAAGTTTATTGATTCTATATAAGATAACGCTTTAATGGTTTCTAATAATAATTATAATACTTCAATATGAGTAGCCAAATAAAGTCAAAAATTGCAACATTAAAAAGAATAGGACATAAGGGATCTCTCTGTGCTAAAGTATATCGATAACTAGAGTAATTACCTCGACCAGTATATTGTTACTTATAGTAGCGTTTTATATTTAATTTACGTTCTTTTAAATTCTCAAATAGTCACAAATTTTGATTCCAACGCCTACATTATTTAGTATACTTAAGAGTGTACAAATATCCAAATTATTATATGAATCATCGATAACAATAAAACAGCCTACTCTTTTTCCGTTCCAGAAAATACTCTAATAATAAAACAATGAAAATTTTTTCGGCAAGTTATAATGAAGATTGGTCTGAGTCCTGATAAATCATTATGATTACGACCAGTTTTTGGTTTGAGAATGATCACGCCACTGCATAGGTATAACTAAATACTAAATATAAATTGTATATGCTTATCTAATATTATTTTGCTATTAGCGGAATATTTTTAATCATCGAAAATGAGATCTCGTCACAACTAGGATTTATAGTTTTAATTGATTTTTTAACTCTGAAACAGTGATAGGAATTTCCAACGACTAATTATTATGTTAAGCTGGTGAAACATTGTCTGGCATACATTTTGGAATAAAAACAAGGCTTTAATGAGTTCTATTTGTTGACGGGTATATGTATGTATTGTATCCTTTTATCCATCTTATGCGTAGCCATGTGTAGCCACATCTGACTTTACATAACTTTCACTGTCTCTCGAAAGCGTGGGTTATAAAAATCCTTACCTCAATGTTCTGCTGTTGAACACAACTGAGAAATACCGATTCAATATAATAGACTCAACTTGACAAATATTTGCCCAGAACAAGTAATGCAAATGGTTTGTTAGTACTTTTTGTCAAAATATAGATAATATCTTTTGATATCCTAAATTTTAGGATTAAAAGTCACATTAATGTATTCAAAAGTGTTCAAAAATGCATATGTATTCAATAGTGTATACTTTTGAATACATATGCTAGAAATGTGTACTATCAAATGTATATATAACTTCACACATTTTTTTAAAGATTTATAATGTTACAAAAATATCTTACAGCATTTAAAATATTTTTGAATTCTCATTTTCATCCCCAATTAAAATTTAAGAATTCAAAAATACGTGGATCAAAATAATGTTTCCAATATACATAAAAGTATATTTCAACTAGTACACACAGATAAATAAACAGACATGACATTCCCTGGGCGATACCCGGCTTTAATTACTTGACGGTATCAAATAAACTGGTGTTAATCGACTAAAATTCTTACAAAACCCCTCATGTGCTATTAATTTTCGGCCTTATTACCTTCAGTTATATGGGTCTTTTATCACATTATTACGAGTTACGTAAAACTGTTGCTACACCTAAACACATAAATTTAAAATTCCTTTGGGATGGTCTGGACCCATTATCCTGTTGTTTGAATAAAGCTTTAAATTTAATATTGCTCAATTATATTTCTTAAATGCAATTAAAAGCCATTACCAATAAAAAACTGCTTTGTTTATCTTTTTTTCTTGGCATTCTAAACAGCTTTTTGGCTGGTTGAATAGTAATGTACTTTGTAAAACCTAAAACTATGTATTATTTTTTGTATAACCTCAATAATTTTTCGTCTTGCACAATATAAATAATAATATAAATAATAATAATACTCTTGTATACAAAAAAAAGTAAAAACAAAGATATAAAAACAAATACAATACATAATATACAAAAGGCCACCTTATCGCTAAAGCAGCGATATATAATTATAGTTATATAATGAAACTAATCACAATATTTATATTGAAAAGAATAGAAACTTACAGGTTGTATTTTAATTATTAAATAAAACCCAACATCTGTGACTTATGAATTAAATAATTAAACATAATAATTATATATTTAATTCAGGAAGAACCGTTTCATAATTAATTAAATAATAATACAAAGCAATGCAAAATTTTTCAGGTACTAAATTTATATCTTATATGTTACAAAATAAACGAAATTCTTAAAATAGCAAAATAGTCATATAAAGCAAAATATTTCAGTCGATAATAAAATTTATGTAACATTTATAATGGATTACTTGTATTATATATTTTATTTTCTATACGTAAAATTTTGTATTCCGCGATTCAAAACCTTTTATTTGTACCCATGTCAAAGTAATAAGACATCAGAGCGCGTTAGCGAAAATGGATTTATAATAATATTATCATATCGTTATACATATAAAAATGTACAAAATTTTGGTATTTATATTTTATCTTTATATTTCAATGGGGATTCTTATAAAAAAATAAAAATATTCAAAAATATAATCGGAGGGGAAATACAAGTAGTTGAGTCTTGAAAGCACCAAAACTTGTTACTTTTATCGTGTAATATTCTAATATTTTTAATTTATTTGATAAAAGAACGCAATGTCATTGTATTTATTTTGGGGAAACCAGAAAAAATATATTTTAACTGTTACTTTTTTTTACAATTTTTCTTCTATATTTTATAATGACTTTTGCTACTATTGAAATGCTCACCTTCAAGTCTTTGGAATCAGTTATGATGATGACAAGTGACCTGATTGTCTGTCACTAGTTATCAGGATATTACTAGGTTTAGATTAGGACACTATATTTGTACCGTTAGCAATAAAAATTCTTGAACCATGGAGTTATGTATGGAGTAAACAACATGACATCTTATTACTTTATCTGTTGTCAAAAGGGCTTGCTTGTTATTCATCCTAAAAGTAAGCCTTGGTATTTAAAGTAAAAATGAACAAACATTCTTGTCACTCAATGCCAGTACGATTTCTATTTATTAAGTACGAAGCATTTTTTTTACATTTCCAATTTTACGATTATTTATATGTTCATAAATTTTAGATCATTATTCCTAAAAATTGTCCGCTATGGAGTAGTAGACAAACATATTATTACGACCAAATTCAAAGCTAATATTTACTTTGATCGATGACAGAATCCACGAGCGGAGGTTTCACACAATTCACTTCAATAAAAAACATCTAAGTTTCAATATTACTGTTTATGAAAACTTAAAATAATAATACACCCAATAATGCATATCTTATAAATTTTTACACATTTTACACATTTTGTTGCACTCACAATACACTCTATATAACCCGGTTTTGTTTCCATTTGTAAAGTTGGAACATTCGTTCTCACACTTCACACAACTTATATATACAGTATAATATAAAGTAGTATATCGTGGTAGTATAGTTGTCACAAAAAGGTCAACAAATCGTTGACTTAATCTCTAAGACTTATACATTTTTTTTGTTTAAAAATATATAAAAACAAAGTGTTCCTGATTAATAGCATTTATCTGATGTAAAATAAAGTCATTAATAAGTGATTTGAATCAACTGTCTTCTTTCACAGTAACTATTTAGTGAATATATTTAATAATGAGATCTTATATTATTATTATTCCGTTATTAATATAAAAAATACGTAATGATAATGGTAAATATAATATTTATTCGGACATTTCAACCTTAGCAAAAGTTAGTATTATGGTTACTAGAGAACTTATAAACATATTTAAACCTTTTTTTGTTGTAATTACATAATTTACATATTTAAAAAGATTACAATTTATTAAGACAAAAATAATTTAAGTGTGGTGATTGAATCTACAACCACAGACACACTAAACGGAAATACGACCTTTGAGCAAATGTGACGTCAAAATTTATAGTGCTAATTAAATAAAAAAATATATTGTGTCTAGATTATTACTTATTGTCTAGATCATTTATATAAACAACAAATAATTGATTGCTCCTAGTAAACGAGCACAATATGTTTAAATGTTATATACGAATCACATTAAAACATGTATACGAATTATATTTAAACAAAATACACAAAATCTATCAAGTGTGAATAAGTTTTACAATAAGGCTTAAGTATAAGCATACGGTATTAGTTTTCTTAGGTAAAACAAAAAAAACTTAAAACTTTCGACATATTCAACTTTATAGTTTGTATTTTGGTAGCGTTTTATTTTATAAAATACAAAAGGAAGAGCAAGTTTAACCATTCGCTTGTTCAACATTAAATTTCAAAGTATTCAAGGAACCGGTATACGTAGTGAATTTTATCCGTTATATTCACGTTACCTTCAAGCTTATAGACACAAAATACCACGCATTTCCTCAAAGTACTAAAATATTTTATAATTTTACTTCGTAGAATTATTATTTTAACTAGTAACAATTTATCAAAGCCATTTAATAATCTAATATACGGTCACTCCAGTTAAGTTATCTTAAGTGTA
This sequence comes from Dircenna loreta, assembly GCA_963555665.1. Taxonomy (NCBI): domain Eukaryota; kingdom Metazoa; phylum Arthropoda; class Insecta; order Lepidoptera; family Nymphalidae; genus Dircenna; species Dircenna loreta. The sequence goes on along the minus strand of OY743088.1, from coordinate 12,807,022 downwards.
AAAATAAAAGTTCTTGTTGGAATCTTATATACTGCGGAGTGTATTTCTAACTGCACTCATGGTAGATTTCTTATGATTTTGCCAAAGAGGCTATGATCGTGCGGCAGCGACACTTAACTTGGTCGTTTGTTTGTCGTTGCAACTTGGGTTGAATACAGAACTGGCATGACTGCAGCCAAGCCTACTACTTCTCTCTCCGTTGTCACGTACTCTGTGACTACTACTATTAGTTACTAAGTACCTGGTTAACGACTGGAAAAGCTGCAGCTACAACGGTCACCCTCACGAACTCTCGTTTCTCTTCTCCTTTTTGCAAGCGCTAAATATCTAGAGAATATTTATCGTCTTTTTAAAAATAATATATTATTGTTAGGCTATTTTTATAGTGCCTAAGTTCAGTGCATACCTAATTTTAAAAAAATAACAGTTATATGACCTATAGATCTAAAAATACAAATTTGAAGCCCTTTGTAGGCGGAATTTAGTAATACACGTTATTGGTTTTTAGCCCGCCATAAAGAATATTCTGGCAAAGTTTCAATACCTATAAGAGCTAAAGATAAAAAAAAAATATTTTTTAAAATACGTTTAAAAAACGTGAGGGTGGAATTTGGATATCTGCTCGGCAAAAGGAATATTCCTGCCAAATTCAAGTCTCCAAGCCTTGTAATTCCAGAAATATCATAATGTGATCTTACATAAAAATCTCATATTAAACAAATATAAATTTTATGGAGGGAAGAGCAAAAATAAGAGCAATACAGTTTATAATAGCTTTCATAATATGTCACTTCAAAACTATTTCACAATAGTTTCTCAACAAGAAATAAGTATCTCTTTGGGAAAATACTGTGAAATAATTATAGAATAGTATTCCAAAGATAGCCTTCAAATACTATACTATAATATGTACTATAGAACATACCTAATCAACGGTCAACCTAATGACAACTAAACCAATACATTACAACTTATTTTTTGTAACTAACACAAATAAAAGAATTTCATAATATTTCTATTTCGGAATAATCATTTAAATAATGTGAGTAATATAAATATAAGAAAATTTTCGTAGTTAGAAAAATGCCTTTACTCCATTTTATATTATAATTACGTTTTCATACAGCAAAAAAAACTTAGTTTCGTTTTTCATACACAGTATACATAGGCTTACGTGTTTTTGTAAATATACTGAGAGTAAATATATTTTAATCAACGTATAATTATAAACTTAATAACTTTCTATTGTTCTATGTAAAATGTATTCTCGAGTACATAATCTGTCGGACATGTAATGCGCACTGAATACACGTCAAACCGTGTACCTAATTCAGTGTTAACATAATTTTCGAATAATTAACAAACATAATGTATATTCATTTGTAAGTTAACTATTCTCAGCGACATGAGTAAAGTTAGAAAGATGAGTAGGTCTCGTGAAGAAAACAGTAGATGCTTTGACATAGAAGATTAATTTAAAGATTACAAATGGACACTTCAACATTTCAGTTCTTTAAAATAATAAATAATAACAAAATTCTGAACATATTCCTGAACAAGGTATTTTTTTGATATGTTGTAAAAATGTATTGAAAATGGTTTTACAATAAATTTTTTTTTAGATTATTATTATAATTATATGACTTGTTTTATATAATATAGAATCAAACATAAATATACATAAATATGAGAAAAGCAAAGCCTTTTTTCCATGTGATATATTTAAAAAATATATATTATTTTTTTATAAAAACGTCTTTTTATCTTCGTTCTAATATTTCAGTGTATTATATAAAATTTAGTAAACAGACAGTCGGTGAACATTTCAAATGGTATCAATGTCTTTAATTGCCGGTTCAGATTCAAGTATATGTCGATCCTTTTAATAACAAGCTACTGAAAGTTAACTTTTGATAAAAGCAATATTGGTGAAATTGTAAAAAAACTTTGACTTTCTTTTTTGTATTTTATTAAACTGTAGGTAGTTTAAATTGGGGAGATTTTTTATTATAAAGGGTTTCATCCACGGTTGGTTTACCTTCCACAATCAGTCTGTCTCACACGCGGTCATGCTAGTTGGTAGTCTATAGCATTATATGTCTCTACTTTTTAGAGTTTATGCTCTCAGATTTCTTTGAAAGAGTGACAATCCCTTTCGCTTCTAATCTCTTTCGTTTATATTTCATTTACCCTCAACGGGTTAATTCAATAATTACACTCAAAACAACAACTTATTGACACTTTTTTACTTTTATTGGTGTTTAACTATGGTTAAACACCAATAAAATATGCTCTAATATGTTAGAGTACATATTTTTAAATTTAAATGATTTAAAAGAATTGAGAACTGTGATACTAGAGATGTTTTTTTGAAGTGTATGCTCATTTGATGATAAAAATATATTACTATAATTTTCGTAGAAATTTAGTCTTTAAAACGTTTTTAGAAAAAGACGCGTTCTAGAAAAAGGCAACATGGATATGTTCAGCTAGTTGAATACGATTAAATAGTGTACGGTACAGTTAACCTGTTTAAAAGATATATTTTGAAGTAAGATAGAGTTATCTTGTCAAATTTCTGCATAAACGAGAGCACCGAGTTGAAAGTTTTTAAAATGTTTATAACGTAACAGCATGTGAATAAGAAAATGAATGCTTTTTGTTTAATATGTTATAAACCTACTAATACATTAAAATGTAAAATTGCTCTTTTGTCCATCAATTACGAAAAAAGTTCTGGATTATTTTGTATATAGAATTTACCAGAAAGATAGCCCGTGACTTGCAAAAGAAAATAGGTTATTTTTTATTCCGGCAAAAATAAGATCTTCTGGCGGGAAAAACGAACAGTCATCATTCGTGACCAGAAGGCACGAGTTCTTTGCCACTATCTGTTAGTTTAGTATTTTTTTTATATTCCCCTGATCCATTCCCATCGTTATGCGTCTGGTAAAATCTAGTGAAATATGTAATATTATTTATGAAAACGATTTACTTTGATGGTAATTATAAAATTATGTTTGACCAGGGGCTATTATCTTACTTTATATATCTGTCTTTCTTATGGAATATATCTTTCATAGTTATATAATATATACATTAGACAGTTGCAAGCCACAAACATTATTATTATCACTACATATAATTTTTACTTCACTTACTTCTTCTAATTTTGAAGAACTAAATAAATCAATATCTACCATTTCCAATATCATTCTGCTGAATTTATACTCAAGAGATTGAAAGCTCAGTGAATGGATCATTTCATCTTGTTATCGATAAAACGTAGTATTGCAATAACCTATTATGAAGTCTAGTGACTTTGGAAAACATTATAACCAGATGTTACTTTTTGTAAATCTAGATATGTATTGAAAGTTAGTTTAGTAATCAAATAATAATGAATTGTTCATTTGTGTTAAAAACATTATATTTTATGTCATGACTCACTAGACATGAAATGACTTAACTCAAATATACTGCAAATTATGAAATTGTTCAGAAATGTTACAGAGAGAGTTGATCATTATTAAATATCATACCCCGACTTTTTAAAACACATTTGGTATTTAATTGAATTAAATTATAAATGTTATATCTTTATTTAGGTTAGGTTAGGTTAGGAAATTATAAATTGTATCAACTTTTATTTTTATATTCACAAAGGGCTTTGTTTAAAATAATACTATAAACTAATAATAGAAAATGATCCTTTCTTATACCTTTTTATTATTTTATCCAAACAATAAAATGAAATAATAATGTAATAAAAAATATTTAGCAAAGCACTTCATAGCATTATTGGCTGTATTTTATAAATATAAATATGAAATGAAATAAAAAAATAAGTTATCTTGAATAAATATTTTGGGAATCATTTTAAATTCTAGTAGTTTTTAATGAAATAGATGCGCATCTGTCTCAAGGTTTCGTTATTTGCAACAAATAAGCAATAAATCTTGTAGGTTGAAATGCCCAACAAGAAGTGGGAAAAAAGTATTGTGTTTTTATGCTTTTTTAAGATATATCTTCGTCCTCCGTCCTTTCTCCAATCTGCGTTATTCTTTAAGTAGGACGATGATTTGTTGTTATAATAAACAAAAGAAACCACAATAACTTTTCACCTAACTTTATAAACAGTAGACTAAATATTTCACGTTCACGTTACTATTTCTCTCACTTGCACAATCGGCTTGGCGGAACGTGACAGACAATCCGTCTTATTTTTTCGTAAATGCAGCCGGCGTTAATCGATTGACAAGACGTTATCATGTCAAAAATGTATTCTTATCTTTTTGAAAAATATAAAATAGAAAATAAAATCACGTGACTACGAAAGTGCCACTATTAGTTGCGTTGTTTGTGACGTCATAATGTTAAAGCAATTTCATGGCAGTACACAGCGTTCACGGCTATTACACGTGATTTGACGCAAAATATTACTAGAGGCCATGTACGCCGTAATAAATGAAAACCAATATTATGACGTCAATGATGCTCTAGTTTGTTCAGGTGCTGTCGGCGTGTTTTCGGTACTGGACTTAAAAAATATTTTTAATTTAACTTTTTAAAAATCGCAAAAAAAATATACTGTCATAATACTTATAGATGATATTTTCATTCATCATAATTAATAGAATTTCAAAAACCCGTGACCTAAAACATGTCATGAAATAATCTGAAACCTGAAAAATAATCCTTTATCTCATGAAAAAAAAAGAATAAAATTTGAGCATCCTGTAGCTCTTTGTTTATGTGTTAAAAGTAGCTGATCAACTTTAGCGATAATTTTAGTAATAAAAAATAATTATTCATTTTAGGTCCACTTTTTTAAACCATAGTCGGGTTAGTTGGAAGTTCGCATTCCATTAGACCAACTACTATCGACTTGATTGGTTACTCAATAAGCTGCTTTGAAGTAGCTGTCACTATAATGAAAACCGTAGCTCAGACCACGTCACTATCAGCAAACTGCTATTGTCAATATAAATTTAAAGGACGAAATTATTATTTTCAACGTTTACCTAAATTGCAAACATTGGTTAGGATTTTCGAAGGAAGCCTAATAGAGGTCACCATCGTCCTAAAGATGAATATGTTAATGCTTAATTCGCTGGGTCTGGCCAATTAATTATTTACCAATTAAGCTACCGTATAGCAATACGGTAGCCTAATTGGTAGAGCGACGGGACTGTTTGTCAGAGATCATGGATTCGAATCTCTGCCCGTATTGGTTTATTTGTCATTCTAAATCTATTAAAATTTGAAATCTTTATTAATAATTAATCCCTGTACATTTTATTTGATGATATGTTCGTTATTTATTGGTCGCATAAATATATAGGCTGCTGAGTAATATTTTTTCATTTTTAAGTTTAATAATTAGTTTTTTACTCTGTTACAACTTTTATCATATTTAGCTATTATTTGAATAAGTAAATATTATGAATTACACTGACTGACTGACTAAACAGTAAAAAATTGGCCTCAAATTCACCAAAGCCCAAGCCGATGCTATTTTTTTCAAACAGACAATCAAGAAGAAAACCAAGTTATGGAGACGATATATTAGGCGCATATTATGTATAATAATTCACAATTCATTTACAAAACACTCAAAAGAGTCACGTTCTTGATAATATATGATAAGATTCCCAATGGAATCCTATCACATGTGATACTGACATTATCTCTATCACAAACGGGAAACTTCCTGAAATAAAGCCGCTGTAAGTTTGTTTTGAAGCTAATACCATTACCTAGAAATGACTACATTAAATCCAAGCTAATCTGAATGTCACCTACATTCAGATTAACTTGGAATGTGAAATAGTGGATGAAGGTGACGTCAGTAATATCAACTAATAAGTGGCAGACGTATGGAGGTTAGGCTGACAGCTTTGTCGCACTTGTGCTGTCACCGGTTGGCTTTGTATTGGGTTGATGGCTGGGCTTGTATATAGCGTAATAGTTATATATAACTGTTGATGTTTATTTTTCATTCGGTAATTTTAAAATATATGCGTATACTATACAATGACTTTGTATCATGTAGTATAATAAACACATCTAATTATTTATTGCGTAAAACTTGTTTAATTTTATATAATCGATCTATTCAATATATAGTAATCCTATCTAAATCATAATTTTTTGTACATGTTTTACTTTTTATGCTTAAAGATGTATGAAAAGTTTTGAGGTTAATAAAAAAAATAAGAATTTTAAGATGATATATAGAAATGAACACCTACAGAAAATTACATATATACCTTCGTCTTTTTCAATTTGTACAGCGAAGGATTGGAATAGATTGTATGCCTCGATATTTCCGTCCGAGTATAATGTGGGTCTTCAAGCGAGAGTGAATAAGCTACTACTAAAATGGTATGATGATGATGCGCCGTACCATCTATGACTACATTACTACCTCCCATCAGGGGGAACGAGTTCAAGGGTCAACTTAGTTTATATGTAAAATATATATCTCTTTATAGTTAAGTTACTTGTTACCCAAGTATTTTAATTTATTATAATACCAATCATTATGTAATATCATAACAGTAGGTATTAACTATCTTGAAAGTTTTTAATCGATTGACCATACGTATGGCTAGGTTTCATGTATGCAAAATAAAACTAAAATAAGACGGAAAAAATACGTTATGAAAATAGAAAAAAATACTTTTTTTAGGTGAGAATCAACATATCAACAGTTATTATTAATTTATAAGATATAATCATTAATTATAACAATAATTAATAAAAAGTTTTTGGTAAATCTATATCACGTTTAAATAAATTGCATCTCTGTTGGAAGGTTGCGGTTCGCTAATTACAATAAATTAAAGGTCAATTAGTAACTCTTATAATTTGAACGAAATGTGTAGCCAGCAATTTGAAACTTCCCAGATAGTTTCAAAGTAGCGTTACCGGCCGTTCAAAAGTTTTCAAAAACTGTTATATCATGTTATGTCTGTTCTTGTAGATTCTTCCGTGACATGTTTGAAATATGACAAATATAATTCTCCAGTGTATTTCTCGTCTAGTTGTTTAGTAGATAAAAACTTTAGCAATTGAGTTTGCGAACAAATAATATAAGAAATATGTTATACTCGAAAAATGTTTTGCACAGTATAAGCTGTCATGTTTATAAAACAGATATATGTATACCTACTTTGAAATAGTCAATATCGCGTCAAAGTATCGTTATTTACTAGTAGGTTTACTTTTTATTCCCAAAATACATGTTTAATAATAATATATTCATAATATGATATTAAAATCTAAAAACTTAAATATAAAGGTATTATATGTATTTTATATGTATATGGCCGTCGCTAAACCTTTGGTGTTATTTAATTAATATTTAAAATGCACCTTATTTTTGTAACTATAAGATCGATTTAAGAACAAGTAGTTATTTTATATTTCATTTATTAGTGGGTATTGCGAGTTCTTTTTACGAAAAAATAATTTAGTAAAAAATATAAACATTTGCCTTTACATAATATTAGTTTTTTTACTATTTATTAACATATAAAGAACATCATAAGAAATAAGTATGACATATAAGCAAATTATTTGTAATAACGTAATTTTTGATTATTTTTATTATTACGAATCCATTGAAGTAGGCTTTTGAAAACATTTCATAAAACGCCATTATACGGGAACGCCGAACGTAATATTAATGAATATTTCATCGCTTATATTGAGTTTTATTTATTGTGATCGCGTTGTGATCCCATTCGTCGAGAAGGGTGACATGTATTTCAGTTCATTCAATAATATTACAATAGAACTTTATTCTATTGAGTTATGTTGTGTTTGTTTTTATGATAAGGTGATGTTATTTCGTGTACAAAATATACATTGAATGATGGTTTTATACAGATATGTTTAGGTTTGTTTTGACCCACAACCTTCACGTTAATAATACAGTATAGGATTTGTTCAAATATTAAGTTTTATTTATCAATTATAGATTTTTGGCTGCATTATATATTTATTTAAATTTTTTGTAAGCTTAACACGCAATACATGTTAACAGACATTTTCAAATATTATTTTTCTTGTGGTTTCTTTTCAACGTTAATCTATACCTAAAGGTAGAGTGACTTGATAGTTTCCCATAGGTCTTGGGTTCAATCCGCTGCCTGTGGTTTATTTTTCATCCTATATTTATTTAAAATTTAAATAAACTTATATATATACATAGACCGTAGACTGAGATCGTCATCTACTGACTGCTGCTATTATAGATTGTGATATATAATTGCTAAGAAATTGTATAAACTGTCTTTCATTCAGGTTAATTTGTAAATCAATAAAAATAAATAGATACAGCTTTAAAGTCATGACATTCAATAATTAAAACGAATAGCCGAAGAATCGCTCTTCACGCCTGACGCCTTACAACAATGGCCGCTTCCCGCGCTCATCAGTCGGCTACGACATTCCGTTTATTTGTGACAGTTTCGCCGCCGCGCAGGCTATCGCAAACTTTGCCTTTTTAACGACCCAAGCATTTCCTATTACGCCACACCGACGTATTTTTATATTATTTCGTATTCGTATTAAATAAAAATATAAAACTTTATTTTTTTATATTTTATTGAAACTTTTTGCTGTCTAGAAGAGTTTTGCAGGCAGGCTACATATTGTATTCAAACAACACACAAATTTCTATTTTTTGTTGTCTTTATAAATGTTTTTTCTATAAAATTACAGAAAAGCATCCTCGATTATTCCAAAAAACTAATGTTAGTCCGATTTACTGAAATCTTTCGACATTATCAGTCCAAAGTGTGAGCAAAAAGTTAACAAAGTTTTAATTGGGACTTTTTGTGACCCCACTATGTAATAACGAAAATGTATGAAATCTCTGTAACTCCAGACCGACGGAAGTAGTTAATGGGAAAATATAATATGATGTATCGTAAAATAAGATAAAGACCTTAAAGAAAAGAGTCTATTCATTTATTACGTGTCTGTATTTGAACCAATTTACTAGTTGATTTAAACTAAATTTTACTGGAATATATACATATGGTTAAACTATATGTCTTGTATTAAAAGGAAAATAAAAATGAAAATTTGATCTATCAATTTTAGTATTTTATTAAGTTTAACCAAATACGTCTATGGTTGTCTAGTTTACTCTAGTACGTCAAGTCTACGATTGAAATCTATGTATAATTAATTTATTATTTAATATATCATCACAATTGAATTGCAAAGGATTTTATGATTTATTTATTTTGTGAAAAATATTTTAATACATATCTGAAAAATGAAGTTTACCTCAAAGTGTCTGAAATGAAATAAGGTAAAGAGAGTAAACAAAAACAAGTTCGAAGAATAAAATAATATCCTAACACTTCGGCCTAATTTTAATCTTGTTTCCCATTCTTCATCTCATTTCAAAGATAAATCGCCTCGACCTCTGGGAGATTAACCAGCGGAAAATTAATTAATAATGTACATTCCCCAGCTTTAGAGCACAAAGAAAAACTTCCTCCATTTGCATTCATAAAAAAATAGTCTTCAATAAAAAATTACTCAGAAAAAGATTAAATGGAGAAAAATGCACATAATTCCTAACTATTCCATTATTATTATTTTTATTCTTCTATTAATAATTAAACTTTAATTATACTTTATTTTGTCTTAAAAGTGTTTTATTATTGATATCAGGAACGAACCAGTATTATTTATTGTAAAATACTTACACTGTGACCGTAAATTTCGATGCCAAGATCGCAAAAAACCGAACAAAATATAAACTTGCCAAGTTATTATAGAGCTAAGTTTAGTTTTCCTCTTTGATTTATATGACACTTTAAAAATATTTTTGTAAATTTTTAGGTTTTAGGTTGTTCTGTCTTTTTTATATCACAGGATCACTCTCGTGTCTTATCATATATTTAAAAGAAAAGACTTGTTCAAAAATAAAGGAATAGAAAAAAATATTATATTTAAATGTTCATTTCCTCACTGTCACCTGTAGTAGTATAATTTTCAAAACAATCCTTAATATTCCGCTAGGAGAATCAAGAAAAAATTTCTATAATTAAGAATTTAATATGCAAAACCAGTTATAGTCTACGGATAAGCCCCACTTAGTAAGGTACCTGGGAAATAATTTATTAATTTTCAATGCTTTCTCTTGCAAGCAGATAGCATTTATTTATGTAAAATAAAAATGTTCGCGGTTAAAAATAAGTACGATTATATAACAAGTAGGTAGTGCTGCAATTAAATTTATAGAGCGATATTTTGTGTAATGATAACGCAGTTATCGCGTTACGTTTTATTATTACTATTACTTTTATTATTATTTTTTACCAATTTCTTTATTAAATAATAATTTTGTTTCACATTGATTGATTGTCAAAGGTTCGCAATGGTTCGTAATAATAGCCGTTTGATTCAACTACATTCACACTCGAACGCTCAAAAGGCTAGCGAATGCATCAATCGTTCCTATTAACGATAAAATGGTCCTGATATTTGGACAAGCCATTCAGGAATTCGATGAATTTTGACAGCAATATGTTACAAAAATATATATAAGATTATCTTTTAACTCGGAACAACTATCAAAATAGTTTTAAAATATAAAAGCAATATAATGTGTAATAAATTCCTCTTTTACGTCTATCTAGATTCTATGAAGTGCTCAGCTATTGCTTTAACTATTACGTTTTTTACAGCTGCCATTTGTTCCTTGATCTTTTCTCCAATACTTTTGGTAAGTCCGATGTAGGAGCTACCACAGCTGCAGTCCATCTTGTATACACCAGGTTTTTGAAGAGGAACTACATCCTTCGGGGTGCGTAAGTGTTGCGCTGTCTTAGAGGGCGGAGTATATACAGTCTTAATGGAGTATTTCTGCAGTACTGATCCAATTTTGCCCGTAACTCCCTTTAAGTAAGGCATGTATGCTGGTGCTCTGCTGACCGAAGGTATGCGTTTCTCCTCTTTGCACGTCGAGAGTTTATTTTATATCAATTTCGCTGTAGTACCTCCTGAACATGTGCGAGCTCACTGTCTAAGTGTTTAGGGTCACTTAAGTCATACGACTTAAGTGACCCTAAACACTTAGCTCTGTTTGTCAGCATCGGGAAATAAAAAGGTATTTTTATTCTTATATTATATATTTTTTCTCTTTCGTTCTTAGATTTTAGATTATCATTTTTGTTGATATTATTAAATAATTTGTAAACATATTTATCTTATAAAATATCATATTCCTTTTGAAAACGCGAAAAACTGAAGTTTTTGACGCTATTTGCACGATAAAATATCAGAGACGCTTGAACAATAACGAAAAATAGATGCCCCATCGTTCGTAGTTAAAAACTTCATTTGTAAAGATGGTGGACATATGATTTGTGGAAACCGACTCGTTAAATATTTATAAATAAAAAATGATTCATTCTCTTAGATTATGTAACAAACTAAAATGATATACATTATAAATATTAAAGACGAAGATATAAGCGCGATGGACAGTCATACAATACATAGAATATATATATATATATATTTAAACTGAAGTGCTACGATGACTCAATTGACAAAACAGTAGTCGCTAAGTGATGTTATTGTTCCGATGTAAAAATATTCTCAAACAAATAAAGTTCAACAACAAAGAAACAGTCTCCAAACAATCGAGCCTTGTTTCATTAAAATATCTGTAGAAATTTCTAGTAATTGTACATAAACCATGATACTACGTTCTACTTTCAAAAGAAAATTTTAGTCTGTATTGACAAATTAATAGATATTGTATCTGGTAAAAATATTTTAAAGAGTGTAATAAAAATAAATATTCAAATATCGTGGGTTGTAAAAAGGAAAACATATATATTGTATATTGTAGTACTTACCAAGAAATCGTGCCTTATTTTCTTGCATACTTATATAGTTGTAACTTTACCTCTTTCATACATTTTGATGTTTATTTTTAAAGTGAAGGTAAATTTATTATTAAAATTTGATATTTTTGTCAAAATCACAAAAAAAAAGTTAAAAATACGGATTTAAACAAATTTACTTTTACAAATAAAAACACAATTTCATCGAAACGCGCCTTTATCCAGTAATTTACATGTTAAAGCTTGTTTTAAAAACGACGGTCTGTGAAACAACTGAAATGTTTTACTGTGATACAAAATGTTGCATTTAAATGAACAATTCATCTGATTACTTAATTCTCGTCAACCGTATTATCTTCTGTTCTTTGATAGATTACGTGCAGCTGATTTCACTATTTATGACCTCTTGTCTTTTCAACAAATACAATAATATTTATAATATATTACTTGTTTTGGATCTTACATGAATAGGAGGTTTGAGGTATATACAATTCTTTGCTGCAGGTCAGGTGCTTAATTTTTTTTTATAACAAAACTGATTAAGGAAAAAAAACCCTTGATTAAGCTTATCTACATTCAGTTTATAAGTAAGTCAACACAACTCTAATAGAATACTTACTGAATACTCAAAATCATAAAGTTGTGAACTATGCGATAATCTGATTTAATGCTGTAGGCTAAAGTTCCAGAGTCACAACTTTGTCCTCGTACTTTTTTAAAATTTATTCTTGAAGTTTCAACATTGATTTCGTTTAAAATAATGCTAATTCGTTTTAAATATTATAATTATTAGTTATATGTTTTGAATTTAAAATAAATCAGGAGTGAAAATAATAAAAATAATATAATTTGTATTTTATTCCCTTTTTAATTATATATTTTGATATATTTGTTATTTGTGCCAACAATGTTACACATTGTAAGCCTTTAATTTACTTAAAGACGCGATAAAATTTCAAAATAAACTCTTAAACATCGCTTTTCAGCTCAACTTTGATATTAAAAAGATATAAAGTACCTATCATTCATATTATCAGCAATATGTAATAAACAATCGGAAATTCAACAATTTTACAATGTTATGAAAATTAAAAGAAGAACAAGTCTAATATCATTACATATTTAATTTCATACTTTACTGCGATCATTCTTAATATAAACTTTAACTATATACAAATCTCACATTTCTCAGCAATATTCTTCAATCAATATTTCTTCAAGCAATATTCAAAGTGGATAAAAGTTTTCTCTTCACACAATAAAGATACATTTTGTCTTTAATCATTATCTATTTAAAATTATGTCCCTCAAATTGTGTAATATAACAATTTATAATTGTAATATATTAAAATATAAATATAAATTATAATTATGAATTGTTTTATCTTTAAACAGACAACTTTTATGAAAATACTTAATCACCCATACATTAAAATATGGTATTCTATTAACTAAAAGGTATATTAAAACTACTCAAATAGTAAACAAAATATTTATTAGAAGTTCTTGATTTCAAGAAAATGGCTTTATTAATAGTGTATAAATAAAACATAGATTTTAAAAACAATGTTCAGAAAAAAGGAATATATTTTTTTGCCTTCAGCAGACTTTAACATTTCAAAAGATTTTTTTTTATTCTTAAACTTGAAACTGAAGTTCGACTTATTCAACCAAGGAGTGAAACTTTAATATATTGCAGTTGGGATTTCTTTGAAAAGTCCACTTCTCAATGGCTTGTTCAAATATCAGAACGTTTAATCGATAACGGGAACGATTGATGCAACCGATGGTCTTTGATTGGTCGAGTGTAAAGGCAATTGAATGAAAAGGCTATTATAGCAAACCTTTCGAATGGTTTGATTACATTCATTATCAGAGAAAAATAAAATGGAATTTCAAAAAATATATTTAAGAATCAGAAGTCACTTATTTAAAAAATAACAAACTCGGGTACTTACAACTATTGAATCTTCAATCACTTATAATAATAAACTTAATAACTTTAATAAATCAAATTGATCATGAACACAAAAGAAATCAACATCAATTAACAAATCAAGTAACAATAACATTATGAAATTAACAAATAACCGGTAATATCCAATTTTACAACAATAAATTACAAAGGGACCGAAAAATAGTGCCGATGCATATAACTAGTCGAAACGCGAAACTAACTAGTCGAATAGCGAAATGTCAAATCAAACGATATTGCTGTCATCGTCAGTTTTAAAGACACCGCTCTTACCCTCAATCAATTAAAAGAAAATTATTCTGTTTCTAATAATATATTAAGCTTATTTATTCATAACTTAGAACAAAATAATACATTCATACAAAATAAAAATTTAAGTTATTTTTTGTACTTATCGCATTACTTGTCGATATGTATGAACTTTGATTATTTTTGAAATCAAAAAACTTTTAATATATTAAATTAATTTTTGGGTAGTTATAATATAAATATGTCAACATGCCACCATTAATGCCTTTCGCAAGACAAGGTATACGATAGTCAGAGCGGCGGCGCAACTAACGCTTACAAACGAAGCGCCGGGGGGCGACTTATTGACAATAGAAACCGCCTTAGTTGTTGGAAGTCGGGCGCGACGAGCGTTTCTTTGGTTTTTCGTTTTTGCCAAATTTCCTTGCATGCATTATTTCATTTGTCGTTTAAGTTATTTCTATTTAATTATTCATGATTTGTAATTTAACCATAATAAAAGGTTAATAATAGAATATTAGTGATATGAAATCGCTGAGAATTTATATAAAATCATAATATTTTATTAAATTTATATAAACCTATCCACATATTGTGGATAGGTTTGTATATTATTATGTATGATATTAAATGCTGGCTGAGTCGGTGGAGGCTCGGTTTCCCGACGTCGTAATTGTAGAGCTATCAGCTCTATTAATATTTCACGAATAATCAATCAACTATTTTAACAGTATTATATATATAACTAATATAGAAACTACCTCATATTTTAAAGATTTTTTAAAATTTAGTATCATATATACTTAACACTAAAGTTTTAAGTAACAACATATTCTGCTTCGATAAATTTGTCTTAATGTAATATTATTTTAAGGTGTCCAATTTTCTTATTTGAGATATTATATTTATTTATTTTCTTGTTTGTAATTTTATACGATGCGCTCTATAAAATATGAAAAATGCTTCAATAGTGTTAGTACCAAAGCCTCAAGATAATGTTATTGTGTTGCCAGAGGAGCATATAGAGCCATTTTCCTCTTTGATATATTTCTTCCTTATACAATATAACATAAATATAACATAATAAAGTTTAGGCAAAAATAAAAAAGGTTTGCATCAATTAATTGCATTATTTAATCGAATTTTCAAATATTAACTGTTAATATAATAATATATTTATTTTCAAACACAATTTAAGATTAATATTCCGAACGCTGATTCTTTGAGAAAGAAGCACCGCTATAAAGCCCTCTGCGCTTTTACCGGTATTGTTAAAAGTGCTTTATGGTATTAATATTTAAGGATTCAAAGTGCAAGGAAAGGATTCGTTCAGCAATTGAGAAATATTTAACATTTAACGGTTTACGAATTGTATAAAAATACTATTATGTTTTTATTTAATCTAACTATTTTGAACTTCAAATACTCTTTTATCAAAATTGTTAGAACTATTAAATTTGTAATACTAATTTTATAAGATAAATATTTACAAACCGAATATTTCTGAATTACATTTATAAGCAACTTATAACTTGATAAGGAACGTTTATTTACCGTCAATATTTAAATTAATATAATAATAATGAATATTACTAATCGAAGCCATCTCTACTTATACATGTGTTTACTGGGTAGTATTCACGTAAAATTATATTGCAATGTGCCCGATAAGTATCAAACCCACTAAGGGTTCTTATTCATGATCTCGAAACAGTTCACGCCGCGACTCAGCCACGCTTTGAGCTCTTGAATAAAAATCATATCAATTACAATTAATTATTATTGTTTCGTTACAGAGTAAAATATTTTAATAAACATGCTAAGTAGTAAAATGATAATAATCATTTATAAAGGTTTATATAGTTTAACAATATGCTGTTAGTTCTATTTTTTGTATCCTCAATGATATAAATAAAATAATATATCACTTAAGAATAGAATATATTTTATAATAATTGTACTAGGATTACAACAAATTATGAAATATGTATTTACTCGTATATATAATACTCGTTAGCATTTAGAAACCATATTCAACTGCGATTGAATATTCAACTCGATAAATATAATTTATGGCACGATTTCATAAATGTGTAGATCCTAACATTTCATTTAAATTAATTAGGTACTATAAAAACGGAAACATTATTCTTATTAAATCTAAATCTACACATTATCTCTTTCTGTCATTAAATGACGGCTGTAAGTATAATTTAAAACATTTAATCGTTGATCGATTCTGTGAAGATGATAAAGTATAAAAAGTTTTTTAAAAACTTACATAGACTAAGAATAAATTAAATTCAGATGGTTAAGCCTTATCTGAAGACTTTATCAACTTTATACAGTAGATTTACATGTAGCTGTTAAATGTCTTTTTTAAATACTTCAGTTCGCCGACAATCTTGTTATGTACATATCTAGCAAATCAATAGAATAATCACATTCTAAATTAAACCTGGTTGTAGGCCATCTAAATATTGCATTACTAAATCATGACTTTTCATTGGCTACAACAAAAAGAACTTACGTTATTTTACTACACAAAGAGTTATTACAAATGTCAATATTCCTTAGCGTTTTTCTTGACTCAAAATTATCTGGTATCTTTTTTAAGTTGCAAAAAAGTGTGAGAAGAATATCAACGTTATGCCTTCTCTCTTTGGAGTTCGGCGGGGGTCCCGCGGGTACTGTCAAAAACTTATATACAATAAGGAGCCACTTTGATTACAGTTTCTGTTGTTTTGTTGGAACCATGCATTCAGTTTTCTTTAAAAGTTTGGAATAAGATTGAAGCTAAATGTCTCCGTATTATATCCGGTGTCATAAAATTATCTCCGATAAATGCCATGCAATTGGAATGTTCGGAACCTTCACTTTTTATAAAAAGACAACTTCTTGCTGATTGATTTATTTTCAGGACTGCCCAGCTGTCCTCTCATTGTATTTTTCCAAAACTTAAAGTCTAGTCAGAATTATTAACTACCGCTAAATATTGGAAAATGAGTCCATTCTCTATCTTACCAACAGCTATAATAAACTTATTAATATGAATATCTCAATATATCAAACTAAGATTAACACCTTATTCGAAACTTTTTGATTTTCTTATATTTCAACCACATGTCTAGCTTGCTATTGATGTTTTTAAAAATACGCTCGAAGCCATTTTGAGTTTTTAAAGTATGAGACAAAAACTGGCCAGATTGGCTTTTAATAAAGTTCACTAACACATCTCAACTTTTAGAAAATAATTAGGTTGGTGCTACTGTTTGAATCCCCAAATTTAAAGTTAATTTATATGTAAGATGTAATACTCTCTCCTCAGTATTTACCGGAGAAGAAATAGAATAGAGAATATAAATGAATCAATATTGTATGTTGAATCCTTAAGTTAAATAAAACAACATTTTTTTGTGATTCTAAAAGTAGTTTGCAAGCAATTCTTTCCAATACTTTTAACAGTAGAAGTAGATTCCCTATTTTCCTTAAAATCAAAGAAGTTCATTTTCGTTTCTACTCCAAAAATATTTACGTAATTCTGGACTGGATTCCTGGTCATTTAGGAATTGTGGGCAATGAGATTGCTGACAAATTAGTTGAGGAGGCCTCTCTCATAAGTTGTTTAAACTACAATTCTGTTTTCTCCAATGATCTTCCGGTAAAAGCTTTAAAAAAATTACAATCTACTTGGAAAGATCATTGGAAAACTTCAAAGATATCGAAAGGTAGATTTTATAGTCACATTCATTCTAGTATACCCAATTAGCCTTGGCTTTTAAAATATCTGATTTTAAACCCCTTCTTGCCCTCTCTTTTTCTCGTTTTATTATAGTTTTGTGTAATTTTATAACAAATAACAAATTAAAACTAAATAAATATTGTTCATTTACTAGTAGAATAAATTTTTGTATTGTTACAGAAACCTGAATAGGGGAGTATAACTAATTTCAGAGTAACGTAATATTAAAGCCTACACAATGTTATTCTACACAGGTTATAGAACCCTTCCCAATTGTCCCGGCCATCGCTGAAGTGAACTGTCCGTATCCGAAATTACGCATCACTAATCTTAAAACAATTTTCATTATCCACCGCCTTTCGTAATTGATCCGCCAGATCTTCTACATGATTAACGTCACAATTGTTTTTTTTAAGCGTTACCTCAAGTAACCCACCGCTGAGTCTAGGTAGCATATTTTGTTTTTGTACTGTATTTATATATTTTGTATTAAATTTATTAGGAATATTTACTCTTTTATTTCTTCGACAATCCACGGTTAAAGGGCAAAAATGTTAACAAACACCAAACAAGAAAATAATGAATTAGTCATACTCACTGCGTAGGTATATAACAAGCATATATCAACCGTTTACGGAACCCGTTAAACGAATTATAGTCCGTTCGTAGCCTACTCGGTTAAAAACCATGCTCTGAAAACCAAAATTATATCATGCAAAGGGAATCGGTTTATTACTGCAGGTACCGAATTTAACAGGCATGAAAATAATATAATAATTCTATACACCCTCTATAATCATATCTGGTGTTCTGTCTTTGTATTACAAAAATCTCTTCTGATATGATGTCTGATTACTCACAGACATCGCGAAAACACGTGTAGATCTGTCTGTGTACAAAAGAGTTTTAAAAAACTAGTGAAAACAATTTCTAAATGATATTAAATTAAATATATCTGTTTCTATTTTAAAAGGTGTAGATTGAAAATTTCATGTTTTAAAGCTTAAGGAATTAAAATTACTAATTAATTTTCTCTGGTTAATCTTCTACAGGTCGACAGTATTTAGGAAATGAGATAAATTTACCTTCGCTAGCAAATATTTAATTAAATATTACCTTGCTATAAATAAATATATATAAAGTACTTACGTAATTACTGTAAGATTTTACAGATTTCAAAAGAAACAGTTGAAAGGTTTTAATAAAATGTTCTTGTGGTTTATTTTTTTTAAATATTATTAACATGGTTTATAAATAATATATTTATATAAACAAACTTGACCAAGTTTGTTTTAATAATAGTACTGATTTAATCTGTTTAAAGTTGATATTACGAGGGAAGTTGAGAGTGGGGCAGTTATAAATTTCAGAAGAGACTGAATTATATAAGCATGATGCTTTCATCTTAACGGATTCTGATTTAAATAATGTCAAATGGTTTCAAAGTCACTCAGGAACTCAAAGGTCAGTTGTTAGGTATATATGAAAAGAGTTTCAGATAGAATAAACAATATCTTAAGAAAGGTTTCTGTAAGAATTGTTTCTAAACCTCCTAGAAAATGTGAGCTACTCAAAATTTATATAAATAATAAATATGTAATAAAACGAAGGATAATTTAAATATCAAGTTGCAAATTAGTTATCAGTTGTAACATTACTTTAACAAAAAAATCAAATAAATATTATATTATATTTTAAATATACTTGGATGCAATGAAATCGAATATGTTGAGAAACATATATATTTCTCAAATTAACATTTACAATTTCCATTCCTCCATTTCTCCTTCAGCACATATTATAGCTCCAGTGGTGGGTAGAACCAATGGTTCGGTCTCTTATTTAGGTATTTAAGTAAGAGATATAAATTAAAACTGTAGTTTTTTATTAACACCTAAAGGTATAAAAGCAATGTAGTAAAATAGTGTTTGAGAACTTTAAATATATCTATAGCCGGACTCGCTACTTGGATTTGTCATAAAACTTTCAATATGATAGATTATATTCCACTGTGGATATTGTTAAGTTTGAGAATAAATAGTTCTAAAAAATAAAAAAATATTAAAAAATATATTGCTTTTATGAATTACTATTATTGTTTAATAAACAAAAATAAAAAAAGTCGTAGCCTAAATATCAAATATTTATATAATTTATATAATTTGTATAAAACAAAACACTTTTTTTTATTTTTATCAAGCAAAGATACAAATTGGCCAAGTCGAGATACAAATTAAAACCCACGACTGAAAATCTCAATAAATATAAACAGTTGCGTAACCGTTGCAATAAGGTATGCAGAGACGCTCAACGACAGTACTTACATAGTACTATAGAGAACAATAATTCTGCTAGAACATGGAGATTATTGAAATCAATTGGTATTGGTCGTCAATCATCTAATTCTTCACTTAATCTAGATCTCGAAGCTCTGAACAACTTTTTCACATCTACAGTACCCCTAGATTGTAGGTCAAAGCAAAGCACCATTTGTCTCCTTAACTCTTCATCCACCCCTAGTTTTCCTCCTTTTCAATTTACCCCGGTTTCTGCTGATGAAATTAGATCTCACGTGAAATCAATCAAATCTGATGCCACTGGCTGTGATGGAATCAATCGCAGAATGGTTCTTTTAATTCTAGATTATATTCTGCCAACATTAACACATATTTTAAACTTCTCTCTTTCCTCTTGCGTATTCCCCCGTGCTTGGCGTAACGCTGTTGTCATTCCACTCCCTAAAATAAATAATCCCGTATCTTTATCTAATTTTCGACCTATTTCTATATTACCCTTCTTGTCCAAAGTATTAGAACGCATCGTCCATTTTCAATTAAATACCTTTATCACCCAACGCAACATCCTTTCCCAATTTCAGTCCGGCTTTCGAAGGGGACACAGTACAGTTACAACATTGGTAAAAGTTTGCGATGACCTACGACACAACATGGACAACAAGCAACTGAGTATATTAGCTTTACTTGATTTCAGCAATGCGTTTAATATGGTTGATTACGACATACTTTTGGCTGTTCTGGACTCTATTAACATTTCTAATGATGCTATTAAGTGGTTCCGTAGTTTTTTATATGACCGACAGCAGTGTATTTGTGCCAATAATAAATTCTCTTCCTATAAACCACTTTCTACCGGTGTACCACAAGGTAGCGTCCTGTCACCTCTTCTATTCTCTATATTTATAAACACTGTTACTCAATTTCTTTCATCTTCTTACCACCTTTACGCCGACGACTTACAGATATACGTTTCTGCTCCTGTGCATGACATAGACAGTGCTATTCAAGCACTTAATAATGATTTAGTACATATATGCACTTGGTGCAGGGCGTATGGGCTTAGGGTTAATCCAGAAAAGTCGCAATTAATAATGGTTGGCAGTCCTAAGTTGCTAACTAAAATTGATTACAAGTCCTTACCAGCCGTCAGATTTGGAAACTCTATCCTAGCTTTCCGTAAGTCTGTAAAAAACCTTGGTGTTTTTATCGATGATACTTTATCCTGGTCGGTGCAGATTGCGGAGGTAAGTAGGAAGATATTTGGCACTCTTGCGGCGTTGAGACGTTGGAAACATTTTCTGCCAAAAAAGACTAAAATTATTTTAGTTCAATCGCTTTTAACCCCTCTATTGGACTACGCAGATTGTTGTTATCCTGACGTAACAGAGGAGCAGCTCAACAAACTCCAGCGGCTTCAAAATGTGTGCATCCGTTATATCTTTAACCTGCGTAAATTCGACCACATTTCAGATTTCCGTACGCAACTTAAATGGCTTACCATTAGACACCGTCGCGACCTACATATCCTGTCTCTTCTATACGTTATTCTTTACAATCCTCTAACTCCAAACTATTTAAAGGAACGATTTTGTTTTTTTGGTAATGAATCTGGGTCCTGTCAATGGGAGCTTCGGTCAAGAAACGATAACAAATTAATGCTGCCTACTGCACACACAACATTTTACAACAAATCTTTTTCGATGAAAGCAGTATTACTGTGGAATATGCTTCCTTCAGATATTCGTTGCCTACAATCCTTGCATTCTTTTAAAACTCGCTTATCTAATTATTTTCTCACCATGCAGTAAATGTTGTTTATTATTGTCGTCGCGTATTATTTTGATTAATATATATATTTATATTAGGGTTGTTTTGTATGTAATTGTTTATGTATATTATATATACATACATACCGTTTGATTTATGTATGATAAGTATTTATATATATATATATATATATATATATATATATATATATGTAATAATATATATGTAATATAATATATATATATGTAAATTTATATAAATTTGTATATTATTTATATTATTTATTTATTATTTTTAAGTATTTTAAGTAATATTAATATGCCCTATGTGTAACTAGTTTATAAATAACCTGTTATATTTATAGTATTTTGTCTCAATCGCACGATCCCGTACTTTTTTACTTTAGTCCTTTCACCTGAAGGTTGTCTGTCAGAGATTGCTCTTAGCAATAAGACCGCCTTTGCATATTTTATTTGTTTAAACTCCGCTTATATATGTTTTTTTTTAATGCTTATTTCTGTGTGCAATAAAATGCTTATCTATCTATCTATCTATCTAATTAAAGAAAATATTTACTCAAACAGCACTAATGTAGAAGCAGAATAAAGCGAGAATAAAGCGGTAAAGACTGACCCAGAGATTGAAAATTAATCACTGCGTTAAGCAAACCGATCAATTTTCTTTCGAAAATGTTTATTAGGGTTCTAAGACGTAATAAAGGATTTTTGTGACTATAACAAGGAATTTACATGGATATAAACTGTTTGAGTTATTTGTGATTCGCCCATGTTATAGACAAGGGATTTTCTGACAAAAGTATTGTCAGAAATTCCAAAAAAAAAAAACAAAAATAATTACAGGTCAGTATATAGTGCGTAACTGTATAGCTAGAAATGAACCAAAACAAAAGAAATGACAAACGGCAGGAAATCAATTTCTCTATGAACGATTTTCAAATTCAAAGTTTGTAATAAAACATCTTTATCTAGAAAAAAACAATAGCAATTTCACCAAAATGAATAATGATAACTTCCTCGAAAAAAGGTATGGCTACCAAATTTGGCAAAAACTCTATATCCATACCCCGTATAAAAATTGTTTGCGTCTTAGCTTAACCGAAAAAATATAAAATACGCTCAGACGTAACTAAGCAACTGTCTTGTAAAATTTTCGAAATGTAAATGGACAGACAATCGAGCAATGATGGAAACTTCAAATATCTTCCTTTTTTGTATTGCACTATTTCAAAAGATTCCAACCTTATATTATAATTGAATTATGTTATTAAATAAAAACATTCTAGAATAAGCTATTAGCACATTATTTAGTCTCTAAACCACTTACTAAAATATAAATATTAAATGAATACATTTAAAATTATATTTATGAGTTAAATGTAAATAATAAATGTATATATCATGACTTGTATTCAGGGGTACAGTTATTGTGATATTACTGGAAACCATTCATCGGAAAGAATGAAATGTATTTCAAAACACGTCCCAAAAGTGCTTTATTATTTAGTTTTATTACTATTGTATATCGTATATTGTATCATCATGTTTTGCTTCATAAGAGTATTTATTTATGTGTATGTGATACAGACGTATCAACCATTGCAGCCAATAAAGAAGTTTGTACTCTTTATATACTTGCATTTTTACAAAATATGTTATGTGTTTACAATCAGATTTACGGTAAATAGAGATGTACAGGATTACGTAGATATTCAACATACAATACAATATTGGCGTACGTAAAATACATATGAAATATGTTCAGACTATATTCATATATTTTGTACAATGACGTAACTCTGATTTACAAAACGAAATCCAGATATTATTGAGGACGAAAGCAAATTATTTGTATAATGAAGTATGTATAATGAAGATTATTTAATCAAAATAATAGTTGTATATGGAGTTTAATTTTACACATGTATATGTTTTTATTTATATGTATGTGTTTTATATATATGTGTGAATGAAATTAAGTTTAGGTGAATATTTTTCGAAATGTATTAAAATGTTAATCAATATCTGTTAAAGACTTGGCCATAAGCAATTCTAATAAAAGTATTAAATATATATAAATCGTAAAAAAATCAAAATTGATTTGGTTTAAGAATTTAATTAAGACTAACATTTCAAAAAAGATAAACAAACATTCTTAGAAACTCTGATGCTGTTTAAAACAAATTATTGAATTTTAAAAGCGCCTGCTTTTATAATTTTTTGTTTCGGATCGGAAAAACAGAATATAGACACTCTGTCACCTCGTTCAGTGAAGCGTCTCTTACCTCGTATGTAATTTTATTTCCATGTACAAACAAAATGTCATCGATGTTATATTTTCTTACCTATAATTTAATATGACACTAGAGTATCTTTCTTACGACGAAGTATAAAATGTACGAAATTGATATTTTAAAGTAACTTATAGTTTGTGGTTGTGGTTTAGTTTGGTAGTAGTGACATAAAATTGCAACAATTCGTACAATTAACAATTATTGCAGTTACCCGCAACAAAGCATTTTTTCTGTCTGTCTGTAATAAAAACGTTATCTTTCGCACTTCTAAAGGAGTAATAATAATAGAAAATATTGCCAAAATACAAAAAAAAAACAGATGAGTAAAAAAAAACAAAACTTCGTAGCAAAGGGAAAACATTAAACAGTACAAAAAAATACGTAATAATAGCAAGACGAAGGCACGTTGTATTTCTTCGCTCTCGTGGAATTAAATAAATAGAAATGAAAAATCGTACTGTGAGGCGCTCAATTTTTGATGAATTCATAAGATGAAATTCTATTCTTCCGCTTTCCGTTCAAATTAAAGTCTACCGTATTTTTTTTAAAATTAGGTGAAGGAATACGTATTGGCATATTTTGTAAATCGGTGTTTTCAAATACTTATTGCAATTATGGTACATTTAGAATGTACATAATGGAACGATATTTATTTAAATATGTACAGTTTTTTCTTCCTTATACTACGATCTCCAACCTATCAACTGTAGATACATCTACCCATATAACGTCAAATCATTATTATCGCCGCAACTAATAATACTATTGATATATTCATTATTGACGACAATGATGTCGAAAGCAAAACTTTGGAAGAGAGGAGGCCATAAACATTTTTTTTATATTTAATATTTATGATTATTTGCATAGAAACAAAAGGCTTTTTTATTATTATACTATTATATAACTTTACTAGATTTAACAAGCTAGCTCAAAGTCTACCTTTTTTATACATAAACTATGCAAAAGTTTAGAAATAACGTTTAGCCATTATCAAATTGACGATTTGATCAGTGTAGTCTTTGCGGTAGAACTATTACATTCGGGGATGGTGCGAAACATGAAAAGAGTTTCATTAACATATATAAGTGGTTGTGTGGTTTGTCTATGAGACTAAAATTGGTCAACTTCCGGCCTTACTACACACACACCAATCCACCCTTTTTTGCAGGGTTAAATATCATTCACATGGCCAGGATGTTGATTTTTCATTACAAGACTAGACGTGCATCTCCCTTTGCATGAAGTGGAATAATCTTCCTCTTGAGGTTGTCCTTGAGATCTTACAAAGTTTTTTAAACGTCGATTGCACAGTTTTTTTACACATTTGCAAAACCCCTTAAGTTGCAAATGTCCATGGACAATCAGAGGAAAAAAGCCAGACCGATAAGTCGTTTGCTTTCAAAAAGAAATAAGCAAAAATTTTAAGACTTATTTTGTACAATTTACTTTAACAGCTCTATTATATGTTATTTGTTTATGTTATGATAAACCAAATCAAATCAATCCAAATTTAATTAAAATGATGAACGCAATATATTCATATTAAGACATAAGGAGATGGCCTTACATGATACGGTTCTCGTGATATACGCTAAGTTGCGAGCGCTTATTAAAATGAAAGATTAATCACATTTTGTAAATGAAGTACTTTGAAACAAAATATAATATAAGACTTTTACAAATGGATGATGCTATAGAGTGAACTAGGTTTTTACTGGTGCTACTAAACTTTCAAATACGTTTAATTTATACCATACTATGGATAAACTGTATTGTTTTATTTTATATTATTCATTTATTTTAATCATTTAACCTTAATCAACCTTTTTTTTTTCATGTTCATCTGTAACTGCTAATTTATCATCATTGTAGGGCTACCAAACTACCAAACTGTGTATAAAGTATCAAAATTAATTAATTTGTTATTAGGGATATTGTTTTTTTTTACATTTAACCCTCTGAAATCAAATTTGTTTAAGCAGTTTTTTGTTCTAATGCTTGGCTTAAACACAACTATTTCCAACAATTACTTTATAGTAAAGTTGCATATGAATGACTTGTAACAGTGTCTACATATGTGTAATATTCCTATCTCAATAATATAATAATATATATGTTTATATATAACAAAACGTAGAAATAAATTTTTATAGTTGTCTCTTTCTTTTATGATATCAAATAATATAATTTATCATATCTTTAATGCTTATAATATTAAAAAAATGCAATGAAATAAAAATCTACAATGTGAAAATGGCATAAAAACAAATATTATTCGCTAGGGTAATCTAAAATAATATCTCTTCATTTTTTTTCAATTTCACGAGGGAGAGGTAATGCCGCCTTTATCTAATTAACTTTTGTGCGAAGTTTTTCTTCAAGTTCTATTTCTTAGTTTTGCTGAAATAATATAACGAAATAATCTTCTAGGCAGGTAATAAATTAATTTCTGTTATCGTTTTTATATGATTACTATCAATTTAATTTTCTCGTAGTCGTGGTCAACGATATTATTTTAATTTAATTAATTTTATTCGTCAATTGATTACTTAGTAATAGGACAAACGCAGTAACCCCAGTTGATTTGTAATGGCAGCACATAGGCACAGTCGCTTTTGAAAAGTATGGTTAGTTCAAAGGTCACTTCTTTTTGAGGCGGATTTGAAAACTGTCGGTTTGGCTTTTATGACTCTGGCCATATGAGCCCTGTAACACCGAAAGTTAAGGATGGCTCTATCGCGCCGCCATCGCTGGTGTCTTCATATATATTTTCAATTTATATACAAATTTCAACAGAATTGTAAATCCTTTACAATCTGGTTTTCGAATATTTCAATATTTCATGAAACAGCTGTTTTTTTTAGTCAAAGTACAGACGACAATCGGTTGGTCGGCAAATTAAATAGCTTAATATTTTTTTGAAAATGTTATCTTTGATATCATAATAATACTACTTAGAGAATATGTATATGGTTTAAAATATTTGTTGATATTTATGTACATTATAGTACTACATTTATTATTAAAAGTGCTATGTTTTTCACAAAAACTTCTTCATTTCACGAAAAACTTTTTCAACTGGCATATGGTGTACAATAAAAGTATTATATTTTGATTAATTGCTAGGTAGCTGTAAAGTATGAGTCTTGTTATTAAACTATTATTACAATAAAGAGTTTTAAATTTGAATGTCGTATTGTATTTTTATTTTACAGGTATGCGTATTTTTGTCTTATATATATTTTTATCTGATAGGATAAGATAACATAATAAAATGCAGTGTCCTTTCCAGGTGGTAGGGTCAGCTTAAAAAGTGTTTGCCTGTAAAAAAAATTGGAGCACTTAATACCACTTACAATATAATTGTGAGTATTGCTATTTTCGGATCCGGTATAGAAACTTTAATCGATAGAAGAAATAAAAAAAAATAAAAATATCAATAAAATGTCAAATGAAAGGTTATTTTTTATATTTTTATAGAAATACATAATACAAGATAATAATTACAAATGACATTGCGTATAATAGCAAAACCGACTAGGGAATTACTTTTAAACTTTATATTTTCTATTCTTAACTTTATAGCTTTAAATTCCTCGTGGTCGTTCATTCGTATAGATATATTAATGTTAAATTACAGTGCAGTAAATTAGAATTAATCATTTTAAATAACAAAACTTGTAAAAATGTATGACCTGATTTATTTTAAAAAAATATGTTACATAAAGTGATTTTTAAAAAGTAAACCAAGAACCATTTTGCTCATAGAAGTCTATAAATATTTTATATAGTAATTGTATTTTCCTCTCATCATTAGGAGAGAAAAAAGTTCATATGAATAATAATTATATAATTTGAGAAAAAAAATAAAGATTTCAATTTACTTAGAGAAAATTAAAAATTATTAACATGATGTTATAATTAATGCATAATTAACATTCCCATTAAAAAGCATCGTTTATTTTTATTAGCTCAGTGAGACTTCACGACATTGCTTATGCAGAACGTGACGCCGTGACTTGAACGTGAACTTCTAAAAATAATTAACATCCAGTAAAGCTGTTTTGTGAAAAAATTCATCAACTTAACTTTCGGACACACTTTTATACTTTGTGTAAAAGTGTGTCCGAAAGTGAATAATAAAAACGAATTCCTTTGTTCCATAATACGACGGTCACATTCTTTGATCTGGGCATTATCTAAGAGACAAAAAATAAAAAAGAGACAAAAATTTGGCATCAATAGACAAAAAAATGCAAACCCATTCTGGGATTGATATTTAAGCCTTTGGACCTCTTGGTTACAACTAAGATAAGCTTAACAACAAGCCTAAAATGATCTAGATAACTAAATTAAATTAAAATATGGCTATTATAGGTTTAAAGATGTACGAGGAAATCTTTGTACCTTTTGTTGGAAATGCCAGAGCTAGTTTTATCTTAAAGCAAAGGTTATATAACGGTTAAATTTCCTTGACCTGATTGTTAAATATTTTAGATATTGCGTATTGAAGGAGCAAGGGGTTAAAGATGCTCTGCAATTTGAATTGTTAAAGTTTTCTCTAAGGCGGAGGAATTTCACTCGAAAAATCTCCTTCAAGAATGATGAAACGAAAATGACGTCGTTATTTCGTGATTAATTTGTGACTTTTTTTTAATTTAACTTTAATTTAGACCATAATTTGTCTAAATCATTATAAACCTTACCTTATATAGAAAGCCTATAAGCATTCTGGCAAATAACAACCATTTTTATTGACAATAAGTGTTATAAAAAAATTCTTTAATTGTTAAAACTACCACCAGCTTGAAAAATTGGCGACAGAAACTACGTGGGCTTGTCATCGACAATCTCAAACATAGCGAAGTCATTTTGCCGGTATTTGATTAACTATCAATCTTAAAGGCAAGCCAGTAGTTGGTGGCTTATTTATACTTTCCATTATTTTAGATAGCAGGACTAATGAGTAACCGGAGTGTTTATCGCATGAGATACAAAAACTTCAGACAAAAAGATTATTATTCAATGTCTGTAGTATTTATATATTGGTTAAACTCAATAGTTAATTACCAATGGTAATAGGATTGCTTAGAGTTGTTGTTTAAAAAATATATGTATTACATTAAATGTTCTTATTTAGCTCAAATCAAATACTATAGTACTTTCTTAGGTTTAGCAATCTTATCCACAGAAAGTCAAAACATACATGTCTGTCAGAATGTCAGTCAATTAGTCATCTACTTCCAATGGTTCCTAAGATTCCATGGGTATCTAAAAATACGATGCCCACAAAATACACTAACAGTATCTTGAGGTCAAACAGAGCGGTCCACTTTGTCACTAGAAAGTCTCCAATCATCTCTTACCATCTGAATAACATGCTGGAACTCGCCCTCTAGGTGTTGAGCGTCGAATATGTTTTGTGCTCTCTGAAACAAAGATTTTCCAACGATATCTAGCTAGGTAGCAGGAGGGGGGGGTGAGATTTACCCATTGATGTACTTATTTATATGTATGGGTTTAAACAGTATGCCCTGATGTTTTCAAGATTATTGATGTCCAGAACATTTAAAGAAGTGTATATTAAGGTATTCTAGGAATGTAGTTGTTCAAGGTGTCATTTACATATCGTGTAAAGATCTTCGGCATAGCCTGAGTAAAAAATAGCGCCCTTCTTTCGAAGTGCTCTATATAGATGTCAGTAGCAACGGGATAGCAACTTTTGACACTCCATGATTTGAATTTAGAAGTCATCCCCCCACGTAAAGTAGCTTAGGCGTAGTTAGGCAATGCTTGAGCTATTCTGCATATGGGTATATTATTTTTCTCCGGCTTTCTTTTATTTTCTATTATTTATTTTATAATTTCAACGCAAAAACTACAAGTAGGCTCGTAAATAGTAAGTTTACTGACTGTAAAAAACTTCAGAGTTATTTTCTGGAAACCTATCCTGATAACATTATCTCGTCCTGTTGCCTTTCTGTATTCACTGAACACTGGCAGTAATCTAAATCTTCGCCACGAGTGCTTGAGAGTGACAGTAATTCTGGTTTTATTTAATTTATATATATTTTATATTATAAAAAGATGTTTTTCTGCTAATCTATTGCGAAATAGTCGTATCTATGATAAATATTTCATTCTGAATAAATTTTGAAATTCACTGAAAGCTTCTAACCCGTTAAGTTATTAAAAGTTGACAGTAACAACACCTTTTTAGTTATTTTAATGTTACTTCGTCTAGAAATTGATTCTAAATAGTCCTATAAAAATATTTGAAAATAATTTGATTAATTATGATATTACAATTGAATTGTTAAATGACAAGCCAATTATGATTATGTTAAGTGAAAGTGGGACAAGTGATGGAATGATTTTTAGTATAAATCGTGTCATGTTAGCCCGTATGTCTAACTTAACTACTGATAAAATACTAGTTTTGAATACAAAGAAAGAATATATGTCACAGTATTTACTGTTTATCGTTTATGTGAGGTTGCTTGTATAGTGTGTTAATTGTTTCTTTAGTTTATTTTTTTGTTCTAATTGTAGTTAGTAAATTACAATTAGAACAAAAAATAAACCAGTTCAAACAACCTCTCGGAAACCGTCCCGCTCCATAAATTAAGCTACCGTATCGCTACTGGCCCCGGTGAATTAAACAAATTAAGATTGATAAAAATGTATATTTTCGTTTGGGCAACCTCAGACATTCGCATAAGTAGAAATATATTGTATGATTTATATTATGAAAAATTTTTGATAACTAGTAATACTTCCATAGGAAGGTAATCAGAAATGATATGATTTTGTTTAATATAATTCATATACAAGAAGGATTGGTTCGCCCTTTACTAACATGGTTACTCGTGAGTTCATTTAAACTGTTTTCATAGACGCTAAACTTCCCTTCACATATTATATAACTATAATGTACGATTGAAAAAATTTGCAAACAGTTTTATATAAAAAGCCACATATAATACTAGATTTAATAATAAACTAGTTCTGGCAGAGATCGCTGCTTTAGCGATAGGCAGTCTTTTGTATATTATGTATTGTTTTTGTTTGTAATATCTTTGTTTTTTATTTTTCTTTTGGTGTTGAATAAAGGGTATTATTATTATTATTATTAGTTCCTCTTAACTGAACGAAAGTTAGGTTTATAATCCTACTATAAAATTAAGTATTATATTGACTGTTAGTCTGGTGGAACAATATTGCGTGTTATTTTTTTTTATTGTTACTTTTTGTGTATTTTTTTTAATTCCTACGTCTCAGGTAAGTAAAGAACAATAGTAAAAATAGTCATTATGAGACATAAAGATAAAATAGAAATTCAGTTTTGTTGCGATAAGTTGTAATCCCATTACATAAATATATTGCTTATTAAGTCTCAAATTTACCTTCACCCGTTCAATTGTCAGTAACTGTTTTTTTTGATTCTTCTCTTTAAATTAGAGTTCTTTGGTTCCTTTTGTTGTCTGTATAAATATGTTGTATCTTTGTTTTTGTCGAAGTGTATTATCATATACAAACTTTTTATTTAACACGTTTGTAACTAATCGTATGTCTACGCTAATTTATGTATCATTCAGTTGATTATTTTATACAAACAAGGTTTTTTATGTACAATCAAAGTTTTTCATGTGTGCTGATTGCTTTCATTTAGATGCATTACTTAAGACAAATAAAATAGCAACGTGAATGTTAAGCACTTAATTTAAAATTGAATGTTAAGTACGTGATTCAAAACTGAAAACATTTCAACTCAAAACATTTTCGTGTGTTATATTGCCATAGATTAGGGAATCGCTGTATAGACATTTTCTTATATTCCCATGCATCGTGGAGTCACTGAAGATACAATGGTGCATTTATATCCAGCATATTATATTATAATCCTGGAACGTAATGATAGAATATCTGATGCCTTTGTTTGCTTAACTTATTTCTTTGTAATTCTTTAAATTTATTAAATTAACTTTTGTCTCCAACTTTGAGCAAGAACTACGGAGCTTTGTATTTTGAATTAATGAATTTATATTATTTTGAATACTTTGGTTGTGACTGTCGTAATTCGTGTGTTTGTTTGCTCATCTGTTTGTGTATTTGAGCAGTACGTAAAAAATACTGAGCGGATTTAGATGAAATGTTGTATTTTTATTTCTTATTGCTCAGTCATTCAGTCATTCAATCAGTCAGAGTCAGTCATAAAATTGTCATATTTTAACAGGAAAACAAAAATCGAAAATCCTTACAAAGATTTTTAACTTTGCATCATAGATTAATATTGAAAAGATGCAACAGACTAAAATAAAAGCTTATTAAAATTGTATATATATGTGGAATAAAAAATAAACCGAAACAGGCATGGATCGATTGATTAGTTAGGATTTTTAATAGACGTTCCCATCGTCCCTTTAATGACAAATATGCAATAGAATGCTAAATTCATCAAGACGCCTAGAGAAATTAATTATAATAATATTATCGAAGTCGAAGAGTCACGGGTTCGAATCCCTGACCGCATCGGTGTAAGTTTCATTTTTTTTTTCATTTATTTACTAATTATAATAAAGCCGTTGCGTTTAACGTGTTATGAAAAATATTAAAAAAAAAATACTCTCTCAAACTTTATCTATATTGATAACATATATCTATTACTATTACTAAGGCAAAAACAATATAAAAAAATATATGTATTCTATTTATTTAAAATCATGACTCTTTAAAATATTTTCAAGATGTCTATAATATGTCAAGCAGAATGAATACCCACACGTGCGTGATAAGAATAGTGAGAGAACGGTAATGAGAGCGTATCACAGGAAATTGGAAAATCAGATTCAAACAATGAGATTACCAGAATTTCGAATGGGCTTTTAGAATTTCGACTTAATCTAAATGTAATAACGTATTTGTACACGATTCTTTTTGTAGAATTTATATTTATCTTAAAAATAAGCGCTTTCGTGTATTGGGATCATATTTTTATTATGTGATATATAAATACAAATATAAATACTATAAAGGCATGACGGATATGCCAAATACAAACTTATTAATAATAATACCGAGTTGAGAATGACTAACGTAATATGAAGATTAATTAACAGACAAAACACTTTTAATTTTTCATCTTTTAGTGAGCTACATAGAGAGATATGTAATATAACGTAGCCAGACACTCATCTCTTGAATTGTAGCGAACCTTCCTCTTAATTATTCCGAGAACCTTTCTCTTGAATTTAAGATACTGAAATATTTAAGATAACTTTCAATTCTGAGTGAATATTTCGTTTCAAGAAGTTGAAATTGTTTCCATCTACATTGGAATCGTGCCTACGATATAGTAGTTAATTGATGATCATACAATACAAACTACAAACTATATTATTCTTACTTTGGTAAGTAAGTTTCTACATAAGCATAAAACGAATAATTCGTAATAAAATGTCATAACTGCTTTTTAATAGTGGCATAAATTTATGAGGAATGACACAGTTAACTGACTACTGCATTACAATTGAATGAAACTGACATCTTTCTTAACCTTAATAAAAACTTAATAGCATTGTTTCTATACTGTGGCTTCGTGGACTTATGGACGTATAGGTTAAGTAGAGAAAAGTCGTAACTCACAAAAAATAATAGATTATGTATTTTCTGAAAAGGACTTTCATTTGCTTTACGCTTAAGTTATATGAAATATATTAATAAATAAAAATAGTAATCAGAGCGTCACTCAAATTTATGGTCATATTTCGAGTAATTTTATCCCTATTTGGCATTTGATTTAATTGTATTGTTTACTTATTTTCCTATTATGAAGAAATAAATGTTTAAGTATCGGATTTAATGTTAAACACTCTACCAGTCATAAAAAACAAAAACAAAATCTAAGTGTATAATAGAGAAAAAAGGTATTGTATTAAAAGACAAAATTAAATGCAGGATAAACACAAAAAAAGTAAAATTTTAAATTACTATATATCTTTTTGATATATTAAAATATTTTTGAAATGTTTAACACAGTATTACGACAGTGGAAGAAAATAATATATATTCAAAATGTATTGAGATAATTAAAAATGCAAATGTCACTACGCAATCTGCAGACTATAATAAAGAAGACAGAGCTAGAATAAAGAAATTATTTTATACCGTTTCTGGTGGACATAAATATATATATATATATATATATATATATCTACTGATAAGTTTTTTAAATATCGGTTAATTTGTAATAACTCAGATCAAATCAGGAGGCTGTTCCAGAATGTAATATCGCATACAAATAAGCAAAGGTTAGACCTGACCAAACCTGATAGGAAATCTAAATGGTTAGTTAGTAACAGTAGTTGAAATTTGGATTTCTAGCAACGAATAGAAATTGGATTGTCAAAGACAGAACATAGCTGAGACTAACGGACTGACTGTTTTAGGCTGTAATTTTTCTTCATATATAGGCTAATTTTTGATTTACAAAAATATTAAATAAAAAAGTTACATTATTCTTAGATTTTTTGTTAAGTTCCTTTTCTGATATTATTTCTTCAAAAAAAATTGCAAAGCGTGAATAACCTGTAACTTTTTTAAATATTAAAATCCAAAATATTCAACCTTAAACTGTAGTAAATTTATACGTTATTTGCACTTTGCCTTTAGGCTCGAATGTTTCTGGAATACGCAATGAATTTTGTCAAAGGACAAAAATGTTATTCACGTTTACTTTGAAGATATTATACTATATTTTATATCTTTTTCTTACTTAAATATGTTTTTAATATAACGGATGGAATACCTCATAACAATTATAAAAAAATCGTAGAAAAGTATTAAGAAAGTACGTTAACATTGTTGAATGTCAAACATATATGCATTGATAGGGCTGAGAAGTGTTAGCTTCCATTTAGACAATAAAATCTTTTGAAAAAACTAAGATTTACACATTTTTTCAGCCTTTTTCTGATTACACTTTAAGAAAGTTTTTTGTTAGATCTAGGTTTAGAAAATTAATTTCAGGTCAGGTTAAAATAATAATTACAATTTGTTCAGACGTGTTTAAATTTTTTTAGCGTATACGATAAAATATTTTGTACATTATTCTTCTTTTTTTTATTATTATTTTATCAGTTTTTCAAATAAAGTAATATTTTTATATGTATAATAGTTTAAAAATATAAAAATATGACTTCAGATGAAACTTTTAAAATAATTATGTATAAAAAGATTTTATAAACTAACTAGGTACGAAAGATTAAACAGAATATTAAAAAGACATTTTTAGTAAATACTTTTTTTATAACAATGACAGTAATTTTAATATTTAATTTATTTTACTAAACCTGCACTCGATATTTAACTATTCATTTTAATATTCACAAAGACTCGACGTATTTGTAATTTTAAAGGCTTTGATGTAAACATATTTCACTATATACAAACAATACTAATTTCTAATTAATATATTATATTACCTTTGATAAATTGTATTTCAACAAGATATTTCATAAATTAGAATATAAATATTGAACATTCAATAAAAAGAAAAACATGTATTAGTTTTATCAAGCGAATAATTGTGAAATGTAAATTAAAATGACAGGTTTTTGATTAAAAAATCAAATTGTTTATTTCTATGTTACGGACATCAACTGGCAACATCAGTAATGAATAATAAATCTATCTTATAACAGTTCTCATTTAGGGGCTTATTAATATAAATACATTTGAAAATGCTACTAAACACTAAAAAACCAAGAAACATAAATTCTACAATGATAAAGAAACATAATACGATTTGCTAAATACAGAGTAACGATAAAGATTATTAGTTTATTTAAATTGAAGTACTTGCTCCAACTTATAAAAATTGGGCACATGACATAATCTAGCCACCAGGCAATTATAAATTCTATCACGGGACGAGGCAGCAAAAATATAAGTATTTAATTACAGGATGAGGATACAGTGATAGGTTTCCTTATATAGGACTTTATATTATATTATATTATAGGTTTATTATATAGGACTTATATAGGACCTTCCGGTCGTTTAACCCCGTTTAACCTATAGTTATATAGGACCTTCCGGTCGTTTAACCTATAGGAGATAAACGCGCACTCGCTTCCGCGAGTGCGCGTTTATCTCCGTGTTTACTAATAAGAACGTTAAATATCAATTTATAATTATAGCAAAAAGGCGGTAAGCCAGCCAACATTTTTAATTTGCTTTACCACTTAATTTGTGTATTGAATAATATTTCCAATAACTCAATGTAGTATCGTAGTGGATATGGAGGATTGGAATAAAATGATGAACAATTATCAAAGACAAATTCGAAGATATGTCACATGCGGTAATGTCGGAAAATTAATCTAATTAATTTTATCCGGGTTGAAAACTACTCTTGAATCATATTTAGTTAAAATGAAGCACTCTTGCTTAACTAGGCAATAAATATCCTCGAAGACCATTAAAAGTTTATAGTTAGGAGTATAATTAGGATTAGCCCAGGTTCGGTTATGCAACATACGGACTAACAATAAGCGGGTAAATTATTTAGTCTAACGTCTATGTAAACTATATTTAACAATACTGCGAATGCAGAAAATAATATTTATTATTATTTATATATTTAGCAAACTTGTAGCAGCCTCAAACTGGCAACATTTAATTTTTGTGACTTTAGCAAATGTCACAGGCTATTATTTATGTCACTTTAATTATCATCCTAAAGTGTTCAGTTTTGACAAATTACAGACAGTAAAAATATATGACTAATAAATAATATTTAATTTGATTACAGAAATGAATATACTCCGTCAAAAGTTACAATTCTTTAAGTTATGGTAACTATGAGAGCATCATAAAACTAGTAATGGCGAGTTAAGTTATTCTAGTCTTCATCGGTGGCACACTTTAAATAAATTCTAATTTATTATAATAATATCAGTAATGTTTGTGACTAAAATAGTCAATACTATGGTTAACTGTCATTTTAAAGATAAGTTACAATATATATGCAGTTTCTTGCTGGATTTTTTCTATGGACTTATACTCGAGAACAGCCAGAATCTGATATTTCATAATAAATAACAATTTTGGATTTGACTTGAATTTATATCAGTGTTTTGCTTCTATATTATGATTATAAATCGGCAGATTTTCTTCAAAGAAAGTCTCTGTATTATTGACAACAATTTTATAACTGTCACACAACTTAAAATACCATATGTAATAAATAAATAAAACTTTGAAGAACGAGGCTGTTATTTGCTGATGCCTCATGACATTATCATCTGAATAGTCAAAGTTGTTTGCAGTTCAAAGTGACATGTTGTTACGTAATTCACAACAATTTGGAGCTATCTGCATCTGTTTCAACTTGTAACTTCAAGTTTAAATTCACACCGAAATATACAATTGCTATGACAAGGAGGGCGTCCTTGTTTAATTCATTAATTATCACAATTTTCGTAGCCATTTATTGTAACGTTACAAATTGAGTTATTATCTTACTTACCTATGAAGTTCTCAATTTGATTTAATTTATTTTTCCTTTTATTATTCCTTTATTACACCTGGAATCATCATTTTCAATCTCTGTGTGAGACCTCAAGATACTATTAGCGAATTTGTTTACGTTCTGAACGCTTGAAAGCTCAGAAAGCTTAAGATAGAAATGTAATTTAAATTTAAAGAAAATTAAATATATAAATCCGTGACTACTTAGAGTTAAAAAAACAGTTTATTTCAATGAAATCAATCTCTCAGTTTTGATGTATTTTAATTATAACTGTAAAATTTCTAACCGAAATGTGTTTTCTAGTTTTCGCTTGATGAAATACACAAACCAACAGATAGAAAAGCTGAATGAAAAATATTTTTATTTTATGAATTGGACACGCAATTTATTTTTATCGATAAATGCGTAATAAAAAGATTTGAAAGTCATATGCTGGGTCATAATCTAATTGCATAACACAAACGGCTTTTAGCACCATTTATGAGATTAGTTAAGGACGCACAAACTTACAGGTTTTGCTGATCTCTATTTTGTCGTCAAGAGATTTCTGGTTTTGCGCATTTAATCTTTCATATTTTAAGTATGTTTCATACGACAAATTTTGCTATAACTATATTTATTGCATTGTACTACAGTAGTAACAACCATATTATTGTTATACATAAATTCGTAACATAAAAAAACCCCAAAACACTGTTGAAAATAAATTTTAACAACTTGTGTTAGTAAAATCCTATTTAACCTATTTTTATTTTAAATTTACTGCATAAAAATATATTATAATTCCATATTATCTAATGCATAGAAATATTAATTTTCAACCAAGTTCAGGGTTTATGTTGTATTTTTTGCCCCTAGTATACAAATATAAAGGTTTTTGCTAGAACATTTTAAATTAATTCATTAAATTAAGGTTTCCAATAATAGATGAAGTCGGTAAGACATTGCATAAATTTGAAAATATTAAAAATATTTCTCCCTACCCACAAAATATCAGAAAACGGACATAAATTAATAATGAAAAAATATAGAAAATATGTTGTGACGGGAACGTAAAGTATGTCTTCGAAAATGGCAACCCTCGTCAAAATATTCCGAAGACTCATTCACTCTCCATACATATTATAAATGTGTATACAACATATGCGTGCAAGATATTCTATTTTACATTTACGAATTTATTGTAATACTAGCTGTTGCCCGCGATTTCGTCCGTGACGACTTCAGAAGAACACGGAGCATAGAGCCCATAAGAAACGTCTTTAGCTATTTTCCATCTTCATTTTTAAATTTGACCTCCGTGAAAGGCTCTATTATTATAATATAATATAGCTAAGATCCAATGTGAAACTTATTTCTAAATATTGATTAAGATATTTTTAAATTCCGATAAATTGCATTGAAGATTACCTCCAAGAAATAAAATTATAAAGTACTGATATCGATGCCACTTTTTAAGTTTCAAGAATAAATGTATTTTTTTTTTGCAATAATAATAATTACTTATGTATAGATTTTATTCAATACAATTGCACAGGCTCTTAATCAATGTGATTCTTAAACTATGAATAACAGTTTGGTTTGAGATAAATTACCATTTGCTTAATTGTTTGTATAATAAGATCTGTTTTGAAAATTAATATAATATGGATAGTTTATAGCGATATTGTCATATATCTTTTTATGGGCTAATAAGTTGCGAGTATACGATGTATTTTCATAAATTATGGAGTAATTCGCAAATATTTTAAAATGATATCATGAAAAACGGACAACAAATATTATATTTTTTCAATATCTTTAATGTACTCCGTAATAAAAAAAAATATATATTTTAATGTGATAATGAAATAAATTTTAAAATACATTATTTAATTTTATTTGTACTTTATTTTAAGATGGTTGAATGAATATCGTTTTAATAATTCTCATCTTCCCTTTTCCAGCGCTATTATTTGTATGTTTTTTTTTTATAAAAATTGGTGTCTGTTAGTAACTTTGTACCTTTTTACGACTGTTTATTATAACTATAATTTTCTGTTTTTTTTTTTTTTAAATAGTTTTCTAGTTCAGTATTCAAGGAAAAGTGGTTTGCTTAACCTGGGACACAACGCAGAACAGGACGAAGAATAGAATTTCCTTTTTTATATGTGTGTAATTAACTCAAAGGCGGCACATCTAGGACTATGTAATAATTGAAAAAATAAATAAAAATATAAATAAGCTTTTCACAATATGAGAAATATTACTAATTTATTTTGAATCTTACATCAGCCCAATGCAAATTTAGTTAATTTTTTTTGATAAAACCGTATGTACAATGCTTTATAAAATTGCAGATTTATGCTACAAGGATCTATAATTACACTATTGTAAGCCTTGAAAAAACTTTAAAAATATTAATTCTATGCAAAATTTAAAGTTAAATATAAAAAGCTTTCAGATAAATATAATTATGACTTATATACTTAAACAAACCTGTAGTCAACTCTATATAAGGAGTTGCCTAAGCGTCTTTGGATCTTTAAGTCTGAACTTCTGAAAAATCTGAAGAAAAGAAAATTATTATTAATATACCCTATACGAAAAATAGTTGAAACAAATGCCGGTTATTTATAAAAAACATTAGAATGCTTTTCGTTTTTAAATCGCAAAATAAGTTTGTATCAAAATATGGACCGTCCTCAGTTAGTTTTCGGGCTGCAAAGTAAACCTTAAATGTCGTACTATTTGCAAGTAACCAGTCGCCGCGACAGCTGCCGCGGCCATTACGACTACAGTTCGTGCCGTTTCAATAAAATATTCCCTACACGTAGTGCTACTTTACACGTAGCAAATAATAAAACTAGCCTTGTGTATACTTACAGTAGAAGCTACTTTAAGAATTAATTTTATATTACATATTAACTTGACTTTCATATTTTGATTGATTTATAATTAGACTATAATTTAATGAAATTACTGTGTGATTTAATAATTTTAAAGATTTTGTATTAAGTGATTTGTTTGATATTATTTGTTTAATATTGTTTTGTATTTTATTTTAACCATTGAAAAAAAAGCGAGCTAAAAATTATTAAGACTAATAATCACAACAATATTTTTTCCCAAAAAACCATTTTAGCTCAACTTATCTAAGTAAGTATAGTAGAAAGTAAGTAACCAAATAAGTACAATTAAAAAATATTGTTATATATAAAAAAAAGTAAAAATGTTGTTTGGTTACTTTATTTACATATATATAAGAGGGAGTAAAATATAAGTATATTTATTATTTATTTATCAATTATTAAAATAATTTATTTTTCCTTATGGGTAACAATATTTTACGCTATTTATATTTTACTTAATTACTTTTGCTTCCCAATCATCAATATAAATAAGAATGGGATACATGTTCCGTAATCAAGAGTCTCATATCTTATAACGACTTATTTATTACTTATTTACTTAACAGCGATTGTAATATAAGTAATCGTAAGTTGTGGTAGTTATGGAGGGGTGAAAAGAATCTACAATGTAGTCAATGCTCTGTGACGGGTTGAATTGAGGACAATATATGTGGAGGCTTATCTAAATGGATTCCATTAGAGGACTATATTTATTGATTGCTTCATGACATATTTAATCGTTTATTATATGAAATATATATAATTCTCTATTATATAAAAAAGCTTTATTTATTTTTTTATTTTTATATTCTAGGAGTCACTTATAAAACTTCACTCTTTTTTTTATATTATGGCTTATTTTTTACACAGTCAATATCTTCGTTTAGTAAAATTATGACATTCCGTTCTTCAAATAGACTCTGAAAGAAAATTGAAAATGACAACACTTAATAGTAATTAGTTGTTTAGTTTAGTTAGTGCCTTCACAAAATGTAAGTTAAGTTTATTTTAATCGAAATTATTTAAACTGTTGAAATTATTTTTCAAAGTTTTCTGATTGTGTCGTTTAATAGCGATAGATATAAGTAAATATTTGGAACACAAGTCTAATAAAATTAAAATATTTAGCTGTATTTTTATACATTATATATTATTGTAGTTAAGGTATTATAAGTACATTGATACAATACATTTACTACAATAAAGATGTTTAACATTGATGAAATAATATAAATATTATTTTACTGAACTGAATTCATAATTATTTTTGGGGAGTATGTTTGAAGTAAGGACCGAGGACAGATCTATAGATTTAATGTGGGTTTAGCCTCTCCAGTATAACGTAGAACGATATGCCCAGACATATCCGTGCCGGATAGAGCAGTTACAACGGCCTGTCATATCATTGAATAGAACCCGAGTGTCTTCTAATTTTATGTGTCTACTGAGACAGCTATTCAACTGACGGCCAAGTATTTTGACCCTTATTATTATTGACCTTAGTGTTCTATAAATTATTTTTTAATTTAGGTTATATGAAAATGTTTGAAGACTAATCCAGTCCAATTCTATTGATGAAACCAAAAAAGGGTTTTGATTAAAAACCAAATATAATGATAATACTATATATTCATTAATTAATTGCTATAAGTAACACCACTGGCCTTATAATTGACATTTATTTTTATGTTTAGTATTCATATTAAAATTTAATAAATATATAACATATTTTGATAGATATTAAACTCTGATAAAATTAACGAGTCCAAGCTTTTTACCTTCGAGTGTTAAAAATAACGAGAATTATATAAGTGACGTACTTAGATACTATTGATATAATAATTGAATTAACGTCATAATAATTAAGTTTATTATGTAGAATGGGAAAATAGAAAAGAAAATATTTTCCCATTCTATAAATAAAGGTAAACTATTAAAAATAATTCGACGTGAAAGCTTATTATAACTGAAGATTAATCACATGTTAGCGTAGCAATTTGGTATCATATGAGATTGATTGCATTTTGCTAGTTTGTTTATATCTTAGGTTAAAACAACATGTATGGTGTAAATAATTGTATATACACCTTTTTGGTAATAAATGTAATCAGTTCTGTTTAATATGTGTAGTTGCTTTATAAATATTATACTATAGATATTCTTTATACATTGCCTAGAAATGTAAATAATATGAATCGAGTTAATTTTAATACAAATTAACTTGGCTCACAATACATTTGTCTTTTAGATTGACAGTGTATTTGAATTTCTTACATTAAAAATCTTCTGATGTTCAAATTTTGTTAGACCTATTGATTAGTGTAAAGCACGGATTAGATACCTTTGAGGAATCTTTGTTCTAAGTTACATTACTGGAATATAGTGACGATATATTATATTTAAATGAAATTAAGTAATTTGGTTTTTTTTTGTAAATTAATAAGACAGTATGTTATAAATATAGTACCTATATTTTATTAGTATTACTTTAGATGTCTTATTTCAGTTATATAAAATTTGTTTTTCTTTTATCCCGTTTTTTTTACGTCACGATGTGGCTGGAAAAACTAAATTAAATGCTTTTACCAATTCTTATTTTTTTTATTACTAAAAAATGATTTAATTATTCTAAATAAATTTACATACATCGATATTTAGTATGACCTTCATTTATTTATTAATTTTCTTAGGATAATTTCGACAACCATTTCCGGTATTACATAACACAATATGAGTTGTTGCATTCCGACATATTGTTTGAATTTTATTTTCTTCAATAAGTTTAAAATTTGTGATGGCAATTACTTATATAAGCAAATTAAAAACTTATCGCCAATAATTATAAACATATTATATATATAATTGATATTTATTTCAGAAATTAATTAATCATTTTCGTTTATATTTTATATTTTAAACTATTCTATCGTTTATACGATATTCAAGTATTGTTTTTTACTTACCCGTAAGTGCGTACCTCGTTATAACCTTACTTAACTTTTTAAAGTGAAATCGGCTCTTAAGAAAACAAAGGATCATGAATATTTCAAAGTCTTGTGTCTAAGAGAAAGATGCTTAGATGCTTTGAATAATTAAGAACATAAGACAATGGCGACATTTTAAGGATTCAAAGACTCTCAACGTAGAATATACCTTCGTCGAGATCAATATTATTTATTAATTCCATTATTTTGAAGATTTAACTGATAAATCCGTTTGAGTTTACAATCTAACTAATTAAATAAATGTAATTGATAAGATTT
Source organism: Dircenna loreta (assembly GCA_963555665.1). Taxonomy (NCBI): domain Eukaryota; kingdom Metazoa; phylum Arthropoda; class Insecta; order Lepidoptera; family Nymphalidae; genus Dircenna; species Dircenna loreta. The sequence continues at coordinate 12,763,105 of OY743088.1, read as the reverse complement.
ATCCAAAAAGCAACACTTATATTAACTACAAATATAAGAAAATGGATGCACAACGACGAATGTGTATTACCAAAGCATTATATAGCAGTGTTGTTAACTTTTCTATCGTACGAAATTTCCCAGTAATAAATTTGAAAAATCTATATTAGGGGGATAAACATTATATAGATAGATAACCATTTTTGGAACGTGTATAAAGAAAAATAGCTTCAAATATTTTTATGATTTATTTATTTATTTATTCTTTATCTATTGGTTTTGTGCATGATAAGGGTAATGAAATCCATGGCTTATATTGATGTAAAAATGTCCAACATATTTGGAAAGTAATGACAATTGTATATATATAAATATTTCACATTCAATAATTTCACTAGCACTAAATAATTAACTGACATAATATGTAGGATTTCTTGATCGGAAAGTGGTAATATCTCAATAAGAAGGCAGAAAGTGGTAATAAATCTCAACAAGAAGGCTTGTATTAGCTGTTATAAGCATATATGTTAATTTTGAGAGCCGAAAGTGAAAATCCTAAGTCATATAACTATATTATTACTTACTAGACGGGTTGTGAAGTAGCTTTGAAAACAGTCTATCGTTGATGAATGTATATATATTAATATTACATGACTTGCTCCAGAAATCAATAGAGTGGTCAAAGATTAACGATCTTAGGTTAATATGATTTGATGATAGCTTTGATAGTCAAGGTTAAAGTGAATGAATTTTTTTTTTTTTTTTTTTTATGTTATAAGAGGGCAAACGAGCGTGCGGATCACAGGTGTGAAGTGATCACCGCCGCCCACGAACTCTTGCAACGTCCGAGGACTCACAAGAGCGTTGCCGGCCTTGGAGGTGGGTATAAACGCCTTTTTTGAAGGTACCCATGTCGTATCGATCTGGAAACACCGCCGAAGGAAGTCCATTCCACATCTTTGTGGTACGTGGAAAAAATGTTCTTGAAAACCGCACAGTAGAGGATCGCCACGCATCCAGGTGGTAAGGATGGTATTTCAGGCGATGTCGTGCTGTGCGGTGGTGAAATTCGGCGGCGGGCATCAGATCAAAAAGCTCTTCGGAACACTCCCCGTTGTAAATGTGATAGAAAACGCACAAAGAAGCCACGTCTCTACGCAATGCCAAAGAGTCCAGCCGTTCACAGAGCACTGGGTCCCCGACAATCCGAACGGCTCTCCGCTGTACGCGGTCAAAAGGTAGAAGCTGGTATTGGGGTGAACCGGACCAGAGATGAGAGCAGTATTCCATATGTGGTCGGACCTGCGCCTTATAGAGCGCAAGTCTTTGGCCAGGATTGAAATACTGCCTCGCTCTATTGATTACACCCAATTTCATCGAGGCAAGTTTTGGCCTTGCTCTCCAGATGACCACGAAACTGACAGTCGCTCGAAATGTCGAGGCCCAGTATACTGATACTTGGCGAGGCGTTGAGGGGTGTGCTTTCGAAGAGCGGCGATACGACAATTGGGGTTTTCTTAGTGGTAAACGCGCAAACCTGTGTCTTTTGGGGATTAAACTGAACGAGGTTCAGTTCACCCCACTCTGAGACCATCCCTAAGGATGTCTCTACAGAAGACACAAGTTTCTTTCGGCACTCGTCAACGTTTTCCCGAGAGAGACCTGCACGGCCGGAATATACCGCATCCCCAGTGCTGTCATCCGCATAACAATGTAAGTTGGAAATATCCAACATATCATTGATATGCAAGAGGAACAGGGTTGGGGATAGCACGCAGCCTTGGGGTACACCTGCGTTCACGGGCTTGGGGTCCGAGCAAAAACCGTCGAGAACGACCTGTATGCTCCGCCCAGTGAGAAAGCTGGTAATCCACTTGCACAAACTCTCGGGAAGCCCATAGGAAGGAAGCTTCGAAAGAAGCCCCTTGTGCCATACACGATCGAAGGCTTTCGCTATATCCAGACTAACTGCCAGACCCTCTCCCTTGCTTTCAACAACCGCAGCCCAACGATGCGTAAGATATAAAAGAAGATCACCAGCCGATCGGCCATGGCGGAAGCCATATTGCCGGTCATTGATCAACTGGTGATTCTCGAGGTACGCCAGGAGCTGTCGGTTGATGATGCTTTCCATGACTTTGGAGAGTAGAGAGGTGATGGCGATAGGTCTGTAGTTAGCTGGGTCTGAGCTATCCCCTTTTTTAGGGATCGGATGGACAAAGGCGCTCTTCCATGAGACCGGGACTACGCCTTTTATATAGGAGTACCGAAATAGACGCGTTAGCACTGGAGCCAACTCAGGAGCACATGTTCGTAGCACCAATGGGGAAATCCCATCCGGCCCACTCGACTTATGAACATCCAAGGAAAACAGAGACTGTCGAATGTGTTTTTGCTTGAAAATTATTTCAGGCATGGAGCTCTGACACCGTTGGATGGTAGGCGGTGTCTTCCCTTGGTCGTTCAAAGTCGAGTTTGAGGCAAAAAGAGTGCCCAAGAGATCGGCTTTCTCTTTTGCCGTGTGGGCCAGAGAGTCATTCCCCATGTGCAATGGCGATAGGGACGGCTGGCAAAAATTGCCCAGACTGGCCTTGGATAGCGCCCAAAATTTGCGCGTGCCAGGTGGGTACTTTATAGGTGAATACTTTCGTCATGCTTTTTTAATAGATTGTAAATAATTATCCAGCTTAAACAAAACACGCATGAATAATCCTTAATTATTTTTTATTTCTTAAGTAGATAACTCTGTTACATTACACATGTAAGGTTTTATCTAATAAATATATCGACATTGAAAAATAGAATACTCTATGCATTAAACTGTAGACATTTATTGTGATTTATGCATGGGATTATTGTAGAGCCTGATATTTATTTTTATGGAAAATATATTTGGAACTTTTAATAAATATGTAAGATAGATTTCTTAAATAATGTAGAATTAGGAAATTCTGCAATACGCATTTAATTCTGAGATAGTAAAAAAACATAAATGTCTATTTTGAATAATATTATCGGCCTTGGAATATATTGGAATAATTACATAACGTAAAACAAACAACCAGTAGGGTGTACGACTTTTCATTTAAAATTTGTGTTAGAAAAAAAAAATGTCACCGTTATTGTCTAGAGATTAACAAAATTAATAGCCATAACGTGATCGTGAATAAAGGAGACCAGTTTTTTATTTGAAAGTATTAATCTGAATGTATTTGCAGATGAAGCTTTTCTTTTATGAAATCTTTCTATAATCTTGACTAGAAAGATCCAATATTATTATAATGGTTAAAAATATAATCAGTACTTTTTTACCACCTTGACGTTTAGTAAAAATAATACTTATCTCACGATGAGTGTAAGTTTATTCATATAATGAAAGCCTTCAGTATTTCTTTTTTTATATAGATACTAGCTGTTGCCCGCGACTCCGTTCGCGAGAGATTTAGAATACAGGGCTCGTAAGAAGCTCCTTCACTCGAGCTGTTTTTGCTCAACTTTATTTCCAAAATTGCTCTCCATGAAAAGCTCTACTATTATTTCAAGGGAATAATATAATATAACCTAGATTCACCGTGACAGTCATTTCTTAATATTTGTTAAGGAATTATTAGGTTCGTATAAATTACTTTGAAGATTACCTCCAACAAATTAACTTATAAAGTATAAACCCACAAACAAACAATCTTTACCGCACTATACTATTAAAAAAGACTAAGATCAAAATAGAAGATTTGTCATAGTTTGTGTTTATATTGAAAAAGAGTGCTGAAAGTTGAAATTTTATTATAAATTCATAATGAATAGGTTCATTGTTTACTTTTTCACTGTCATTGTCAACTATTTATTTTTCTGATGTTAATGAATAGAATAAAAAGTATAATGTATTTATATTGAAATTCATATGATTTTAATATAATATAAAATTAGCATATACTTTAGTTACAACAACACGTGGTCAGTTATCCTTTTAAATTTTAACGTATATAAATGGTTTGTACATTAGCAAAGCGCCATCTATTGGATATTTCCTCAATCAATTATGACTGTCAGATAATAAATAAATAATTTGCAATAAAATAAATAAATGAAATGCGATATAATATATCCTATCTTTTAAGTTGGACCAAAATATAGATACCTACAAAATTTCATTAAAATCGGTTAAGTAGTTTAGGAGTCCATCGGGGACAAACATTGTGACATGAGATTTATATATATTAAGATTAAAATGAATAATATAAAATGATAACAATTATATGTATAGAATCAAGAGATTCAACAAATCATCAGGAATTAATTAGTTTTTTTAATTTTTTTTAGTATTTTTTTTAGTTTTTGGGGTTCTTATTCATGAGCTGGAAGTATGGCGGGCTTATTAACTGTTTGCAAAAGGTCTCTGGGTGTTCTGCGGGAGTAAGATGTAGTGTCATCTTCAGAAGTCTTATGCAGGTCTTCGTCACTCGTTTTTGTAATAAATTGTGAACACACTGTATCACTTTTGAAACTTTCTTAGACGTTGTCTGTAACTTTTCGGAGCTTTGATCAGGAGTTTCGAGCTTGCATTGATTAAAGCCTTACATTTTTTTAGACTAACAAAATTACCAATCTAGATGATTCTAAATATATTCAAAAATTTTACAAACACCAACACTGTTAATTTCTTGTTGGCCGTGTCAAGTGTCACAACAAAATGTCAAACAATTTTAAAACTTTTGAAAGGAAGGGCAATATAAATATGATGCACAGAAAGATTACGCCTACCAATAATTATAATTTTTATTATAACTGGCAACTTAACAGCGTTATCTCTGTACTTTAATAAATACAGTTCTACAATTATGTAACCTAAAATATGTTCGTTTTAAGAACAAAACAGTGTTTAGTAGAATTAGGGACAGTGGTAAGATTTTGATTCGGAAACCAATCATTGTTACTATAATTAAATAACCGAAAAAAGTTTGATTTTAAAAATATTAAAAAAAAAAAAAACTAAATAGGCGTATGTAAAATATGTCTCACGTATTACCAACGAAGACGTTATTCACTTGAGACTTAGCCAAGACGCTAAAATTGTGATGTACTTGCTAGTAATTGTCTATATTAGAATCAAATTTTCTTAATTTTCTGTCATGTTTTCCCATCCTACATGTGGGGATTTTCAATGAATTAAATCCCAAATATATAAAAACGAAAAAAATATGGTAAGAAAATAAAACTGTTTTGAAAATTAAAAAATGCTTTGTTTTGTAGACTTTGGTTAGTTAGTCAGATGTAACGTGTTTCATTTACTCCACGAGGATTAAATTGGGGCAAAGAAAAAAAAAGCCTTAAAATACCATAAGTGGTCATGATGACGAGCTTTGCATGTGACTTATATACAAGCTTTACTTTTAGGGCTTAGTAGATAAATCGATCTTATATTATTTTATATAACTACTAAATCCAAATAGACCTATATTATTAAATATATTATGTGTTATAATCTAAAATCTTCTTGCAATGTAAACAATTAATGTGTTTCATATTAAATTTATCTGTCGTCGATTTTTTAAATTACTAAGCCTAAATTACAAAATTTACATTTGATACAATGCATTAAGTCCACTAAAGCGACTAATTGAATTGAGTGGTACAATTATCGTTGAGTAGATTTCCATGAGTGTTGGGTATAATGAAATAATGGACCCATATTGGAGCTAATCTACAATTATAAAATGATTCCACTATTGTTACAACTATCGGGACTGTTCGGAGTTGTTATTTTTGCATTTTTTATTTTTAGGTATATATATTATACATAGTTATATAACGGAAAAAATGGTTGACAACAATAGTCAATACTTCTTGTCTTGTCAAGTCTTCTCTAGTCTATTTTTTTACGTGTTCAGTCTTCAAAATATGTAATACGAATTTCTATATAAAATCAAAACTTCACATACAAAATCATTTCTTAAAATATAATGTTCCAAAAATTTTCATTATTCATTGGAATCCTTTAATGCTTTAATGTATTATTTTTCTCTAGAAACAGTGTAAGCCATATGGAGATTTTATGCATAGCCTGATAAAACTCCATTTAAATATATAATAATATTGAAATTTACAACACCGTGTTTTATAGAAATTATTTATAATTTATTCCTAAGTGCAGTAATGGGTATTTTTAACCTTTTTCTTATAATATCGATATTTTTACAACACGGCCACCTGAAGCATCTTCCAAAAAAAACCGGATGGCCAAATATTGCAGTATACGCAGTTGACAGCAATAGCTTTGATTTTATTACATCATCATTCAAGTTTTGGGTAGTTTATATAATTTACTAGCGGCTACCAGAGCTCAAATAGTGAATAAACATTTTACCAAGTCAATCACAGCACCACCTTTCTGATCGTGTGATATACAATTTTAATACATATCTTATACTGTCAATAACAGTCATTTTCGGTCGATAAAAAAATTACACAAGAATTTTTATATCACCACCTATTTTACAGCCTTGACCAACCCGATCATGTAAGTCATGATTAATTTTATTCATGAAAAAGCCTTTATACAGTTTTATATATATCTAATTTGAATTTTAAAATTTTTATTTTGATTTTAAAATTGCATCACAATTAAGTTTATCGGTTTTGCCTTAAAACGACAGACAGGCTGACAAACACATTTTTTAATGTTATTCTTAATAACGGATAATTAGACATGTCCTGTTCTCTGGACGGATATTTTTGTAGTAGATTATAAAAGCTCTTTTTAAGAGAAAGTGTAGTAGCTCATAAAGAAAAGTTCTATCGATTTTATTTTTATTTTTATGTCTTAAGTCACTTTATACGGCGTAAGATACATGCCCGCAGGCACGGAAAATATGATAAACATGTTCCAAGCCCTGGTATTAACGCTCACGTCTGTAGTGTTCATGTCCATGGTGTAGGCCTACTGGAGATCCCGCAAATAAACCCGAAAATAAGGGGGTCGGGTCGAACGATACCGTACCTCCATGGTGATACGAAAAGCTATCTTATCCATATCGTATTAACTCATATAAATTTATAAAATTCTAAGTCAGGTTATGTTAATTAAAAAATATTCTGACCAAGTTTTACGTATTATTTATACATAAACATTGATAAATAACAAGTAATATTTTGACATAAACTTTTTTATGACTAATATCTATATCGGTTTTTTTTTCTTCATATACGGTATATTATATTTTCTCTCACTGTAGAACCTTTCAATTGTCAAAGGAATGAAGCTCTCTTACTGGCTGTCACGACGATAGCACCACCTTCTTATAAAAGATCACCGTATAGTAGATATTACAGCTATAATTGGGATGCTTTCTTTTTATCCTTCCATTTTGTCTGTACTGCATGGTCCCCTCCATGTATCTCAGTTCCTCAAGGCTAATGTGAGCTGGACCGTTACCGTAGCTGGACCGTAATAGCAGTTGTTGTAAAGATACATTTGTGAACAGAGTACTAATCTTAATAGATCGCATGCTATGATAATTGGTAAACAATAACAAATGAAAGCTAAGTTTAGAAACCTCCTTTGTCTTTTCTTTGATTAAACCTCGTAACTGTACCTAGAAAAAGGAAAAATCTTAGGATTATTCTATTTGTCCTGGGTAAATCAAGTTAATGAAATAAATAAGCAGATTCATTATACTCTATATTCACATTTAACTCTGATCTGATATTTGACCTCTTAAAACTAAGAATATAGTAGCACAATATCTTTTCTGTCTTTACTTGACTAAGCTATTATACTTTATGTAGAGACATAAAGTATAATAGCTTAGTCAAGTAAACTCCGAAGTCCAAGTAGCAAAAGCAGGTCTCTACCTGCATTTGTTATTTAGATGCGACTCGGAGTTGCGTAATAAACTAGATTAACTACAAAATTTGTGCATTGTTTTTCCTCATCGCTCAATCCCGTCTACTTTAGCTCAAATATTCTTATCTTAACATTTTTAATACAATGAAACGATTGTTCATTTAACGTTTAGGAAAGATTTTTAATTATGTCCTTCTCAGAATCAACGCAAGCGCTCTTGTGTTGCCTTAAAATTACTCTAGCTGAGAAGATGCAATAAAATCTTTATCGTAGGGCGTTTTTTGTTAGTGCTGTGCAACTATGGAACTCACTTCGTATTTATTTATAGAGGAAAATTAATAGCTGGAGTGACTATGTAAGGACATTATTAAGACTAGTCACTAAAAGTCAACGACTCTTATTGTCTGAGTGGACCTCACAAGATCATCGTTTGACGGACCAAACACGCCCTCAGGCAAGTTTTACTTAACTGTATTTGCCTTATTTGAATTAAACGAAATCATAAAGTGGCTAACATTTATCAATTATTAACCTCAGGTCAATTTAATCAGAACTATCAGAAAAACGTTTCAAAGTTGTCGTTTTTATGATTGACTACGCACTGCTTCAAATCAAACATTATTAACATAATGAACTAAAATTATTTCAAAAAATATATTCGAATAACATCAATGCAATATCTAGTTTTTAATGAATAATGCATCTGTCATAAATCACACTTTTACATGATGTCATAATAAAACAAACACAGGTTCAATACAACCGTAAAAAATATTTTATAGCGTTATGTCACATTAGATATATAATATACCCATATATTATGATATTAAAAAAACAAAGAGACCTATGAGAGACGAAGGTTCTTAGCATTCCATGGATTCACCGTGCGGGTGCCGGGCCCATCTCGTTGCAGGGAGAGGAATGCAAACAGCTCCTGGGACTTGCGACCCAGGTGTAGGTTAGGTATACAGACAACCAAATTATGTAAAAAATACAACCAAAAACTTTATATCTATGTAAAAACTATCAACCAAGTTTTGGTTTACATAATATTTATAATATTTATAATATTATATAATCTGTTTATTCTCATAATTATATAAGCTGACATACGGATTATGAAATTTTTATGGGGCTTAACTTCTAATATGAGGCTTAATTGATTGTTTTAGAGGTGTTCCTCACTATAATTTATGTTTCACCAGGTCTGGACGAAAGTAAATAAACATTCAGCTTATCACATTCAGATCAAATTAGACTTTGTTCGTTATAACAATTTAAGGTATATGGTATAATATAAACTATATATCCTGCTTAATTCTATTTTATTAAACAAAAATTAGCGATTAAAAATAATATAGATATAGTTGCTTATAGAAAGTTGTGAAGAATTTTTGCAATATAAATTAATAAAAATATAAATTTAGTTATGTATATGATATCACGTAATAGCTTTGTATTTTTATTTATTGGAATATTTTCTTTGTTATAATAATCCAGAATACATGTCTCCCTGAAACACGAAATATTACATAACGTTTATTAACCACAACCTTTACCAACATTTTAATGAGACTTAAGTCGGGTGGATAATATCGTTCTGTTTTACGAAATAAAAGTATTATTGTTTAAAATACAAATATTGGATCATTTAAAATAAAAATTTAACACAATTTACTTACTGTTAGTTTTTTGATTATGTAAGTGTTATGTTTGTTTGATATTCCTTAGTAATTTTAGTTATTTTTAAATAAGGCGTGTTCTGCATCGGAGACATAGCGAGTAGGGGGAGAGAGAGGGGTACATATAGTGGGTTCGCTACTCTCAAAGTGAATCAAATGCAAGGAAACACTTTTAAGATAAAAAAGCAGCCTCAGCCAAGCAGCCCAAAGTATATATATTTTTATAATAGGTCTGACCGTTCTCATGTAACGATTTTTTAAAACTTTTATCTCGATTTTTGTAGTTGTTTTGTGTACCCTGTATTGATTTTTATGTCACTATCAGGCTTTGTCAATTATAAAACGTAAATCTAAAGCCTTAACTAAATTGGTCGAGAAATGTGATTGCAAGTATATATGTACCCATTTATATACAAATTACAAAACTTTTTTTCCCATTTTTTTTTAAATTTATTTTTAAATTTTTTTGAATTAAATTATGCAATAATTTAATTCTTTAAATAGTCTTTCTTCTTATTATTTAAATAAATCTTTAGTCCATTTAACATTTATGACTGTTATAAGGACTCCAAAGAAAGTTTTGGATTCTAAAGTACAATTATGATTCTGTTATTTTTAACTGCAAAGTATGAAAGACGAGCTAAGAGACTAGAACTTGCAAGAAATTAAAGGGTTTTTTTTAAACGAACTATTACTTTCAGTATTTTAATTTTAAACTTTAAATCACTTTGAAGTTGAAGCATAAACGCGCCTTTAATTTTTGAATGGTCTAAGAGTCTAAGTAAACTCCACAAGCTTTCAATTATAACTTTATTGACAATAGATCACTGATGCAACTCTGTAAAATAATTAATTTTATTAATTAGATAGTGATCTATCGAACCATGAAATTATTTTTTTAAATTATTGTATCATCTATTAAATTATCTTAAAAGGCTATAAATGTACTGTGAGTAAGTGACTCGTGTCTTTATGTGTATTTATTTAATAAAGTATATTATATGTTCTGTCCGATCTTAACTTCAGTAAAATTATTCACCTATTATTACATATTTGGAGTAATTTTGTTAGGGAATTTTTACTTAATAAAAATCTCCTACATTTTCTGGAGCAATCCTAGCTCCAAAAAAAGTAGCATCTGCATTGTTATTTCGTCATCTGTACAACGCGGACCACTACCATTTAAGTAAAAGACAAATTAGATCGCTATCACCGCTGCAGAGGAGGCACTAGACAAATTAGATCGCTATCTCAGAATGTATGTATGCGTTATCTAGACGTCCTGAGTAAATTGCATCTTATATTAAATTTTCCTTGATAACTATACGCTTCGCTCCAACTTCACCTTTGCCAGAACATGTACATACTTTTTAACCACTTTATATTTCCCGTTTCAAACTATATTTTATTTAGAATCATTTTAAATACAAGCACGATATTATAACGACAGGAACATTTTAAAAATGCTTTAAGTGATACAATTTTTCCACAAAAAAAAAATATAAAGCTTTGTTCTTTATTTTATCATACTTTAAAAATTATGCTCACTAAAATTGATAATTGTCAATAAATATTTTCAGGTCTAAAATGTGTGTATAAAGGTCACTCATAGGGAAATAAGCTTTCCGAAGATAACTTCAAAGGAAAGGAAGCAGTCAATAGGAATTGATGGACTAAACATACAATTAGGTAAACTTTAATATGTACTAGTGAGGTTTGAACGACTAAATGTTTAGCTTTATTTAAAAAAGAAGATTGAGTTGATGATCTAACAAGAGTAAAGTTCATTCTAGTTTATATCAATGGTAAAAAATATGAATATCCTACTTTAAATAAAAGATTGGACATCTAAACAGGTAATAATTTTTAAACTCATTTCATTATTTTGGTAGAAATAAAAAATATTTAAATAAATGCTGTTTTGTTCTTAACTACAAATAATAAAAAAATATTAATTAAATTGTGCAAGATTCAAACTTGCGGTATATAATGCAAAGTGAATGGTTTATTGCAATACAAGAGGAGTTACAAAGGCATTGAGGAATCATATAATACAACATCAGCTGATCAAGGTTATATTACGAAATGTATACATAATTTTCATTTTAATTAGTCGTCTTCAGTTTAAACAAATGAAAAAAAAATATGTGACTAAAAATATCTTAATGATTACAGAAATAAAATTTCTACGTATCAAACATAGAGGACTGATTGACCAGTATCCAGCTTTATTTAATTTAAAAACATTTGTTTGATAGTATATAAGTAGATTTTTAAATAAACCCCCATGATTGTGTTTTCAATTGCCATAATTCTTACAGTTTAAATTTATCATTAAATAACAGATAACTTAAATATTATTTTCCAGAAATTTGTTTATTTCCCACCCAATTTTAATTTGAAATATATATGGCTTATTTGAAATATATCTTAATATTGTCGTGGTTAAATTAAAAAAGTACTATTATAAACTTAACGTAATTTTATTTAAGAGAAAGAAGAACTGTATAAATGAAAAAATATAAGATTGATGATTTGTAAGAAAATAAAGATTTTACAAAATTTTGTTTACAACAATTTACGCCTAAACCTAAAATTGCAATGTATGCAATTTTTCTCTTCTAAGCTGCTAACCCGCAGCCATTATTTTGCTATTGCAACGCTGTCATTCAACTTCCGGGTAGTTTAATTCGAGGACGTAAACTGATAGGTCTTATATCATTTTTATCTGTAAAGATGAGTTTTTCTTGATATTTTATAAGAAAAGATAAAAATAATAAAAAAACAAAATATCTTTAAAACAACTTAGTAAATAAAATAATCAGTAAATATTTTAAATAACGGCATTTTGTAAGGTAGACCTTAATTAAAAATTAATTAAATATTGGGTAATGAATAAAAACACACATTCTTGCTTCGGCGTTATTTAAACAATACCGCATTATGTTGCTCCGGCTAAATTATTCTTAAGCCTGCTCACAAGCAATGGAACATCACAATCGTGCAGACAACTTGGAGATTCAGTGTGGAATTTACCACTAAGCACACTAAAATTGCTAAGCTGAACAGGGAAGGCAAAAGACTAGAAAGCATTGCGTGACACCTTTTTGGAAAACACTTTAAATTATAATAAGGATTATCGTAACGATGAGCTGGACACCAGAAACATCCAGATCGCCGGAAATAAACAGCCCCGAAAAAAAATATTATTAAGCATGTTAAAGTTAATAATAAAAATAATTGTAAAACAACTCAATATAAAGCTTCCTACATTGTACATCTTTCTGAAATATTGAATTCGAATATGATATAACTTCACAAAGGGAGCCATAATGTAAATCATGAAATATTCAAAGAGTCGTACACGATGCTTGATCATATTTATTAGCATTTAGAAGGAGTTTTCAAGTAAAATTACCGTCTCACAGGTTCGGGGCTGATACAAAATAAGTATATCAGAAATAAATACTAATACTACGAACAAAGTGTAAGAAAACTTGCATTTAAACTGTAATATTTTTTTAATAATCCAATACACAAACTATGTCAATCAAAGTAATAGATTTACTTATATACTTTACATTTCTTGTAATATGTGCCGCGAACAAATACAAACATATAAGTAGTTGAAATTATTCTTGTCAGTATTGGAAAAAGTAGGCATCGTCGTTAATAGAGTAGGCTCATCCGAAGTATTACAACATTCTCAGAAAAAAATATACAGGTGAATAAAATAATATCTTACCCTTCATCTCTTCATTTGTGCTGCAAATGTGACGTTTTAATAGGTAGGTTTTTCAAATTTAGTTTCAGTTGTTTTGACCGAAACCTGCTCAATTTTCTCTTGTAATATAAGTCATTTGTTTATAATTTTTAATTGCAACGTCTAGTAACATAAATCAAATTTCCTCCTGAAAAACCTCTAAAATTTTTAATGAAAACAATACCTAAAATCTCCCAAGGGTATATTAAAAAAAACTTTACCTACCTTGTTTCTGGCATTAATTAAATGAAATTATACAGATTTCTGGCTTTTAGTCTAAATGAAATAAATGTGGATTTTAATGTAATGTTAAAATATATGTGTATATGCTTCGAACCCATCACACCATGGACTAAAGCGCCTTGCAAAAAGACGTTAAGCTTTATTTCAAAAGAGCTTAAAAATTTAATGTAACCAACATTTATATATTGTGTAAGATTATAAAATCTCTTTGGAAGATTTTTAGTTGGAATCTTTTGATTTTGTGATTGTTATCTTCCGATATTCGTATCTGTTATATTTTTTCTCGATGTTTACTAAATTCAATTAATTTTATAATGAATTTCGACTAAAAATAATAATTAATGAAATCACCAAAATTATATTTTCACGCTACCATACCTATGCAATTGTACATTTATGCACATATTAAGGAACTTGATAAATAAATTCAAATTCTTAACTAAAGCACAATAAGGAATAAGTGAATTACTTAAGTCTCCCAACTAATCCACATAGCATAGTTTTAATATCGTGCCCAAATAATTATGATACAGCTTTTATACCAAATTAATCCAATCTGTTCATCATCAATTTTTGGCGCATGCTAATAAAGAAAGTAAGCGCTTTCATTATTCAACGATTGCATAGCTTTCTTTGTAAAAAACTTTTCCATTAAAACCAAAAATACTTTTATCCCAACGTGGTCCTCTCCAATATGTAAACGTGTTTTAATTTGAGGTTACACATGAGTTACTTAATGGACAAAATCACCTAAAAAACTTTTGTATATGGTTTTTATAAGGATTGTATAAATACCATCACATATCATATCACATTATTGACGTCAATAAAGTGCTTTCCAATTCCTCTTCGTTGAAACTTGCATATTTTAACGACGCTTTTAAAAATAGTAACCCTGCACCTGATTTTTTACTTATTGACAGTTTATTTACTTATTGACAAGAGAAAACAATGCATTTACTCTTCGGTAACTTGTTCCCCATAAAATGTTGACTTTAGCTACATTTAAGGTTTAGGAAACCACCTTAAGGTTCTCCCTTAGATGCGAAGCAAGCTTTTTTCTTCCTCACAAAGACGCAGATATTACGACCAAACAATATACCTTGGGTATAAAATTAAGTAGAATTTTATGCCCCACCCTGGCATATCTTTCTTTATAAGAGAGGATCTGCTCCCTTGATGAGTTTAAAAAAGAGACCTGTAAATATTTTGAACGTACTCAGACATAGCAGGTAATGTCGGAGTTAGTAGTTGTGCTCAGGCATGGCAGGTAATATCCGAGATTAAGCGGGTTACTCAAACTTAGGTTTATTCAAAAAGCTATTCGGCAAACTCATTTTTTCTTAAACGTTCATAGGTCGTATGGACCGGACGACATTTCTCTAATTGTGCAGACTGTAGAGTTGTCACTGCAACTGCCAACTGTTAGGTAAGGTACCTAGTCATTTAATTACCACAAAAGCATCATTTGATTTCCGAATGTTTTTTTTCCTCTAAGGAGCTCCGGGGCGACATTAATAGACTTCCTAAGTGGTGTGATCTTAACAAAATAAAACTAAATTGGAAAACATGCTACCATATTCAAATTTACTAAATTAAATATTACTAGCTACTACCTGCCTCCATAAGTGAGAACTGAAGACCACAGAGCTCGTAACAATCTCCTTCACTTGAGCTTTTTTTGGTCAACTTTGTTTCCAAAATTGCTCGTCGCGAAAATAATTTCAATCTTATAATATGATTCGGACAAATTACTTTGAATGTAACCCCCTACAAAAAAACTCATAAAGCATAAACTCATAAATATACAAAATTTACCTCAATATACTATTAGTATAGTCTATGATCAAAATATTGTGAAAATATGAAGAGCTTAGTAACAATTGTACTTGTAATATATACACTTGTAAATAAAAAACTTTTCGAGCCTCATTTCATATAAAGTATAAGTTTTCGTATTAAATGAAATGAGAAAACAAAAGCCTTAATTTAGCAGTAGGTAATAAATATTCATCTTTGTTTGAGTTGTATAAGAGTTTCTATTGAAAATACTTTGAACATTTTGATTAAATTACAAGTCAAGTTAATGAGTTCGACAATGTTTGTTATACCATGTATATCTTTGAAAGACTTTTATATTGTATAGGGGTATTTCCATGTAATTTGTTTTGGACTTTAAGAAAATCTGTCAAACATAACTAGTCTCTGATTAAACTTATAACATAAATAAATACTACCGCTAAATAAATGCTCAAGCAAGCTGGGTAGATTAAAAACATTCAAAAACATGACAATCATTGAAATTTCCATCCAGTTTATATGTTGCCACAGACACACAGATTTATATGTTATAATATCAATTTGGAAGTTCAGGTATCTGTTTTTTAAGAGACATTTACCATGTACCGTATTTTTCCCAATAATTTTGGTACCGATATTGCGGAGAGTATCTAGACTAACTATATGGACATGTAGGTATACGAGTATGTAAGCTGTTAGAAAACTGCACATTTAAGGATCTTTGGTAGTATGGGTCATATGGATATTGGATCATTTTAAATCAACGATGAAGAGGATGGATTGTATCATTTGGGTAAGGGAATACCATGAACTATTTTCAGATCTATAGGAAAGGTGTTGAGAGTAAGAGAAAATTTCAAAATGTATGTGATGGCTGCAATACAAAGTCCAAAATGGGTAAAAGCATGTCATGGTTGGCGATGGCTTAGAAGTAATAAGGCGTTACACGCCTAACCAGTTAATCTTTGATGCATCAATTTTAAATTCAACCCGGTCAATACTCTTGAGATTTCTCCTCACAATAACTTCACTCTCACGCTTACGCAAAGAGTTATTTACTTAATTTCCAATTTTACTTAACCTTAATAACACCGTGTAATAACGGTTTTAATATATGAATTGAATGAAAATGAATATATGTAATTTTGCAAATTTGTATTAAAATTTACTTTATAATCTATAGATCAATACAACAATATGTTGTCTTTTGAAAGCCTACCCGCGAAACGTATTAACATTTTGCTCCGTCGCCACTGGCCGTATATGATACGATACGATATGATATGCTTTATTGTACCACAAACAAATGAAATATATAAAAAACAATAACACATAAAAAATAAATTAGTACAAAAGGCGGCCTTATTGCTAAAAAGCAATCTCTTCCAGGCAACCTTTGGGTAGAGGACACGAAATATGAAGGTGGGTATTTAGGTACAGCACAGGATAATATAATATAATATAGTAAAATAAAATATTATGAAACATATATACATACATATTCATACATACACACATATATACATACACATACATACATATACACATATATATATATATATATATATATATATATATATACATACATACACTTACTTATATAAATAAATAATAATAATATCTGTACCATATTGGGATATTATCAGTTTTTACTGGCTTGGCAAGTCATGGCATGCTTAGACCACACGTATGCTCTCATCTGTCTCTATCATCATCAGTGGCTATAGGTGTATCCCCTCAGTATACATCATGTACTCCTTGGTACCAACTAATTATACTGCATCGTGGGCACAAAATGGTTTACCAACATAATTACTACATAGTTATAAGAAGTACACAAAATCTACACTATAATTTAAAAAATGGAGGTTATTAAAATGGCGATATAATCCAATGTATTTATTCCGTTACAGAATTGAATTGACAATCTATGTTCAAATTTCAATATAGATAAATATCAATTGACGATCTATGTTCGGATTTAAAACTACAGCATTACTGATCTCCCTGAAGGTTGATTAATAAATTATATATAATATAAAATAATTTAAATTGTAAAATTTGTCATTTATTATTAATAAATTAATTCTCCTTTTTTCTGTTTTTTTTTTTAATAATAAACTCCTTCCTGGCAGGCGGGTTATTGCAAGATTGAAAAGAGTAGGGCTTTTAACATTAAGAAGAATACATCAATGTTTTTTTAGGTGGTATTGTTGAAGGTGTAAGCAGAATATTATTTATCTGCTTTTGCAGTAAAACAATTGTATTACAATATATTTGAGCAACCAATGTGCTATTCACTGAACTTACGACATGATATAAAACAAATAATATTTAAAATATAAAGCTTACTATAATTATTAATCCACAAGAATTCTTTTGAAAAATATGAATCAGAATTATAATAAAATAATTTATATCAGTTACTATATGTTTTGTGATAGTGATGAAACGTTGAAATTTTATCGGGTTCATTGAATCGTCCGTTTGGTTCCAAAATGATTCAGAAACGACCAAAACGATAAATACTGTAAATCTTAAACGTACTAATATAAATCAGGCGTCAAAAACCACTCATATCAATATTATTTATGTATCTAAACTAAATTAAACCATGTTGTCATGTTTCGGATACAGAGATACGTACAATATTTTGTTCTTTAGTATCGTAAATAACTCGATGTGATGTTTACGCAAAATGCTGACCTAATTCAACCGATGGTATTGATTACGAATTTTATAAAGAGACGTGACGATATCGTAACAGAAATCAATTAATCGCAATACTCTGTGAATATAATAATGAACAATAAATGTAAATTGACTCAATCTTAATCACATTTAAATGAAAAGAAACTCTCGCGAGACGGGGAATTGTTAAATATATTAAAAAAAATATACATTTTTAATGTAAAATGTATTAGAAAAAAAGATAGGACTTTTTCCAGTTTTTGAGTATAGTATTAAGCTACTATATTTTCTTTGGATAATCCTTTTTGCAAATATTGATTCTAGAACTTGCAATTTACATATACATTTATTAGCAATGTCATACATTTAACCCGCAGTTATATCGGATGATGTTGAATTAACACATATTATCTATGTGTATGTTACTTGCCTTTAATAGGAGAATAATGACTATCCCCATAAATATTTTTTATAATCTTTTAAATATGATTGGACTTAAAACAAACCATAAACAAGCAATATAATAGCGCTTTATTCAGGTGTGAAGAAATTAATTAAGTAATATAAGATGAAGCTTAAAGCTTTCACTTCAACACTTTACGTTTTGTTATTTATTTTCAAAATGAAACCTGAATGAATTTAACATACATTAATATGCAAAAGCTTTTACATGAAAGAAACTGTTATAATAGATAGTCTTCCCTTAAATAGATTGTATTAAAAGTTATAATTCTTAAAATCTGCAAGAAATTGTCTTATAAATAACATAAATATACTTAAAATCAAAACATTCGAACACGCGAAGCTTTTTTTGTGTTATGTTGCTGGCTCCCCGTTAAAAGTCTATAGCCTTTTAGTGTAAATACTAAAAAGTACGTAATCTCTGATTCAGAATGCGTTGCGCAAATTGCTTCATTATAATACCAATAAGGCAAAACTAATTGAATGTTGCAATATGATCCATTCAAGAGCCGTTTGCTATTACATTAACACGGCAATTCATACCTGCAGGCAATTGAGATTAAATTAATTAGGATGAGATTTTTTAAATTATGAAATATGATGACATATGATACCAATGATGAAATATGATGAGATATGATACCAATGATGAGATATGATGATCGATGATGATGATTATCAATTCTTTTCTTATAATTTATTTTATAATAGATATATATTCCTATATACGAGTATTTATATGGTAAATGGTGCCTCATCTTTCAATTAATTGCTATGATCATATTTCTATTTCAACTTTTAATTTGTTTCAGCACAAATTAAATGTTGAAATAGAAGCACGGCTTAGTGTAGTAGCTGTGTACATTCGTCCGAGCTCTTCGACCACAAATAAAAGGTGTAACTTCGAGATAGATTTCAAGAGCTCTGATTACAAAGACAATGAATTTTTTAGACGAAAAACCAGAGTGGCCGAAGAGCAGAACAATCGTGGAATGTATTACCTTTATAATGAAAAGTATCCCTCACTAGGGACAGTCAATACAAGAACAAAACTTAAAAATAAGCAGTCAAAAAGATTAAATTTAAATGTTTTTGTTTTGATAAGGTATCAAAACAAAAACCGAGCAGCCTATAGTTTGTCTGTTTTCCCAATGTAAGTTCCTAAATCTTGGCATGTACCGGTGCATCATAAGTTTCTAGTCAATATGACAAATAAATAAAAAATCGGCTGCAGCTATATGGAGTATCTCAACTGTGGTATTACAATGCTCTACAATAAATATTTTGATATCGTAAGGTGAATGAAATTGTCGGGTGAACAGTTCTCATTCACTCCCTTTATATTTGTCTTCTTCCTTTCCTTTTCTTTAACGCTTCATTGGGAAATACACCCACAAATCCTGGAGGTATAGCACTTATTACTGTAAAAAAATGATTTTTAAAGCGTCTTAATTTGAACACGTCTGTAAAAGATATCTCGGTAATCCGAAGCCTGGAATTGTGTTTGATTAACATTTGCGCCGTCTATTTAACAAGATTCTAACTCAAGATCACTTTTATCACAAATGTTTTCAAGGAACAAATATAAATAATATTTTCATGATAATACTTGATTATCTCAATCATCAGGATTCCTTTTTTTAAATATTTATATTTAACGTTAAAAATCATCCATGCTGCTTTTTCTCTTTATTTTATTTATTTGTGTTAAATTGTTATCTACGATCTTTGGTTTATATGGTCATTAAATAGTGAGTAACTTTCAAACAGCATAAAATTCCTTACTTCTTTTTTTTTCTTTTTTTACGTTATAAGAGGGCAAACGAGCGTGCGGATCACAGGTGTAAAGTGATCACTGCCGCCCACGAACTCTTGCAACGTCCGAGGATTCACAAGAGCGTTGCCGGCCTTGGAGGTGGGTAGAAACGCCTTTTTTGAAGGTACCCATGTCGTATCGATCTGGAAACACCGCCGAAGGAAGTCCATTCCACATCTTTGTGGTACGTGGAAAAAATGTTCTTGAAAACCGCACAGTAGAGGATCGCCACGCATCCAGGCGGTAAGGATGGTTTTGCAGGCGATGTCGTGCTGTGCGGTGGTGAAATTCGGCGGCGGGCATCAGACCAAAAAGCTCTTCGGAGCTCTTCATAACTTAGTTACGATTCCAATATAATTTATACAGTGTTATTTTAAATATTTTGTTCTGAGTTGACTTCAGTTTTGTTATCAAAGAGAAAATCAATACAATTGCAAACCATGCATATGTCAAATGAATATAAAGTTGTCATCACCTCTGACTGATTGCATCACATTCGCTTATTGAATCTCATTTTGATGGAGGCATCGACCTTAATTTTCTATTCCCAAAATGATACCCATAAATCCTACTAATTCCGTTGAAACGTTGCGAGTGGCTTTAACGGTATTGCTCGACGCAGAGCTATCAATGTTGATAGTATAAAGATATAATGCTTTCAAATTTTGGCATTTCCAAAATATAATATTACGTGAGAAAAAATATAATATTACCTGAAAAATAAGTTGTCACTATGAAGTAATTTAATAAATAGATGCTATAGCTTTTTGTCCTCTAATGCCTAGAAAATAAATTTATCCCTAACCGAATATTCTCCATACTATAATTATGTTATCTTTATTTAACGTAGTATTTAAAAAAACTGCAAAAATATATAACTTAAAAATGGTCAGTTCTAAGTCAATAATATTTTGGTCAGAAACTTAGAGTTTTTTGTTTTAATCTTCAAATATATTTAATCTGTTTTATTTTTAGACAAGGGATGATTATTTTGAAGTTTAATAAATAAATTCAATAATGTCTATATGGGACGAAATTCCTAATGTAGAAGAGTTTTTATTATGCATACCTTTGAAAGATGGCTCAATAATTATCGCAATATTTGGAATTATCTATGGTTTAATTGGATTTTTGTTATTTCTATCAATTAATATTAACAGCTCGGAATGGAAAACTCTATACGAGAAGAAACTTGATGAGCTCGTGTATTTTGCATTTATATTTCTGATTATGTCACTACTGTTCATTTCAAGCATCGTGCTCTTGATCGGAGTTTTAAGAGGAATTGAAATTTTGATAAGAATTTATCTTTGGAGTGTTTTTTTACACTTGGCCATGGATTGGATGGTTACAATAAGCGTCTGTTTCTATTGTATATTTGTTCATAGCTGTTTTAGAAATAACCCTGGAGGTATGATAGTTGGATCATTTATATTGACAACATTTTATTCAATATTTTGGGGCTACCTATCGTTCACAGTCAACAGCCATAGAACAGACTTGTGATGCTTTTTTAATTTATTTGTACTTTTGCAATTTATATGAAAATATTTTTAAGGTTTATTCTGATCAAGTATGTATTGTAAGTATTGTTAATAATTCTAGTAATAAATATCAGCTGATTATTAATGTTTTTTTTTTATTTTATATTGAAAATCATATTATATATACTCTTACAACTAAATATTTCAAGAACATTCCCTTTCCATTTTTGTACCTTTACAGTGATTGTAAAAGATTGCGATGATTATATTTTTGGATATGGATACAAAATAAAACACTTGATGCTTTGTTAAAGAGTATATAATATCATTAAAATGTATAACAGCCTTAGATTACTGATGTCCAATTGACCTTAGAAGATTCTTGTACGCATATATTATTAAAATGTCGTGACAAATCACAGCTGAAATAAGTTTAGTTTCATACATAAAAGTAAGAGAGAGATTAAATAATATTACAATTGAAATTTAGAGAATATTCATAACTAAATGGTATAGGAAGTCCATTCTTATTATTTTTTGACAATTTTAATTAAAGAGTTATAGTTTTTACACAAATTCCATTAAATGGCGAAAAAATTATAATCAGTAGTGAACGTATCGATAGTCTTAATTATTTTCGATCTTTAGTGAAAAAACGTCTTACAAAAATTAGTAAAATAGACCATTCATTTGTCAAAAAATTAGTGAACTGGTAAAAGATCAAAACTCCGGTTGAAATTCAAATAGCTTTCTTAAACAGACACAGTGGCGAGTAATGGTCTACATTCTTTATTATTTTTATCGTTTTTGATTTTTTTTTTCTTATACCTTAGAAATAACTTTCAGCCAGGTATAATATTTATTTATTTCATGTACCACAATAAGTTGAAACGAAAATGAAAATGAACCAAGACGTATACATTGGACGAGTGTTGGATAGGTTTTAGATGGCAGAGATAGGTACATAGATATTTAATCAGATACTTAATTGTAATACTAATAAATGGTAATAAAAAAAAATTTATTGTTAACGTAAGTATTCATGATATACTATAATATACATATGCATCACTCAGACTTAATATAAGTTTAATCTGATATTTCATTGTAATGAGAGACAGAAAACCACATAGTTGAGTTTATATTTTATATCAATATAAATATTTGTACTATATTTAGTAATTATTTAATTTACACTAATTTAAACTTATACGTAATGTTCTACGTAAGTATTCATAATATATCATAATTATTTATTATGAATTCTTGCGTGAAGAGGGCAATTTCAAATAAGCACAGACAGACAGAGAATAGAATACTTACTGAATATCGATATAGCTAGAGCCCCAAATATGACAGCAAGAAAGAAGTGCATAGTTAAATATCCTTTTCGTATAAAATATATTCCACCGATCGCTCCTAGTACCGTATTGTAAGCTGCTATTGTAAGGCAGAGCCAAAGACCAATTTCAAGAGCAAATACTTTCTCCTAAAAATTGTTAATAAATCCCAAATTTTAGCATAAGTGTCTTATAATTAAAGAAGTATATCGTCTGGCGTTGTGATATCAGGTCAAATTTAAGACAGGTATTAAACCTGCCCTGACTTTGACTAATTCCGGGTTCGATCATTATAACTCATATTTATATGTGTCTAGTCAGCAAAGGAAAACGTTGTGGGGAAATCATGCATATCTTAGATAAAATTGCATAATATTTAACCCATACAACCATGTTACATGGTTGGTTAATTTCTCACCCTTTCTATAATTATAAAAGAGGCTATACTTAGCGTCCTACTGCTACGAACGAAGTGATTATTGAAATAAAGTGTTAAGTCTAGTACATACTTCCAATGCACCAAAAAATAGCAGCACACCATTTAATATAATAAAAGGTATGATCGATAAAATCATAATCTGAATAACGTTTGACATAGTTCCTTTACTATTGGAGTGTACTAAAAAGTACAAAATAATATTGCATAAAATTGATGTCTGGAACAAAAAATAATATATCATATACAGCAGTGTAAAATTTAATTATTAGAAATAATTTATTATTAAGTTTTAAGGTCCCATTGGTCCTGATTTATATTCTTACTAATTTAAGCCATCCAATACATATCACTGCATCACGTAAAGCCTTTCTCCTAAAGGCGAATTCGTCTTGGTCTGTGCATGGTCTTAAATCAGCGCATACTAGCATATTCTTTCAAAAGATAAACAGAATATTGTGTATTTTTTTAACTTTCAATTACTTAACTGGATTTTTTTATTTTACATAAGTATCAACAAGTTAATTTATTTACGATCAAAATAATATTATCAAAATGAATTGGAGGTTATTTTATTATTGTTTTGACATGAAGTTATCTGTCACTGTATTATCAGAATGATTTTTAATTTTGCATCGGAATCTTAGTAATCTGAATACATTAAATAGATTTTTTGTATACTTTTGATTGTGAAGTTCTCAAGAGAAGGAGAAAATTATATTTCATGTGGACACAGTCGCGGTCAACGGTCGCGGTATACGGTTTTAAATATGTATGTATCATGTCAGTGATAAGCTGTACAGTGTACAAAAATTAGTGACACTGAGGTGGAAACAGAAATTTGTAGATTTATTGTCCTTCTCTTTATCCAATAAGTCTATACGAGAACGTACCCAGAGAAGAATATGACGACCGGATGGTTATGTGAGACGATCCGGCAGCATAGAACACGCTGCCATTTTTAAGTCTACCTATAAAAAACCAACGGTTACCCTCATCGCCTTTGTGGAACGCCAAGAGATCGCTTTCGTACTAATCGTGACACCCCCACGGAACCCTCCCCGAATAAGGGTATCCCGAATAATGAGAGCACCCTCACGACGTAGACCTATGGGTGGTGAAAGGGGTCACCCTCCCCTCTGACCAACGCACTACAGCTGGGGAAGGAATCGTCGGGCGTACTTCTGCCTCCCTCTCCCCAGTTTACCCATTTGGAGCGGATCAGCGGTGGAGGCTAACTACCCGATACGCTCCGCGGCCCCGCGGCAATAACTTGCTCGCAGAAGGAGGCCATCGCAACCCAACACCTCTCGCTGCCGATCATCACGCGTACCACGCGCGGCAGCGAAAGGTCCCTGCCAACCACGGCCATCAGCTCAGTACGCGGACGGTCCCAGGCTGAGCTGTGGGGGTGTTCCGCCCCTGTCAATAGACCGGCGGTCGGTGACCCTAACTCCCATTCCCGGTAGGAATGGGAGTTAGGATCAGATCAGGGCTCGGTGAGCTAGAGCCCTGACCTGCGCCACCTCACTTTATGTTTGAACTGTGACCCTACTTGTTTTTCCAAATTTTTAGTTGACTCCGTCTTAGGATTGGAATTACTTTGTAATATTCTAATTTTATCACTAACAAGACTCAAGCTTACTAAACTGCAAAAGTTTGTACTTTAATACCTCTTTGATCGCTTTCAAAGGTACAAGAGGTCTCCAAGTCAAAGTTCTGAATCTTAGTAAAATAATACACCATAATCAGAGAGACAATTATGTTTAAGGTTTTTTAATAAGTTAAATGAAGTTTCAAAGTAAAAAACAAAGCGTTCTAGGTTATTAAATATGGAAAAATTAATATGTTTAAGTTGAAAATGGCGGTAACAGGAAATTTACAATAATTTATAATATTTAGTTAAGTTACAGCACTGACACTTGATTCGGCAATAAATATTCTTAATTAATAAATAAAACATAACGCATAGATATAAAATAATATGTATTTATTTTAAAGATATATAAAAATATAACACGTGGTGAAATACAAGTAACGGCCTTATCGCTGAAGGGCGATTTTTTCTGGGCAAATAGTACGTAAAAGGATAGTACTTTTATTACAAGTGGGTGGTGCAGTATTATATAATATCGCTATAGACAAACATACAAATAACTGTGTAGTTAATTGTATTATTGTGTATGTGTATTGTATATTTGTAATTGTATTAGTGTGTACTAATACAATTACAAATACAATTATTACTAATATAAAGTAATAAACTAAACAATATTTAAAAACACCAATTATGCAATATATACATAATTGGTAATAGAATGTTCTCGGTGATTACTCTTTAATTTTTTAAGGTGTTTTTACATAAACTTTTATTGATATTTTGAAATTCTTATAAAGAAAAACTAGCGCCATCTGTATATAGGTTCTTATAGTGTCAATTACCTTCATCTAAATATTATAGTGTTGAATTATAAAATTACTGTAAGTGCTGAACTTGACCTTATTGTTCAAGTTAGTTAACAATAATAATTCATAAAAACCTCTCATAAGTATGTTATTTCTTCAATTTCATATATGAATTACATATTTTGTAGGAATCCATTTAGGTTTCTAAGCTGTAAGATTAAACTTCCGATTCAAATAGAATGCGCAAGTGGGTCCCTGAAATTTGTTATTCCGATAACTTTTATATATTCAAACTTTCCAGCTAGCGATATCAACTTCGCCGTAAAGCATAAGTTTCCAGTATGATTGAGAATTGAGAATAAATGTGCAAAAGCAACGTAATATGCATACTATTCAAAATTGCCTCAAAAGTAAGTATGTATGTATATTCTTAGCGAACGGAATTCGGAAAGTAAATATTAGTTCAATATATGAAAATCAATTGGTTCTTTATTTAGAGTAATAATAGCTTTTTAGAAGGGTTTTCTCATTTTGTTACGAACAGATACAATACCAATGTAAAAATAGTAAAAATTTTGAATGGCTGAGTGTTTGGAATGAAAATTCTTGCACATTCATTATTTTATTCCTGTTTGCTCCATATGACGTACGTTGATATAACATCGATGACAAAATATTTTATTTCACAGGCCTTGAGGTAGCAAAAAAATATTTGAAAATATATTAAATGTAACAAAAAATATATAATTTTCCGTCTTTTTGTATATTTTTTTAAATCTTTCAAATTTTTTTTCTTCATCGCTGCCTTGGTCAATTGGATCAGACATATGTACACTCTACCTGCTTTTACTTTTTGCGGCCTTATGTTGCCTGCCATTAAGTGTTCATCAGTATTTCAGTTCACTGAAGTGATAAGAAGACCTTTTACCTGCCAAGACAACTGTGCGCTGCTCACAGCTCCCATGGAACCAGAATGTTCAACATCACCCTAGTTAATGCATGAAATGGAGTTCAATCATTGTTGTATAGCCTTCAGCTTTTAAGTACATAGTCGCTCTCAAATGGGGTTGCCTCCTATATAAAGATACTCCGAGTGGATAATTTCTAGGTCACAGAGGATTACGGTGGTTTCACGACCGTATAATCCTAATCCGCTAAGAGGAAAGCAACGAAGGCCCCATCGCCTATTTTCCAGCCAAAGCCACCAAATACGAGAGTCGTACACTGCCGCACTGTATGGAGATTGAGTCGGTTTCGGATCATAGATCCATAACTTTTATGTTTCTATAGATACGAAGCTAATTTTTCTTAAACTATATATTTAATAAATCTTCTTTATACTATGATTTCTAGGTATACACCTATATTTAAAAGTCATAAATAATAAAGAAAATGAAATGATATAAAATGATCAATAATATACTATCTTTAAAAAATCTAGATTAAATGTTATAATTAATCTCTTAAATATATAAACTGGTACAATTACTTAATTAATTAAATAAAATAAAATAATATACCTAAATGTAGTATTTCACTAGCTCCAAAGCGTCTTCTATAAGTTCCTTAGACTTTTTTCTTAAGCTTATTATATAAGGATCAAAATGTATAAAAGTATATGTAGAATATCTTCATTTGTTTTCTACAAATATAAAATGATCAATAAACCGATATGAGCTGGGGTTTGAACCCGCGACCTCTGGGAAACCGACCCATCGCTCTAAAAATTGAGCCTTTTTAATTTTATGTTTATTTAAATAATAGCTAGCTAAACGTGGTTTATAAATATTTTCAAATATCTCGATGTGTCTCTACTCTAAAGTATTATCTATCTTGAAATCCAAATTGTTTATAGTCTTTGTTCATTTATATTTTGATCACCCTCGAAGAACTGTCGAAAAGCTAAACAAAATTAAATAACGCTTTCTCAATGAATTAAGACTTAGTTTATGACTATGGTATATAATACCACATATATTTATTAATTTATCTGCTATGCCATGTAATTTATGTGCTATGTCCAGAGCAAAAAATCCGAATTTCATACCATTAATTACATGTTTTATTCACATAATTTGAAGAAAAACAAAATCCTTTATACACAAATACGTTATTTAAAAATAAATAATTAATTTGAAACATCTGTAAAACGATGGTAGAAGGAACTAAGCATCATTAGAAGGTTATAGATTTTCCGAAATGATTTATTTATAGTTTAATCTGAATGTAAACTAAAATATGATGATAAATGTTTGATAATTGTTTAAGCCACAATTATCAAATGATCAGTTTAAACTTTATCAACTAATAAATCAAATGTCATCTAGGTATTAATGTTACCTTTTTCATATTATAATAGTCAAACAAATGTTAAGTAATGTTTATATAAAATGTCATCATTTACAGAACTTTAGCAAATTTCCACCACTGTCAAAACTTTAATGGAACCGGGAAACTCAGGGAACCGTGGTTCGTTTGTAATATCGACCTCCGTAGAGACTTAGACCTTCTTATGAACGAGTATTTTAAAGGGCTTTCGAAGCCAATGGTGCTAAAAGCCACAACAATTATATCACGTTTTAGTTCTTAAGTTAGAAAGAGAAGACCCAAGTTGGAAGTCACAGATACCAACGACGCGTTAACTTTAGGAAACGTAATAAATAGCCAACACATTACTCACACATACAGCGTTATCGCCAGTGAAGACGAGATCTCCACTGAGATCCGCATTGTTGCTTTGAATTACCCAAATCTATCTCTTTTCTCCTAACCAACAAAATCCTAAGCCATGATTCGAGCCTCACAAGAGACCCTTAAAACTTACGTTCTCCTAGACGCCCCTCAAGCCCCCTTCTTTATAGGTGAGTGAAACTCCGCCCCTCAAGCTGTTAATTAGAATGTCAAAATTGTAAAGTATCACTTTAAAAGGTTAAGATGAACTAACAATTTATACATTCATATATTAAAGAGGGTGAATTTGCGTAATATATTTATATATATTTTATAATAATTTCCCCATCAGACAATGTACAATGTTCAAATATAAGCAGCTAGTACTTGATTCGTTTAAACAAATTATCAAAAAACCCTAATGTAAAAAATTCATGAAAAATAAAATGTTGAATCGAAAAATGTTCATTCACATATTTTCCTAAAATTTTTCATTTTAGAATACTTGAAAAGGGTTTATGGTATAGCGATTTATGCTCAGGATGTTACCGATGTTAACTTAACGGTAGTTCAGTTTATAGCAAACAGGGCCTTGTTGCGGCCAGCCAAAGGAAGTTCTAATAGCGTTGTGCCATAACTTGGCATATGTACAGTGTGTATATTTTACATTATAATATATAAGGTTGATGTTAATTCTACTTACTAACTCCTTTTGTACCAAAATTATTTTAAATTTACTAACTATGCTTTTTAATACAAAATCTAAACATGTTATTAAAAGCTTAAACTTAAATAAAGAATACAGATTCATCTACAATGTGGTTACAATGTGGCTATAATTCTATGAAAATCACACCAACTAACACCTTTATCTCGGAGACTAAATGTTTGTAATATAACAGTGTCAAACAATAATGGGGCGTCATAGAACATTTCCGTTTGAGCGAATCTTTTAAGGCTCAATAAATTTTCAATGTTATCAGTATGGCATACTATCAAACTCAAAGTCCAGTGTTATATAATTTGGGGTGCAATTTATTCTACTCCTAGAAAGACAAGACAGCTGAGAAATTCGTGAAAATATATTGAATTTTTACTTACATCCAAGATTTTAGACTATCACATAAGTAACTAACTAATATACCTTTTTATACAAATATTACAATTTAAAATTAAGTATAACAAATATTTTACTTTATCAGATATTATTTATTCAATTCAAATAATTAAAAAAAAATGCCTGACATAGTAATCAAACCGAAGCTGTGAATATTTTATTTTATTTAATTAATAAATGGGAAACATTTAATTATGATAATTACTTAATAATCAAAATCAAACATTTCGTATTAAACTATGGACTCACACGATTTGAATCAGATGCATGGACACTGGCGGCACATCCAACATAACATACAATAATTGTACTCTAAATTTGTCTCAAAAGTAATATTACCTCAATAAAGTTTGATAACAATTTTGATGACGTCATCTTAAATTATTCATTCCCATTACTATAAAGAAACATTATTAACTCGTAGCATGAGGTGTGTTTTGACATTATATAAAAAATGTTATATTGCTTTTACGTAAAATTTAGGCCTTTGAATTGTTGTACGTACGTACACTTCATTACGAAGGAATAAAACAATATTATTTTATACAATTCATAGTATGAATCAAAGTAATATTATTGTAATATTGCAACAAAACTTCTTGAGACATTTCTTTTTTATGAGCTTATGGACTGGGATGGGATGGATGGGACTTTTTTTTTTGTTCGAAGCTATTTAATATTCCACTTTACTCTACTAATAAAAATGCTAATAATAATAAAAAGCAATACGCCAACCTTACATCTACACTTACATGCATTGCAGAATGGTATCATTTTATATTATTACTGTATTACAAACCCAAATATCTAATATAACCCTATTAACATCAATTAATGTCATATTAATAGATAATGTTCATTATTTTATATAAACATTGCAAATGTATAAGTATTTTCAATAAAATGGGTTTTTTACATCTTAACTTCAAAGTATTGGAGATGAAAACATACAAAAAGTGTTTTCAGTTTTCCGTCAAACGGTTTATAAAAAGCGGACACTTGTCACCAAGTGCATTTTTTTTTGTAGACATTACGATTTAAGGGAAATTTTAAATATATTTTGTAACTTGAGGTTTTTACATTTTTATTATAAGGTTACCATGATAAATAAAAATACTTATATTTAAAGTATACGGCATCTTATTTTCTCGTGTAGATGGTATTTAATAATGTTCTTATATTGGAAATTTTCTTGGAACATTGCTAAAAGGAAATAAATTAAAATTTAATCAAGTCGCCCTTGAATTTAGCATTTTCGTCTTAAAGACAAATTGTCTCAACCTGCGCCTCAAAGCGGGGTGGTTTTATCCAAGATCTTTTGAATTAATTCAGCCTGGGCTTTATTTTTCTTTTATTAAATACTGATGATAAGCAAGCTACAAATAATAATGTTGGCCAGTATTTAAAATAATAATTAACATTGAGAACTTCTTTTATAACTAGACGATTGTAAATATAATGGTTTCAATGCTGGACCCCGGGACTATATATCTTATATTTGTCCATGTCGAGACAGTGTGTGTGTGTGTGTGTATGTGATATTAAGCATTAAACAGGTTTACCTAGCATGGTTTGCTAGGTAAACCTGTTTATCATAAATAAAACAGGCTTCTATTTATAATAAATATGCCTGATATAAAAATGCAAATATTTAATACATCGAGTTTAAATTATTTTTTACTTTTTAGTTCTTTTTTACTAACAAGTGATGAAAGGTTGTTTATAAAAGTTTATTTTTCCTTTCGATTTTATTTTTAACTTTTGACTTTTGTGTATGTAGCCCGCAGTACCTACGCTCGCGATATGTTGTTTTGAGCACTTAAACTGAACCCCCATTTGGTACTGGTGGCCATCTTGGATTTTAGTTTTTTTTATAATGTGATGTATTCTAGGTTATCTTGAAATATATTCACCGCCATTTTGTTACGGCGTCCATGTTGGATTGATAACAAAACTAAATTTATATGATTGCTTTGTCACGCGTAGTTAAGATACATGCGAAATTTCAGCTCAATCGAACCCTTTGATGTGGGTGAAATGTAGCTAGCAAGATTTTATTACAAACACCGTAGCAGATCACATAAAATAAAAGCTTGGAAAAAAAGCCCGTAAAACGTAACTCACAGCAGTGAGACAGAGTGGTGGACTTTGTGGAAAATGACTTCATGCACTTTGACAATTTTAATGTAAGTTCAATACTTCGTCTGTTTTTAATATTTTTTTTCAATAAGTTAAGGTGAATACAATTACATAATATATATTTACAACAATATTGTTATCAAAGAAAAATCAAAACACTTCCAATAATTAATAAGTATTATAATGACCCAATGGCCAAAGTAATGTTTGCCATAAGCAATTGTAATAAGATACATTATTATAAATTATTTAAACAATAAGTTTTATTAAGAAAACAGAGCCATGTATCAACTCACACTATTAAATAGAAGTTCTAAAAACTAGTAGTAGCTTACATATATAAACTTACATGCCTTACAATAAATCCTATAACTCTACTGTTGGAATATTTAGTACATATATAAATTAAGCATTTCTTTTTCCGGGACAAGGCAATATAATCAAATAATAATATATAAATATAATATAATCAAATAATAATATACAAGGCAAGTTAATCATAACTTAATTATTAAAATTTAGCTTAATCCTTTTATCCTAATATTCATCATTCAAATGAGAATTCAATTATGAGATTAATCGGGAATAGTCATATTATTGATTTAAAAAAACATTAATATAATTTGAAACATAAATTTTATGACTAATAAACATTAAGAATCATGAGATTTTACACAAATATTTAAATTTTGCATCAAATTGATTTAAGACCGATTATATCAAATCTTCTTGTTGTAGAGAAAATTTTTTTTTGATTCTCTAACCATTATATTATTGTTGCGTACTTAGAGTAGTATACGATACCAAGATGAGAAAATCAAGAATTTTGTGACTAAAAGTATATTTCACTTCGTAATTTGTAATTTCGTCAATTATCATAATAAGTTGCAGTTTTCGTTAAGTTTACAAATAAAGGTAAATCGAATAAAAGTATTAAAAGATGTTTATTTTGATTTATTATATTCATATACCTATTTGATTTCATTTCTGATATTTATCACATAAGTGTAAAATTTGTAGTATTCTAGTCGTATTCCGCTTTTAAGTATCATATTAAAATTACTCTAGGACGCGAAGTACGTTAATAGTTTCTTAACGTCCTTAAAGTAAGACGTGTTCAGCTTTTAAATCAATATGCATATAAAAGGTTGACAATTTTATTTGTTTATATGTAGATACCTAAATAAATTGTACCACACATTATTGATTGACATTAATGTAAATTCATTTAAATTGGCATAACACATTCAAGTAATTCAAACAGAATAAATAATATGCTTTGTAAAATTTAATCAATACCCTTTTACTTCATATGAAAACAAAGCCTTTGTCTGCAGAAACCATTGAACTAACTTGTTTTTTCATTGAAAAATGGAACATGCATCGTATTGACGTTCACTGAAAATACATCGCCGATTGTTTTTTGTTCTCACCATGGGTATTTAGTATTCATTTACAAATTATTTATTGAATTTATTTATTTATTTCAGAGATTTTATATACCTCGTCCCTGTATTGCAAGGCTTTTAAAATATATAAACAAAGTATACTCAGACCTAGAACAACAATCTGTGTGTTTCTTTATCCCGTGTGAGATCTATTCCAGAAACCTTAGCAGCAGTTTTGGTACGTTGATCTGTCAAGATTTTTTTTGATCGATTTGCCGGCTGCCTTTACTTGTCTTCTGCCTTCATTATAGGTAATCTCATGTAACCCTGTTGTTGTCTGGTTGTGCCACTGGATTAATGTAAATATTTGTTGATCCTAATAAAAACATAAAATAAGGTTCAAATAAAAAAATATTTTAATTAAAAAATATTTCATATTTTGAAAAAGCGCAAGTACCTACTGGAATTAAAGTTTGTCTTTTCATATCTGCGCTTTCATAATTTTAAAGTACCTTTCAAGTTTTAAGATATTTTATGAATATCTAAAAATCTATAACTTTAATATCTTGTTCCAAACTTAGTAAAAGAGTAAACTGTTTTATAATATTATATAAATACGATACGATACGATACGATATTCTTTATTGTACCACAAACAAATGGAATATATAAAAAACAATAACACATAAAAGATGAATTAGTACAAAAGGCGGCCTTATTGCTAAAGAGCAATCTCTTCCAGGCAACCTTTGGGTAGAGGACACGAAATATGAAGGTGGGTATTTAGGTACAGCACAGTACAGGATAATATAATATAATATAATAAAATAAAATATTATGAAACATATATACATACATATTCATACATACACACATATATACATACACATACATACATATACACATATATATATATACATATATACACTTACTTATATAAATAAATAATTATATAAATAGTGTACACTACATACATTACATACATTACATTTAAGAAAGCTTATGTTATGACTTTGTGAAGGGAAAGTAGGAATTTAGGTAGAAGTCAGGGAGTTAAGATAATGCTCCTTGACTTTTGTTTTAAAAGATGCCTGGGACTTTGCACACTTAATGGAATAGGGCAAGGAGTTCCATAAACGAGCAGCTTGAACTGTGAAGGAATTTGAGTAGAAAGAGGAAGAGTGGGGAGGAATTTTTAGGGTTAAGTTATCCTCAGAACGAAGGGAACGTTCGTGTGACGCACCCAAAAATATAAAACGTTCTTTGAGGTAGGAAGGGGTAGTGGGATTGAACAGTATGGAATAAAGAGTATTTAGGATATGAGCATTCCTGCGAAGGCGAATCGGGAGCCACTTGAGTTTAGCACGAAAATGGGAAACGTGGTCATATTTGCGAAGACCAAAAATGAATCGGATACAGAAGTTCTGTAGGCTCTCAAGTTTGTTTAATAGCTCCTCACTTATGTCGACATAGCATATGTCGGCATAATCAAGAATTGGTAAGAGGAGACATTGTGCAAGAACAGTTTTGGTGGAAATGGGGAGAAAGTTTCGCAACCTGCTCAAAGATGCAGCAGAGGCAAAAACTCTCCTGCTAACTTCGGTTACATGGGGACCCCATCGAAGATACCGGTCCAATGTAACACCCAAACTGATAACGAAGTTACTATACGGAATAATAATGTTATTAAATACTAAACCTGGGAGTTGGAAAAAATCAATTTTGGTTAAAAGCTTTGAGCTACCAATAATGATAGCTTGGGTTTTAGACTGGTTGATATGCAGCCCATGGTAATTACACCATCTGTGTATGATCTGCAGATCTGTATTAATCCGACTGATAGCAAGTGGGAGTTCCGATACACTAGAATGTGTGTATATCTGGAGATCGTCTGCATACAAATGGTAGAGAGAGGATAAGCTTAGATTTATTGTATTTATAAACAAAGAAAATAGCAAAGGAGATAACACGCCACCTTGCGGAACACCGGCATTGACTTGTAGCCACTTAGAACATGAGTTCCTTGCGGAAACTCTTTGCCGGCGTCCATACAAGTAACTATCATATATGAAACCAGTCAGTCGCCGCAGGAGATATGTTAAGAGAACTAAGGATAGCCAGCAGAATATCAAAGTCCACAGAATTAAATGCGTTACTGAAATCAAGCAACGTTAATACCGTGACCTGTTTATTGTCCATGCTTTCTCGTATGTCATCAGTTATCTTGACTAATGTAGTGGTCGTACTATGACCAGGACGGAAACCAGATTGGAAAGGATTTAAGAGATTATATTTCGTGAGAAAACTACTTAATTGTTGGTGGACAAGACGCTCAAGCACTTTGGATAGGAAAGGGAGTATAGATATAGGACGGTAATCGGAAAAGGCGGATGCATTTCGTTTTTTGGGTAATGGTATAATCTGAGCGCCTTTCCACAAGCTTGGAAAACTATTCGTGTTAATGGAATTATTGAAGATAGAGGTTAAGACGGGAATTAAAATAGGAAGTAGGGGAGTGATCATCTTACGACTAATACAGTCAGAACCAACAGCATCGGATTTAATAGCCAAAATGTTCTTCTTAACATCACTTTCAGAGAACTGACTTAGAAAGAATAAAGGAATGTCAGGAGTTTGGCAAGTAGAAATATGATTTATCGTTTTTACTTTAATTGCATTATCAATTGCAACAGAATTTGAAAAATGCTTATTCATGCAGTTTAAATCTAAATTACCTACATTAACATCTTGACGTGTTTTGCCAACTCCTAATGACTGAAGAAAATGCCACACCCTTCCGGAGTCTTTTTCTTCTATGACCGATTTGTAGATATGGCGACGTTGTTTGTCTCTACACAGTTTGTTACATCGATTTCGAATTACAACATATTTCTCCCAATTGCTATCACTCGAGTCGTGGACATACTTTCCCTTAGCTTTATGCTTCTTCTCCTGTATTTTTTTAATTTCTGGTGTAAGCCAAGGCGCAGGGAGGTGTTTAACACGAACCGGGCGTATCGGTGCATGCGTATCATAGAGTGCTGTAAGTGAGGCATTTAACAAATCTACTTGATCATCCACACAGCTAGTATTCAAAACATTGGACCAGTCAATCTTGGAGGCATCCTCCTGTAAGCGAGCCAGATCCATACCACCAAAATTGCGCTGCAGAAGTATTCTAGATTTGGCCTTAGGGGGCTTAATCTTGTATGAGAGATAGATAAGGTTGTGATATGAAAATTCATATGCAGAGCATTGTCCATGCTTTTCGATGTAATCAATAGAAGAAACAATAGATAAATCAAGGAGCGAAGGAGAACAATTTGGGGAGAAATGAGTAGCAAGTGAAGGAAGGATATGTAAGTTTGCTCCATTAATTAAAGATTTGAGACGAGATGATCGGTGATCGTTTTTAATTAAGCACGTGTTGAAGTCACCCATTATTATTGTGTGACTGTAGGATGGTGTTAACTGTTGAAGTATGAGTTCAAACTCCACAAAATAGTTGACAGCAATGCTTGGGCTGTAAAACACACCAAGAAGTAATTTTGTGTGAGAGAGAACCACCTCGATAAAAATGTACTCCGCTTTACCACCAGTTTGAGAATTAGAAGAACTTATAACAGAGAAAGGAATGTGAGAACGAAGATAGATTGCAACACCACCACCAGTCCGATCGACACGATCATTACGAATCAAATGGAATCCGGGTATAGAGTAAGAGATAGAAGGCAGACATGGCTTAAGCCAAGATTCAGAGACTAGTACTGAATGAATGTTTTTGCTTTGAAAGGCGGACAGTAAATCAGGGTAATGTGCAGGAATGCTCTGAGCATTTATGTGAGTAATGTTGAAATTTTGTGGGGCATTTGAAAATTTGGAATCGAGATTATCAGCTAAAGAAGGAATACTGTGGAAACTGTCTTCACTGTTCGCTTCCTCAGACGAGGATAAAAGGGACATAAATGAATCGTCATGGCTTAAAGTCATTGAGTAATAGGTAAATAAATAAATGTATATAGTAATAAACAAAAGTAAGAAAATATGTATAAATATAGTTGCTTAATATTATAAATATATTTAGAAATAAAATAATCAATACTACACTTTATGTATATAATAAAGCAAAATAATCTAAATAAAAATTATATTACAGCTATATTACAATGTATATTCAATTTAAATTAAACAAAAAATAACAAGTATATATATAAATATATATGTTATACTAAAATGCCATTTACCCGCCAGCTGCATAAAAAAGAAAACTGTAGGTAAATATTCACGTTAATTTGAGAAAGCAGAAAAAAAAAAATAATTAAAAAAAAATAATATAAAAAAGAAACATCATTTAAAGGACACCTGAATTTAAAACGAATCTAAATATATACAATAATGCTATAGACATTGGTAAGTAGTATATAAAAGTTGGTAGTTACTATTGTGGAATTAGTCAAAGACATGAATGACAGCCTGGCATCCAGAGCAGACCAACAAAACATTTATCACTATTAGCTGTCAATACAAGAAATAACAACTGTCACTTTGTAATAAATAACAATTTCTGATGTGGAAATAAATATAAAGTAAATAAGAAATATAAACATTTAGTAAAAACAGAATAAGAGTGACGTTTGGATAAATAAAAATAAAATACTTATTCATATGAAAATATTACAATGATAACTACTACTGACACAGTGATAACGCAGTGATACTAAAACTTACTTTCTAGTAATTCTTTTTGTACGAGGAATAGTCGCTTTGTTTTCCACTGTAACTGGAGCTGCAGGAGAAGTAGACATTAATTGTGGAATTGGAAGTTCGTCTGCGATACCCTCAACATCAGCCAAGCATACAGCTCTGTGACGCTTTCCATCTGACCCAATGACAAATATGCAGCCGTCGCGCGTCCAACATTTTTCGATGCCGAAACGCTGTCTAGCCGCCAGAAAAGCATCATGTCGCGTCTTTGTCAAAAACTCTGACTGTGTGAATCCAGTACCTTTAAGTTTGGTTTTTGCGAACCAAACTTTATCACGCACTTCAATGTCTGAAAATTTGATGACTATTGGGCGAGTTCTCTCAGATGGACGGCCGAGGCGGTGTGATTCCTTGATGCTGGCACTTGAAAAATTTGGCAGATTAAGGTGCTCTGCTATAATTGAGGTAACGCGAGCAGTGACAGCTTCACCTTTGTCTTCCGGGACTCCATGGATAAGTAGCATCTTCCGACGCGCTCGCATGTCCTGGCGATCCACTTCTCGACTTAAGAATTCTACTTGCTTTTGTAAGCTGTTCAAGGCTATTAAGATAAATTTTTTAAAAGAGTTAAATTCTGCCGTCAAGGATGACATTGTAGCTGGTGAAGAGCTCTTCTGTAGATTTTGTTGAAACTCATTCATCCTAGAGTTGAAATGGTCTGCCATTGAGGATAAAGACTCTTTTAAGGACTCCATTGTTAGTGAAGAAAGTGGAAGTGACTTGTGTTAAATACAGTGAATAATATATGGAATACTTGCTGGTGGGTGACACTTTTTACTCGTAAAGCTCAATATGCATTTCAATTCTTGATAAACTCAATAATACTATTAATTAGTAATAAAAATATATAAGAGCGTTTAAAACGATGTTAACTGTTCAACCTACCCACATAAAAAAAAAAACTAAATAATTTAGATTTCTACGAAAATAAAGTTATGCATTTTTTTACCTTATAAGTTGGACGTAATTTTTATTCCTAATATAAAGAAAATAAATATATTCTCTACTGTTTAAACTGTTCAATTTTAATTGAACTTTAATAATGACTTAAAGGTATAGGAGTAGTAATGCTTGCCTTTATTACAAATAATATCAATTAGAGACCCGTCTCAAGGGTTTCCAGATTCCAAAGTTTCCAGACGAAATATTATTAATTCATAAATATTTAAAATTCTCAGAGTCTAATCGTTCAATGAAAATACTTTACTAAAAAACCTAAAAACCTTAGAAGAAATTATATGATTTGTAAACCATTAACCGGCAGTAGAGAGGTATCGTGGGTTAAGCTTTTTCCAAAGAAAACTTAAAGACGCCTGGGTCCAGCAAAAGGATATGTAGGTTGTTTACTTTATTTTAATATAAGCTGTTTTTAAATTGCTATATTTTTGTATAAATTTTTGTTCTTATTCCTGTTGTTTTTTCACGTCTTAGCAAAAAATCTTCACTATAAAACTTGAAAGGAGAAGATTGTCTATGCTTACATTATTTATAACATCACAGCCTATTATGAATTTCGTAGTTTGAAACTATTACAAAAAATAATATAGATGACATCGCCAGGTTCTTTGCAATTTTACTAAATAAATAATGAATTCGGCGGTTGCCTTGAAGATTTTTTATCTTGCTTGTAGGCTGAACATTTTTTATAGACAGCACGATCCACGTTCAAACACTAACTATTGGACAGCTACAGTATCACAATTATTTTTTTTATAGAGTTTATTGCTTGCAAGTTATACATAAAATATAAATGATGCAAGGTTTCTTTATGATGTCAACAAGGAATAACGCCAGATTACATTTCATTTTTGTTCAAATATTGTTTGTAAACTGGTATTTTATTCTGTAGAAAGAGCTAAGAACGAGGTCTTTAGGATTTTGCAAAAATCATGACGTATCATCAATCGACTATAAGCAATCGTGATAGGTGGAAATAAATTACATACTTACATATCTTTACGACTAATTTACATTTTCATTATTACTTTTATTAGTTTCCTATCTACGGAGACACCAGGTGGTAGATAGGTTACAGTTAATTGTCAAAATCTGGGTTTTGCGGGACATAAGTTCCTAAGTTATCCATCGGCGAAGCAAATGAAAGTGTGTAAATCAGCGTGGTGCTGGTTTGAGTGTATGTTTCGCTATAGTATTGGGGTAAGCTGCAGAGATTCGTCCCATTTGTCTGGGTCCCTAAAGCGGTGGGAGGATCTTGGATTTGAATTTTCTATGCAGAAATATACCACCTGGCATTGACCAGTAAAAGGCAAAGGGTTGCCGCTGTTCTACTTGTAACATCTCTTGAACAGAGATTCTTTCAGGCCGATGTGGTTCAAGTAGCTGCCTGTTAAGCAGTTTGTGAGCTAGCATCTATCTGGTCAGCAGATTGCAGTACAAGGTAGTCTCTCTGACTTTCCCAGCCAGTGATGTCACAGGTGCACGTACGGGAAGTGAGCGCGGTATCTTTGTAACATAATGCAGAATGGTGGTCGTGATTGGACTTATCCATGGCTTATGATAGTCTTGCCAGCTTGCTAGCCTTATAGAGCCAAGTTTGGATGATGCTGGATGGAAAACCTGCTGAACAAAGAAAGATCTTTGTGCCTTAGGGAACTTTGGAGCAGGAATAACGGCTAATTTGACTGCTGAAAGCTATTCCTGCATATCAATTATTTATTGCTCCTGTAGCTTTATTCCAATTAAAATAGATATTATAATAAAAAAATCGAAACTAAATAACAGTTCCCTTTAATGTTGTTTTTGATCCAAAAGAACAAATCATATGAAGTTGAAAAACATTTTTCGAACCTAGGAACTAATATAACGTGACCATGATTGTTGTTCATAAAACTTGATACTGACGAAACTATTTTTGTAGGCATTGTTTAATAACGACCTAATATTTTTAGAATATATTTTTATATTTTTTTATAATTCGACAAGATGGATCCAATTTCTCACCTGAGTACCAACTACTTTGCTCTAGTTAGGTATACAATGGTTTCAGTAAAAAAACAACTCTTTTTCTAGAGTTTATCAATATAATTAATAAAGTTTTGCTTTTGTTGACAATATATTTTTAAAAGATTAATAATAATAATAATAATAATTCCCTTTATTTAAAATAATAATAACAATAGGTAACAAAGATAAAATATATTAAAAAAATGAAGCTAAAACTATAATTAAAACTAAAAAATACAAATGTTTTGCTAGGTTTCTGCGGGTTAACGAAGAAGCCTAGAATAAAGTGGGAACAATTTATTTGAAACACTCAGTAGTGCAGCGATTATCAAGTTGCCCGATTCAAACAGAGTTTGTCTAAATCTGGCAACCCGATGTCTGGTCAATGCATCGAGAGTCGACGAACATCGTTGATGCACTACACCAACGATTAAGTTTAAATAAAACTCTAAAGGAGTCGTTGTATTGGAGTTTAAAAATTCGAAAATTCTCTTTTTTATATTTACAACATAATTGCGGAGTATACAGGGCTGTAGAAGAATAAGTTTTAAATAAAAGTATATTTGCGTCATGATTACATTTATGAAATTTTCTTGCTATGATATTGGCACGAACAGCCAGAGAACTTCTCTCTCTATCTATATCAAGATACATCTCTCAGGTCAGTCGTGACAATATGCTCGAGGTATTGGAAAATTAAGACGAATTTAAGAGGTTGAACATTGAGAAAAACAGGTAAATAGGAATCTTAATACACCTACATTTACTTACACTTTTAATATTTTAATTATTTACTGTTGTGTATATTTAAACGGATACCACTGGGTTTTTGTTTAAATATTAGAATTTGAGATGAAAGAATCAATGCAGTAAGCGGATACAAAACTTTAATTAGCACTTCATCCACAGCAATCGCGCTATGCAAATTTACTTCGATTGAAACTCGATTTTTATTAACATTTATGTATATTTTTAATTTGTTTTTTTTTAATTTATTTGAAGGCATGTTATGTTAATTAATTACTATCAATAATTGGTGAGTTTTCAAATAGGGCTCAAGGAGTAAATTATAAGTAAATGTAGTACTCGGAAAAATCAAACTCATTGAAAATTTACATCAACTTCAAAATGATTGTGTATCAGATCTTACTAATAGAACGAAGCGCCAGCCAACTTTCATCTTTAGTTTGTTTCCTGTATAAAATATCACACATATTTACGCAATATCCAATTTTATAATCTGTGGCTTAAATTTTTTGAGTGGTTTATTTTTTACAATCATATTATTCACATGAAAACAAAAAAAACTCGATGATAAGAATTTAGGGTGTTGTTCGAATAGAAATAGACAACATACCTCTATAGTTTAAAACTTATATATGTAAGAAAATACGTTAAAATTTGTATCACTGGGAAAACACAAAGAGTAAAAAGGTCGTATATTTATTTTCAAAGTTTTACATAATTGTACTGATTCTCCATACCTTTTCAGTAGAATGTATTTTAAGTGTCCTCGCTTAGGTGCTCGTTCTAGGCTTTATTTTACATTCCCTTGTGTAGAACAAATTAGTTAAAAAACAATTTAATGTTCAGATCTTGCGATAATTATAGTAAAAAAGTGGTGTGATAATTGTAGCAAAAAATAAATATAGTACAACCATATTGACTTATTTAGTAATAATTTATATAAATATGTATCTTTGCGGAAGTGTACGTAGATTAATTTTAGTGTATTTTTTTAATGTTTACCCTTTTTTTTTAATAATGTATTTCACTTCCATTGTTTTTATTTCTCGAGTGGAGATTTTACTATCATGTCCGTATACTTTTCGGTTTGTTGTAAATTGATGCTGTTTATTTTCCGAATAAAAAAATTAAAACTATTTTGTACAAAAAGTGTAAGTGACAACTTGTCCTGAACATCTTGGTTCTATCCAAG
This sequence comes from Dircenna loreta, assembly GCA_963555665.1. Taxonomy (NCBI): domain Eukaryota; kingdom Metazoa; phylum Arthropoda; class Insecta; order Lepidoptera; family Nymphalidae; genus Dircenna; species Dircenna loreta. The sequence continues at coordinate 12,720,179 of OY743088.1, read as the reverse complement.
ATATTTGCCGGTCACTATATCTTGTCTCAAACTTTATACGAGTGCTTACAGTGCTATAAATTATTTTTTATAAAATTTTATAAAAAAATTTTTTTATTAAATTTTAACTATACTGCGGTATTTTTTATATTAAAAAATCTTTGCCTTATTTCATTAAGTGCAACAATATTAAGTTACCTTTTTTCAGTTAAGTTTTACTTATCTTTATTTTAAACGTGCTTAAAAATATAGTTCGCAAATAAAATCTCCTTTATAAGTGCTTAACAACATTTTATTTAACGTTCAAGTATTTGCATTGTCTATCTGTTTTTACCTTTTCACTTTGCTTATTATTTATGTGCTAAACTTCAGCATACATTGTTCTAACTAAAGAATAATAAGAATATGTTGTGCTAACAACCTGAAATGTAATGATTAAAATTAAAAAATATATATAAACCCAGATCTAAATTTAACTTACATTAAAGTTTTCTATAATATAAGTAGCAACGGCCCAGTAAAAATATCATGTTTTGAATGATCATAAATAAAAAATAAATAATTAACTTTTATCCCTTTTATAAAGAGCTGTAACTTGTTTTTTTTTAAGTTATCGTTTATAAGTTATTTATAATTTCGAATTATATTCAGGTTGATTAACATTGTTTTTAGTAAATCGGTAATATGTAAACAATGAAAAGAATATTCTTATTTACACAACTTTTCTAAGATAATTAGTTTCAAGCTGTACCTTCGTGAATGCATTTAGACTAACTGGTGCGTAGTTTAGTGAGGTAAGACAACATGGCTTCTGAGACCTAAAAACAAATTATTTTGTTAGATCATTTCTAACAATATATATATATATATATATATATATATATATATATATATATATATATAATAAGTATACATTTTTATTATCATCATAATTTTTATATCAATATAATAGAGGATATTAATGACCGAAAATACTAAATACCATTCGCATATAAAACAATTTACTATCAAATTTGAATCAAGATAAATTTAAATTGGAAACAAATTTACTTTTATCTACTTATTATAAGTTACCTTAAGATAATAAGACAAACACTTTTCTGAAAGTCCTTATTTCCTCGATACCATAGGATCTCATACGCTGAGTTCATGATACCCGCACTCTATAAATATAATAATATGATATAAAAAAATAATAAAAAACAATTATTTTAAGATCACATTGCATTAGTTTTATTTAGAATATTCAACCTCTTCTTGTAACTGTTCTGCGTAGTAACAAATTATATAAATTGGCATCAAAAGTGCGACGACAGCACTCATATGTTTCAGAAATTCTACGGTTTCTTGTGATACCTAAAACATTTTATAATACTTATAAAATGAGCATAAACTTTCTTAACATATATATATATATATGTAACAACTCCAGTATTGAAAAAGAGGTTACTTACTGAAGCTCCGAAGCTAAAGAAGCAAATAACAACTGTAGCAAAGAATAACTCTGTGCAAACAAGTCTGTTGAAAATATCATTGAGCAATTCGACGAGACTGAAAATGATATAATACAATATCTTTGATTGGATTTTTCACAATGCCTTTCAAATGTCGTTTGGCAACAACCGTGACTTACATTTCACTAAGGAAGTTAGATCATAAACTATCTTTATTTCATTTAACTCTTCTTAACACTAATGATCAATTTATTCACGTCTGTGATCCCATTCTGAGATTTTGAGATAGTGTTTTCTCTATTTTTGTGTATTATATATGACAAATTGGCGACTGCTACATGATAATATTTCTCCCATAAATAATTTAATTCAAATAATTAGTGTTGGTTTACATAATATACACTAATGGTTTTTAAAACAAACTATTGCTCTTATAACAATAAAAAAACAAAACAAAAAACGAAACAAACGGTTTAGATCTAGTAAGTTATATTATTATTTATAAGCATGCTATCTATGAAGGCGAGATGACTCTATATTTTTTCGCATTACGGCTGAAACAGATTCTCACTGCTCTCAGCGTCAATTTTAATCTTGTAGATTTAAGAATAGGTTTCTGTAAATTCTTCTTCTGTGCAGTTTGACATTCTTCTGCTGTACAGTTTGCCATTCTTCTTCTGTACAGTTTGACATTCTTCTTCATTGCAGTTTGACATTTACTAATCAAATACTATATTCATTTTTTTACAAAGATCAGTCGATCGAATTTGTGTTATAAAAGGACACGGACCAACAGTGGATCTTAAAAAAGATCACCTACAGATTTTTATAGTTTTATGAATTGAAGTAAGCATGACATGACTGGTATATTTATAAATTATTTAAAACCTTGACATTATTGTAATTTAATTAGTGATAGCATTTTAATAACTTTTATAACATTGCTTGAAAAAAAATGTATACCTACAATATTCTTTTAAGAGACGAGACGAAGCTTCTTAGCATTCCATGGATTCACCGTGCGGGTGCCGGGCCCATCGCGTTGCAGGGAGAGGAGCGCAAACAGCCCCTGGGACTTGCGACCCAAGTGTAGATTTAAGGGGCCCCTTTAAAATGCGCATTCACGCTCACCTCAACTGGTTGCGCTCCTTTCCCTACCTAACCAAATTTGGAATGAACCTACTAATGCCGCCTTTGAAGTACGTTCTAGAAATGTACTGATGATAGTTCTAGAGAGGCCAAGATCTTTAAGTAGGTTATAGAGAGATTTCGCTGTTATACCTCTCGCTCCCACTTCTACCGCGTACAAATTAACTATATACCTATTCCTGGTCAGTTCGTTGGTCAGTTCGTTTTAAAATAAAATAAATGTGAATAAAAATAAGTCTCATTAGTTAGCTTACTTGATTACTTTCTGATGATTCCGTACAAATGCTTCTAAAGTTAAAGATGCGTTATAGTTTTCAGTATCATTCTTACAGACAGTAACGGTATTTAAATCTTCTCGGAGTAAAGCGAATGCGATGCTGAGTAGTGCACAGAGTATAATCATTAAAGATTCTGCTCCCAAATAAATGAATATAAATTGAAGCACTTGAAAATAAAAAGAAAGATAAAACATATAAAAGATGAGTAAACATTTTATCACGCAACTTTTATGATTTTTTTTTTGACAAGTGAACATTTTAAAAATATTATAAGATTAACAATTATACTTTAACTATAAATTTATTTTTGCCTTATAATAAGAAAATTAATGTGAATTACGTACTGAATATCATTTAATTAAATCTACTGCAAGACTTACTCAAAGTAATATTATTTCTACTCACCAGAGAAGCACTGTAAGAAATAAACGGTAAGGTAAGGAAACCAATTTTTTGTGAAACTAGTTGGGTAGGCATTTCCGAATACGAATTCTAACTCTGTTTCTTGATGGAGGACAAATTTCTTAAACATAACATTACAGATTGGCGTTATAAAACTTTGGAATGTAGCTATCATACTTCCCCAATAAAAAACTAGAACAATAGTTTACAAATTATTTAAAAATGTAGCTTGTTTTAAATGTTTTTTAAATCAATTATTGACGGTAATATATATTCATTATGTAACATACATTTTTATTTTTTTTATTTTTACCAGTGTGTGCCAAAAAGTATTTAACTGTAAAAAAAACATCGCAAATCGTCGTTTAAAATACTATACAAAATCGTATAGTTATATTTTGACAACGTAATTTTATTCCTTTTTTGAAAAACATACAAACGATCAATAAATATAATATAAATACCGCCAAGATAAAAGTTAAGACTTTTAAGCCTAGATTCCTTGTTTTCAATTTGAATTTTACTGAGTTTGTCGTTAGTTCTCCATATCTTTCCAAGATCGTTTATAATATTTTCAATTTCAGCTTTCTTCGGACATATTATAGCAGCTTTTATAAAACCTTAAAAAGTTTATTTATAATTGAGGTACGTACTTATTGAGTTATTATTCCATATATGGTATAATGACATGACTTATCAAAGTGATTGCTCAACTAAAACGTACCTTGTACCAAAATTAAGTAAGCTGGAAGAATCCAACTCAATTTGGTAATTTCCACCTGGTTGTGAAATATTAACTTGAGATACAATGTCTCAAAAAAATAATGAATCAATGCACATGGAACAATATATAGAAACCGCCAATATTTCTGAAAATTTGAAACATTTGGATTAAAATATGTAAGGTTACAACTAGCCAGTAAATTAAAAGCCATAGAAATGGGTTTTTTCAACTCAAAAGGGAAATCCTTTATTCCATTCATAGTGAACTCTTGTTTCTGAAATAATAAAGTGAAAACAAAATGTTCCTTTTATTTCAGACATGGGCTTATATAATAGCTTTTAGAGTTCGTTAATAATAACACATTTTCTATCCTATCAAAATTATTTTTATATTTTTTTATTTATTTAGGAAAAAAAAATGTTCTGTAGTAGTCAAAACTGCTAAAATAATTGAAAAAATTTGCAATATCTAATAAATAAATTTACTGTAAAGGTCATTTTGGACGGGAACCCTATTAAAATATAAATGACCTTGTCTTTGCTCCTCCACTAGCATTTGTATATTATAGCGTGAAGTAAGTTTATAACGTAGCCTCAAATTACCAACACGTAGAGCCCTTTGTGAATATAAAATGAGTATGAGATTATCAGTACCTTTCATTTAAAAAAGAAATATTGTACAGTTTGAGATAAGGGAATACAAATAAATAATTAAGTGAATAAAATTGTACCTGTTTTAGTATTCCGTCTGATACAAGACATCTAGTTATTGTATGTTTTTATTCGCTTACTTCTTAAACATTTATTCATTTATAGTATTTCCAAATATTACATTTGATGGTAGTATTAAATTCTACTTCAAATACTCTAAATATGTGCAATTAAATATATAATCATAAAATCACTAATTATATAAACAAATATATATTATATTGTCATAAAAAAAATAGCATCGTCATCTAACTATCCTTATACCAGTAATTTGGGCTAGTACAATTTGTCAATTCTTTTCACGCAACACGCCACGCTACCCTTCCTTTCAAAGTTCTCCTTAGTGCAAATTTGCTTCTTTGCCATATCAACTTTTACACACTCTATTCTTCCATTTCTTCTTCAGCCGCCTTCTTCTGTAATAAACATGGTTGTACCTTTTATGATCTTCGAGTGAATTCTTTAGTATCTTAGTTTTATAAAAATCTTAGATTTTTTGAAAGGGCAAACTTTGCAAACTCACAAATAATAAATAAAGAACATTGAAATTCAATACATTAACCTTTATAACTCATAAACAGTTATACCATCTGGGAATGGAACCCACAACTTGGTCTATCAATTAGCATAACCAACAATCAGATCAACAAGCCATTTCTAAAAAAAAATATGCATAGAAAATAAATATTCTCTTGTAAAATAAAAAAAAATATTACTTAAATCCCACCTCGTTTTATGTTTATGTCAGCTGGCGGTGAGTTTACCATTGAACCTTTAATTCCTACTTAATCATTGTATAAAAACCTAAAACTTTCTTAAAACATGACCAACACTTTTCTCTTACCACGATCTCTTCTAACTTTATTATAATTTTTGTTGGCATAAAAATAAGACTACAAATTAATGAAAAACATAATTGATAAAAGAGTGATGGCTTTTGTTAAGCAAATTATTAACTTGTATGATTTTCCTTAACCTTACCAGTATCTACCGATCTGGTTTCCATAATGTTCATGTTAGGCCCGAAGATCAAAAACATTCAGTGGACGGAAAAAACGGCCCCATCGCGTTCGGTAATTTTCGAACGACCAGAACGCTTTCTGTCATTTGTCAAGCGCTCAGAACGCGTTCTTAATGTTTGAGTAGTATTATGTTCCATATTTATGTGCATAACAGAAGAGATTATTATTAAGAATCTTAAAAAATATGTTAGCGAGCCCTTTCCATCGGTCTTTTTTTTTAAATAATAATATTATAATTACTATTTTTTTATTTGTTATTAGTATGTTTATATATTTAAATAAGTGATTTGTTAAATTTCAGTTATTAATTTTCAGTTCAGTTACAACATTACATTAATGTAGCGTCCTATTCACTATCGTTTTTCTACCAAAACACTGTTATAACGGCCTACTGTTGATTTGATGTTTTGACTCATCTCTAGCAAGGCTTCTAGGACGGCTGAGTTCCTGCCTTTTTTGCTACCTTGGTGTTATATTCTACAATTTTTTAAGGTGTTACCTTCATCATTCGTCTGATGAATCTGCCCGTCGCCTCGTCCTCGCTGTCGGTAAAGTACACTCAGCGACTGTGTGACGTGACATAGCTACGAATGTATTGCATATTATTCCTGGTGCTACTTATGAAAACGGAGCCATAAGGGAGTCCCTGTGCTTCGTGTACAGTTAGGATGCGTGACCCTTCTCCTGATCAATAACCCTCCCTAACCCTTATAAAAAAAATATATTACAATATATATTATAATCGCTCCTCCGGTGACGCTGTAATAGCCAAAAGGGCTAACAGCAGAGTAATAACAAAAAAAATAAAAAATATAATACACCCTATTTGTTCTTTAGGAATTTAAAGACATTTTCCATTGCCATGTAATTATTATTCAAAATGTACACATACTAATTTTGAATAGATCAAATGTTGCTATAATCTTATCCAAAAAATAGCGCTAAAGAAATATATGACAATTTCATATTTATATTCTCTTAAAATGTAAATATCATTTTGTGGCTCACGCAAACAATTTAGCTAGAGCGATTCATAATCAAACCAATAACGTACGAGTGCACTAACCACAAAAAAAACATATAACGAGAACCAATTAAAATAAGTGAGTATTTTTTTCAAGTAAAAGAAAAAGTTTATGACAATACAGTGTCTTATTGGTTTTATATCTGAGGATAGCTTAAAGAACGAATTGTATTCTTTCTACTACTGTTTGCAAAATGTTATTTTAACATTTACACATCATATTATTTTTATGGAAAATCTAAATTACTGTACTATAATAGTTGTATTTTAAGTTACCCTTAGCTGAAGTAATTGTAATCTCGTTTCAAATAATTATAAAGCGTTAACTGTTGTTGACAGAAACTAATTAGAAACTTGCATAGTTTTTTTTGTTTACTGTTTTACTCCAGCGCCCGATATTTTTGATTGAGTACAAAGCTAATGTTCTAACCATGCTGCAATAAAATTAAAATGCTTGCAGTATTCGTTTTCTCTTACATTTTTTGTATATTTTTATTTATATATTTTTACAGGAAAGAACGATATGATCTAAAATGAGGCCACAGGTTTTTAGGTATTTGACTAGTATGTGAAATGGAATATAAAAATAATAAGTGTATTATAATTACATCTTCTGAGTTCCTAATCGAATTTCGATCTTTAATTCAATGCAAACTTTATGACTTTATTTGAATGTTTATTAAAGCAGTAAAAAAGCTGTAAACGATATCTTGAATTATGTGTTATCATATCATATCATATTTAAGAATAATGATAAATAGAATACGAATGCAGAATTATCACATAAGCAAGTCATAATATTTTAACTTTGATATTTTTTATAGTATACATATTTCCAAACTTGTGTGTATTATTTATATTTTGTTAGAATTACTTTATTCATACATCAACGTGAGTAGTTCGAGTATTAAAAAAGAATGTAAATAATAATGGTGATATATTTTATTCACCACATTATATTTATTCCTAACCATATATTATCATGAAGTATAAGATCTTCTGAAAGACCTTCAAAAGTATGTTAATTAATTTAATCGCAACCGCTTACAGTTTCTAAAGTGGTGATAATTAATTTATTTGTTTCTCTGTCATAACAGCTGAATACTTCGGCGTGAAACTGAGCTTGAAGTTATCAAGTCGAATGCTTAGAAAACAGATGAAGATACTTGTAGCTCCTAATAGTCATAAGTTATGTACGAACATGACATTGATATACAAACAAGTTCGAGAATTGAAATGGTGGTTACATGTTGAACGGTTTTGACGTTGAGATTTGAAAATGTATTCTAGTATTATGATATTTACTATTAAAAAGTATATCTTAATAATAAATAATGGACTATTTTGATATTATCATTATTATTTTTTGCTTATTTAATTCATAAATTATTCCTTACTAACTTCAAATATTCATTACTATAAATTATAGTATATTCCGTTATAAATATAATATCTATTTCAAAGGCAAAATGAGAGCATATTTTAATTATAATATAATTTATTTGACATTAAATTATTACATATAATTACATCGCTATTTGAATGGCCTTTTACAGAGTGAGTGCATTACACGCAACGATTTCACTCACTTGCTTTCATTACTCGATTTGGTCTACCAACCGCGACCTGACTGATTGCATTCTTTGACGCATTTCACTGTCCACAATAATTTTACATGTGTTATTTTCATTTTATCAAAATATGAAGGCATGTTTTATAATGTATTATATCCTTTTGTAACAAACAATATAGTTACACTATTTTGAGCTGATTTATGATTATTTACACTTTCACCTTTAATTATATGTTTTTTTCTAATAACCCGCACGACTAGAACACTATTGAGTAGAGTCTATAAACACATCATGGAACGTTAACGGGTAAAAACATTTGTGGATCACCTAATTTAGGTTCAAATCTTATATTGACTTTTGTGTCTCCATCACCTACTTCTAGAAAACTGTTCCAATCTACCATCCAGTAAAATCCATTTTTTTTAGGTGGTGGAAGATTAGAATCTCCTGGCTCTGAGGGCGCAGCTCCTCCAAAAGAATCTTCTAAATCTGCAATTGATGCTCCTGGATCTTGATCAGAAGCTACAATATCGGATGCGGTCGGGGATGCATCTTTTACTTCGGTTTCTACACTAGGAGTTTCTGTATTTGTGGTGTTTTCTTTTAAAACAGTATTATTAGTTTGTCGTTTATTTTGTGCTGTATTCAAAATAGCTTCATCTTCTACAGGACTAGGTCCTTTATTTAGTGGTATAACTCTAACGGAGTCATAATCAATAGGTTCATAGTTATGTTTTGGTACATCAGGAACGGCTTTCGTTTTTCTTGGTTTAGGTAAATCAAGAGGCAAAACAACATGTTTTGTATCCGAAGAAGAAGTGTCTAATTCAAAAGGTATTTCTGGTCGTAAAGGTTCATATAGAAAATTGGTCTGGGAAAATGCTTGATTCTTATTAGAAGAAGAGCTTATTGTACTATCTGACGGAGAAATAAGATCGTAAGTAAGCAATATGTTTTCTGGCAGTTGAACTGTTCCATCTACCATTTTCGCTGCAGGCAAAGGTTTAAATCCATCAAGTGGCAACAAAAAGTTGTCTTGACCGGGTTTACTTTTTAAACCATGTGCATCTAAAAATGCTTGTAGTTCTTCAGGAAAGTCTATTTTTGGCTTATTGGCGATATTAACTTTATTTTGCGTTGATTTAGTTGTCTTGGGTAGTTTTGTTGTTATTTTTTCTGTTACAACTTGTAACCGAGGCGGTCTTGTATACAGCTCTTGCAACGATGACCCATCGCGAGGAGTATAAGGCAAAACAACAGTAAGTGTAGGTATATTTGCTTTGGTAGTTGATTCTACTGATCTAGTAGATATTGTAGCTGTTTTTATATCAGTCTGTTTAACTTCAATATTATCCTCAATACTTGATTGAATTTTACTATTAATTTCATTAACATGAATTTTGTTATGTAATGATATTGGTATTGTGCTCTGTTTTTGTTTTGTTTTTACTATCTTAGATTTATCTTTAAACTCTAAGCTACTTTTTGCATCTTCTTCCCGTATGTCGTTTAATAGCTGCAATATTTCTGCACGTGTGAGTCTTGGCAACAGTTCGTTAGCTTGAAGTATACTTTGAACTTGTTTCACTGTTTTTTCTACATCTACAACGGCGCTGGTTATTGACAGTAATGCTGCAGTTACACAGCACCAAAGCACGTTCATGGTCTGTAAAATAAGAAAATATTTGTATATTTAATTAAATCGTGCGTTACATAATAATATGACTTTTAAATTATATGTTAAAAATAATAGTTTTTTACTTTATCATAAATTCGAGATTAATTTTTTTACTCTAGTAGACAATATTTTTACTAGAAGTCGCGGGTTCGAATAGGGTTTCGAACCCGCGACTTCTAGTAAACCCGTCCCGTTTCCGTATCCATTTATTTAAATTACTACGTAATACAAGTAATAGTTACCACAATAATAACTATTATGAGGTATGCCTCATAATAGTTATCATGCGAAAATAATATGTTATTTACGCATTACTTACATACGTAAATAACATATTATTTAAGCATATAAGCATGTTTATACATATGAACTATATGCATATATTTTAGAATTATTTCTTGTATCTGGATAAAATATATCTATACAATGTGAATATAAAAATTGACTCTATGTTTTGTAATAATTATTTTATAGATCTCGTCTCATTCCGATAATCACCTCTAAAGTCATTCATGGGTCCAAGTACTTCACGTTTGTATTTTAAACATCTCAAACGTTCTCATTTTTTATATATAAAAGAAATAATAAAAGATTCATTAAAACTGATACAATAATAATTCCCACGTACTCAATGGCCTTTGACATGCTTCTTTTTTATAGAAAAGGCTTATTGAACGTCCTAATAGTTTTGCGCAACGCAATTGTTCAAAGCTCAATTTAATTTGTTAATGATAATTCAATAACCTTTTCTTAATTAATTCTCTTTTTCTCAGTAAAACCTCAATAAAATTATTTAACGACTACTATTGTATTACTAATGACTCCTTGATTCATCAACGAGACTTACACAATGAGACCGAATACTTATGTATAGAAATACATAATTAAAAAAAAAATCAATGAGAATGTTAATTTGGAGTAGTGTACATTTTTAGTCTCCAAAAAAATATATAATTAATATATGTCTGGGAACCTTTTACGCACTAAAAGATCCCCTGAAATACCAAAGTTATAAAAAGATAAAAAAAAAGGTTAGACTCATTTAGAAGCCTGTACTCAACAATAATACCAGCGAACGACCTGGGAGCAGTAGCCAAATAGGAGCCCTGTTTAACTATCTTTCTAAGAAATCCAAATGCGCTGAATATTTCACCAACAACACCTAGGCCAAAAAGTTAGGCATTGATGTACAAAGACATCCAATAATATAAATTAGAAAAAAAGGACGCGTAGAAACTATTCAAATATCTAATAATTGTTTTTTTTATGAAACTGGTACCACATATTCGTTTTAACATTCATTATAAAATAGATTCTTCCAATTTTGGAGCACTAAACCTATGTTACGTCGAATAAATATAATAGAGGTTTATATAATGACTTGTTAAATGACACCGGATTTTGCTGGATATTGGCCAGGAATTTATATAACACGCTGGTATAATTAAGTAGCGCCAGCGTTTTACGATCGAATCGAAAAGCTCGGCCATTTAATAATTTAATTTTTATTTTTATTCTAGATAAATGAGATCAATTTATTTCATCGAAGCAGTATAATCTAAAAACTGTAAAACATATTGAAATTATATTAAAAAACCTTTTACTGTAAACCTATATGTTTATTATATAGTGCTGTTAAAAACGACGAAACAAAAGCGATTGTGTTTCACAAATAAGCAAAAACATCTACTTGGTTATGATGTAAAAAGGCATTGAAAGTGAAAGGCGTTGCCGACGTCTGTTTATACGTACATTGGGAATTTACAAGTGTTTATTATACATTGCTGGTGTTAAGAGATTCATTCATAAGATATTTTCATATTAACGTCAATGTATTATGAAATATGTGATGAAACGAGTAGCCGTTTATGCGACTTTAATATGCAAATACAGTCACTTATGTATTAACAGTCACATGTTGAATAAATATAAGGCTATTATTTAATTATCAAACATTTATTTTAACCATATTTGTTATTCTATAATAAAAGAAGGTGATACACCCTCGCTTTTAGTATTTAATATAACTATATTTTGATATTAGTGCTTATACTTTACATATTCTATCTAAAAGGTAAATGAAATGACGTTAATAATATTAATTGTACATTACATTGTTACTATAAATTTTTATATAATGTATATTATTACATTGTATATTTAACACACAATATAATATACAAAATTGTATTTTACATTGTTATTAAAGCCAACAAATTATTAATACCTCTAATTACCTATAAAGAAAGATAGCTTAAAAGTACCTTGAACATTCATTTTTTATTTCATGTTGTGGCCAAGGTGAACCATACGAAAAGTTCAGTTTAGTGTCTGTCGACGCACTTGGCTGGTTTTAAAATTTATTGATGATCATAGAAATATTTAATTTAAAAAATATAATAGCTGCATTCTGAAATGTTTTTCCACACAACAATGAAAATTGTAACAAATATAATAATTTAATATTATAAAAACATGGACCATGTTACAATGATTTTAACTAAACGTTTTAGCAAAGGTTAACTAACCTTTTAATAAATGAGATTACTGATTGGGTTTGTCAAACAAAGCAAGTAATATATTTTTTAAGTGCAGCCAATGTTTTTTTTTCTTTTCTGCACTCATAAAATGATTATCATGAAACACGATTATGAATGTGATTTAGCTTAAGTTATTTTACTAATGCAATTTCGTTAACATTATATAACGTTACATTGTCCCCTATTTGTTCCCCGTCAAAGCTTTATAACAATTGGAATTGATTTCTTTAATTTCAGATAGAGGTAAGTCTTCGCTTTTACGTGTACTGTGTACAAAAGTGATTTGAGCCATTTGATACTCTACTCTAAGTTATGAATTGAAGGTTTTTTATACGAATATAACAAAAAATCTCAAATATGTTATACCAATGCTGACCTGAAATATTAAAACTGAGAAGTTACTTTATTTATGTTATAGAATAGTAATTTTATGAGGGTTCCAAGTAAAAACGACTTATCCTTAAATAAATAAAAATAATGTATCCGTACATTATTTTATAAACTGGTTACTCTATAACGAAAGATCCGTTTGACACACGTTTTTCAAATGACGGTAATTTCCAATAAACAATTTCAACAAAATTCACAAATATCTTGTAACTTGATATTAGAGACTTAACTAAATATTGGTAAAGTGTGCAAAGATGTTTGTGCAAGATTTATTAAGTAATGTTATAAAAACTGTTCGTTAAAATAACTACGTTCTAACGGTTTCCTATAATACCTACTTGGTTTGTGTAAATTAAGACATCTTAATTTAACGAGTGACGCGTAAGAATATTGACAGAGAGTTTCTTATCCAAACCTGATATTTTAAGGCCTTCAATTAAATCACATTACAAAGTAAAATTTTCGTTTCCACCAGACAAGGTCTTTGTTATTGAATTCATTTAAATTTAACCTCTTAATTGCCATCCCAAAATTACAGCTAATCTAAAAACGTATAAACGCTTTTATTACAAAAAAATTATAAAATGTTAACTTTTGAAATTTCGTGGAATATAAATTTCTTTATCCTCATTATTATTTTTGATGAATACCTAAGAATGAGATATTTCCTGACTCTTGTGAAATGTAAGGCTAATAAAGCAAATCTATTTCTTAATCTTTCTATCATTAATATTATACAATTTAACTATAAAACTTACGATAAAGAATATATAAAATAGCTTTAATTATCAAAAAAATAAGTTTATCATATTTAATAAATCACTATATACAATAAAAAAAAAACAATAAATGAATACGGGAAGTCTTAAAGTATATTTTAAAACGATACATAAAAAAATCTAGGTATGTATGTTTATTATGACCTTTACTCTCAAGGAGATTTACATTAATGTAACGCGCTAACGTAATGATATAAAGAGGGCTACGTAAAAATATACAATACTAGCTGTTGCCCACGACTTTGTTCGTGAGTTCTTCAGAATACAAGACTCGTAAGAAACTCCTTCGCTAGAACTATTCATGGTCAATATTATTTCCAAAATTACTCGCCACAAAAAGCCATATATTTAAAAGGAGTTGTGATGAAAGCTGAAACTCTATTATAAATTCGTAATAAATAATTTAATTTTTCGTTTTCACACTGTCAATGTCAAGGATATATTTGTCTGATGTATATTAATAGAATAAAAAATATGATATATACTTATATTGAATTTCACAGTATTGCGTTTACTATAATATAAAAAAAACTATCTATTTTATTTATACTTTAACCTTAGAAACACGTTGTCAGCTTTTATAAAATGTTTGCACTTTAACACAGCGCCATCTATTAGATAGCCTCAATCCTCAATCCAAGCAACAAACCCCTACTCTTATACCATCATTTGTTAGAATTTTGTAGTGCTAACAGATAAATGTGACTTTCAGATAGCAAATCAATAATTCGCAATAAAATAAATAAATAAATTGAGATGTTATGTAAGCTATCCTATCTTTCAAGTTCGATCAAACTGCACACATAGTGCAAATTTGATTAAAATCGGTTCAGTAGTTAAGGAATCCATAGCGGACAAACCAAGTGGCACGTCATTTATAAATATGAAGGTACTTCACAAGTAAATATCTCATAGGAAAATTAATATTAAATGAAGATAATATTTATACTAAATATGTAAAGTAATTTAATTGATAATTTTAATCTGCAGTCATTATGGGGGTAAAGTGATTATTAGATCGGAGACTTTCACTTGCGTCTTGTATATTTTACATAATAGTTAATTATTATTACATAGTAAGGATTCCATAGTATTTTTTGTTATATTAGCAAATGAAAAATGAAATGAATTTGTAAATGAATGTTCTTTATTTAAATTGATGTATGAATAGGAACCCAAGACGTTATTCTTTGATGAAAATATTGTTTGTTTACATAATGGTAAAACCTCTAATAGCAAAATGGTGAGAATATGTTTTGTAACGCTATTATCGTAGTGCAAAGGTGATTCGTTGATCTAGGTCATGGACTATTGCGAGCCAGTGGCTTATTGGGACTGAATTAAATGAGAAAAAAGGTCTTCCATCGTGACATTATGTTAGAAAAAGTGTGATATCAAATACATTCGGAGTTTATAACAAATCGAATTAATCTTTGTGAAATTTATGACTTAGCTTAAGCATTATTGAAAGCCTTTAAAACTAAAACAAAAAACCACAATTATCTTTAAGGACACGGCTATTGAGTTCCGCAAAAAAAAGACACACGTGAAACATTCACATTCAAAATGTCACATGTAAATTGAGCAAGAAAAAAAATGACACTACACAGTTGAATGCCACATATATTCGAGGAGACTAAAACAATATATTTTTTTTAACCCGAAACAAACCAATATTTGTTAAAATTTTCACAGAAAAAAAATAACATTCGAAAACATTACCGGCCAGTTGTTTCACGTCCTCAAAACAAAACAGTCATATGATTCACATAACATTAAAAAAAAAAAACTTTACGAAAAAATTTAAATTATTAAATAATTTAATAAATATTTTTTCACAAGTTACACAAATAAACCTACCGCGATTTCAACCTCACAGTCCGAGACAACTCGTACTACTGATTACATGACCTGCTAGTGGTGGTGGCACAGCTACTCCATCACCATTACTGATCACTCATAATTATATGCACAAAATATTCCAGTAAAAACAAATAACAGTCCTCACTATTCCTTTCAATCGAATCAGTCATCCATTTGTATAGAGTAAAAAAAAAAAAAAAACAATTGACAGGACTTAGGAATGTTACTATTTTATTATTAAATATGGCTATATATTTTGTATAAAATCGTAATTAATTTAAATGATGTTCAAACGATGAATTAAAGTAAAATAATCTTCATATTGAACGTTTATTATAACAATGTAGCATGGGAAAAAAATGATTTCTTAAATATTTAAAAATTTTCTCCGTGTATCCAATACGTAAGAGTTTTACTATATTTGATTCATGTTATATTGAGTGAGCGGATCATTATACAGCCACACTATGTATAAGATGTCGGTCGAGTGAAAGTGTGCAATGTCATTATACAGGTGACGTAATGTTACATAACGCAACCTTTGAGGCCATGCTGATTAAATGAAGATATTCGACAGCATTATTCTATCAATGCACTGCTTTTGACGTCTTTATTAATACAATAAATCCCAAGAGTTTAGTGTTGTTTGTTTCCTCGCGTCAATCTCTAGAACTGCAAATTTGAAAAAAAATATATTTTTGCATTTGGTATTCCATTTATTGAGGAATGTTTTTTTATATATAGGCTGCATGAACTCAGACAGAATCACATCATATATTTAAATGTTTCTTTTGAAATATATATTGCAAGATTCTACGAAACGAAATGCGGATAGTGTAGTTTCTTCTTAGATTTGATCAGTATTATTTATGAACTAATGAGGCGTGTTATGAAATATCCGCCTTTCATCCACGCGGACGGAGTCGTTGGCAACAGCTAGTATACGTAATATTTTCTTATAATTCTATTAATATTCAAATATTTGTTATACTTTGATTTCTATGATATTATCTTTTACATATATAAAACGCTATTTCGTCTTTTAAAATATACAAGATTATATTTGATCATATTTTAAAACATACGATTGGATAAGTCATTTATATTTTATAAATTTCTGGCTGCTAGAGTTAGCCATCGAAAGACTTGGTTTATAGCTAAATAATATATAGGAGAGGCAATCAATTTATTGGAACGGAACATTAATTACCGGTCTCAACTCGAAAAGATTGCTGACTGTAAATAATTTAAAATCACTGCTGGGTTTTACAGATGCATTTGAGTATGACCTGTTTACAGGTAAGATTTATTTACAAATAATTGCAGTGCATTATTGAGATGGATATTTATTTGTTACAATAATATAAAATAGTTTAATTACATAATATTTATGACAAATATGAAAAAAAATGAATACTTACATAACAATGAGATAATAGAAATATTTATGCTAAAATAACTTTCCGCCACTGCAGTACTAAGCGTGTTAAAGACGAATTCAATTTGTTTAAATCACTCAACCGTGTAGCTATTGAAATTAATTTTATGTTGAGTATTTTGTTTATATTTTATATTAAAATGTTCTTCCATTTTATGACCGGTATACGCGTTTCAATTACGTTAATTCATACTCGTGCTCTCATAATAACATATGAAAGAAAATTTATATACAAAATGTTGGGTAAGTAGAATTATCTTTCTATATTGAAGTAATCTTGTTAAAGACAGATGCTGAGTTAATTGAGCACGCTTCTCCAAAGGACGACAGCGATTAGCTGCAGGCGGTCACGTGGCCGGAATATAGACAGACCGAAGGTATTACTACGAAGCCATTATTCATGAATGTGATGTAAGATATAATACTTTTTAATTATAATGAACAACAATAAACTAATAGGTTATAATTGTTCTTCATTATACCAAACATATTGTCGATAGCCACTAAAAATGTTTTATAATTATTTAAATAAACATATTTCTTTTTATATTTATTCTATTAAAACAAATATCAATCATGTAAAATGAAATAATCATGACAAGAAATGTAGAAACTTTTATTAATTAGTTACTATTTAAAAAAAATACTTAATAATTTAGTGACAGAGTTTCATTGACTAACTTATTACGACGTTAGTTATCCCTTCTGGCATATATTGCAAAACTAGAAAGCAATTTCATTTTGTGGATTAGGACGAGATTGGCTATTTACAGTGATTAAACACGTTTTGGCCACAGGTATTAAGTTCATGGGATCGTGCGTGGAATAACAAGATATCAAAATAAATCCTGCAAAGACTTTGTGCTATTACTTTATTGCGGTTACTGCGTACAAAATATATATTTTTTTTAATGTTTTTTTTTTATGTAATATAAAATTGTAGTACATACTTCAAAGTTCGATGAAAAAATTGTGACGTAACTTTTTTAATTGGAATGTATCATTTCAATACAATAATAAAATATTTGGTCATGGAAATATCGTATGTTCTACTCATAGTTTCATAATTTGACGTTTGAATTTCAAAGTTTTCATCTTTTTCATTGAAAGATTTCAGTTTTAAAATAAACGCCTGACAAATTATGTTTTTTTTAATAATATCGTCCGAAGAGGCTTAAATGTATTTCATTGGCACAATACATAATATTATAAATTCGATATCATTGTTTTGATTTTCAAAATCTTTTCTGCGTCAGATTAATTTAAAATTCACTAATGTTTCTAAAATTATGTTTATATTGTATGTTTATACATAGTAAGTTACGTAAGTTAAATTATGTCATGAATAATGTATTCCTTGTTTATAACCGACCTCTATACTTCATAATGCAAAAAGGGTTACTAATTAATGGAGCACTCCGTCAACTTATCTTACTAATGGTTCATAGTAGTAAAATTTGGAGTTGCTTTATCTCAAGCCCCAAGCCATGGATACAGTAAGAAGCTTAGGACGCCAAACATTCAGCCAACATAGAACTGTAATTAATTCTAATAGCTTTGGAACTATTTCTTATTACTAATTCATTAAATTTATAAGAATATAGTCACAAATACGAATACAAATATTAAGTATATTGTACAAACCAAAAAGTCCTAATGTTGATTTTTAGTGGTAACGATTTCTTTTTTTTTAATATTTGGTGGCTAGCCAGTATTTTAGTCATATTAAGATTCCACAAAGATATAGTAAATAGAGTTGTATTTATATGTAGTAACAAATTATGTATGTATGTATGTACATGGAAATAAACAAGAAATTAAATATATGATTAATGATAAAGTATAAAAAAAGGATATATGTGATCTAAGTGAAACAAATAGTTACATTTCATTTATTATAGCAACAGGTAATTTTAATATTTTTCGTGAAATAAAATTGATTTACCAATCTGGTATGGCAACTATTAGTTACCGGTTAGTCGCAAACGCCTCTTTGCTTAGTGATGATATGTATGAAGTTGTCAATAATAATGGGCTGCCCACAAAACTGGCAGACCACACAATACCGTACTATAGGTGAAAGTGCCACCAGCAACCAGTTACGAATAGCAACTATACAAATATTAAGGACGAGAGTTCTCTGTTTCAAAATATTAGTGATTTAGCATTTATATTATTTTATTATTAAAAATACTAGTTAATGTAATAGTTCCATTGGATTTTGTATAAGTTTATGATACGAAAACTAAATATTCTAATAATAAAACTTAATTAAATAATATATCTTCCAGATTAGAGATTTTGAGAGTAGTTTAAACATAATACGAGCTAATTATTACGCAAGATTTTTTTGGAGGTACGGATCCCATCACTTGCCGCATCGGTTAAATCTTTCTTAAAATTAAAAATTAATATCTTAACTTTATAGTTTGGAAGTTAGGAACAACTTCTGGTAGTTTTTTTTTTTTAATTAATAAAATGTTATCACATCCAGTATTGTAGGAAGCATTCCGTTCTAGCACTTCGTTGTGGCGAATTTAAAACTAACTCTGAAAGCCTTACGGTCGAATAGTGGAGCAAGTAAGCTATAGGATGCCTTAGTGTTATAAAATGTGTTTATCTCGTAAAATAACTTTGTACTTAATAACACCAAACAGTATAGATGGAAAGACTACCGTAATTCATTTTTAAGGACGCATTCACATTTATGCCGAAGTTTTAAACTTTGAATTTTTTTTTTTTAATATTGTTTGTACACGTAAGTATTACTATTATTGACTTGATGAAGTGACCTGAAGTTACAGTGATGGATGGTTGCAATTCGATTTCCTAGACGAATAAAGCTGGATTGCCGATTTTAGGTTAGTTTTGTTCAATTTTATGAGATCTTACCGTCAGATTTGATGGAGCGACCTGACGGTACACTGAGTGGAGGATATTTCTGGATCTCCTATATGAATAAAAAAAATACAAAAAATTTGACTCAGTGAAAATTTTTGGGTAATAAATATAATTTTTGACTACTCGTAAATTTACCGATCTTTTAGATATAAGATTTAAAGGTATCCGTTAAATTTCAATTTTGTGAATATGGTTCAATTGTCCTAAATAGGCAAAAAATGTTCATAAAAATTAAGAATATAAATTTAGAATATGTATAAATATAGGTAATCTAATAAATTTGCATTACATTAAGGAGTTCCTAATTTTAAAGGAGTGGCTGATATATATATAAATATATATATATATATATATATATATGTATATATGTATGTATATACGAGTATATAATGGTGTGGTCGGTATATCATATAAGTTAATGTAAACATTATATTTTAGTAATGTTAATTTCTAAGGTTGCGAGATGTGGTTCAAACTTTAACAATGAAGTAGAGTCTTCACAGGATACTGAATAAGTTTTCAACTCGCATGGATTTGATTAATGAGTGTTAATATTTTGTATTTATCTATCTAGTTATTAAACGCAATTTGTTTTGTATGTAATCTCTATTATTGTATGTGTAGGGTTTTTTTATTTATTCATCATATGTACGAACTCTCTAACTTCAAAATACTCAAGTATAATATTAATTATAGCATTAAGCTATTCATCATCATCATCAGACGTCCACTGCTGGACAAAGGCCTCTTCTAAAAATCTCCACGTCGATCAGTTCCGCACAGCCTTCACCCATCTCCTGCCACTGACCTTGACCAGATCGTCGGTCCATCATGCAAGGGAATTAGCTATCTTCCAGTACGAGGTCGCCACTAGATTTTACAGCCCCAGCGGTAATCGGTCCTACGAGTTAAATAGCCATTGCCACTTCAGGTTTGTAATCCTCCGGAATATGTCGATTTCCCTAGTTCATCAGTGGATCTTTTAACATCCGATTGAATCGCGCAGAGAGACTCCAAGCATAGCACTCTCCATTGCCCTCTGATTGACTTTGAACCAGTTCATGAAACCCACAGTTATCGATCATGTCTGAGTGTCGTATTTCATCACCAGCAACATACAATGGTTGAATAATTTTGTCTCCAGCTGTTAATAATTATAAAAAATGCAAAAAAATATTTTTCAATAAAACTCATAAAATTTCATAAAACATGTAAGTTTTTTAAAATGTAATCGCACTGTCCTTTGTTATAAAATATAAATGCATTCTTATAATATCCGATTTGATACATTGTAACAACTGACGATGCAACATAAACTATACAATATAGTAATTTAGTTTCAAACACGAAAGGTTTTTCCTTTATATAGAGACACGTAGTTTATAACAAAAACATAAACTTCAATGTTGTAACAAAATTTCGAGTAAAAGCAATTGCTTTATAGAAAATTTATAAGTTACATAGTTCAGGAAAATAGCAAACAGGATATTTTAACTATAATTTAATGGATGAAATTTTTAAGTAACCCTTGAGATCGCGTTCAAGAACTCCTTTGTATTCTGTTTGAAGTTTATAATTTCGACTTTAAACACGTAATTGATCTAAAATGACCTCTATTGCAATGCACTAAAGGTATCTCACTTGAGATTGGAAACCAGCCACTTTAAACAGAATAGTTTTAAGATAAACTGCAACGATACGATCTCGGAATAATAATTTAGAATAAAAAATATATAGAAAATGACCAAATATTAAAATTGTATATAAATTTAGAATAAAATATTTGTCGATACCGAAATTGGAACCCGCACCCTTGGGAGGTTTTCCTGAAGAATTAAATAATCTTATTATTGTTTGAAATGTTTAAAGATTCAATTAAAAATTTTAACATGTGTAAATATGTAGGTGTCATTTCAGTAGATATTCTATAGTCGGGTTTTCTATTCAATTCATATAATATGTACTAAACACTTTCTACGTATTCCGCTTTATACCATTATATCCAACGATATATATATTTATTATAGAAGGCAAACGAAAAGTTTGAATAGGTAGAAAACGTTTACCTAGACTTCCGTATATGTGGTTAGTTTTAGATTAGTTGCTTTACTCGAGAAACGGATGGGAATATAAAAAAAATTGAAGGAGAAAGGAGAGGGATTGGGATACCTGCTCTCTAACTTACTCCCTTTTAATAAACTCATAAAATGACAAGCTCCGGCCAACTCTATTGTTCTCAAGTAATGTGAGAATCGATTTGATTATATTATAACCAAATGAATGAATTAATGATATAACATAGCAAATAAACAAAAATGAAACCGTCACGATAAATAGTTATGGTCGTGTTGTATAAACTGTCTTCGTGTATTCTATATCAAAGACTGCTAAACGTAAAGTTTATTTTTGTACTTTGTACATATTTTTTGTTAAGTACTTTGTACTGATCTCTCGCTGTGTCTAGCAATTGTAACATAAATAAAAAAATGCTTAGTATAGATGTTAAAAATTAACGTGGGATAATTTAAATAGTAAAATTATAACCGACCTATCAAAACGTATGTTGATTTATGTTTAGGTATGGATAAAAATGTATACCCGGTATTTTATAAGTATAATTTTATATAGCTCCCTCCAACTTTTAGTTTCAGAGTAAGTTATATTTGAGCAGATCTTCTTGCTAATGTGAATTCTCGACTACTATCCGTCAAGCAGTTGTTTTGTTTTGTTGCAACATTTCTGAATAATGAGAAAAGTTTATTGTCTAAATCTGTTCTGCAATGATGTAGAGTTTCTTATTTGCTTGTTTTTTTGTTGCAGGAGTTTTTTTTTATACGTATTCTTTATATTCGTTTTATACGTATTCGTTATATTCGTTCTTTGTTACAGATTATTGTAATGTCTGCTATACCGAAATAAAAAAATATTTTTCATTCATTATGTAAAATAAATTAACTAGATTCCTCATTTTAAAATTTGGACTTTATTTTATTTATGTGACATTTAATAAAAAAGTGGAATCTAGCCAAAATACCTATCCGAATATCAAAAAGGTTCCCTCCCAAAAGAAAAAGTTTCACAGTTATATAAGACTTCTCGAAGCACACAAATATATAGTTCTTTTAAAGTGCTCTCACGATATTTTACTTCCGTCTAAGTACAAATATGGTCGTGTGTAGACAATGTGTATTTTTACTGTTAACTTCATTCATTCATAAATCTAAAGAGTATTTTGAGTAATATATAAAAGTAGCAAAAGATAATATTCCTTTTTTATATTTAAACTTTCATGAACCATGACTATTATATTTATATTTACCCGACTGTATTCACGTAGAAATGAAATCCGAGGAGGTCATGATTAAGAACCCCGAATGGGTTCAAAACTAGTCGGGCACATTCCGATTTAATTTCTATGAATATAAATATAATCGATAATATACTGTTATATAATATATGTATTATAACAGTACTGCTTAAAAATTTACAAAAATATACAATGAATAATAAAATCTATATGGGCAGGATTCGAATCTGTGACCTTTGAGAAATCATCTTGTCGCTTTGTCAATTGAACTATCATTCAATATATGTTTTTTGTTTGCTAAAATAAGCTTAGCATGACTATACATGCTTATAAAAAAATTCAAGCGTTATTATAATATGATCAAAGATAATCACAGCTTAAGCTATAAGCTTTACATAATACAATGTCGATGACGTATACTATATACATAATTCGAGCCTCATTTGCAAATTTAAATGACCGCCTGAACATAGCGATAAGGGAATTCTATTACAATATTTATTTTTATTGACAGAGTTTGATAGAGGAAAACTAGAGTCTAGATATATATTTTAATATTTATTGTACAAAGGGACTGTTGTGATAAAATAATTTGAGACTAACATTTATATAAAAAACGTTTTTAAAACTACATATTACCTTTATAAGGGTATGTATACACGACAGTTTTAATATAAGAATATTAATATAAGTGGCAACATATCATAATCAGGGAGTTATTACAGTAGAAGAATCTTGCTGAAGTTAATGAATATGTATTTAGTTAATTACTTCTCAGTTTTGAAATTAGGAATAGGGGAACTTTGTGTATGCTTTGAAATTAGCCTTCAATATTTTTTTCTGGATGTATGATTACGACAAAAAAAAAACAATTATAATTATACCATATCCCTGTATATATAAAAATGTACACGACTATACCTCATAGTCTTCCTCTATAGAAAAAAAAAGAATATGTAACTTCCTGTATAGAGATATATTTCTGAAATAACGGTATCCTTTCACTGGACTTCATAATGGTGAAATAAAAGCTCCTACCATATTTTTTGCCTTTGGCATTGGTCATATTCCTTGTCTACTAATATCAACAGAATAAAAGATGTAATTTGTAAGCTAAAAGTAAAAGATGTTGTTTGTATTTTTCCGTGTTTTTTTTCTGTTTTATCGATTGTTATGTTTATCCACCGTATAATATTTATGTTTTTGATATTTAAACTTTAACAATTAAATTCTTACTACGATCTGTAAAAGTAGTTTTAAAAAAGTAATAAATATATGCAAAAACCAACATATACTTAGTACGTTCTAGAGAAATAAAAGTTACCAGCAATAAAACTAACTTTTGAAAGTTATACCACTACTAATGCTTACGGGAATACCTTTGTAATGAACAGACAGTCTTTAAACAGAATCTGCGGAACTATCATATAGTTAGCATTTCGCAAAGGTACAGTTCAGTTGGATTTTGCCAAATTTTAACATAACCATGCCAAACTTATACTACGTTTAGTATGTTTTGTACTGTAAGGAATGCTGTGAAGTAATTTATCTAGATATTGACTAAGCAAGTAATTCGTATATGTAAACGCGTAGAGATCGCATTTCTCAATTGATGAAACCTTGAGTTCATGTTCTTTAATTGCCAGCGCACCCATGATAACGAGAAGTATAGGGCCCATAGAACAACCCTAAAACTCACAATACATATTTTTTAATATTTACTCTATAACGGGCAATCATATTCAAATAACTAGTATACTTTTATATTGTTTACAATGTTAGGCATCTTTTTGGGCATTTTTTTTAAATAAAAGGAAGGAAAGAGTCGTAAAATATGAATATATATATATATCTCCTCTGCTCGAACAGTCTCCAGTGCATGGGCAGACTATTGTAATAACAATAAGCATTGATAATAAGTACGCTTACGATTTTAAAATGTGCATGATTTACTATTACGCGTTCCCAATAAACGCGAGCGGCGCACGCCACCAAGTTCAGATGCCCGACCGCATGACTGCCGCACCCTCACCCCTTTGATTTAAAGCTTTAATACGAGCTATCTTTACCGTTTTCTACCCTACATTAAAAAAAAACAACCGTTTACGCAAACCGGCGAAAAAAATGGTTAAAAAGGCTTTATTTCGCGTTCTTATTCATGAGTGATGTAAATGACTGCTTACTTCCAGATATAGTGGAAAGTTGAGTTGAAACTCGGTGGCTAGCTTCCATTTGTGTTCAAACCTCCAGAAAAAATCAAAAGTTAAATCTCGTAGTTGAAAACGGGACCCTGTGAATTTTGCATTACATTGCAACTACAATAAAAATGATAAGCAACGCTTTTTGATCATGTTATTTGTTGAATCAGAAATCGGTCAAAAAGGGCAATTTTTATTGGAAATGTGTATAAAGGTCCTAAGTCTATGAGTACTTGCAAAATTGGTGGGAAATTAAAACTTGGTGTACAGCTTCATTTTACGGTTACAATTAAAAAAAATACAAAAATTAAAACAGACCTAAGCCTAGAAGTCGGAAACGTAAACCTGTTTGTTTCGTATAATGCAGCTAACCTACTTATCATTAAACTCTTCAAGTACTAAATATTGTTGTTTTTATTTTTTACGATAAAGTTTTACCTGAAGTTAAATAACAATCATTTCATTAATGTAATGTAATGTAATGTAATGTAATGCAATGCAATGCAATGCAATGCAATGCAATGCAATGCAATGCAATGCAATGCAATGCAATGCAATGCAATGCAATGCAATGCAATGCAATAATTGCAGTATCAAGGCCCACTTATATATACTCCCACTTATATATACTTATATATTCTTGTGCGAAACAAATACGATTATCGTTTATGTTTTCCTACACAGAATGAAAACGCATGGGAACGCAGCCGAACTGGATAAAAAAACTTATGTTTTTTTCTTGTTTTAAGCTACCTCTTTTCCAGTTTTCAGCCAAATTGGTTCAGCTATTATTGAGTTATAAATACTGTAACCAACACGTTTTTCTATATATAGAGCAATAAACTAGCTACGTTTATTACAAACGTAACATATTTGACAACCATGTTTATTTATTATTTTCTAAATGTTCTAAAAGAAATCAAACTTTATGCGCATAAAAGGACTTAAAAGTTATAAATGTACGGCCATAAAAAAGGAAGAGTAATAAAAAATAAATATTATTTTCGCTCAAAAGAAATATTCTAAGATATTTCATCGCTGCCTCTAAATCTTATTTCGGAGACATTAAACATGTTTCGATATATTTAGGTCAAATAATTTTATTTTTAGTTTAGAGCACAAAAGGGTTACGTGTTTTATTATTATTTTAATAAGTATTTAAAAAATAAATATAGAATGAAAATTACGGGCAGGGATTCAAACTTGCGACTACTAGATAACCGTCCTGTGGCTCTGCTGAGCTACAATATCTCTGCCAGACTTGTTGAATTTAGCATTCTGTACGTATATGTCTTTATCGGCATGATGGTGACATCAATAGGCTTTTTTCAAAAATCTTAACCAATGTTTCTATCTTTCTAATCTAGATAAATATTCAAAGATGCCACAACCGATATTAATGTTTGAAAATATCTTATGCTTCCAGGTACTTCAAAAGTGAAATAGCCAGGGCAAAGTCGCATCGCAGCATCAGAATTTGTGAGAGTCTGATGAGCCTCCCTTCCAGAACTCGTGCGTTCTGGTCTCTCGCCAAAGGTGTCGAACTTTTGTAGGAACTTTTGTAGGCCATCCCTGCGCACTAAAAATCATTTATTTGCCCATGACGCTAAAGAGAAATGCGATCTCTTGACAAACTCTTTGCTTCCAACTCAACTTTGGATGACCGGGGAAGGCACCGCTGACCCTCCCGCAATGTGAGAGCTCCATGCCAGAATTCCGATTTAATGAACGCTTTGTGCATAAAGAAATCTCTTCTTTCTCTGGACATTTACAAGTCGTGTAGGCACGATTTAATCCCTTCTACCGTGAAAACTTACAACATAATGAAAACGTGTGCTCCATAGGTGGCACCGGTTTTAACTCCTCTTTTTGCCTCTTCTACTCTTTAGGCAAACCCGAACGCCTGAAAGACAGTCCTAGTGCACAGTCCCAATTAATATTTATTAATATAATCAAAACTTTCCTGGGGAACATTTCAGATTGAAGTCGAGTTAACTTAGACCAATTTAACCACGAAGACACAGATTTGCGCGTTCACCTTACCGCACTTGTAATTCCTAAGTTGCAGGTGTCCATGGGCGGTGTTAGTCGCTTAGGTGACCAGTTTTCTCGCTAAAAAAATAATAATAATTGATATTATAGTATATTCCCATACATTTTGGAATCATATTAGATACCAGGTAGATTATAAGTATTATTAATTATATTTTAAATCTAGTTATTATTTTAATGTTCGCTATTAAAATAGACTTTATTCTAAACATATAAAGAAGGTAAGAAAATTGATGTTGAATGTTTATTTAACATAAACACATATTTGTGATTTTATTTGATTCTTCTGAACGTCATAGTTTTACTCATTAAATATATATACACAATAAAAAGGATATTCACCAACGAATTAATGAGTTCTTCGAATATTCAAGAATAATTTACATATGGGAATGATTTTTTTATTGCATAGGAGTTAATTTTCATTATTCAATGAAATCTTCTCGCTATTAGAATTAATAAAAACCTAATGAATATACTGCTCTTTCTTCTTCAGTAGCTACTTATTAAGAAATTATTAACAGTATAGACTACTTTTGAAAGCTTTTATTTAATTGTAAATATTCGCTTTCAAAGTCCAATCACGGCATTGCACCTGACACCGCGCAACAATTAAAGTCCATTAGTTGCAACGTATAGAGAATTTTCATAAATTGCTGCTTAACGTAGATATGAAATCGATATTCATAAATTCAATATACTTTTATTCATCATAATTCAAATCATATTTAATTAATGTTAAAGTAAATAGTATAGATAATAGATTTGATAATGTTAAAATATTGTCGATTTTTTCAAATCTCCCTTATTCGTTTCAGACTTTTCATTTGAGCTGTAAAACTTGTTTTATAAAATAAAAAAAAAAAAAAAATAGTAAGCGCAGTAAATTTTACACGGTTTTCTTCATAAAAATAGATAATATCAGTATTAAAATGCTTATATATATATGCTTATAACTCTA
Source organism: Dircenna loreta (assembly GCA_963555665.1). Lineage (NCBI taxonomy): Eukaryota > Metazoa > Arthropoda > Insecta > Lepidoptera > Nymphalidae > Dircenna > Dircenna loreta. The sequence continues at coordinate 12,691,756 of OY743088.1, read as the reverse complement.
CTCAGTGTAGTAGTTGGAAAGATGTTACATACATATCATCCTTTTTTAAATATCCACTTAAAAGGTTGCATATTTATGAAAAAGAAATAAACATCATTTAGTTTTATAATTGCATACTTATTTATATCGTTATTTACTTATTTCTTAATGTACCATAAATTGTTATAAACAAAAGAAATTACTCAGATTAATACATAGGGTGACCTTTTTTCTGCAAAGAGATCTCTTCCATCTTCTTCCAATAAGTGTTGGACAGAAGGTTTTAGATGTCAGAGAAAGATATAGTGATAAATAGGTAATGAACACAATTGTTTTTCAAACCCGACTATGCCATCTATTATATATTATAATGGCTGTTGCTAACTTGTCAGTTCCACGCAGAGACTAAAAAAATAAACCATATAACATGTCATAAAATTATATTAATCCCAATATATGACAAGGAGACATATTTTATATTATATTTATTTTTATCCGACTGTATTCACGCACAATTAAATCGGAATCTGCAGGACTAGTTCAATTACGATTTAATTTCTACGTGAATATAGCCGGATAAATATAAATATAATAGTAATGGTTCACGAAAGTTTAAATATAAAAATATTTTATATAGTAGTTTTGAAAAGATAAATGAATAATAATTATTTATACATTGTTCTTTTTTACTGCCTTAGGAATAGAATTTCAAAAAATCCTTTCTTAGTACAACCCTTCAAACTAAAATATGCCGTTGTAATTCCAAGTTCATTTCATTATCGATTTAGGCAGTGCAGTATCTCTAAGTCAGTCAGGACATCTTTTATATATGTAGATTTTCAGGGCTCAGGTTAGCACAAGAAAGATGATATATGCAGGCATATATACTTATATTTAGCGCCTTCTGTTATGGATATGAATTTACCACATTGATGACACTTATTTTATTTACAACACTTTATTGCACACAAAATATGAAATAAAAAAAAAAACAACAAATTAAAGATGGTACGTAAAATTTGGTACAAAGTCGGCCTTACCACCAACAGTGATCTATTATAGGCAACCCATAATTAAAAGGCCAATTTCATTAAAGTACAGGCAGTAGACGGTGCATCAAATAATAAATAAAATAAAGTACACACATACATAATAGTATTATAATAATACAATATTTGCATACAATTTTATTTTTTTTAATTTACAAACAAAGTAAACTTTAAATATATTAATTCAATATTAGCCATCTCTAGAGGTTATCAATAGGTTGGTGACAACGAATACTAGAGGTCAGTTTAAAATAATATATATTATTTTATGTTATTAATTACATTTTTGTTATATTATAATTAGTCTATCGGTAAGTAGCCGTCGTAATTAATAATTGTGTTGTTGCCATTGTAATTACAACTTATTCATTAAGTATAATATCTGTGTATAACTTTTAACGAATACAAAAAAATCATCTTAATCAATAAATTCATCTTAAATATAAATATCACCGCAAAATAGCAAAAAACACGTAGGTTACAAAACAATATCGTTAGTTATAATTAATAACTGTAACATAAATATCCAACGAACCGCATCTCATAACTTCGGGACAAGTTAAAAAGCTGATAATATGTAAAATTATGATATTGGAAAACTTTTATGTTGAGGTTAATTGCGTGAGTGACAATGTATCCAAAAAATATTCGTCCATTATGTTTGTAGTGAATTATGGCTGACTTAAATTAATCATACAACTTTTCTTAAGTCGAACTTACTACTTGTTTGAAGTTTTCCAGTGTACGAAAGAGTAACAGTCTTTCAAATGTATTTATTTTGTATTAATGTGTGTATTCAAATGTACTATTTTTTTTTCTATTTAGCAGTATAAGCCATATATACACCATGTATAATATTAACAAACTGTACGTCTCCATACTCCGGCAAATTATTTAAATTTTATCAGTTTAATATTGTAATAAAATTGTTCATTACCCAACAGGGTAATATAAAAGCTATGATATAGTTCTCGGTAATTATAATATTTAATCTAATTTCGTTTACAACTAAACAATTAAAAATTCTTTAATAAGTGATTAAAACAATTAAAAGGTGCCAATTTTTGCCTGTAATTTTAAAAATATATGCTGAGCTATAGTAATTATATATAATTATATATATTTTATATATAATTTTTGTATAAAATTTGTGTTAATTTGTTTGAAGTCGATAACAGGCCAAAAAGCCTCAAGAAACCTCCTTAATTTTATTAGAGTGGCTTTAAGCTTAAGAGATTTCATTTTCTCATTGTATTATAGGGTATAGTCCATCTTGAAATTCTTCTATGTTCCTATTTCCTGTACTATATATATAAATAATTTTAATGAAACTTATATAAATTATATATTTATCTTAACAAAATTAAACCTTGTTATTGCTATTCGGATAGTGAAACCTAATATATTTTTATTATTTAATGTCGTAAATAATTCGATGCGTTGTTTACGCAAAATGCGGGCCTGATTCAATCGCTGATATCGATTGCGTATTTTATGACGGCATTGAAACGGCACCGGAATAATCACAAATCCCTTGCATGTGTCACACATTTTTGTAGCGAACCTCATTTATTCTTCTTTTTTAAGTATATTTAAAAATATATATATTACTTATCCAATCTCTTTATTTCTAGAAATGCTAAATAAAATCTCTCTATAAGGCCCTCCGCACAAGGAACTACTCAAAAAAGACGGAACTAATCAGTGATTACAATTACAAACTAGTTAGCAATTGTATCTCTCATACGACGCTACTCAAGTTGCGACATTTTAGCTTCTAATTATAAAGTACGCAGTAAACATATCAAGTGAATCAAGAGAGGATGACGACATTGTATTATACTATTATTTGATAAAAATTTAGGAAGATTTATTTTTTTAATGAATATACTAACGATATATGCTATGTATGCATAGACTGACATGATTTTCATACAATTATTGTTCAAATTATTCACAACCAAACAACGGAACTTAACAGAATACTTGTGTAACTTACGATATTTATAACTAAATTCTTTGACATAATTTGGTTATAACATATCAAGTACAACTTCTTTTGGTCCACTTTAGTTTCTTCTTAACTGAAAATTTAACCTAAGAAAATTTGCGATTGCTTTTATTATTATACGATTTACTTCTTTTTGAATAGCTTTAAACAATCTATCAACAAAAACTGCCTGAACGTTACCAAACACTGAAATATATTCAACAAAAGCTATCACATTTTCAAAATTAGGTACAACATATCTCATAACTCTTCAAAAATATCTAATGTCGATTTCTGATTATTATCATATCATGTGGCAATATTTGCCTTCACCTTCACTATGGTGTTGGTAAAATGAAATTGAGATTTATATTTCACTTCTGATAACATCTGGAGACCGAGATCGTCATTCACCACTTAGCTATTGTGAAATTATATGACCTGTATTTTATAAGTTAAATAACAGATAATAATTAAATTAAAAAAACCTTAAAGACGAATAAAATAAAATAATGAAGCTAGACAAAAACGAATAGCCGGAACGACGCTCTTCGTGTCCAACTCCTAAGAACAATGGCCAATGTTTTATTTGACACATAAAATAATTAGCAAAAAAAACTCGATTCGGCCTTCTACCCGCCAATTAACAGTACAAAATTATCATTTCACACTATCCAGTGTTGAGTAAAAATCAATTTCTATTCTTATTTTGACATAATATAACAAAATTTAATGTACAAACTTTTCAAATTTGATTGGATTGGAAATACAGCATAAAATTAATTATTAAATTTCATTGCGGCTCTATGGCTGTAGCATAAAATAAATTTATATGGCTTATATATATATACATATATAAGCCATATAAATTTCTATATATATATATATAGAATGAATATTTGAAAATATTTACAAACCTGTGTATCCTTGTTAAGCTTATTTAAATACTAAGTATATTCTTTCATTCCATATTTATTTTAAATCTGGAATAAATTCAAATTTCTTCCAGAATATTTGAAAATATTTACAAACCTGTGTATCCTTGTTAAGCTTATTTAAATAATAAGTATATTATTTCATTCCATATTTATTATAAATCTGGAATAAATTCAAATTTCTTCCATTATTTCAAAATTAAGATTTACAAATATGTACTTTATAGCATAGCAGGCCATGTATAAAGCACTTATTTCTAATTTATTAATATAGTTATATTTTTTAGACGTCAGAATTTAAAAGGTACTTTTATTTACAAGAGTAGATAATTAATGGCTTCAGGATCATAGACCTTTATTTTATACCTATAACATTAAGACACATAAGGTCTAGATTATTTAACAATCATTTATTTCCTAAGTATCTCTCTCATTGAATGAAAACCGTCCAAGCTTTAATTAAAACCGACAAAATGGGAGTTTAATGAGTTAGCAATTGAATAAAATTACCGTATCTGAGCTCACTAGGTCGGGTGCTATAAAGTATGTACTCTAAGTCAATAAAACGCTAAATTGCAAGTGACACTAAATAATTTTATTTCAAAGAGCTTTAATGAGTTTAGTTCATTGCCTCGGTTGATTTAGTGGCTTAAATATGCCATTTGTAACTAAAAGGTTTACAAAAGTTTATTAGAAGAGAAATGTATGTACAAAGTCTATGTTATTACCCATTAAGGAACCCGTTAGTTTTTATCATGTTATATTTATATGATTATATTGATTTTTTTTTAGGTATTCGCATTTATTTTATTTTATTTTATTTATTTATACATTTATCTTATTTTAGATAATAGTTTCATAATTGGTTTGTTGTAACATCTAATAATTTAGTAATATTTTAGTTATACTGTTATAATGACATTTTTTTCTGTTTATTCATTTCTATCTATGGGCTGAGTGGTAAAAAATGCTCTGTAGTATTAAGGCCATTGTATTTTTTTTGCCACTAAAGATTAAAATAATAATAATAAGGGACGGGTTAATTGAGGAACTCTACGCCCGGTAACTTAGAAACCTTTTGGGATATCTATTCTATCGTTAATTTGTCAAGTGACCAATGAAGTATCTAACTGGCAGATTACATTTTGTCGTGAAAAGATTTCCGCAACAAACAAATTTCCGAAACAACGAGATTAAATTAAAATGCAAAATACTTATGTGAGTTAGATATCGTAAAATAACGACAAATATTCAACATAAAGGATGTAGGTTTTTTTCACACGAGCCAAATGCAAAAATTTATGAATACGTCGTATACGCTATACATTGAAAATATATTGATTTTGTAGAAATTGTATCGTTATTGTCAGCGTTGAATTAAATTTACATGTTTCACTGTTTTGATTGTAGTTTTATTTGATACAAAATTTATATCAGCTACATTACACACAGGTGAAGCTCCACAGTACAGAAATGAACAAGCATCGGTTAAATTTTGACTGTTAAGTAAATATCCTTTCAAAATATTATCATTATTATAGGCAAATGAGCTAGCTGAGGCTTAATATTTGGTAGCATGAATCTATGTTTCAAGATAACATCATCCAAATCTTTTCTCATATCCTCATTATCCTGGCTATTTACCGAAAAATCAACACTGTAAGAGATTTATGAATTAAATTGATCTCTCTCGCTACTTCATTTTGTTTGTACAGTGCGAGTGTGACTCAAAATATTAAGTTGCGAGAAATTTGAACGCAGTGACTCAAGTACCGGTTCATCCAGGAGATGACAAATCTGAATGGACGTCCTTGCTCCGATACTCGTTGTGATAACGGTGAATATTGATACAAGATATGAACCAGGGACAGCATTGTTGAACGATACTCAGAGAGATTAATTCCTCCACCTGTTCGCAGTACACTCGCTTGATACTTTTATTATTTTTGAGCCCATCTCATGTGGTGCAACACCACTACCGGCAGCGGGATTTTTGCGGGAGCCAGCTACAAGCCAGCTGGCGGTAAGCGTTTGATTCGTCGACGTTTAGATCTTCCCGCAGACGAGTCAGCATCGTTACGTCCTCATTATATTATATGTAATATTAATTATATGGACGTTTGTTTTATACTGCGGTAATTTATTATTATGAATGTGTATATATGAATGTATATGATATTGTGTCTCTTAATATGCTTGTATCTGTGTGTTTGTTTATAAATATATATTATGCCACCATTTAATCTGTTTGCCATTGTCCATTTTTACCGGGATAAGGTTTTTCTGAAGAAATCGCTACCTTTTTATCGCTAAAACCACCTCATTGTACACCCATCAATGGTTTTATTAAATTATTAATATTCAATACTTTAATAGCTTTATGCATATAAGTATTTAAACAAATTAGTTCTGAATTATCAAAATCATATCAAGTGTACAACAAAACAAGACAGGGATATTACAATATAACAATGTAATTAAATTTTGAACTTTATTAATGACAGATCTTATTGAAATCACAGCCATTTACTTAAAACCCTGTTACTCGCTTCAAATGCTTTCTATAAAATACGCCCGAAACCGCCAAAGCCCCATTTTTAATGTCGGCTCACGATATTAGTCCACTCGTCCTGCGTTTGCACGAACATGAAACTGGATTTAAATGTTATTATTATACTTACAACTGGAAAAGGGTTTTTCGAAAAGGAATAAAAATAAAAAGTATATGTACTTTAAAATACCAAATTAATACATTTCAAATATAGTTTTAAATTATTTTTGAGGCCGTATGAAAGTTACTTGACATGTTGGATGTTGACTATACTTTTAACAAAGTTACAATAATTTCAATATATTCAATGGCAATGTCATAAATAACGACCAAAAGAAAATGTAATAAGTGTATAAATTAAATAAATTTTTAAGTCGTAATTTTTTTACCAAACAAAATACAAAAGCGGCAAATTAAATCTATAAAACCATTATATGAAACAATAAAAATCTGAAACCTAGATAACAATATTTGTTTTAGTGATATTAAACTACAATACATATAAACTATACATTTAAGTAATTCTTTGCTGGACTCAAAATACCAGTAATATTCCAGTTAAAATGACGGTCAAAAGAAATTACTTTACATTAATTGTCTAAAAATTTAGACGCCTTTGATTTTAGGTATGTTTTGAAATTATTAACAAAGTCTTCTTTCTAACCACTGATCTTAGAAAATCATATTACATAACACACTTAGATAATATTCGTAGCATTTTTTAACATTATATTATTATTAAACAAAAATTGTACTTAATAAATTAGTAGAATTTAATTAAAAGTAGGGCACAGATAGATTGAATATTGGGAATGGCGGTCACTCGTTTAGTTAGTGTCTTTATATAGGTAAAGGTACGATTCAGTCAAAAATTCTAATAAAAGTCCATTACAGTCGAATATTAAATAAGGGAATATTATGTTTTCTACATTAGGTAACTACAAATTTGGTTCGCTATTACTTTGCAAAACCGTTTAGAAACGTTTAGAATTTCAGTGCTTTTTCTGTCTTCTTTAAAGAGAAGCACTTATATATGTACTATTACTAAATGAAATACTTCTAGTTTGTTTTCTTATAACTAAATATAACTATACTTTTTTCTTTTTTTTTAGCCGTCTCATATTTACTATTGAAATGGTTATACCAGCAACAAAAAAGTAATCAAGTCAGCTTCAAAAACCTAAGGGACATAATTATGATAATAATATTCGTAAATATATCAAACAGGTATTTTTAATGTATAATTACAAAGTGGTTGCCATAGTCTATAGACATTTACAACAATGAGTGAATGCGAATATTTTCTCTTCTGACGGGAAGTTCAAAGGTTAACTAAAAATCGAACATATGGTGAAAAAGAAGGCCAAAACTTCCCACGCTCCTCTTTGCCGTAAGCAAAGCATTTATGCTCTGTAAATTTTGTAAAAAAATGTTATATTTTGATTTATTAATATTTTCTAAAATTAAACAGCATATTTCTATGAAAAATATCCGAAATTTGAATATCGCAAATTTACGTAATAGATATATTCGAATCTCTAATTAAATCATCAAAATGAACTCCAGATATATTGAGTACAGCAAATTCAACGAAATAGAAGCACTAGTCCCAATTGCAAGTATCGGCGAACATGTAAATATTTAAGTTCAAAAGTGTTTAACATAACTTCAACAAATTTCAAATAGTTGAAGTGGCCATTAATCCACTGCGAAGGCATCCAAAACCCTACAACTAAAATAGTTGCCTGAAGAGGAACACAAATTTAAAAAATATTCATTCCCTACAAGACAAATAGTTTTTATAGCTTGGATAAAATTAATCAAGAATGTAATTTTACTCAATAATTTTGAGTAAATTGTAACCCCTTGTTATCAAAAAAGCTTCAAATGATTTTAACATATTAATATTATTATAATAATATTAATTAATAATATTAGATTATAGATATTTATTCAAAGTAATGGTGTGTCTTTTTTCGTTAGGCATGTAGCGTCCGACATGTCATGTTACCGCTCCTAGAAAACAGAATTGTGTCGGGTTGTTTGAACTTTTTGCACATGGTTTTGAAAAATCTTTGTATCAAAACAAAGTATAATTTTATCTAATCAGAATAAGAATGCAGACTTAACCTTTTAAAATATCAGTTACTGGCTTGAACAGTTTATATGTAAAACAAGTAATTTGATTTGTAAGAAATAAATACGTCGTGCAATTTTGTCCGTGAAACAAGTAATCAAAGGATATGTAATAATAGAATTTAATGTAAGATCATCCTGATAGGCTAAAATAAGGCTTTTGAAGTCCAGGTTTTGGTCAACAATATCTAAGCCAAAAAGGGACAACAATATCCAAGACTCAGCTTTCAAATGGATATGTGCTAGTTGAAGGGATAACTATAGAAGCTTTATTGGAACAACAGAGAGGTTTATAAATTTGACAATTTATTTTTTTTACAAACTGTTCGATACTAGATCGCATACCATTCCAATAAAATGAATTGGATATTATTTTCCACATTATTTTAACAACAGAATGACATCATTCTAGTACCATGTTTTTCTGTTAGTATATTCGTAATTTCAGCTCTTGAGTACGATATAACTCATTAATATACTTACGAGAAATTGCGTCAGCATTAGAATTATTTCTACCAAGTTTTTTTTACACATATTTGTTGACGCTAGACTACATTCCACCTGATGGGAAGTTGAAATGTAGTCGTTGGTGGTAAGGGGCATCAAATTAGTAAAAGCCTGAATAGGCTACTACCAGTTACAAGTTACAACAGATCAACCATGATCACAGCAAATTACGCTGTTTGAATTACAAGCATTGTATCACTACAATGCTGCTTATAACATACCACACAATTGTGAATTCACATTCAAAATTGTGTGGTATGTTACAAGCAGTGGTACTGATACCAGTTTTCTCCATATTTTTGGGTTTTTAATTTAGTTTGAAGAAACCCGATTGCAAGATCAAATACACTAAAATGCTTAGAATGACATAGATGATCGAGTTTATTAGTAGTTGAAGGGATAGGATAAACTTTTAAAATATTTCCGTCATTCAAATGAGGAAAATCAATATCAATTTTTCCTTACTACATTCTATTCTTTATTTATTTTTTTGTAACTACCGGTGCATTTCGTAGTGAAGTTGATTGTTGTATATTTTTCTGATCTAGCATACTTTTAATTTGTGCCTCAACTTAATTTTTATGAACCTAACTAAAACAATATGATTTTACATTGATTGGAGCAGTATAAATAGTATGTTTTAAAACGTTAGTATAACTTAAAAATTCACCCTTAAGATGCAAAATATTTGTATAATTAATTAAACAATTACAACAAGAATGGTTAAAATTCAATTTATTTAAATGGTTTGTTTCGTGGACTTCTCACCGGGAGTAAAATTAGGAAAGTCAAATGTTTTTAATTAAACTTGAAAATTGTTTATTTTAATTTCAAATTTATAAGTATTTAAAACCGAAACATACATTTGACGTATATAACATTCACGTTACGTAACGTAACATACGTTATTTCAATATTAATCATGAGCATTACTAATCTTCTGAACTTTTAAATACAATTTATTAATAGATTATCGAATATTGTAACTGACGAATCGAATGAAAATTATAATTGAATTACACCTTATTCTTATTCGAAGCAAGATACTCAAATTTTAGTTGAATTGTTTCAACAAATTCATAGTATAAATCTTTATCGTTTAAACTTTCATTTTATAATATCAGGCTTTAAAAAATGGTTGACTCAATACACTTATAAAAATCAAAATGAAAATTTAAGACCAATATGTCAATTAAAAACATATGTCAAAATATGTCAATTAAAAACATAAATAAAGATTCGTCTTTTAATAAACGTGAAGTAAAGAAACTTTATTATTAATTTTGTTTTAATTATTATTTATTTTATTATTTATAGTACAAGAATTCACACGTCAGTATGTCCAGAAAATTAACTAAATTTTTTATGCTATGAGAGATCGCGTTTAGTCGGAAAAATATTCTTTTATAATTAAATGTATCAGTAACACGACGTTCATTTCATTTAGGTATCATAAAATTTGTTTAATTTAATAAATTATATGAATATAGCTTGTATAACTTAAGGATTAGTATCAGTAAGTTAATAATATCTATCGTTCAACTTAAGCCAATATCAATAAACTTTGAAACTAATATTCGATTACTCAACTTTGGGGAAGCTTTTAACGGTTCTTGTAATACGTAGTTTTGCATTTGTCGTAATATGATATTTGAATTACCATGAGCTAAGTTCAAGGAACTTTTGTAAATGAATGAAATGATACAGAAAAAAGGTGACAAGTAATATTTATACAAAAATATAAGGTAATAAAACAAAAATATTGTTAAATGAAAGCCAATCTTATATATTGTATATTCATATATATTAAAATGAAGCCATCGATAATTCATTAATTCTTTCGCAAACAAAAAGATAGAGAGCGTGTAAATGTCGAACTTCGTATTGAGTAGTAATGTCATTTTCTAAATCTAGTTGACTAATTAAATCGAGCGAAGGCAATTACATCGAAATTAAGCGAAAGGGCGTTTGTCAATTGTAAATGGATATATATATATACTCACGGAGAGATGACACTTTGAATTCCATTAACTTCCTTGTCTTTAAACTTTAAACTTTGAATTCTTTGTCTTAAAACTTTATATTCCTTGTCTTTAATTGTCCGCGTGGCGATGGTGACATGAGAAGCTACACTTTCCATGGAACGACCCCAAAACTCAAAATAGAAATTTGAAAAAATCTTTCCTAATTTCGCATTAGTATCATAAAGATGCTAAATGCATCTTTATGATCTGAAATGTCTTCTTTCAAGGTCACATAATAATTTAATTCACCCACTCTATTCTCTTAGTTTCCAGTACAAAGCATGACTAGTAAATTATAGTTCGTTATTGAGTAAAATTATATAAGTAGCTCAATAAAACCACATGGTTGTGTATCTTTATTTACACAAATTTTTGTTAGTTACATAATACAAATATATAAACAAAAATCTAATGGTGTTTAATTTTTAATTATTATTTTTAGAAACTCAATATTCTTTAGAAAAATTCAAAGCTATAATATTTCCGGGAGATTGTATTGATGTGATTAAGATTTGATAAACAGTTGGTTAGTAAGCACATTTTAGATATTGTAGTAAATGTTGCTAGAAAAACAAATACTAGAGGATACCGTTTCTAAGTGTAAATAGAATTTATAACAATATATGATGCTTAAACATGTGTGTACACAAGCCTTTAGTTTGTTAACTGCAAAATTAGCATCTAACTTATGCAAAGTTTCAATATTCATGGGCGGCAGTAATTTGTTTAAATTTAGAATGTATCGTTGTATTGCTGTATCGTCTTATATCGTTATTGAGTAACGCTATCAAAATGGGTATTGAAATATATGAATAAATATTTGTGAACCTTTTTGTTAAGTTTGACAAACATTGCATTATTTTTTTTTCCGGTAACTGATTTTAATTTGTTCGGCAATATAATATAATAATAAAATAAAAAAAAATCTCCGTAAACCAAAGCCTTGTTTTAGAAATAATAATTTTGGTGTTTTATTCATACAACTTTTAAAAAGAAGATTAGAGAAGAGAAGATATTTTCAATAGAGATTAAGATCTAAATATTTGTGTCACTTTTTTTAATAATCTCACATGTTCGGATGTTTTTAAAATTACAGCTGTATTAAAGTTGAGATAAGCCTCTCTCTCTTATTTTGTGTTTTATTTTTGAACACAAAAACTTTATTTACTTAAAACCTTATACAGTCCCTCAAAATTGTTAGGTCATTTAATAAAAATCCCTAATACATTTGGTCACAATATATGACTTATAAAACTTTTGGTTAAAATAAAGTTTTAGTATTGAACAATCAACGTAACAAATGATAAGATTTGTTCATTTTAATATCATTTTATTTTTTGTAATAGGAACTACTAATGCGAAACGTCTTAATTATAAATATTTACAACATCCCTGTCCTCTCTTCGTTTTGATATGAATTACCAGCTAAGATATTGCTTGCCTTTGTTTTACTAGGGAATATTTTTTATAACGTTACAAAGATTAATTACATAAATGTATAAGATTTAAAATATTCACTACCGATTCATAACACAGCGATTATTGTTTTTGTAAAAGAAACGTTTATTTACGCTAATAAACTCCAGTTACATTATTTATATTATTATTTTGAATATTTTCATTGTATTATTTTTAATTGTGTCAGTATTTATTTATTTATCCTTAAGGATATGGTATGGAATAATAAATGTATGGGTTTGACATTAGATGTCGCTACATTGTTGTTTGCTTCCATATATTTAAATAAAATCAACAAACAATGCCTGCGATTTGTCTATGGGGGCTGGTACTATAGAAACAAACTTTAGATCACGAATTTAATATCATTTAAATTGTCTATCCGTCATTCGGAATGAGCATGTATTAAAGATTTTAAAAATAAATAGCAATACAAATAAAATTGAGGAAAAAATAAATTAAATGGCAAATTTTGGCTATAAACAGGATAATTAACAGTTGATAATTAAAAGTAACCTTTTGTCATAAAGTAATTAACGGCGCATCCGCAATTCCGTATCTCATTGACTTACAATACTCGATCACAAATGAGGTCAATTTAATCAAATAGTCACTCATGTAATTCTCGTTTGGTGGGATTAATTAAAGCTTGTACAGTCTCCACTTAACGTTTACCGGCAGTTAGCTAGATGTATTGCAGGTAAATACGTGTCAAACAATATTATATTAAACATTGTAAATAATTCAAATGTTAATTTAAATTCAAACATGTGGTTCATACCATGCTGTGTTTATTTGATCTTGTAATAAGATAAAAATAACTATATCACATTTAAAACTACTTGATATACACAAATAAGCCACTCAATTTGAATGAAAAGCCAACTTAAATGTAAACGTAAAATGGTTTTAGATTCAAAGATGGTACAAAAAACAATAATCGGTTAATTTGTGCGGTAGTCGAATTAAATTCAAAGCCGTCTAGTTGACTTCGATTCGTAATTTATTTCTCTGGCAAATTGCCAAGCTAACCGCTGAATACTATTAATAATTGAACAAAACTCTACTTGAAACAAGAGACGACTGAGATACAGTATAAATATATTATTTTAAAGAAATAAAGAATAAAACCAAAATTTACAGGTGAAATAACTTACATACAAGTGGGGTTGATTTTTTTCCTTAATATACTTATTATGCTTACATCGCGTAAATACAACACAATAACATCAATTTATTATATTTCAATATCACACAAGACAGCACAAACAACAATACACACTAAACTTACTCAGATATTGGAATTTTGCAAAGGCTAGGTTTGTCAGTTATCTTACCGACAAAGGTTTGTGTACGCACATGTTTTAGCATGATGTATTGTTTTAATTAAATATATACGTATTATAGAATGTTTTCCTCTGCAACTAATGTAATTGGCGCTGTCGGTAGGCAAATATGCCTCAGGTAAGTGTGATTGGAAAACATAATTTCGCCAATCCCAATAAAAAATAAAAAATACTATATACCTTTAAAGCGGTGATAGGTTTAGATGAAAATCTTAAGGAGTGGAGGAGGGTGGTGTGGGAGGAAGGCAGACAGTCGCTAGGAACAGTTATAAGACAAGAGACTATGAGAGAAAAGAACACTATAAAAGCTATGGATTTTAATGATCCAGTTTCGTTTAAGCTACATAAACGTTTTTTACCTTATATCTGTAATAGTATTGTCTTTTAATCAAATCTGATTGGGTGATTCGTATTTGACGTAATTTGCTTTTTATAGTACCATTTGTGAACTTTAGTTATTTAAATTTCAAACAAAGACAAAAGAGACTTCTTCAAAAGTAACTTACATCTCTTCTTACATAAATACTTTATGGAAGTTATAACTTCCATAAAGTAAGTAGTAGTATTTATGTAAGAGTTTCATATATACTAAATACTTTAACTCGAGTGTAGGCCATAGCATCGGGCCGCCTGCAAGGTACACACACATTGACAGAGTTATGCAAAGTGATTTTGTCGTTTTCAGCCGTTGTACGATGAAGCTGAATATGTGAGAGAGGTCTGAACAATTGTGTCAAGCTGACGAACTCGCTTGGCGGTGAGTTAATGTTGACCCGTGAAATACTTGCAAAATCCTATGCTGGATCATCCTGCTGGCTGGAAACCAAAGAATGCCACAAATGCTCTTTCTGACGATAACCAGATACAATGTTTTTTGAACGCTTCGTATATATTTTAATATACGCTACGTATACTATTAAAACCAGAGCAATTTAATGGTATATATTACAGAATTTAAATCTGCATAAATAATAAAAATAAGTTTGTGATTAATGCTCTTATAAGTAAAGTAGTATAACACACCAATTTCGGATATTAAAATAGTAGCAGATAAATATAATACTGTTATAATTATATTTCAATATGTTGATAATTGTACCAATCTGTAAAATTTGCCGAAACTCAATGCTTTCATAAAGAGCTTTACCTAATTTAGATATATGGATTAAGCTAATTTAAACTTATATTTAAATTAGTTTATTTTAATAAATTATTATATTTTTTTTTACCAAAACACAATAATACCATAAATATATTCAATAAAATTGTATAATATAATTGGGATTTATCAAAAGAAAATACTTCAAAAATATCAAGTCTGATAAATAATTATTATAAATAATAAAATACATTTAGAAGCACAGTATATTTTCCGTTAAGTGCCTTTGAATCCTTGAAATCCTCTTATTTTCTTAATTATTCAAAAAAAAAAATCTCTTAGCTTCAACACATTTAAATATTAATTAGCCCTCGCTTCCGTGAGAGCGTTCCACGCCAAAAAGGAAAAAAATATTTTAACGGGTTACACACTTAAGTAACGGTATTTTACGTTTAAATTAAGAATGACACAAAGCAGTAAAAATAAAGATTAAATAATTACCAACTCTACTTATCTTTTTCAGGCCTTTTGATAATTCTCATAGTACCGTTATAAAAGCTTTATATTTATAAAGCTATATAACTTACTGCTTAGAAATAATTCTATAATAGTCATTAAGTCTGATTCATAGAAATATGTAGCCTGTTAACCCCTAAAATAGCATAGCGTTAAACTTTTTCATAAATCGAAAGGAAAAGGCAGTAAATGTTAAAAAACTGATACCTCACAAAGGTTTCAGCTTCAATCGTCTATTCCAGTACTACCAAACTAGAGAACAATTTTTTTTTAGAAATAATTCCATAAATTGTTATTATAATTATTATATATAAAATCTTTGTTTTGAAAGAATGATAAAAGTGTCACAAGCCAAACGCTTGATCATGCCACTCTATCACTCGTTCCACATTCTTGAATGTTTTTTTTTATGTTGATTGATTTTATTTTTGGTGTAAATTGCTGTTAGTTGTTAGTTGTTAGTAGTTTTCTGTATTATTGTAAAACTGATGGGGATAGTAAAAATGGCCCCGTTTAATAAGAACGGCACTACAACACGAAGCACAATAAAATCTAAATATTCTTTACGATCTTGTTACGGAATATGGTACAAGTTTGATGTAAGATTTCTACATTTTGTGCTATATTCAAAAGAGTGATTGAGTTTGGACAGCAATGGTTTAACTGTTTGTGACTAGTTCAGGTAGCCGGCACGATCATCTAAATTAACACCAGTAATTTATTTTTAAAATTGTATAAAAAATGACGTTTATTAAGGTTGATTGATAATATAAAGAAATTAATTCGATGACTTTCTTTTCCTGAATTCTGAAAGGACGGACCTACATTATAATCAAACCAACTAGATACATCTTTTACTTGATTTTTATTTTTGTTCTAATCAAAACAAATTCAGAACAAGCTATAAATTACAATAACTTAATTGATTGCCTACATTTAAATCATAAATTATTCTAGTGTAATTTGTCAAGTACCTATTACTTATATAATATTTAATTTATTTATTTTACCTATTTATATATTTTACGAATTTACTTATTAATATATTTTTTGAATTCTTACAGAACAATATTAAAACAAAACTATAGGCATACGATAGCAGTTCCATCGGCTAGATGGAACTGCTATCGTATGCCTATAGTTATACTGCTATCGTGAGTGAGCCATGAGTGAGGAAAACAATATTTGTGAGGTCAGAAATAAGTACTCATATATTATTTTAATAAAATGCGGTTAAACACAAATTCTCTATATATAGGTCAGTATAATATAAATAGAAACTTGACACATAATATATGACAGTGATTATCCATAACGCTATATATATATATATATATATATATTGATTTTTATGGTGTGTTATATGCCTTTTAAGTTCAGTCAATTTCTATCAAATATCATAATATATTGCCATGACATTTGGTAAAAGATGAATACTTTTAAGTATTTATCAAACAATATTATGACTTATTAGTAACACACGTTCTGTAATTTTGAAGGTCTTTTAAATGTAGATACAATAGCACTTGGCAGTGCTTCCTTCACAGTTTGTTTCAACTGTCAGTACCTCGGCTCATTCATTAAAAATGATGGTGAAACAAATCAAACTATCAATCACAGAATAAACCCAGCATGAATAAAATGGCGGTAGGTCATGGAAACATATATTTTCCGTAACCTGATTCGTTTTCAATTTTTTTCATAAGACCGATGAAATTATATTTATTTAATTAATTATATGTTTTATATAACAGTAATAGGACCTACCTTGTTGTATGGATCAGAATCCTGGCTATAAAGAAAATAGATGAAAGGTAAGTGAACGCACAAGATGAATGTCTGGGATGATGAGAATGCACAAAGTAAAAATATAAAAATATATATTTAAAAGGTAGTTCGAAAAACTAATCATTTGTTTTATGTTTGTTTAAGATATAAGAGAAGAGAGTGACTGAAGAAGATATAAAATATGAAAATATAAAAGAAGCAAGACTGAAATGAGGTAACGTATAATAGAAGAACGTAGAAAGAATTAACATATTGTGCCGACACCGAAATAATTTTCATAACAGTAACATGACCACAATAAATGGTAAAAAAGTAAAATCAATTCTTTTTCTTTAAATTACGAGTTTGGTGTTCGATATAAACGTCCGGTATAATTGAATAAATTCGTATTATTAAAAAAAAAATATATATATATATATATATATATATATATAATCATACCAAAAAACTCAGGGCGAGTCAGCTTGTAACTATAAAAAACAATTTAACTGTGAAAATGGATCATAAATTACCATAATATCAATATAAAAGCTGCTTTGTCGTATTACATCATCGCTATAAATTATCAACATATTTTTTTTTCAAAGTAAATCTCATTTTGTGAATCACACACATAATTTAGCAAACGTGATTTATTACCTAACGAAAATCACATAGTAGTAGCGAGAGCGTTCTTCGATGAATATATTATCCGTGTTATTATAAATAGATATCATCCAACAAAAACATCATATATTATAAATTTTCTGATATTTTATAAATAAATTGCCAAACGTCTGTACTTAGCCGTTTGTCTGTATGCCAATAATTAGAAGTACAAGTTCCTTAGGCCATACTGATGCAAGAATTATAATTCATTTTAAATTAAATTATTTTTTTTAATAACTAGCAAATGTATTAAAAGAGGATGAATAAATGTCAAATGAGTACAAGATACAAAGTAAAAATATCCTAATGAAGAGGGAGACTGATCATCAATACAAGTTAAAATGTTTGTGGAATTGATACAAAACAAATTGGTATGGTAATAAAATAAGATAATAATAAAAATAAAGTGATATGAGTAATAGGCGCTCTTGCTCGATAACTTAAATGCAAAATTATATCGCTTGGGTATGAACAGCCTTCAGCCGACCATACTAGCAGCAGTCAATCACTTTCCTTCTTAAGATCTAGCTAAACCTCAAATTCTCACTTCAGTTAAGTAGTGCCAATATTCTGGCTGGTCCTTAATTGCAAACACCCTACCTGGAACTGGAACTCTCATGTTGCAAAAGTTAGAGGACGTATTCGTGCTAGGTTAACTTACAAGCCAATTAGGTCTTTAAGATCATTCTACCTTCAAGCCTCACGTGATACCTCAAACCCAACAACCGACATATCCAACCCGATAGTTTTTGACATTGCACTCGTAAAGGGCGTGATACTACATTTGTGATACGATCAAGATGTTATCCAAGCTCGACTCTAGGCCAGTGCGTAAGCGATCCCGTGGCGTTACACAAAAACGATGAGGATAGCCGTTGGGTTTTTAGTGGGTAGCCTTAAAAATGGCAGCGTCTTCTATGCTACCGGGTAGTCCCACATAAGCATCCGGTCATCACTTTCTTGGCCTAGGGTACCCATAACGGTTTTTTCCAACGAAACAAAATAAAATAAAGGCCTGTCCTAATCTAGCTAGAATCCCTGCTTCCCTGGGCAACTGCGTCAAAAATTTATATTAACCGGAGGAAGCTAGAGTAGCCATTCCATTCCACCGCGTCATCTAATAGCATATGGAGCAATCATCCTTCATAGACTCAAACTATATTTTGAAAGACTATATATTATTCTAAACGAACAGTTAAACTTTCAAGCCAACCATTCTAGAACCCAACAGGTGCAACGCCAACAACAACAGTTACAACCACGGCCAAAAAGCTGGGAACTGGACTGGACACTCTTCCTCATTGTACGAAGGCATTGATACGAGGGATTGGTTTAAAAGCTATATCAGCTCAGGGTGTCGGATAGATTTGTACTGATTATACGAGACAAACTGTGGAATCATTTTTTTATATTGGTACAAAATGGGTAGCACGATGTCAAAACCCGACCCTAATAAAAGATACAACACACATGGTCTTAGTCATATCACACATATGGTATCTATGTCAACGAAAATATAAATAAATGTATAAATAACTTATTGTAAATATATACATTTGAATTAGAATTTATAAGAAAATCTAATGGTTTCAAATTATATGATTTCTGACCTGAATCGCCTTGATTCTTATTAATTGAATGATATTTCCTTTATAGACTTCTTAAAATAAAATAGAAAATGAAGATTTTTTTGAAATAATATCTAATTCCATTCAACTATTACTTTGGATTAAATAGAAAAAATAAATAAAATGTAATAACATTTACGAATAAAAACAGAGTGGAAGTGAGGAGTGAATGAGAAATATTTTAATATTAGTAGAATAAATATAATCATCAACAATCCCAAAAGAACAAACATGATAATTCCAATTTAAAAAATATATTTAAATTAAAAAAATTGCTGTCGTATAGTCATATGCATGGATAGCATATTTTTAGATATCAAGACATTGTTAGGCGAACTAAGTCTTCTAGAAGATATTTTGGCTTAAAGCATATTTTTAGATATTTTTGAAATAAAAACATGTTCGAATTGCTTGTAAATCTCGTCGAAAAATTTTATTCCATTGGTTTTTGCACTCAATGTGCTTGGAAAAGTCCTCTTTACGGGATTAATTAGAGCTACATATGTCGGAATTAAAGCTAAAAGTAGGATTTCGTGCAGTTGCGGTTTTGCATCGATATTTACTATAGGACATTGATCCTAAATATAGTTCTTACCTTATCTTTTCGAATCTTCCGTTTATGAAATAAATGTGATTCGGTATATTGTCTGCTTTTATTTCATAATATTATTGAAATAAGGTAAAAATGCTTTTGTAATTGGTATATACATATATATGAATATATGTCGAATACTCGAGACGAGATCGCATTTATCAAAATTTTTATGATATATTGGATTTTTGCTCCATATTCCGACACTGCAATGATGGTATAACGAGCAAAGTAGGGCCCATGGAATAACCCAAAACTCGAGGTAAAATATTAAAAAAATCGCAACTCGAGAACAGTCAAACCTATAAAATAAACTTGATTTACATTATTTCGATTTATTGTTTGTTTTAAATATTAATAATTGTATATTTAATAAAAATTTACCCTGTTCTCATAACAGATTACCTTCAATACCTAACAGAGCCTTTATATAATATGTTTATATATTCACGTTCATTGCTATATTTATCCTTTAGAATAATTTGTAATCCGTATTAGATGAGCCAAAGCAAAATTATATACGATTCGGAATTAAATTTTTTCGTACTGAATACAATTGCTGAGGGATCTAAAAAGTTATTAAATAATATTGGAGCATTCCAGTTAGCCAAAAACAACCGTTTAAAATTATCATGGTCTAAAAGTGATTTGAAATTTTATAACATTAATTTTCATTGGACATTCTTTCACTTAAAACATTAAGTGCATTTCCCGACACAACATGCGTTATTAGTATTACTATTTAAATTAGTAATGAAAACTAACAACTACTTACTAAGCTTTTAATCTCAGCACATGGAATTCTTAAAAGGACAATCCCGTGCTTTGTTTACCAACGCTTTCTTTGCAAAATGCTTGTGGTTTATTTGAATGTGGATAAACGTTGATTTAGCAAATGAATACTGGTTTTGAAATTGAAAATAAGAAATAACCTATTCAAATGAGGAATACCATCTATGAAATAAAATATTTCAGATTGTATAAATTTGTTCAAATAAAAAAAATATTCTTTCTGTCTTATTTATATTTATCCGGCTGTATTCACGCAGAAATTAAATCGGAATATGCCCACCTAGTAACGAACCCATTCGGGGTTCTTATTCATGAGCTCTAAGTGTGGCGGACTCGCGGCGTGAACTGAAACTAGTCGGGCACATTCCGATTTAATTTCTGCGTAACTGCAGCTGGGTAAATATAAATGTAATAGGCATGGTTCACAAAAGTTTGAATATGAATAATCTTTGTATTATTGGTTGATAAACGAGCAGAGCACCAATTAGTGAATATTGGTGCCATCCATAATGGACATTTGCAAAAATCAACAAAGTATAGTTCGTTTCACGTATAATTTGAACTGAAAGATTAAATAATAGTCATTTTTCAAAGTATTTTAAATATACAACAACATTTATATGCTTAGAAATATTTATTTAAATTTAATACTGTAGAACTTTGTACTTCTAATTTGTTAATTGTGATTGCTTGAGTTTTATTCGAGTTACACGATAAGACCTATTTTATAAATTACGTATCAAATATTACTTACGTTTAGTTTACTATAAAAATAAGACGTAAACTATTTATTAACTATCATAGACGTAAAATTTTATATTTTTTAATATCAACGATCCTTGAAATTGCTAACTAACGATGGAGTTTTTAAGAAATCACTTTAATATTAATTTATACTATTCTCGAAATACAGGTTATATAAAAGTTTTGTTGTGCAAAAAACTTTTGATAATTTCTCAAGATTTTTTTAAGTAACTTGATATTATTTTTGTTATAATATTGTATAAGGGAAGGTTTTTGTTTATAAACCATTCTTCAAAATTTATATAAAAATCATTTTATATAAATTGCGTGCCTTTTTTTGTTTTGGAATGTCCTCCGTCTACCTCTTCTAGACAACTCTCTCGGACACTACACATTATTTGACACTACTTAGTCTATACGTAGAAATGTGAAATAATATCATAGACCTGATTATGGCGTAACTATTTCTCCCCCGCATGTACTATTTGCTTGAGCCAAATATGTATGGGGAAATGATTTGTGTCGAGACGCTGTAAGAGCCAAAAGTAAATGATTTAATTTGTTTAGAGGCTTTTTATTTAAATAACATGGGCACTGATACAGTAGCTTGATTGGTAGTGGGACGAGACGGTTTCCCAGAGTTTATCTGGCTGTTAGGATGCGGTTACTTGTTATCTGATTAAATTGTAGAGTCAGTCGTCCGTTAAAATCGCACAAAATAATATATTTTCTTCATTTGTAAAGTTTTTTTTTATTAATTTATTTCTTACGCTAGAAATAAATTAAATTTCAAAGAGTATTTCATGAAAAAATATCCATAGCATTGAGTAATGAGACTACTTAAGTTTACTTTCACACGCATTTTCCTTTAGATGGCAACACGCTTTAAGTAATTGCATTCTCTAAAGTAAGTAAACATGGCTTAACAGTTCCCTAATGATATTCCCTGGACGTGACCAGACATTAATTATATTAGCTTTAAATTTTCTTTTAACCATTTTCAAGTAAGGATTTCGATACTTATTCCATAAAGAATAAGATATTTTTTTAAACAATAATGATAAGATATAGATAAAACTGTTCCTTGCAGACATTATTTTGTTTTATTTTTGTAACTAGACAAAGCAACAGAACATATAGTTTCATCCACTTAAAGAAAATATTTAAAAAACTGATTTTCTATTGTGTGTGATTGAGGAATTATTTGAATCAACAATCCTTTCTCCAACAGAACATAGATTATTTAAGAGGCAGAAAAAAATATTCTTCAAGAAAAGTTAATAAGCCACGAATTATTCTAAAGATAAAGAGGTCGAAGGATGGAAATTCAAAATATCAATATTAACAAATTAACAAACCTTTCATTAATATATTATTAGTTATTTCTTGGCAATTACCAAAACATTTTGTATTTAAGTACCTAATTTCAAAATTATTATATCCCATATCTACTTACATTGTGTGTTCCAACATTTTCGAAACTTTCTACAAACTTAAATAATCATCAGATTGATCTTTTGGATAGTCAAATTATATTAATTATTAATCACAAATAAGATTATAATAAAAGTATCGGTAACTTAAATTTCTACACCTATTTTAAAAATATATATAATATCGGAGTAAAGGAGACAGTTCATTAGATGGTAAGTAAATATTACGCCTCAATTTGGTAGATTGACTGAAATAGAAATATATTATTCATGTAGAGGAGTGAGAGCTAATAGAGAATAAGAGGTAATGTAGGGATGGATTTGACGAAGTTGAATACACTAGCGACGTTGTACATCAATACCTCAGAGCCCTTAGCCAAATCGCAAACGTTCGTTATAGATTTTATCTAAATATATATATGTTAACGATAGTACAGGGTTGTCTTATATCAAATCCATACATTTATCATTCTCCAAGGCCGGCAACGCTCTTGTGAGTCCTCGGACGTTGCAAGAGTTCGTGAGCGGCGGTGATCACTTAACACCTGTGATCCGCACGCTCGTTTGTCCTCTTCAAACCTTTAAAAAAAAATTCTATTCGACTAGCGTCAATGCCGTTTGTCTAAGCCCTCTGCTTTCCTCTTAGCGAACAAATGGAGTTTCCAGTCGTCTGTCACCGTATGAAACACTAATATAACTTTACTATTTACTTTTTTTATGAGAATTTACTAAAAATAATAGGCTATAAAATAAAAAAGCTATGAATATAAAATTAACAAGTATTATACAACATGCGATGAATTTTCATATGTTTCATAATGAAAACAGGATTACGGGAAACATTTAAATTAGCATGAAACAAAGAAATTAAGGCAGTGATAACAATGTGCTTTTGCTCAGTTACTTACAAAAGGTTTTGTTACACATTCAATGTTTTCCGTTTCAATTTGAATTAATTTATATTTCTATTGAATTCCAATTGTCGTTATGAATTAATAATAATGTTTGTTTTTTAAATATTTTTTTTAAATAATTGTTAAGTAATAAGAAATATTACGTTTGAAAGAAAATAATAATTTGCAATAATATTATTGACAATTTACTATTGTGTAATGAATTTCTGTTATTTTTACCAACCCTTATGGACAGTTAGGCCTTATCATACTAAACCTAGTCCCTTTAACCACCTTAGAAATAACTTCTTCGACCTATAGCAGCCACTGGCATAAGTAACTAGCTATTCATCTTACTTTTCAAACAACATATTAAGTACTAACCTACTGCTGCCTCCAGCAAGGTCTCAGCCTCTTCAATACAGTTACCGCGACCCATAGACCGCGTTATGTGGACCTCTAAATACTTTTTTATACCCATCTTCCATATATTCCACATGCCCATTATAACAAAATATATTTTTCTCGATTATTAAGTTGAAACTAAAGTCAAGATAAAATCTATACTTCTTAATAAGCAAAAATTAAAATGGGTTTTAATATCTTACATTTTGACTGCATTTTTTTTAATAATTTACATGTGTAGATATATATTTGAAATAGATTTTAAGAATTGTTTGTACCTTGTACTAAGAAATAAAAAACAATATATTTAAAAACATACATAGAAATAATAAAGATATATTTAAATGGCTGTTTCACATTTGCCTTTCAAACACTCTAAAATTTTAAAGTATCAAGTTCGACTTTGAAATTAAGTAAAGACGTATTATTTACACGTGTAAATAGTAATATGAAATAGATATTAGGAATCCTTTGTACCTTGTTCTCAGAAATAGAAATAACAGTATATTTGAATACATACGTCGACCCAATATAAATACATTTTGAATAGCTGTTTCGCTTTTGTCTTTAATATTTTCTAAAATTTCAAAAGTTATGACTTTGGAATTCAGAAAAGTTTTTTAATTAATTTAAACCAGTTATGAATCCTACAAATATAACAAACGAATATTTTGGATGCATTTTTAACCACGTTATTAATCTCAACATCAAAGTTTTCCAATATCATTATTTTACATGGGAACAGCTTTTTAACTTTCACCAAAGTTATTCGACGCGGTTCGTTGGATATTTATGTAACATTTATTAGCTGTAACTAACGATATTGTTTTATGAAATTGTATTATGACTCTGGTTTTCAGAAAAATGGTTTGACCCAAAATAAACATGTCCGTTGCTAAAGTGGTAATATTCAAAAGATGAATATATTGAATCAATAAATTAATTAATTTGATTGATTGAACACTAGAAATCATACTTAATTTTGATTAAGTATGATTTCTAGTGTTCAATCAATAAAACAAAACTAAATAAAAAATAAAACTACTTGTAGTTTTGATATTATAAAAAATCCAACAAAACAATTATAAGTTACAAATGCCTCCTCAATTATTATAATACAATAGAATTATTATTAATAACAGGTAACTATTTGTCGCATTTATCTCCCTTTGGTCATAACTTAATACTGCTGAGACACACGTCCTTTCAATCAGGTTTGATCTTGTCTATAGATACTAGATAAAACTAAAAATCTTTTATTCTATTATATTTATGATTACCGATCTGTATTCACGCAGAATTAAATCGGAATGTGCCCGACTAGTTAGAATATTTATATGAATAACTACAGTGCGCGTTTTTACATTTAATTTTTTTGAGCAGTTTGTTGGCATTTATACTTGTGATAAAATTCGATATTTTTCTTTATCTTCTATTGAAACTTTAATATTAAAATAATATATACAGACTTTAAACCTAAAGCTATTGTCTTCCAATTTTCATTAAATAACATAAATTTTCCATGAAAGAGATAAAGAACTCCAATTACGAAACTTTACGGATACCCTCGTAAATATTGTATGGTGGTACGCATATAATAATTTGCTAATAATAATTCAATAATTTTACATAGAGTTTGACATTTCTTAACTAACTTTATACTGATAATTATATATGTATAATAATAAACTATTATTTAATTTTGATTTTAATATTAATATTAATTTATAACTTTAAAAAAAACGAATATTATGAATTTTATGATTTGAAATCTTTCGCGAGACCATCGATCTCTTGTCAGCGGAACTTTTGTTAGCTTTTGTGACTTTAGTTACTTTTGTGACTTTTGTTACTTTTGTGACTTTAGTTACTTTTGTGACTTTTGTTACTTTTGTGATTTTTCTTACTTTTGTGACTTTTGTCAGCTTATAGAGTTTTAATAACATATCTTTTCATGAATAGTGATTTAGGTACAAGATTTTTAGTACAGTTGGTTTTTATTATTATTTTTTTGTCTAAGTATGTATTATTAATATTTTTGTCCATATTTATAACAAACTATATAACCTAGCTAGTTTCAGTTTTTTTAGAACTGTGTTGCTTTATCTAGTCTACCTTTTTTGTTTGTTACCTCATAGTTATTTTTTAAGTTAACACAATTTTTTTTAACACTTCCAATTTTCTATAAACAATCTTTTACAACATTAAATCAGAAGTATAGGTGATTATGTTTAGTTTTCTCATTTATTTCATTAATCTGTACAATTGACAAAGTTTAAATTTTTTAATGTTTTTTACTTCTTTTGGTTCAATGATTTCCTTTGTTACTATAAAATATCTCTTAGTTTCAATGATAAATACTTGACACCTCAGACAATTTTTATATATTTTTTTACTGAATAAATGCTTGAAAATTGTCTGCTGTACAATACACAACACAACAATACAACCACATATCGTATATACGCCTACGATTATTTTATATATGCCCTCGCGACCCCCCATAAAGAATCCGATCGATATCAGCTATTAAATCTTGTCGGCGTTTACAAACAACATAAAATCCAGTTACTTATTACATTAAGGAAATAAAATGAACGAGTCTTTGTTTCCGAAGTATTATCACAAAGTTTATTATAGTTTAGGCATATACCAATAAATATTCGAGGTCATATGGAACTATGATTTATAATATTTTTATATAATTCAACTGATGTAAATTGCATATTGGTTTTGATCGCACGTAAATTGTTAGTTCGATAGAATTTATCAAATAAAAAGAAAAAAATAATAATAAAGATTTCGTTGTTTAAAAAAATCACATACATATAATATTAATGAAGCTATAATCAATTAATTATAGCCATCTAGATGGTAGCGACAAGCGTTATTCTTGGCTTTTTTTCAGCTACCTACCTCTTTTATTTTATAAATTAGATATTTAAATTTATATTACTTAAGACATTATTATTAATATATTATTAAACATGTTTTTTATTACTATGTTTTTTTTTTATGAATTAACTGTGGTGAAATAAATTATCTATGAACTTTCAATAACCCCAAAATACTACAACCAACGTAACAGACTAGCATTATTATATAAAGGTAAATTAGTAAAAAAAATACTAGAGAGTAACCATGGAATAGTCCAGTTCTTCTTCATAGACCTACGCTATGGGAACTTGTAACTAGAGTCTGAGGTTTGATAACTGCAATGTATTCGTATAATAATAATAAAGCTTTATTTATTCCATAGACAAAAAAAATAGTATCGCTAACATTACAATGTTAGCGATAACATTACTATTTTTTTGTCTTATATTATTTACATACATTTTCATTTTCATAATTTTCAACTACATTAATACATTCGAATATGATGTAAAAAACTGATTATAATTTAACACAAACTAAAAACCCTTAACTGACTTTTATCTGCTTAAACTGCTTAAAGAGTGTAAAGTATTTAAACATATTCAGATAAGTATCTACATTTATTTGATTTAGACTGAACGTATGTTGATACATACGTTTATACGATTACGATATACGATGTCTGATGAAATCAGTCACTTTTCGTTTTATTTATTCCAGACACAAGGTCAGTGAAGTACTTTGAGACGCACCTTGAGGTGATAGCTTTCATTAATAATTTTCGACGATTTTCAAATGCAAATTTGGTTTATTGAATTGGAAGTCGTTGCAGTTTGAAATTGTACTTAATTGACTTATTTCCCAGTAGAAATTTTAGTAAAACTGAAACAGAATTCAATTTTGCGCATTAATTAACTTATTTTACTGAAAATGCTAAAACAACTTTAAAAAGTAATACATAATAAATAATCATAATTTTAGAAGCACTTCCTTTAAAAACACAAAGCATTTGTAGAGATTTTTATTTTAAGAATTAGTTGTAATAAAAGATATATTTCGATATTCAATATTTGGGATATTAAAAAGATTCTAAAAGTCAAAGACAAGGAAACTACAAGACAAATGAGCAACTATCTCTAAAATATTACCTTAAAGCCGTAAACTTTAAAGCGTCGAAGGCGATTTTTTAAATTTCTTGTGAAAACACTAGTGAAATGAAAAAAAAAACTATTCACTTACTGTCACGAGTATTTTCACAGGATTTTTTAAACATAATAAATCCTGGCGCATAAAACCACAGAAATACCTTCTCTCGCAGCATACATCACTTATTCTGAGAGAAATGCTTTGTGTTAACACTATGATTAACAAAGATGTTTCAAAATTATGTGTTACAGGATATCAAATAGTGATTGAGTGTTTTTAAAAAGGTCTTTATAGAATGTTATAAATGAATAGTACGTAGAAGTAAGTAGAAGTGAGTGTTATGGCAAAAAAGCAAGTCTGCACTAAGATGACGTATGATAGAAAAGCATAGTAGATTTGAAACTGCTATTTTGTGCTATAATAGATAATTAAAAAAAGGAACATGATGGAACATTTGCAAGTAATATTTTGTTACACAATTAATGTTTACGCAAAAATTTTTCAAATTTTGTACTTCTTAATTATAACTTATTAAACTGGTTTAATTACTTAATTTACAATACAACACAATGCATGAAAATTGCAAATATAATTAATATACTTTAGTTTCGTTCGGAAACAGTTTTAGTAATTTTCCAAGTTTTTTTAAATAACTTATTTTATTTTCAATATTATGTATTATTAAAAAATAAATGGTCGTTTTATAAAAGCTTTTCCTTCAAATTAACTATAAATTATAATCATGGAATTTAACTTAAGTTTTTGTAAAAATGCAAAAGTTAGAAAAGTATCTGGCTATAATCTTTAATTCCATTATTGTTAACTTCACTTGTTTAAGGATCCCATGACAATTGACAATCTATATTGACTATAAACTTAGAAATCATCTACTTCAATATCATTAAGTCCCAACAAAGCACTCCCCCGGTGACGCTGTAACAGCCAATAGAGCTAACAGCAGAGACAATACAAACAAAAATCAAACAAAGTCGTCAACGCACTTGTCGCTCCTGAGTTGCAACTACTCATGGGCAATGGCAGTAGCTTAGGTGACCCGTTTTCTCGTTTGCCTCACTATACTATATCAAAAAAAGTTATAAAATGTACCTTTTATATACAGAGGTAGTTCACACGGGGAATATGCATTAAAGGAAGAGTTTTCCGGGCTGGAGTATCTGGGGACTTATACCAAGCGACTTGTAAATAATAAGAAAAGATATATATATGATACAAAATATAAAAAAAATGAAATATACATACTTTGCGAAGTGTATTACATTTCTGTGACGCTTTTTGAAGCAATTGCAAAATTAGCTGTTAATGCTTAAAAAATATAAAAATAAAGATATTATAAAACAAATTTAAATCTGGTAGATATAAAAAAACAATATTAACCTTTCATTTAATTCATTAACGTTGTATTGTAATAAATAATGTACTTAGCTAATGTTGCATATAATAATTGTTTTACCGACTATTGTCATAATTATACAATAGTAAAAGTATATTGAAAAAGATCAATTAAATATTCAGTCTATCAAAAACGTCTCTTAATTTTCACGTTGAACAAAGAGTTACTTACTCCGTCATTGTAACGTGTAGCTTGCTCAGTGTAAAAAAAAATTACCGCTATCTCATCGGAAAATATCAAAAAAAATCTCTAAATATATTTAGCTTTGTTAAGCTTTATATTAAAATTAGAAATAAATAGACAGAAACATAATAATTCGAACATAATTCCTATTTATCGTATAGACGTAATCCCAGAGGTCACAGTAAAATTATAAGAAATATAATTATTATTAGTAATTTTCAATATACATAATACCCCAGATAAATACAACATGTTTATATTACATAGCTTGCAGTATGATCTTAATCTAACAATCTGCATTGCCTTATCAATATCACGTGTCAGCAGCATCCAGGAGCTCGAATCGATTGGTCGGCAGTAATGGAGCTTGTCATCAACACTGCACTCCGAGGTGGAATTGAAATACTTTCCAACTGCAGATTTACTTAATACAAATATTTGTAGATATTTTTATGTAAGCTCTTTCAAAATAAAAATTATTTTAAGGTTGTTAATAATTTATTAACTTAAGACTTCTACTAAGTTATTTTAAATAATTTTAACGTTGTTCTTTATTAAAGAGGCCTTTATTATAAAATTCGAGATTTTTTGAACATTGTTGAAATTTTTAATTTAGAATCTTAGTGCTTATTTGTCTTGCCAGATGAGTTGAATAACAGATGTTGAATGTCAGATGCATTTTATGGGTACTATGCTCCGTACCAAGCATGTTCAGATGGCCCCAGGGGAGTTTAGTATTTATTATTAGTAGGTAGTTTTCTGGACGTGTAGTCAGCAGATCTAGCAAAGAGGGCATTTGGCTACCTACATTT
The DNA here is from genome assembly GCA_963555665.1 of Dircenna loreta. Classification (NCBI taxonomy): domain Eukaryota; kingdom Metazoa; phylum Arthropoda; class Insecta; order Lepidoptera; family Nymphalidae; genus Dircenna; species Dircenna loreta. The sequence continues at coordinate 12,660,814 of OY743088.1, read as the reverse complement.
GAGAGGCTAGTAAACGTCTCAACCAATTAGGATAGACCATTTGATGTTACAAAGTAAATCCATATATTGCGTTATTGTAGTCTCTAAGGCCTGAGGCTTCGGCAGAGGGTGATGATGGTGATGATGATGATGATGAAGACGATGATAATATGTATGTATGTAAGGCCGCTAACCTGAAAAAGTCGGGAACTATCGGATGTATTATAGAGTACATGAATTAGCAAAAGAAAGAAATGAGTGCTCCTTACTCAAGATAAATTACTACAAGTAATACTACATTAGTTATGTTAGCAACAACAAACAATTTTTATATATGTTAGCAAATGTTGCCCCTAACTTCGTCTGCTTTATTTATAACTATAGATACGATCGAAAAATACGAAACTATTGTACCTATTAAAATTCGATTCTTTTCTTTGGTCTAAAATCGATTTAAAAATAAAAGAGAAATGGGTAATGCAATGGGAAACATTATTTCATAATAAATAAAAAAAACAAAACTTAACCTTCGCAAATATAGTTGCGTTCTAGTTTACGAGATAGCGTTCTTATGTAAAATAGATAACGCTTTTAATAGTACGTAGTATTTGAGAAACTAATTAAATATGTTAGATATTTCTTCAAGAAGGCTATTTATTAAACAATCATGCTGTATTATACTCGTAAATTATGACCCACGTGTAAATTATAACAAATAGTAAATAGCCGTTCCAGGATTTCTGTGTTAATAAATAGGTAAAGTTGTTTTGACTTGATAATGGAGGAAGCCAAAAATATGTCTCACAGTTGACATAGGAATGTCTGATCATTGCGCGCGTTCTTTGTCATAAAAAATATCTGAAAATAAAATGAATGCGTTAATAAAAATATTACAATATTTTTCAAAAGAAAAAAACGGAATTTAGAATAACAAAAAACGCCAAATAATTAATTAATATATAATCCGGCCAGCTACGTCAGGTCTTTACGTCAACGATTCCGCAGTGCTTAAAGACGAAGTTTTTGAACTCGAAGGATACAGTCGTATGTATTTTATAAGTTTATTTGTTAGAGGTAATCTTCAAAGTAACTTGCCCAAATCTAAAAATATCTTAACCAATATTTAGACATAACCTTCGCATTGTATCTAAGCTATGTTATATTATACCCTGAAGGAGTTTCTTATGAGCTCTGCGTTCCAAAGTGCTCGCGGACGAAGTCGCGGGCAACAGCTGGTATAATATAAAAAAGGTATTAAAACTGTCATAATATAAAACAAATTAAACAATCTAGTTATTCTAACAAATAATCTTGCCATACTAAAAACAAATACATGGACAAACAAACAACAACTAAACGCTAAAAAGTTAAATAACAAGTCATCATTACATTATATTTATATTCACTCTATCTCATAACTTGAAGTGATAAAAATAATTTAATTATTGAAAACATTCAGAGTATGTAAACATCCCGAACAGGACCCATCAAAACAAACCAAACGCCAACAATAGCTTCAAAAATACTTTACACAAGTATTTTTGAAGCTATAGAATACATAAAAAGTTATAGAATAAAATCTTTGCAGAAACATATCAACAACTATAAACCGCAATTAATGTTCTATAATAACTATGAACTACTTTCTATAAAATCTATAGTTTTCTAAAATATTTTTTTTATTATTATTATTTTTTAAATCAACTAATAGATAAAACCCAAAACGCTTTTCAATAAAGTAGATCCACAGCCCTCGCCATGTTTGAATGCACCAATACAAATATTACAACACAAACGAAAACCACTATGCAATTGGAATACTTCATGATATGACTAAAGTGTATGACTGGGTACGTTAAAAAAATATTATAAAAAAATGGAATTTTAGCATTCTATTGTTCGCATACAACCCCTTTAGATTATCAATATTTTTTTAATAATCGTCATGGTTAGGGACTGCACTGGTTTCTTGCTGGGATAGATGAAAGACTGGACCTTCTTCAAAGACATAATATATCTAAGGGGTTCTGATGTGTAAAAAGTAATTGCTGTCCGATGTACATTACCAGGGTGAGACGACTGTACCTCATATCGAATAGATTATTTTTTTCGATGTAATTGGTTCACGTCACAGACGAGGAGAATTTTGCCATCACTGACCAGTCGCGTAGATAATGTCTACGCGACTGGTTCCTACCTATTGGACTCTGGCTTAATGTCTACGCGACTGGTTCCTACCTATTGGACTATGGCTCCGAAATGGTTCATGCATCAAACCGTGATATTTTTATAAATTAACTTATTCTCATCAATTAATTTATTATAATCCATTTACAAATACCAAAACCATTGTGCGTGCTGATTTTTTGGCTTCATCACCTATGAGCTGAGGGATATTTTCTCTTAGATCTGTAGCCGTCGAGATAGGTGGCCATCAAGTTATTTGGTTAAAATAAAGCTCTGACACACTACTTAAGTTTCATCCCATAATATTTAGGAAAATAGTGGTAGAATCTAGCAAAAACTCTGTCATAAACGATCATTATATAATATTTGTTTTTTTTTAAACAAACCTAATCATCAAATTACCTTGTTATTTTTTGTAAATAAAAAATAAGAAGTTGTATAAAAATAAAACACTGTTACGAATTCATGAGACAATCATGAATTATAATCTAAATTTGCGCTCTGACCCCATAATAACTAAGTCCCTAGGAAATTAAAGCTTCGTCCTTAATTACGTTTTAAAATAAATGAAACCTATGAATTATTTCTTGTTAATCTTACTCACTGTTATTTACCTCTTCAGTTTACTTTTACAATTATTATAAAAAAGAAATATTACAAATATAAGTTTCAAAATCTTTAAACTTAAAATATAGACAATTAATAATAAGATAAAATTTAGGAAATAGCTCTAAGCCTGGATTCAGTTGAGATTTCATTCTTTTGAGATTTCAAAGTTGTAGGTATTCAAATATGGCAACTCTCACTCAGTAAACTGTGATTAAAATTGTTGTTCGTACATTAGACTTGAAATTTCGAGCTATCGCCTTGGCTCTGTTTTGTACAAACACAGTTTTGTAAAAATTTAATACTTATGAATTATATTTGAAATGTTTTGTATTTTGAATTGTCATTAACCTGTGCTATCATAAATATTGCGTGTTAACTATATATTGCTTACCTTTATTTATAACAATTCCGTTATTTATTATCTGAACTAAAACTGCATTACAGATATTCATCTTGGTTTAAATATATATTTGTTGAGTAATACAATTGAAATAACAAAAAAAAATCAAAAATAGAACAAGGAACAATATTTATCACAACGCGATGCAAATTGCCCCTTGACATAAGACGGTTCGTATACAGTTTTTTCCCATATATAATATATATTACGTAAACCGAACAATATGAGATCAATTTATAACATTTACATATCACAAACAAGACGGCACAAACAACAATACATACTAAACTTAAACAGATAACGACCGCCTATCAATATCGGAACTTTGCACATGTTAGAGGGTCGATTTATCAGCTATCAAACTTACGAAGGTTTGTAAACACACGTTGTAACATGATGGATTGTTTCAATTAATTCAATACATTTTATAAAACAGATTTGATTTTGATTATCAAGCAATATTTATTACATCCAAGACATACTTTTTCAATACAATATGTAGATTTTATATGACCATGTTTATAAATAACATTTATTTACCTTTTTCATAGAATATGACGTTACCCTGTTTTGATTGGACAAATAGGCATTTGTTATTTTTAAACCTAAAGAAATCACATTACAAATTGCCTTCTTATAAAGCCGGGTCAGGTCACATTTTCATAAATATTATGTCATATGAAAACGCCACATGTTATACTTGATTGACATTCGCTTAAAAATTTTCAGGCATTTAATAATTAAATTGGTGCCGGACTCAAATGAGTATTCAAATGTATTGAAATAACCACTTATATGTATTACGTATTGATTTAGTAGTTATATACGGTATTGTTGATAATTACATATACAATACTTTAAAAGAAGTCTAAAAAAATAATTCATAAATGATTACTCGAAAGTTTAATACATGAAAAAATGAAAAAAAAAACAAATACTTTTCAATAATGTTAATTAAGCCTAAGAATTATTTAGGTTCAGAAAATCTGATTTATATTTCTCAAATTATGCTAAGTTCTAAATACATATTTAATTTATAATACGATTGCTGTATCTTTTAGGTGGAGCGGGAAGCAAAGGCGTGTCAACAGGATATGGAACAGACTCAAAATTTGGCGAAACGCTAAAGTAAAATGAACAATTTTTTAAATAATAAATATTTGCTCAAAAATATTTATGATTGACTCAAACCTTTCATCACCTAAAAGACCCGGACATAGTCTAAGTAGGAATCAGGCTTAAATAAATGAATAAATACATTAGGACATCTATACAAAACTCAATTTATACTCAAATGAAGGAAAATTATCAAAGTAAAGCTAAACATAAATAAAATAAAAGGTAATTGTTGATTATTTGAGGCAAAAATACTTCTGTCTTCTGTATATATTACTATGTATAAACAAATTCGTATTTTGACGTAGACATAAAATGTAGATGCATCACATTTTAAAAGGTCTAATAATTTCGTATTTCGTAAACGTAACAAAGACCAATTGGTAGACAAATAAAACAGATGAAGTCACTGGTAATAAATAGCTAATAAATTATAAATTTATGGTATCATCTACAAACAACATACGAGCTACAGAGCGTCGCTTACGTAAAATATAGTATTATTCGTTACCGTATTTGCATATTTCATAAAACCACAAAGAGCTAGTCATTTATCATTTCATGATTCGATTTTGTTATCGCTACTTGCGAGTGACGTGTGTTTATTACTCTTCATATTTGAGTTATGTAGATAATATAAATAACAGAGAACAATACTAAATTAGGTAAAAATAAATGCATAAAATATTCTAATAACGATAAACTATCAATACACAAATTATTAATACACTAGGTACCAGAATTATGAGAGACATATCCAAAGCCAAAGACATATTTATAATTTATTCAGTTTAAAGTTGGTAAAATGAATGGTCCAATTTCTATAAAAATGGTAAATTGAAAGGTAGACAAAATCTTTATATGAGAAATACGCATTGTATTATTATTTATTAATTTACACTATGTTTACGAAAAAATTTAATGACTGTAATATCAATGTTTCATTAAAATAAAAACAAATATTACAAACTTAATTGATTCCACAAGTACTATTTTTATAGAAGTGAAGACGCAAAAAAAAATGAGTTGTCATCATCGTTTGTTACATAATGATATGTAAAGTTTCAAAGTTTCGTAAAACCGGTGTCACCAACAATTTTAAATACTGTCACACTAATTAAGTACTTGCCCAGTGAACGTTTATTTGTCGGAATTAATTTCGATTGCTCAATAAAATGTTTTCAAAGGTTGGTTTTTCACGAAAGCTTATTCTGCTTATTTACTTGATAAAAAATATAAAGGGTGGATGTCTCAAATTTTACGTCTGCTTGATTTTTAGTAGCACTCAAGTTTTTGGAGAGTCGCCAGACTCACCTGTAGACATCTTATAAATTTACGCAGTTAACTATAAGGTCGCGTATTATATATTACGAGTATGTATAACCTAGGAAATTTATGATTTGGCGACTTGTCCTATAAGTTTATATAAACTACAGTTACTGATAATTCGGTATAATGCATTATCTAAATATTCTTATATTATATATGTCCAAAAAAAACGACAACGCAATATATAACTTAGGTAGATTATATACGTTAATTGTATTTTTGTATATATTACCGTTACCATTGAATAAGATTACCTAATATGCATGCATATTATATATATACAAAAAGGTATCATGATACCTTTTTGTTTGATTTTTACAACTACATAAATATTTTGTCCATGGTGTTCAGAAGTTTGTTGATCACTGCTCAGCCAAAGTTATATAAAGTTCACAAAGCCTTACTTGGGTAAATGCGGTTAATATTCTTGAATGACAAGTTCGGTATAATTATACCTGTGACTGAGGTTTGCGAAAGGAGTATTTACTTCACCCTGTTTTATATGTACAATAAATAATTATAAAAATAAATATGTAATTATAAAACATATAAATATTTAGATATTATATAAATATTTATATATGTGGCTCCTGTCTCACTATTACATGGTGTATAGTTTTATAAATTAATATTTCAATACTGATATTATCTCTTTGTCTTAAAAATAACATGGTAAAATTTACAACGTTGCCTATTTATGTTTTGAATTCAGCGAGAAGGACGCGTCTCAGACCCATACAAAGCTAACGAATATTAGAATATTTCTTTCCAAAAATATTCTAATATTCGTTAATAATCATTTATATTAAAATCATTTCAATACGAACATATAAATGATAATGTACAAAAGTATGTATGTGTAATTAATGACTATCGATTTTATATTTACGTCCAAAAGCCGCGATTTACGAGAGCTCGCGATATGGCACATCTAATTGACGTGAAAAGCTAGTATTTTCCAGGTGCGATGTGATTGGACTATGAAAGCGAATAATGCAATCACATTATCTCTCTTAAAAGTAGTCTATACTGTTACTAGCTATTCGTATATTATTCAAACAAAACTATTTGCACGAATGAATACATTGATACGATTACCTACAATTGATGATACATTTTTTTTGTTGTTCAGTCAGGCATTTTTTGCGGTCATGTAAATCTATTATCAAATTGGGTCCAATTATAAATGTTATGTACATTTCCCAGAACAGTGACCAACAAGTTTTTTTTTTTTATATTGGTAAATTTTCTTAGTCACAATTTATGTAAAATACACGTTTTGATTTCTTTAATTCAACCACGACATATGAAAGCACATGTTGTATTTAAAAATACGTTAAGTTATTGTAATCATCATGATATTTATCATGAAAGATTCTAAAAATAAAACAATTTATAGTACACTTCAATCCTAGAAAAAATACACCGAAGTTTCAAGAATTGAAAGTTTACAATAGGAAGTCCATTAACTCTCATCTCCCCTCAACTCCCCATCTTTAATATAGTATAATATTCCTATTACCTTATTTCCCTAAGGTGGCGGTGACCATTTACCTTCTGGTGGGCTGTCTGCTCGTTGTTCCTATTTTATTCCTATTTACTATAAAGATATTATTTATCAATAATCACAACCAATATCATTTAACTCAGTCAGCTTAGAAAAAAAAAAAACATGTTATCCTAAAATATTGAAGGACACACGACGGAGTAGAAAAAAAGAAAAAAATAATAACGTTATTAAATTTAGCTTTTCCTGCTAATTTGCCAAGAAACCATTAACTTTTTGTTATTTTGTGAATATAAGTAATATTGCTTTTCTTGACTCTTTTTCCCTCATTACCCTTAGAACATTTGTGTTATATTATTCAAATGAGTTTTAATTTGTGGATTTTCATAATTGTAAAATCAATTTACCAAAAATTTATAAAGTAACGAGTTAGCAAGCAAAGGTGGAATATTTAACCAATTATAAAAATTTTAAGAGTTTAGTAAACAATTATTTATTTTATTTGATTGCGTTATAGATTCAATCTTGGAGTTAAAACGACAGATAAGATAATTCTAAAAAGGGGAAATTTATTTTATTGTCTAAGGTTATATAAACTATATCTATTTTATATTATCTTATATTGCATATAAGCAAAGCATCGTAATAAAAGCAAAAAGTTTCATAAGTTAACAATCGCTTTGATTTTAAAAAGCCGGAGCACTTTGATGATAAATCCTTTTAAAATTTTCGTTTTCCACTCGGAACAAACTAGAAGTTTGTGTATCATAAGTGAAAATTCTCAATAATCTTAAACATTTTATATCACACGGTTGAATGACCGAATGGTATGTAGACCTAATAATATGGAATTAACAAGCTACACTTAAGATATTATCATTCACTGTAAATGATAAGGACTATTAAGGTTACGTATTTCATGACTATTATTACATAAAAAAAAATTTTTTGATCGCTATTTTTTTTTAATGTTTTCAAAAAAGATCCTACTGTAAGTTTAAAATATTCATTGAATTCGTCATTGAATATCTAAAATGTTACTTTAGTTATATACAGTTCTTGCAAAGGAAATAAAACATAGTAAAAATACACAACATACAAACAAATCTTAACTCGTGCTAATTAAGATGAGTGTTATAGTACTGAGGGTAGTTGTTAGCGCTCAAACGACTGAATTTGTATAAACGTCGGTTTCCCTTAATTATGTCAAGCTCGTGTTTTGGCTATGGTATTTAGCAAAGACTAAACTTATCTAATAAAAGGTAAAGTTTTAATTAAAATACTATTTTCAGCAAAAAAGGTAATAAGTAACATACTAAAAAGTTTTCCGAATGGGGTGAAAAGTTGTGATATACTTATCATTAAAATGAACAAACTAAAATGAAACATTTTAAATGTAACAAAAAATTACAGAGATTGCGCTAAAGTTTGGACATTATTTGACTTTTAAAGCTAAAAACCAGACCAAATTTTATTTACGTCAAATGCTGTTTGTAAAAAAAATATGTGTATGAAAAATGTTTATACATAATAATAATTTTAAACTTTTTATATTTTAAATCAATATACATTGAAAAATAAATAAATACGGGCAGAGATTCGATCTTTGGGAAACTTGTCGCTTTACCAATTGAGCTTCGGTGTCGCAGCCGCACTCAATGAATTTAGCACTCTATACATACTCGTTTTTATCAGGACAGTGGTGACATCTATTAGGCTTCTTTCGAAAATACTATATAATATGTAGAATAATATTGAAAAGATGCCACATATATTATTTTTCCACAACATTTACAGATATAGTGTCATTTAATATTACAACCTAATCATATTAGTTATATTATTATCAGGATTTAATTAATTATTAATATTAAGGCTAATGAAATTATTTAATATGTCATCATCATACAAAGTCGTGTGGTTGTGAAAAAAAATCGCAAGCAAGGAAAAGTTATATCTTTATTTTTTAAATATTTCCATTTTAAATACAAATTTATGTTTATTAATTAAAGTACTTTATAAACAGTAACTATTGATTGTTAATATCAAGTACTATTGAAATACTCTAATATACTGCTCCAATGTAAATGCTTTATTTACTTTATATGGAATATTTCATAAAGGGCTTTATTGACAAGAACTCAAACAACATATGAAACAAGCCAAACATATTTTATATCTTTCCATATCTCTTATTGTCTTATCATATATTTATTTATTTACTTTAAAATACATCACGAGCTTGAAGTGGTGGTATTAAGTTTATAAGTAATAAATAATGTCATGTGTAAGTATTGAACAGAATTTATGATAAGAAATGAAAATAATATTATAACTAATAAAATTAACGTTACTTTTGCACAATTAAGTTAGTTAGTTCTTCCTATCTTATATATTTATATAAATTACTACTCAGCTTATATTCAATTAAACCTGATTTCTAGAATTTCTTGGAATCGAAGTTTCAGTTACGTTTTATTTTTATCACAAAAATTTTAACTAAGTTGACGTTTGACTACATTCCACCTGATAGGAAGTGGAAATATAGTCGTAGGTAGTAAAGCGCATCAACTTAATAAAAGCCTATTCACTCTTCGCTTGAAGACACCCACATTGTACTCGGACGGAAAAAAAGACGCAGGCAAGCCGTTCCACTCCTTCGCTATCCGATTTATAAAAGATCAAGCGTAGCGCTTCGTTCAGATATGCGGCGTGTCTACAGCAAAAGGATGGATGCTCACCGTGCATCGGAATTTCCGGTGATGGAAGCGAGATGGAGGAATTACATTGACACATTGGAAACAAAAAAATAACAGAGAACATTCAATATAAATAGACATACAATTTTCCGAATCACATCTACCGTTGCAGTCAATTCCTTATGTTAGCGATTAATATATAAACAGCTATATGAGTGTAAATAAATAAATATTTGAACCAAATGTTTACGAATGCTCAGTCCGTCACCCCGACACAGAGAATTCTAAAAGCGACAACCGAAATAACTTGACAACTAAATCGAAATAAAGTGGAAAAAATATTTTTTCAGTAATAACAGATAGGCTACTCATTTTATATAATGTAGTGTTATAATTTCGGGTAGCTTATAAAAAAAAATTGTTTCCATTAATTACTTTTAATTAAGAAAAGAAAAGGAGACGTCAAACTTTAACCAGTATGTTTTGCACGGTGTTCATTTCATATGTTAATATAAATGCTGTATAACAATATTTTTCTATATTCTTGAGTAATATAAAATAAGATACCCAAGGGATCCAAGTTATAAAATATTCAGTATCCTAATGTATATATCCAAATATCTTCCATTACTTACCTTAACTTTCAGTTGTTTTACACAGAGTAATTGAGTAGACATTTCATTAAACGAAATGGATAGGATATATTGTGGCTTCTTTTCTTTAAAAAATCGAACCATTTATTTAACGAACATTAAATAGAATAAACTTACAATTAATCGTTATTATAAGCTTGCAATTTATGTATTAACCATTTTTAGATATATTATCGTTTTAGATATTTTTTTTTTTGTATGCGTCAATTATTACCTTTTTTAGTATTATTCTCTTTTATTTATATAGTCTATATAACTCAAACAAGAAGGTATTAAACACACGCCACTCGCACGTAGCGGTAACAAAATCGAGTCATGAAATGATAAATGACTAGCTCTTTGTGATTTTATGAAATATTCAAATACGGTAACCATTAATATTATATTATATGTAAACGACACTCCGTATGTTATTTGTAGATGATACCTTACGTTATTAATTACTAGCAACGCATCCGTTTTGAGTATGAATAACGGGCGTCTTTACGTCGTTTGTGAAAAACTTACTTCTATGTACGTATACCTACCTATATACCGTACGTATACCTAAGTACATATAACTTAAGTAAGATCTTTGGAAAGATTATTTAAAACCAAATAACAGAATTTGTTTATAGCAATAAATTCATGCATTGTGTACAATGTGGTTCCAACAAAGGAAAATCAACAATTGATGCGGTTGCCACGCTTCTTAACAATGCATGTGAAAAAACGCAGATTGCAATTCTGGTGTTTTGCGATTTATCCAAGGCCTTTGATTGCGTTGTCCATCAAACATTGCTATGCAAACTTAAACCACTATGATGTACGTAGTGTTGCATTTCATTTTATTTATCAAGCATTGTTAAATTGTTTTAAAAAATGCAACTGTAGGTATCACGCCAGCGCTTCACAGCAGAAACACCACTCACACGCCATACACATTCCCAAACACGCCGCAAATACGCTGCATATACGCCGCTCACACGCCGCATATACGCTGGATGCACCCCGCATACGTGCCACATACGCGCTGGGCACACGCCGCACACAGACCGCAAGCACGCCACATTCTCTCTGCTCCCACCCTGCATACACACCGCATACACGGCGCAGCGTTGTTTCATTAACAGCATAAAATTTTGATATGTGCCACACATTTTCCAACTGCGTTAAATTTGGTATTTAAACAAAAGTGTTGCTAATACAGAAAATATAACATTAAAATTTATCACGTACATCAGGAGGATCATGAAATACAGTTTTATTACGTGGAAAGTAAAGAATTTGAACGATTGTGACGTTAGTACAACAAACGATATTGGAATGTGAAAATAATCTGTTGGTCACTTTTGAGAAAACATTTAAATTTTATGTATTTAAATCTACTTTTTATACCTGCGACAGTATACAAAACTGTTAACATTTCTTATCTTGATTTTATCTCAAATACTGAACAATTAATTGCCTTCGCACTGATTATAAAAATTTTGTATAATTTGAGGCTAAAATGCGTTTTAAATAAATGCCCTCATATATTTATTCTTTGCCAATACTAAACCATCCGGGCCTTTTAGGTAAAAAAAACAACCGCTGAAAGTTTGGGTGCCGAAAGAAAGAAAAATTTTGGACAATATTTATTTTATCAAATAGTTCATTTTACTTTAGCTTCTCGCTGATTTTTTATAAGTCTGCTCCACATCCTGTTTGCGACACGCCTTTGCTTCCCACTCCACCTAAAACCTATAGCAATCGTATTATAAATCAAATATATTTCTAGAACAATTTGTAAAATACAAATTTCTTATAACAGATTTCCTAAACCTAATTATTTATATATTACGTATATATTTTTTTCTATTTAACGATTTTTAGCTAATTAACTTTCTAGTAATAATTCATAAAATATTTTTTTAATCTTCTAGTATATAATACATATATGTAATTATCATCGATTCCGTATTTAACTACCAAATCAATACGTAATACACATTAGTGGTTATTTCAATACATTTGAATACTCATTTGAGTCTGGCAGCAATTTAATTATTAAATGCCTGAAAGTTTTTGAGCGAATATATATCATTTTTTTTTTTTTGGTAATTTTGTCTTTTTCATATATCAATCAGGATATATTTATGAGCTTACGAACTGACCTTTTAAAAGAGGGAAATTTGTAATTTGATGTCTTTAGGTTTAAAAAAACAAATGCCTATTTGTTAAATGAATTAAGATACAGTGTATTATTTCATAGTATGTGCTGTATATAATCTTATACATTAGTACAAGCAACTGCAGGGTTATGTAGTTAAAACATGGTTAATTTATGTAAATTATTTCCAGCTTCCACTCAAATCACGAGATGTGGGCGGCTGTGAGATACTTAGTTTAGTTTAAATGTGTACTTCTTTGTCGTGAAAATCTTTCTTTTCTAATATTGTATAAAAGTTATATAATGGCAAAGATGTCGATACATTAAAAATAATTATATATTTCTGATATTAACAATTACCTAAAAAACCCTGCAAATATTACCATTCCTTCATTGAAAGCAATCAAAAGCAAATTAGTACATTTGTTTCATTCCCTCTTTAATTTTTTTTTTATAATTTTGATAATGTTGAACAGTTAAGTAAGCTTCATCATTACTTTTTTAACTTTCTCAGCTCATTATTTTAATAATTGTTACTTGTTGATGATTTTTCTGTATGTTTTTCGTTCATATATTTCGTCAGTTTGTTGTGACTTTACTGCTTTTAAGTTGTAGAAATGTATGAAATTAGGGAAGTTTTACTATAAAAACTGTTTATATAGATGTATCTTATTTTATGTTTATTTTCATTTCACTTGTAAATTTGTAAATCTCCACAGTTGAATATTTTATATACTGCTTGTCAACTTATTTTATTTACAATAAAGTGTTTACACGTAAAATTAAAAAAAAAAAAACAAAAATATCTTCATTCAAGTAGGCATTGACATGCATTTTTGAATCGTCACTTACATTACATTAAATTAAAAAATGTCAGTATAGTATGTCACATTTTATTAAAAAGCTTGTTACATTCCCATACATTGTAGCAGCGCTAATTAGAGGATATTGCAATATATCAAGCGTATCGCATCAAAATCATAGAATATAATGATAAGATGTCCGAAATCTTCGTTTGCTTAACATGTTTGTCTGTAATACATTTAATAAAAATTACATTTGTTAAGCTCATTTTTGTATCCAACTTTGAACAAGTGGCAAGTAGCCTTGTAAGTTAGTTATAATTAGTAATTAATAAATTAATATTTTTATTATTTTGGATCCTAAGGCAATCCTTATCCAGTTTTATTCAATATATAATATACAATATTATATTACAATATAGATACCGTTGTTGATATGGAGGTAAACACACGTGTTTTGTAGTTGTTTGCTTCTAGTGAAATTTGGTAGCTATATTTAATCAATTTGTATTGTTTTAACACGTGTGTTTAATGAATGAAGGATAAATGAATTCTTGAAAGCCCCTGAGGGATTTTCCAGACCCACTGGATATAATAAACGCCACAGACCAACCCTTCTCCACTCAGATGGGAATCTGAAAATATTGGTTGATGATTGAACTGGCAGGAGTAATGGAACTCTCTGAATTTTGAGGTATTGTTCTAAAGGACAGATGACTGAACCACAGAGTAGTAAATGAAGGTACTTCATCATGTCATCATGGATACCTCATATTACTTATATATTACTATAAATATGCATATTGTACATCCCTCTATCCTCTAATTTTAAACATTTGTCCACTGAAGAGTGTTTGTGTGTGACAAATGTTTAGAATTAGAGGTAAACTTAGATGCTTAAAATGCAGACAGGAACATTTTGAAGATTCTTGACAAAGAGCAGAGGAAAATGATTGTTGTATCTTATGTAAAAGTAAAACTGCTCTGATCACTAAAGACAAAGAAACGTCAAAATGGTGATGTCTAACAACAAACAAATTTCCAATAGTATAGATCTTCTAAAATTATCGAAGTTCGTGAGTTCTATATAAATAAGACTGCTCAAATATTTGCGCCCATTTCTCAATCACAAACATACCAAAACCCGTCTTCTATAACACAGAAATTCTACTAAAAAATGTCCTTTCCATTTCCCGTCTTAGACTCCTACAAAAATTTTATAACGAGAAAATACATAGCTCTATTATTAATACTAGTAACTCCTTGTACTTTATTAGTGTTTTAATGGCTTAGAGACCGTCCCGTCGCTCTACCAATTGAGTTACTGTATCGCTTAATTAGTAGAGTGACGGAACGTTTTCTCATAGGTCGCTGGTTCGAATCTCTGTCCGCATTAGTTTATTATTCATTCTACATTTATTTCAAAATATAAACCTTCATTAAACATTTATATTGAAATCATTTCCATACGAATATTTGAATTATAATGTACAAAAGTAGGTAAGTATGTATGTGTAATTAATAAATATCGATTTTATATTTACGTCCTAAAGCTGCAACTATGAAAGCAAATATTTGCAATCACAGTATCTCTATCAAAAAGTTGTTTATAAAATTCTTTCATGGTAATATTTCCTTTCATTGGTTGGTAATAAAGATTTTTCTTATAAATATATCTTTAAAGATCATTTTAAGACAATTACATTTCTACCTTACAACAAAACACTATTTCAATTTCCATGATATTTCTTTTGTCATAAAAATTGGTAAAATAACCAACTTTGGCACTCTGAAGGCTATTTCATAAACTTGGTAATTTAGTTGTTAAAAACATTTCCTATTCACAATAATGATCCAATTTTTTAAATTATATAATAAATTAATTTCACAATTTCAGCTTTATATAAAATATTAAGATTTGAATAAACGATTATTAATTTAATTTCATCGCGGTGTAGAATTCATCGGGCAGTTAAAACAGAAGACAACAATTCTGAGGATAGTGAATATAAGATTATTTATGATTAAAATTTTTGTATAAAAATAACTGAAAATTTAAAGGTACAAGTACAAGCTTGTAATAATTTCTTAGTAAGTACGTATGTACGTACCGAAGAAAAAAGAGCAAAATATTCATTGGACTCATATTTCTAATAATAGCGAAAAGTTTGTATTTTATCAATTAAAAATAGATCCTTTGATTAAAAATGTAATTCTAATTGATAATTCTTCTGGAGTACTCGAAGAATTCATTTCTTTATTTTAGAATAGTTTGCACTATAATATGACGTATATAACCAGTTAGTAAAATAATCAAACGAAATCTAAAATGTGTTTTTATATTAAATAAACATTTATCAATTACATTTGCCTAAGAATAGAAGAGAAGAGAATATTAATTTGAGGGCGAACATTAAATAAAATGTTATAACTTCAAAAATATAAGGTTAGCCAAAGTTAAGACAAATTAAAAATACACCGAAATGAGTCAAATTTACATTCAATAATTGTATTTTATATTTAAACACTGCGTTATTAATATAATCGGCATTCAAATTGGTGAATGCACATCAAATTGAATCTGTAAACGATTTTACCATTTATATGAAAGTCACAAAATGAACTTTCGTTAGGTTATTTCAATATTATATCAAAATATTTTGTACATATGTAATAATTGCTATTAACTAGTCAATATTTATTTTGTGGTTTCTATTGAAAGCCTTTCATTAATAAAAATGTATTGTGTAGGTTTTCTCTGGATGATCTTTGTGATAAGAAGAATATTGAATTTTTATAATTTCCCATTATTAACCCCTTTGTATTAATTTTAAATAGTAATTTTTGTTAAAAAACAATTTAAAAGAAATGTATTCAAAAGAGAAGTAGAGGCATATCCATTATTTTTGGATATCTGTTACCGCTCTCTACATACATATGAATTTAAATAAGGTATAACAACGAATAAATAAAGGGGCAAAGAAAAAAAACGAATAGACGTAATATTGCGTGGCGAGAAAAAAGTAACAGTGGGTTCAATTATTATGCCAAATAAATTATTCTACTGTCTGATACTGATACGCCCTAGAAATGTTTTCTACAACTAATGGAAAGTTTTAAGGTGAAAAGATGAGCCAAAAGGAAGAGGAATGCCAATAATGTTGTTGTCGTAGTACAAAGAAATCGTACACCAAATATTCCATATACAAAATAATTTAAATAAAAATTAAAAATAACAAAACGAATAAAATATGAATAACATTTTTTTTTGTTGAATTTCACACGGATGAAGTCGCGGGCACAGCTAGTTGTAATTCTTGTAATGGTTTTAAATTAAACAGTATTTCAAAACTCTCTGTATCTTTAACATTAAAAATTTCGTAATCATTTAATAAATTTTACATAAACTAAAGTTATCTAAGCCAAATGTACATATTTAAATAAAAATAAACTATGATTTTTGAACTGTTTAAAATAATACAAGTAATTTTTTAAGGCCAAAATTTGTGTATGGCATTATGGTCGAGATTAGGACGTGCCAACTAAGATTGCCAGGTTACATGTTGAATAATACTGAGGTAATATAGTAACTGTTTAATTAATAAAGTAAAATATTGAAACTTTTTAAATATATATACAATTACAATTCAGCTTATTTATTTATGAATATTTCCAATAGACCGGAATTTCTTTACTTATGTTAATAAATAAACTTCGAGTAGATGGTTCATATTTGCTCACGTTATGAGCACACAAGAAAATAATCGGTAGAGTTTACTCTTTGAACATACAGAACGCTGATTGCTCGATATTTTTTTCAAACGGTTGAATTTTTGCTTACAGAAACCTTGATTTTACCTTTTTAAAAGGATTTTAGCGTTCCCACCTAAATGTTTATATTTATGATGTATATTTTATACTTTCTCAATAAAGTTTTTAAAAGCTAGAAGTCACTCGGACTTTGAAAAGCCAAAGAACATCGATGATAATAAAGTCGCGATTATTGATAAGATTTAACATTTTAAACGGCATTGGCACTTAACATATTATATCAAACAGACATTATTAACGGTCGTGATCTTTAATTTATATTATTTCCGTTCGAGTACAATGTGGGTCTCTTCAAGACAAGAGTGAATTGGCTTTTACTAGGTTGATGCGCCTTACCGCCTACGACTACATTTCCACGTCGCATCAGGTGGAATGTAGTCAAGCGTCAACTTAGTTTCAGTGTATAAAAAAATAAATGAGAAACTTCTTAAGCAACGTAAAAAACATATCAATTAAATAATAATTCGAATATTTAAACTGTATATTATCATCGGCAATAAAAATAAAACATAAAAAATAGGTTTTTGAACGCATATACTCGTAAGTATAATATTTTTTGTTTAAATCGTAACATAGTCTTGATTCTTTATTTATTCTACTTTTTAATCTCTGAAGCTACTTAAGAATAGAACTTTATTATTCAGTTTAATATGAGAGCGTTTTTATTTTTTATGACTTTTTCATTATAATATATGACCTCTTTATTATCAAGTTTTTAATAATAAAAACAACTTTGTAGCAAATATTTTTACTTAGCGATTAAAAATTAATAGACTACTATTTAAGATTGTATTTTTGTTTTATCAAGCAGATGTCATGTCCACGGGTCTTTCACTTCCTGTAGTCAGTAAATATCAAATTGTAATGTCTACTCCAATATACTACTACAATGTAAATACTTTATTTACTATATATGAAAAGTTTCATAAAGGGCTTTATTGACAAAAGCTCGAACAACATATGAAAAATATATTTTGTACCTTTCAATATCACTACCCAGTTTTACTAACAGTAATTACATTGGTTTAAATTATTTTCAATTACTTTAATGTTTGAGTAAGATTTTGCAGTATTTTATCAATATCTTTTGAAAAGTGTTATGGTTTTCATTAATTTGTGAAATTAAAAAAAAACTGGAGTCTCTTCTTTTTCACTGCTTTGAGAAATATTTTTAAATTTATTGATTGCCTGTAATTTGATGGGTCTCGTTCATCTCTATTTTAAAAAGAGGTCTTATGATTGATATCTTTAATAATTCTTTAGCAAAATTGTTTAAAATAAAATCGTTGAATTAAAAATGTTAATAGTTTAATTAAATTTGTTGTTTGTTTTTAAAATATTTTTTTATTCTTAATTAAACAGATTGAAATAAGATATCGTTGAAATTAAATTTAATAAAGACAAAATACCAAAACCAACGTAGTCAAAGAAGCATTGTTTGTAAATACTATAGGCAAATATATAAATATGACAAAAAGTAACCATGGACAATTCTCCCAGTTCTTCTCCATTGAACCGTGCAACTGGAGTCTGCTTCAAAATTAAAAGAAAATGAATTTAGCATAAACCATAAAACTTAAAATGAGATTTTGTAATTTTACACAATATGTGAATGTAATTTGCTTAATCGGTTAAAAAGATTCAAAGCATTTGGACATTTTCAGATAAGAATCTTCATTTATTTCATTTAGTCTAAACGGCTGTATCCGAAATTGGTATCCTTTCGTTTAATTCATTCCAGAAACCAGGTTGGCAAAGTACTTTTAAACGCGCCTTGGGTGCTTTTAGTTATAGCTTTCATAACAATTTTCGAGGTTTTTCAGGTGAAAATTTGGTTTATTGTGTTGGAAGTCGTTGCAGTTTGAAATTGTACGTAATTGACTTGTTTTCGACGAGAAAATTAAATAACACTGAAACTGAATTCAATTAGGATTTTGCGCATTGATAAAGTTAACTGAAAATGATAAAGTAACGTATAATATATAATAGTTATATTATATCTGTAATTTAGAGATTTCTTTGTGTAAAAAAATATATATTATAATCAATTAAAAAACCCTTTAATGTCTACTACATAATATAACCATCATGAAAATAATAAATGAAGACAATTCGATTGTTTGAATTTTAAAAAAATATATACTCTTGTTATCATTTTAGAAACCATACCAAGGAGTCTTGATAAACGCAAAGTATTTGAAATTGCTTTAATTTTAAAGTTACGTGGAGAAAAAACACGTGTTTTACTATTCAATATTTGGGATATTATATGGATTCTAAAAAACAAGGAAATTACTAGGAAATTAATCACATTATAGATTTCGATCTTTCACTTTCTTAAACTACAAAGACAGTTTTTTATAAGTTATAAATTAGAACTATCAAAAAGATGCTTACATTCAACTTGAACTGGTCAATGTTAACACTGCTTTCGAAATAACTATGAATTAACTGGTTTTAACCAGAATGTGGCTACGCTGCGATGAGTTTTTTCGAAATTTTCTTCAGTTTACTTTTTGTATTAAACTAATACATCTTCAGAGATAACAAGTAACAGTATTCGATAAGTGGCTTTCCAAATTAAATATATAACCAAAAAATAATATAGACACCTTTAAATCTCAATATTAAAGGGACGGTTTTTAAAGATTTTTTTCTCATGTTCATTTATTCGTTGCATCCGGCCACAGTGAAATACCGTACGAATATAAAGCCTAATAGCACCGCCGTGTATAAGCCCGGCCTCGTTTCACAGCTTTATGACGGCCATTTTGTCATTGATAATATAACTAAATTCGATATCATGAAACGCTGTATATTAAAACGTCTTTAATCGTATTTATCAATAAACATCCAAATCATTTTATCGAAATAAAATAATTACAATAAAATTGAGACTAAGAAGTATTGTATAATAATAATATAAGATTTAAAAAATATAGAACGTATTTACGTCTTTTTCTAAAAGGCTTTCATATTAGAATGTAATATTTATTTTGTATATGCATCTTTTATAGTAATTAATATTCATATAAGTACATATAAATAAATAAATATATATATATATATATATATATATATATATATATTGTGTAAGTATCTTTAATATGTGTATGATAGTTTCTTCTAAACTCTAATATTTTCTGTAATTTCCTTCTTTATTGTACCGCCTCTTAACTCTCTGCAACTCTTTAAAGTTGACTGTCAGAGAATTAAGCCCACCCATTGCAACATTAAGCAGCATTAAGCCCGCCCATTGCAACATTTTTTGTGTTGGAACAATAAAGTTTTAAATAAATATAGAACGGAAAATATCAAGTAAATATAACATATTTAAAAGCTGGTACTTTCAATAGTGAGTGCGATCGAATCCTCGAAATGTCGTCACCGTCTTATTTTATTAATTATTCAAAGAATCCTTCTCTTAGATTCAAGAGATATTAATGACGCCTCGCTTTCCTGTGAGCAAATTTTACGTGAAAAGGTATATAATTTAAAGGTAAATAAGGTTTATAACCGTTTGGACATTTAATATTCAGTAATATTTAATCATTATTAGGAATAAAATATTTCTCATAATTTGTCCATTCGTCACTACGAAGAATAAATCAAAGTATTATTTATATCTTCAAAATTACGAATTGTAACAAAATGATTTATTAGACTGACAGTCAATAATATTTGCAGGTTAAGTTGTTTATTTTTTGGAAAATTTAAACACATGTTTTTTAAATTTAAAAGATTTTGTAATAAATTATTTTAAGATAGTCACAGATATAACGTTAATTCATACATAATATTATAAATTATTGTCAAAATACAAAAACACCGATGATTCTATTTTTATAGAATCTACTTTTTCAAATATATTTATAAAATGATAAAGTTTTCAACAATTATTTGAACAATATTTAAATAAATGTCCACTGTGGTATAAAAATTATGAATTTAATATCCACATGTAATTATAGAAAAATATGTAAGTAATTTGTTAAAATCCTAATTATTGATGGAGTAAGCATTATTACCGCTGAGTTATATAAAGATTTTCCTCTACCAAAAAGTGCTCGACGCGGAAATTCTCACTTCATAAAATACCGGTAACTCGTAATCGAACCCTAGGTAATTAATATTTTCATTCTTTCTCAAAATTTATTAAATTCAATCATTGATCATCATAGTCTATGCTAAAATAACTATAGACTTTTATTTTGAAACTAAACTGTACTTCAATTTTCCATTTTCCCTTACTTATACTAAATATATAAATATCTATAGCACTGAAAGCTTTTAGTAATTATTTATATTTATTTAATCTCTGTTATAAGCACGATTATCTAGGAAACTTGCTAGAATCGATATATTTAAAATCGAGCTAAATATATGTTAATACAGATTACAATCAAGTACTTTATTTATTCAACATTATCCTTATAAGCTGCTTGTGGATTATTTTGACGTGGATACACTTTGATGTAACAAACTATAGTTCGTCTTATCTGAGAGGTACCGTTTGATATTTCAAACTTTTCTAGTCTAAACAACTTTGTACAGGCGTAACGAACACAATTTCAATAACATTTTTCATTTTTCAATACATACATTTAAATTCACTAGATTGAAATTCAAAAAAATCTTTTTTTTCTTTACGTCCTGACAAAGTCACCCTAAATATTTAGGTCTTTAACAGACAGTGTTGGGATAGCTCAAACTTACTTGTAAAAGATTGATCGGTAAAATTGTGGAAGTAAAAGCCCTTTTCAAACTTTTAGCATTCTTTCCTTTTTTTTTCACTTAAACTAAGTTGACGCTTGACTACGTTCCACCTGAGGACGAGTGAAAATGTAGTCTTAGATAGTAAGGTGATTTAAAAAAGATGAAGCGTAGCGCTTCGTTCGGCGTAGCGCGGCGTGTCTACAACAAAAATATGGATGCTCACCGTGCGTCGGAACGTCCGGTGATGGAAGGGGGATGAAGGAATTGGGTCATGTAATTCCTATTTGTTATACAATAATTAATTCCTATTTATTATTTATCATATTAAATATTCGACTAAGAAAATTATATTTATTTATTTTTATTTTAAAATTTAAGAAACAAATGCAGCAATAACAATGCGCTGCTATTCAGGTAAGGTGTTACAGACGTGTTATTCAAATGTTGTACCTTCTAATGATAATGAGGACTTAAAGCGGCTTAATGTGGCTTTTGTTATTTAACGGTTGTGGTTTTTATAACCGAATACTTAAAAATTATATTAAGAAGAATTAACAAAGTTAAGTTCTGTTATGAAAAACTTTTACTAATTCGCCAAATTTTCTCTATAAAACCTTATATTATTTTCGTTAAAATAAAGTTATAAAATTAATGGGTATATTCAAAAAACATTCCTTTCAAATAACTAAAACCGTTAAAATATCTTAATGATAATTAAATAATAGAATTGATAATTATTTACAATTGCAAATTAAGAAACGTAATAATGGTCGCCATCTAAAACAATCTGGCTATAATATATAATTTCAAATCAAATCAAATCAAAGCTATTTATTTGGACAATATATGATAATTACAAAATGCATATTTCATTTCGATATTGTTAACTTCACTTATATTGATGACATCATTTGACATTTTGCTATCAATACTGTGGGCTTTAGAAATTATCTAACTAACACAATATACCTGTATTCAACTTGAAAATAATAAAAGAAGTATACTCTACAAATAAGCATTTTTTGTTTTAAAAAAGGAGCTCCTCTGCGACTTGTTAGATATAGACTTGTTAGACATTGACTTCCTCTGCGACTTGCTAGTGTAGCTGCCATGTCAACTTTTAAATATCTAAAATAACATCGAAAATGCTTACTTTTTTTCATATTAGTTATTTGGCGAGAGAAATATCATATATATGCGATAAATCATTTATTACGGCGATTAAGTACTAGCCTTTAGGCAAAAAAAAGGGTTATACAATTACGTGGATCCAAAATGGGATTTTTTTATCAGAATTAGATACCATCTCGAAATACCACCTCATACTTAACTGAATTTATTTTTATCATACATTGATATCAATAGTCACGATAGTTAATAATAAAAAAATATATATTTTATCTACATTTTACAAAATACTAGGGATATATTATTATTAATTTATAAACCAAATTCATGGTTAACTTGTCATAGTTCAATATTCTCTTAATCTTATAATTTCGCGTGTCAATGTCACGTATCTGCAGCATCCAGTATCTCAAATAGTAATCACTGGTAATTGTACTTGTCATCAAGTCTGCACTCCGAGGTTGAATTGAAATACTTCCCAACTAGAGATTTACTTAATACAAATATATATATATATATATATATATATATATATATATATATATATATATATATATATATATATATATATATATATATATATATATATATGTATATATCTCTCCGTAGTTATTTTTATGTAAGATCTATTAAATTGAAAATAATCGTACTATTGAGAAAAATATTAATTTAAATCAACTACAAATTAACTTACCAACTTCTTTTAAATAACTATGTGTTTTGTACGTGATATTTATTTTAAAACTATAGTTAATTATAATTTTGGACTATTATTTGAAAAAAATATACACTGCATACTAATGGGTCAATTACTTTTTACTATAAGCACACAAGAAAGAGAATTTAAGACGGAAAAACGTAGACATAAAAACAATGAAAGGGTTTCGTATTTTTTTTTATTAATTTATTTTAATTAAAAAAAAATAGTTTATGCGACATCATGTATTTGATTTTGAATAAGTCAATTATTATCTTATTTAATTAAGAACAAGATTTCAGTAACAAATAGGACGAGACTCAATTCTTATAGCGATATAAGTTTTCATTTAATTATGATATGGGTAAACCAAAAAAGTAAGATACGAGTAAGTAACTGCCAAAGAATACTACTGCATTCAAACTGGTTACTGTCCACTTAATAAAAAAACAGATTATTTTTTTCGATTTTAAGATGAATAAAATATGATTTTATAAAGAATATATGAAACATTCAATCACACTGTGAGAGTAAACTCATAGCGCGTCAACCCAACCTTCCCACATAGTTTAGTTGGATGCGGAAAAGTTTCTGTTTTATATACAACGTCATGCGCATTGAGGTTTTGAACTTACGATGGCAACAAAATAGCAGTAACACACAATTTTAACATAATAAACAAGTCTAAACTAACACAATTTTAGTAACTGATACAATTAAAAAATACAATTTTTCCACCATATTGAAATGCTTCATATTAATTCCTTATTTATACACGCAGTCTGCAGTCTCAAAGACTTTCTGGAATATATCCCTTTGAAGCGATAAGATCACCTATTTGTACCCTTATTCAATGTGTATTTTTTTTTTCTTTTATATATTTCTCTGTCTTTGTATCTTTTGTTAGTGTAAAGTAAATAATATTATAATAAAAATAAGATTTAATGTTTTAAATGCGGAAATAAAAAATCCAAATACATACTAGAATACTCACCGAAGGTTATAAAATAAAACACAAAAGTGCTTCCGATAGAAAAGACCCGAAAGACCATGACATCAAATTCATAAAAATGCAAATAAGAAAACGCTGCTATGCACATGGAACGTCAAACGATGCTAAATTGGAAATAACAGCCATTTAAATTTTATTATTTCATAAGTGGAACTAAAAATAACATTGTTATTGGAAATAACAACTCATAATAGCTTGTATTCACCCAGTGACTTAAATACAACCGTAAGCTAAGTTTGAATGTTTTTAAGAGCTTTTTGCATGCATATTTTCAGTTTTAATTTAATATATTACGTCCGGCGACTCTTGGTAAGTATGTGACATCAATCTTATATGTAGAAGTATATAATTGACATTGACCGTGTGTGTAAAAATAAACTAAACGTGTATTATTTTTAATTGTAGTGTGTGTATTCTTTGTTTTTATTATTTAGCTAACAAAATGTTACAGACTAATTATGTTTTATTCTTCATCTTTTTACTCTAACAGCAATATAAAGAGAAAAATATAACAAAAATAAATATTTATTATTAACAAACGAAGTTCTAATTAAAATTCCGCATTTGATAAAATCTCCGTCCTGGATCATCGCAGCCATTTATGATCCTTTCTATTTTTTATGTATAACCAGAAATATGTCCGGTTGTTATAAATATGTAATATGACAAAACGGAAACTTTTTATGGTAATAGTATATCTTTTTATTACTTTAAGAAACCTCATCACATTATAATTAACCTCAGTGTCTGAGAAGGTGGATTCAATCAACTCTAAGTTATTGGGGAATAGATGTGTCCACGCACAAGACATCTAAAGCTCATACTCTGGATATTTATTTAGACTAAGTCATATAATACAGGGTGAAGTAATAGCTTCCATATATTTGGTTAATTTTATAATAAAAATATAAATTTCCTTATTATAATTATTCCTTTATTTTATAATTAAATATAATGTATGATGAATATTAATTGTTATTAAGTAAATTAATCTGTTTTCTTTCAAAGTTGATATATTCACTCTCCATAAACCTCCATCAGACGGGTTCAGTTCAGTTCAACAAACAGTTGAAAGAGCTTTTCTCTAAAGAAGCTGATGAATCTCGCCGTTTTCTAAAACATATTAGAAAATACAACACGTGCTATTACATGTCTTCGTTTGGAGCAGATAATATAGTCTCGAATTTGATCGGTCTCGGTTTTTTATTTCTTTAACAAATTTTTCAACCATATTTTTTACAGGTTTATTGCATAGGTGATAAAGAAGCACAAATAAACAGTTGTACTGTCACCAAACAGATCAAATTCCACGCAAGAAAAGGCCGCGGGCAAAAGCTAGTAATATAATAAAAAAAGATGAATCTTAAAAGTTTGCAGGTCTGCGACACCTACTAACTACTATAAAAAGCTGAAAGATCGGACAAAGCTCTCTTAAAATTATTACAGAAATTCACGTACATGTCAGATCGTATGTTTTTTTATAATATAATATATAACTTTTTTTTATATGTTGCGTTTTGAGCTTATATATATTTAATCTGTACATAAAGCTTTTAAGTTTTGTAATATTAAAAACAATCTGGAAATATTGTTTAATGAAAGCTTTTAGTCCCATTTTTATAGAAATCAATAGTTTTATAACACCTGAACGCTGAAAGTTGAAAGGAGCTGCTTAGATCTATTTATATATTTCACTAACATAATATTTAATATCTAAATTTGAATAGCACTTACCCTAAAAAAACTGTAATCTTTACTTTATTTGCAGCTTTGAATGTTTAATAGACTTTCATAATGAATAAATGGAAAAGCCGACTTTACTATGAAACAACGGTATAAATACTAAATGTGTTTGAGTTTGGTTAAAAAAAGACAATGGTTTTTTACTGATAAAAAATCAAGGAAAATCGTTTTATTTGTTAATTCTCTGTGTAATTTTACACAGAACCAAATAATTTTCAACATTCGAATCGAATTATTCTATGTGATTTGATTCAAAAATAATTATAATATAAGGTACGATGAAGCTTGCCTGTCTTTAAGGATAAAATGTTCCCTTAACAACTTAAAAAGACAATAAATAATTAAAATTAATTAAAGAAAATATAATCCAATTATAACAGAAATAAACGTATGAGTAATGATTGCCGTAATATGACAACATCGTAAAGGCACAAACTTACAATAATCTGACGTCTTGTCGATTTGTGATATATGCATATAAATTTATTTTCCAAGTGAATTGCAAAGACGATGTATTTTTCATGTGAGTGATGAGTTCAATAGCATCCAATAAATAAAAGAATAACATTTTGCTATAGATTCGTGGGTTTTAATTTTAACGAAAATAAAATCTATGAACCATAGACAAAGAGATGATGACAACAAGCGTCATTCTTGGCTATCGTTAGTTGTCTATACCTGTATTATTACATTAAATGAATGAATGAATGAATTATTTAATAGTTTTAGAATAATTATAAGTATAAATAAAAAAGATAACAAGATAGAAAGAAAAGTCTGAAACAAATACATAAATAGTATTTTTTACTTTTACTAAAGACAAAATACTGGAACTAACGTTGACAGATTAGCATTTTTTGGTAATACTATAGATAATTAAGTAAATAAAATAAAAGAGTATTAATGGAGGTTTTTTAACAGTTGTTCTTAAATTACATCGTACCTTTTTTAACCATGTTACGCTTCAAAAATGTAATGTTTTTGAAGTAAAAATCTTTGACTTGGACTTTAACATCAACTCTCAAAATCAAACACAATATGTAAATGTAATCTCCTTAAGATGTTTTGAATGAAACAAGACGTCTTTGAGGACAGTACAGTGTAAAGGGTAAAGCCATTTAGACGTCCATTATCAAATTAAAATCCACATTGGTTTCATTTATACTGAAAGGCCAGAATGTTGTCTTGTTTCGATTAATTAATTCCTGAAACAAAGTCGTTAAAGTATTTTTAAACAGGTTTTAGGGAGCTATTATTATTTAGGTACTTTCATTTACATTTTTCTCAGGTGCAAATTTGATTTATTAGATTGTAAGTTCTTTCCGGCCCTGTACCTTAAAAGCTGTGTGACAAAAATATAATAAGTAAAATGTATGGTTATTTAAAATATAAACTTTTAGTTTTGATATTGTCAATCATAAACTAAAATTGAGAACTCTATTTACGAAAGGGATTCTTGCATTAATCAATTAATAATTACTATTTAAACGTGATTTCCTTAAATTGTTTTTTTCAAAACTGTTTTTTTTGTATAATATATTTTTTTAATTTAGTTTAAATAATAACAATAATACATTTTGGTTTTTAATTTACTTAAACAATAATTGTTAGCAGATATGAAATCTTTGTAGACATAGATAGTAAGTAGTACGAGTAGCATACGTCATAATTCTACCAGCTTGTATCTTTTACTTAACACGTGGTTGTCAGTATGTCCAGGTTATGTGTTATTTTTTTTTATTATCATAGTATTCTTTATGCTAGAGATTTTTTTTAACATATTTGTTAATAAATATGTAACGGTCACACATACTATGAACATTACACGAGTTTGTAATGTACGATTTGTCAAGTTATCTTGTTTCTGTTATTTGTCAAGAGTAATGAGTTAATATTTAATTTGACAGTATGTCCGGTAGACGGTCTTGGTCTAACCTTAAAAAAACAAACGTGAACTAATTACGAGTTGTATCTGCTTGTTGTACCGTGAGTAAAAAAACATTACAGACGTCTGTGCTACTTCTCCTTATTTAGCCTTTTCCATAAGGATAATTACGATAGAAAAATCAGCAATTCTTTTCATGTTGCTGACGTCCATGGGTGGTCATTATCATTAGACAGGTTATTCGTTTTTTATCCTGTCACAAAAAATAACCTATAAATTTTATTCAGATTCAATTCCGTTTATTTTATTTTTTAAATGTTTGTCTTTTCCAAAGCTAGTTCCTTTAAAATTAAAAATAAAGCCAAAAATATAATACAGATACATTTTTATCTAAACATAAATAAGATTTGCTTTTATATTTTTTTTTCTCATTAATTCGCTGCATACACCTACTGTATAATATCCCACTAGATAGAAAAGTTAATGACACTGCTCTTTCAAATCAAGCTGCGTTACACACGGCCTTAAGCAGTATTTTTGTCACTTATAATATACTTATACAAGTCATTATAATTGAACACTTTATTTAAGTACATCTTTGATCGTTTCGTTTTAAATTATCCAAATCATGTCATCTATATAGATTCAAGTCAAAACACTATAAACATTTTTAATAAATTTGTATACTATAATTATATGTATATTAGGATTTTAAAAATATAAACTTAAAACAAAATATATGAGAAATAATAAAATACATTTAAAATCTCGTATATTTTACGTTGAGTGCCTTTGAATCCTTGAAATGTCTCCATCGTCTTATCTTCTTAATTATTCAAAGAATCTTTCTCTTAGATTCAAGACATTGAAATATTAATGAACCCTCGCTTTCGTGAGCGCATATTACTTTCAATAGATAGTAATTATTAGATTTTAACGGGTTACACACTCAAGAAGCGGTAATTTACGTAAAAAATAAGAAAAAACACCAAACAGCCAAAGCAAAGCTGACCATTTGGTTTAGCGGTATGAAATTTTGTCATTCTATTAAATATCGAAATAAAAGCCGCATAAATTCAAGACAAGAAAGTAAGGAAGCTTTTTTCTTGTCTTGAATATAAGTCCCTAATAAGTCCATAAACAATTCCATAAATTGTAAAACTAATTATTATACATAAAATATTTGCTGTCATTTTTCCGTTTATTACGACCACGAATTAGTAAGTTATTAATGAACCCGATAAGAAAGAGTGATAACGTCATACTACAGTCAAAGTCATACTGAACAGTTATATAATTTCGCATACTTACACATGGACTATGCTAGTGACAAATAATGTGTAGTATATATATGTACTACCGTTATATCTTTCTTTACTAACCCCCCCTCTTCACACTTATTATTATCTTACATACATAAATAAGGTTACAAAAGCCGCAATGACACATTTCTTATGGTGAACAAAAAACAACACCACTAGATAATTAAAGAGATTCCAGAACCTTGGTAACTAGCCAAGACTTTCAGATACCTACTGAGTCAGTAAGTTCCAAAGACATGTGACACTGACAGGTGTCATCGGCAATTTGTAAATCACCTACTAAATACTGAAAGTAAAAAAATGATTTATTTAGCCATTGGTAAGACTTCCATGACATATTCCATAAAATATTTGATTGCTAAAGCGAGAATAAAATTTAAACTTGTATACGTATACACGTTTACGTTTGTAGTCCAACTTTTTTGTTGATTCCGCTTTAGGTTTGGAAGTTGTTTGTAATATTCTAATTCCATCTGTTATAAAACTAATTAATGCTGCAAAAGTTGGTAATTCAATACCCCTTTGATCGCTTTCAAAGGCAGGAGATGTTTCCGGGTCTAACTTCGGAAGTGCAGTAAACAATACAATACTGAAGCTTAACTAGGCAATAAATATCCTAGAAACCTTATGGAAATATTATACTATAATACTCTTGGTGCTTAAATGGAAAATATTTTGATAATAATCAGATAATTTATTATAAATGGCTATTGTGGAAATTGAAACAATAACTGTTTTCAAATTTATAAACCACATTAGCCGTGTTTTGTTAGTATCTGTTCGTATTGTAATATTTGAGTGAAGCCAAAACTGTAATAATATTTATTATTATAACCCATAGTGGTTTTTATAAACAGAAAAAACTTTTATCGGAATAAAGGAGCTACCAGTTATATTTGTATTCTATATATCAACTGCGCCCGTTAGGTACCACCTTGTCATAATTTGTTGATCATATATTAATATCTTTTCATTTTTATATGTAAATTAATTAAAATTAAATTTAAAAACAATTACTAAAGGTTACTTGGTAACTTACATGAATAGAATAGAAACAAAACTGAAAGAACACAAAAATCATAAATTGTTTTAGTGTTATTTGTCAGGTGTAGGGTATATTTAATAATTTAATTTAATTTGTATAAATCGATCTTTCCTCTATTTCGCTTTCTATATATGGGATACCAGTTCATAGTGGTTTAACTCCATTTCTCTAATTTTCTTAGTGTGTGCCCCAGTCGATTGCCATTTGGCTTTCCGTATGTATATTCCGTAGTGTAAATTACCTTTTCAAGTTTCTCAATTTTTCTGATATTTTGGTTTGTTATTCCATCGAATTTTCTTATGTAAAACATAGTCTTTTTCAAAGACCTCTGGCAAACTGCGAGTTTTTGGTTGTCTGTTTTTGTCAAATCCCATGTTTTACAGCGTATATGTTAATAAAAATACTGATCTTTTTGTATTTCATTATTTCCCTGAAGGGCCAATACCTTTTTTAACTATTCTACTCTAGTTTCAGTATATTTTGAAGATAGGTCTATTGGTAGATGTATTCTTAGAATTATTCGATTTGATTTCCGCTCACTATGATTGGTTCCATTTTGCTGATGATCTATAAACCTACCTTGTGGCTTTCGATATCTAATTCCTGAAGCATGGAATGCGTTCTATTGAGATATTATCCGAGTTTGGTTCTACCCACCGGCCTGTCCTTATCCAGATGGATAATTACAGGCCGGTGAAAAAAGTCAAAGACAAGAGACAGCCAACAAAAACTATTAATTATTAGAGAAAGCTAGAGAAGAAACACAATTTTATCACCTTAACGCATATCGATAAAATTCCTTATCAGCTTGCCTTGACAGGGCCAAGAAGCGTAGGACAGGAGCCCTCTGCCTCAGTGCAGAAAAGGGTGCAGGGTCTGATATAAAAGACTGCTGTGAAAGCTATACCAGTTCAGGGTGTCGGTCAGATTTGTACTCATCATACCTGCCAGACTCGGTTTCCAAGGGAACTGGTTCTGGAATTGAAGGATAGAAGTCGACCCAGATAAACAGACTGCGGCGTTATTCGAATGGTCGCAATTCATAAGGAATATCCATAATCCTTATAGGAATATTTTTTGTGATATCAATACCCTGGAAAAGAGGCAAAATAGGATTCATGCTAGATAGACAGCCAGTCTTTTTTTCTAACATAAAAACCGTTCGTAGCAGAGCGTTATTTGTACCAGGTCGTCTTTATCCCATGATAGACTATCGAAGTAAAAACAAAACGTAATCGGAGCATAGCATTACTGTTTGTTACTGTGTATGCATAAATAGTATTTACAAAGAAATTGAAAACTTGTTGGGTGAAATAAATGTTCCCAAAGACACATTTCGGGCTAAAATATTCTTACAAGCATATTTTAGACGTTTATGAAGTTAAAACTTAAGTATTCGATGTGTTTGTAAATTGGAAATTTAAAAAAACTTGATTTGCTTTTTTTAAAAAAGTTAAAAAATCCTTTATGGGTTTGAGTGTACGCATGTATAATAAGGTTCCACAAGATATCTTAGACCTTCCTTTTCTTGCTTTTAAATGTAAAATTAAAAGTATACTGTTTACTTTGCTTGTTGACTCATTTGCGGGATATTCTAATGTATACATCAAACATTGCTAAATTGTTTTTAAAAGAGCAACTGTTGAGTTGCTGGCCAGCTCTTCTCAGCAGAGCCGCATTCCGAGCTGGTGGTAGCTTACTCACGGACTGACATACTATACTGATATTTTTTAATGTATTGTAATGTAACTGACGATTCAAAAGTGCATGTAAATGCCTACTTGAATAAAGATATTTTTGATTTGATTTTTGATTTATATAGAATACAAAATGAACCAATACGTGCAGGTTTTCGAACCTGCGACCTCTAGAAAACCGTCCCCGTTTGTGAAAGAGTGAAATAAGCACTCTTTACATATTTCTGTGTTATAGCATTACATTGCATTATTAGTACACTAGAATTCTAACCTTTTAAGCAAATACGAAGGGTTTCATTGAAACAATGCTCGCATTAAAAACAAACATACATCAGTGAATACAAAGAGCGTCCAGTTAATCTTAGCTATGCTTTATGAAAAACTGTTTGTACATTTTAAAAACGGGGCGGGGCACTTTCTACTAAATACGCTAAACATAGTAAAACATTTAAAAGGCAATTTTAATTAAAACAATATTTCGGTACTTACTCGATAGGTTGAACTAAACTTAACGAACATTTCAAATATGAATTCCATTCGGTTTCCAAATATAAAAATCCTTTGTAAAATATATTTGCAACCGTTACCGTTACAAAAGCACTCGTGATCCTAAGTGCTCGAGTCCTAGTTTCATAGTCAATTCAATGATTGTATACGTTTTTCGAGCAAACTCTCGACAGCCACTTCTATTCTTTAACTAAGCCTTACATCAATTTTTATTTTCCATTTTCTCTGAAGTGAAATATGGATTATAAATATCGATAGCAAAGAAAGCACTTAGGAACTTTGTTATATTTATTAAATATCTTGTTCAAAGTGCAATTCCCGATAAAACATGCTAGATCCAAAATATTTAAATTAATCCCAAATATATACTACAATTCCGCTTTCCATATCAGCACATAGAATCCTAAAAGAGACAAGCCCGTGCTATATTTATTAAAGCCAACCTTGTAAGCTGCTTGTGGATTATCCGGATGTGGCTAAACGTTGATATGATAAACTAATACTGGTTTTAACATTGAAATTAAGAAACAATACATTCAAATGAGGAATGTCATGTACGAAATAAAATATTGTAGCTTATATAAACTTGTTTCGATAAATTTGTTTTTTATTTATTATATAATGTGGCCGGGAAATAAGTATACGTTTTAAATAGTAGTTTTAATATTGGTTTCGTCCACCATGGATATTTTCAATAATGAACAAAGCATTGATAGATTTTGTATCACTCATTATTTGAACAGAAAGGAACCCTTATATGCTACGAATTATATATTTAAATTTAATAATTCAGTATCTCCAGTATTAAGTAGTTCTACTTTTAATTTTGTTTTACAGTGATTTTTTTAAATGCCTTAAGAGATTTATCATATACATTACATTTTAAATATAGATTAACTTTATACACATATTTAAATATTTCTTAACATCTTGTATGCTTGAAATTGCTAACTACAACTAGGTTTTTAAAAAAAACACTCTAAATCAGAGACTTGAGATACCTCTTGAAATTTATTAATATTATTTACTTACATACCTTACATCATAATAATTTAATTTAATTATTCTTAATTTTACCACAAATTCGTTTTGGTTCGTTTCATTCCAAATTTGGTTAGGTAGGGAGAGGAGCGCAACCAGTTGAGGTGAGCGTGAATGCGCATTTTAAAGGGGCCCCTTAAACCTACACTTGGGTCGCAGGTCCCAGGAGCTGTTTGCACTCTTCTCCCTGCAACGCGATGGGCCCGGCAACCACATGTTGCCTTCGTCTCTGGATCAACTCCCAAATTATTATATAATTTTTGATTAAATATGATTAATTA
Organism: Dircenna loreta; assembly: GCA_963555665.1. Lineage (NCBI taxonomy): Eukaryota > Metazoa > Arthropoda > Insecta > Lepidoptera > Nymphalidae > Dircenna > Dircenna loreta. The sequence goes on along the minus strand of OY743088.1, from coordinate 12,626,496 downwards.
ATCATAATTTTTGAATAAAGATATAATTGAAAAAATTAGTCATAAAATGAATTGGATTTCCACGTGAAGCCGGGTTAATGCGAATATAATAATCATGGTTCATGAATGTTTGAATGTAAAAAATAATTTATATTTGCAAAATAATTGGAAATGTTTTATGGCATCATCCAAATTTGCATAAAACGAAGAAATTAGGTTAGCAATAACAATACGATGCTGCTCATTTATAAGTAAGGTCGGGTTACACAACCAATGTTTACTCAAAAATCTTAACTTGTTATTCAAATGTTGTACGCTTGTTTATAATCAAGGCTTAAAGTTGTATATTTTGGATTAACTGACTTGACTTGAACCATGCTTGAGAAATGTGTAACAAGAAGAGATGACGTAGTTTAGTATTGTTCTGAAACCTTTGGTAATTTGTCAAGATTTTCTTACAAAACTTTATATTATTCGTTTTATTTGGTGGTTGTAATAACGATATAGTAAAAGTATCTTAAAATCTTAAAAATAGTTGTGACGCGGCTGACGGTTTTTATGTATTGTATTTTTTTTTAATCTAACGTGTTAAATATTTAATTTAAGTTTAATAGCATCGGATTATATTGACATTCGTAAATTCGGCCATTAACATATTACTTATACAGTTAATATGCTTTAAACCGGTGGCTCCAACGACTACAAATCCGGTCACATTAATCAAGTAGCTGCCCATTGAACTCTCATTTGTCGGAATTAATTAAAAGTATGTTTTCCGATTGCGCAAAAAAGATTGTGGATGTAGGTTTCTTCTTTTTCCCTTTACTGCTAGACCTTGAATATTTTTTACAAAGGTGGTCCATAAAACAAATAGAGGTTGGACACTCAAGTGTCAAATTTCATGACTGCTCTTTACTTTATTTCCAGTTCTACTTAAGGACGCGTTTCCAGATTTGCCGAAAATCATCAACTTTTCGGTACATATTGCTAAAAAATCAAACTTAACGTAATAAAACCTATAGCAACAGCAGATAAAGTGTTTCCTTATTTTTATTTCCTTTAAAAAAAACATCAAATATTATAGCTTTTAATATTAATAAAACGTTTTTCCATCACTTATTCACGCATATTCCACGATTCCAGGTGTAGTTTCGGTATATTTTTCTTGTATTAATTACCATATATTTCAGAATAAAAAAATACCTTAGGTAAGAAAACATACTCAACTACATTCCTAAGAAAAACAAAATTATCAATACTTTACAAAATATCTTAAAAAATAATCATATAATTTCTATTCTTTTCACGTCTTTGTAGTTGACACATGAGTCTTAATTCATTGTAATAAGGTCTTACTTACTTAATTTCATCTTTTGCGAATCTCCTAACTCACGAATTATAATACCTGTACTTAATGAACAAAACTTTTTTATTATTTGTGCAATAATTTAGATACTGTTATAATATAAATAAGGCCCTGACATACTAAGTAAGTTGTATCTTATCATAATTATAAAAATACATTGAGATATTTGGGAGTGTGTCACCATCCTATAGTTATATTGTTCAAAGGTAAAATTTAGCCAAAGCTCTCCCATGGATGTTTATATACAATTGATGTTTATTTTCGAAAATAATCCTAATTAGTACAATAATTTTTGTTGTATCGTAGTATCATTTCGTAATAATATTATAAAAATAAAACGCTTTAGTTACGAATTCATGAGATAATCCAGGAAATTGTAATCTAAGTTTGCGACGCTCTGACCCCAAGTTATGTATGCAAATATTTGCCCCAGAAATTAAAGTTTAGTAGACGTAATTTAGTTTCAAATAAATTAAATCTTTGAACTATTTTTTTGTTTTCAAACTCAATGTTGTTTACTTTTTGCATTATTGTGTGAAATTAGTATTGATATCTATTAAATTAATTTTAATGTAATCAATATTATTTAGTAATTAATTAAATTTTAAAATACAGTAGTTGAGGTTGTGCGTTGGCAGCTATTTATATTATATTTATATTTAAAAAAATTTGAAATGTATAATATTTGTGACTTAAGGCATACATGTTTATGTGAACTAGTATTTTCGTATCAATATGGTTGCCTGAAAGAAATCGCCTTAAGGCGATAAGACCGCCTTTTGTAATTCCCATTATTTGTCTACGTCCTTTTAGTATGATTATGTACAAAAAAGAGTATGAATAAATATATAACATTCTAAAATATACCTTTTTTTCCTATTCGATTAATATTGATTGAATAACTGTATAGATATATATTTAAAAAATCCTAAATAATAATAGTATTTTTACCAACGCCAAAATAACAACACTTGATTTTTTTTTATAAAATTTAAAGTGAACAATGCACTTATGTTTAACAAGAAGAAACAATAAACACTTTTTCCGAAAGATATTGAAAATTAAAATTATGCAATTTACCAATTATCATGATAATTATTTTCTTAAAGGCCAAGATAAAGCCTAACAATATTTTTTATTGGTTTTAGTATAGATAATATGTATGTTTTAACAAATAAGAAGGAGAAAGAACCTTTGACAGATACGTACAGGATTTGTGAATATACGTTTTCCATTTCGATACCGTCATAAAATACGCAATCGGTATCAGCGATTGAATCTGGTCGGCATTTTGCGTAAACATCACACCGAGTAATTTACGACATTAAAGAACCAAATATCGTAGGTCTCCCTGTATACGAAACGATAACAAGGTTTAATTTAGTTTAGACCCATTAATATAATAATAGCAATAATAGTATTGATATAACGTTGATACAGAATACCAAAATATATTGGTATACAATTTCTTAGATTGTGAGGATGAATTACTTAACTTTGTTTGTAACCCTCAAAAAAGGTTGACGCAAATTTCCATAATCGCTATACATCTTACCATAAGTCACTTAAGATTTCGAGTACAGAATGTGATTAAAATCATAAGATGGCAAAATAGCTTAAACACCATACCGATAAAATTATCTCAACACTTTCGGATCCAAAATAATCGGTAACAAATCAATGTATTTGTCTGTATTTATTTGTTATGTAATTCATGTTATCCTGAAAATGTATTTCTGACTGACTGACTGATGGACTGTTTTGTGTGTTGTTATATATATATATTGTTTACTTGCCAGTCGATTCATTTCAAAACTCGTTCAGAATGTTATAATATCTTGTCTCCCTTTACAGTAAATATATTTTTACAAGCAGTAATGTGCACTTATAGTTATAGATGCTAAAATATCATCTAGACGGTTATTTTACAATTCACAAATCCTCTACTGACGACCAAAATTACATATTTACTCAATTCCTGAAAGTATAATTGAACTGGTAAAAAACAAAGACTTTAAAACTTTTTTTAAAAATTTATTAAACCTAAACATATTTTAATATATGCTAAGCAACAAAATTTGCATATTTTAAGCAAATTCCAACATAACAGTTCCATTTAAAAACATTAACAACTTATTTTGGTAAGAATAATTATATATTATATGAATTCAAGGTTATGACAGAAGTTTCTAGAAGCTAACAGTTTGTCTCATAATTTGCGCATTCCCGAATGATAATGACAATTCTTTAGAACTAGGTATAAATGTAAGCACAATATTATACATTAATATTCATTAATGTTTTTTTTCTGTGACTACATACTAGTACTTTTATGAATTAATGAATATTCTACAATCACATAATGTATGAATCACATATCACATTGAATTACTAAATCACGAGTACAACAGAGTACAATAAATCACACTAAAGTATTTCATGCTGGTGCACATTGTACTTAGGAGTTCGTTCATAGCCTTTGTGTTATTTTGTGCACTTTGCACTTAAAGCTACGCTTATATCCTTTCCTGCTATGTTGTGCATTTTGCACTTGAAAGTTCGCTTATATCCTTTCATGCTATGTTGTGCATTTTGCACTAGAAAGTTCGCTCATAGCCTTTTATGTTATATCGTGCACATTGCATTTGTAAGGTTCGCTCATAGCTACTTATATGGTATGCGCAATGCACTTTGATCATCGTGATCGCTCATAGATGATACGTGCATATCACACTACAATTCGTCATCAACACCCGTGCTCATGGCAGTGGTCATTTACAATTTCTGTCAGTCGTACCGTTACTATATTAGTAACCTAGATTGTTCTCCACAATTTATTAAAAACAGATTACATTTATTTGAAATATTTTTTTTAACTGATTATAAGAGCATAAGTGTAGTACTTCAATTAAAATATAATATTAACAAGATATGCCACACGAACGTACACCCTCCACCTCGCCATGCGTGCCTTCAACGTATGAATCGCCGAGCATACAACAACCACCTACCTAACCTTATCGCGATCCTAATGGTTGATATATCATCACTATCATTTAAGTGACATTTATTCGTTAGTAAATACAATTTAGTCCATAAACGCTTTGAATATTTAGAAAAGAAAATGTTAGCCTCGCCTACTTTAAAACTTAGATAAAAAACGTTTGTAACTTGTAATTATTGATACAGGAAGTTTTTCTGCATCATTATTATTTAAACCACACAGACTTCGATTTTGAAGTGTGACAATTCAAATCACATTTCAGTTTCCTTGCTTTGTACGAAAAAGTTCCACCTTTAAAAATTGTTTCCTAAGCTCGGCTAGAGCGTTGTGCTACACAGCTACTCGCAGAACTCATTCCTTTTTATTTATATAATACTTTCATATGATATGTAATAGTTATATGTATTATTTCAAATAGTGTTAGTTCACATACGAATATTCAATCTCTTTGTTGGATTAAATCTGCAGCACTGCATTGCTGCTTCAATCCAATCAAATCCAAACATCAAAGTTTGCTACAAGATTTTTATCATATTTCCGACTCTGACAATATCTGATTGCTAATCCGCGGATTAATCCCTAGACAAATATTAATACATAAACCATTCGTATGACTTAAGTCATACGAATGGTTTATTTCATCACAATATTCAAATACTAAATTTAATCATATTTTATCAACTAATCAGATTCAGAAGATACCTAATTGTCCCGCCGTTGAACATTTCAGTGGCTATAGCTTAAAAAATAAAAGTTAAGAACTCACCTGCTTAGGATAAAAGGTCAGCTGTTTTAGTTTATCAACGTTGCTCACACAGGTTGAAGCCGCATTGAATACGCGTCCTCTATGTAGAACTATCATAAATGATCCATCTGGACCCTGAGCTTTAACGCCCAAAAACTTTATATTTTTCCCGCATCTAGCTTACATACAGAAAATATTACTCTAAATTCATATTAAACTTTAATTAATAATCAAATCGATTCCTTCTGGTGACATTGGCAAAATGATTATACTTGGGTAAGCCCAATTGGGGGGAGAAATGGTTACGCCATAATCATGTCTATGATATAATTTCGCATCGAGAGGTATAGACTATGTTAGTGTTAAATAATGTGTAGTATATATGCCCTTCGACTACATCCTTCCTTTATCACATACCTTCCCATTAGCATCTAGAGGAGGAGGTGGATGATAGACAAGCCAGTAAAACGACTCTTAACAGCTGCATCGGGACTTTTTTTCATTTCCTTCTGGTCCGCATTAAACAACACCACGATACCTGAGGAGATACCAGGGCCCTAGTAACTAGTCAAGAGTTTCAGATATTGAGGTCAGTTAGTTCAAATTTACTCTATTACCGCACGCATGCAACTGACTTAGTACTTTTCCAATAACGCATTATTCGAACTAGTCACATGCTCGTTGTATTGGATAGTATTATTTTAAGTCATATATCGGATGTCACGAAATTATAATTAAAGCTTCCTCACTCGTGACAAAAAGTGACATGTATAATACGGACCAAGGAACCTGCGTTTATTTTTTTAGTGTCTATACATTATTTAATCTCAGGTAGCTATAAACTGTCAAACGACTGTCATCGAATTTCAAAGCTATTTAGATGATTACGACTCGTATTTTTTTAGCTTTTATGCGCATGGTGAAAGTCACTAAAATATATTATTGATTAAACGAAACCTTTATAGAAATTCAAAAAGTTTAACATATAACATTATTAAATACTTTAATATATTGTCATTGAATATCGAGAAAGAACACTAAAAAAAAAGAAATAGAAAGAATATTTATCACAACGCGATGCAAATTGCCCCTTGACATAAGACGGTTCGTATACAGTTTTTTCCCATATGTAATATATATTACGTAAACCGAACAATATGAGATCAATTTATAACATTTACATATCACAAACAAGACGGCACAAACAACAATACATACTAAACTTAAACAGATAACGACCGCCTATCAATATCGGAACTTTGCACATGTTAGAGGGTCGATTTATCAGCTATCAAACTTACGAAGGTTTGTAAACACACGTGTTAACAAGATGGATTGTTTCAATTAATTCAATACATTTTATAAAACAGATTACCCGCGTTTGATTCTTGTTTGGTTACCGAGCAACATTTATTACATCTATGACATATCTTTATTAAAATATTTTTGGTTACTAAATCTAAAACATATTGATCAAACTATCTGTTGATTATGATGTACTAGATTTTGTCATTACAACTGAATAGAATTTTGGAATCTTACAGATCTATCTATATCTTTTTACCCTTCAACTAAAAATAATCAAAGATAAATATAAAATATACTAAATTAAATAAATTTACAGCAAGATTGACTTTTATTTGTACAACGTATATTATTTTAACTGAAATAACTCACACAGCTATGAATTTTTCACCAGGACACCTATAAAAACTTTCGTAAAGCAGAATGACCGATTTCTAGTTTTTCGTAAAGCAGAATGACTTAGACTTTCTATTGACATTCGCTTGAGCCAAACGAATCTAAACAACTCATCGAAACACCTGTGCTACTTTATATTGAAACTATGCTTCTAACCGTTTTCATATTAAGTTATTTATTTAAAAAACGATATGAAATATTAATTTGAAGTCTACAAATATATTACATATGTGACATATAAAATTATATGTCACATATGTAATTCTTACGAATAACATAGTGGATCACAATCCAATGATTCTTTTTCAATTCGTACAGCGAAGGACTGGATTAGCTTGCCTGCCTCGGTATTTCTTTTGCTCCTAAGTTGATGCGCCTTACCAACTACGACTACATTTCGACTTACCATCAGGTAGAATGTAGTCAAGCATCAACTTGTTACATGTAAAAAAATATATATACATGTAATAAAATTGTTTTAAGAATGCGTTTCTTCTTGGAACCTTAACATATTAAGGTAAAATAAAAAAAATATTAAGGTTTAATTACCACTACACTAAAATTCTCTATTTTTGTAGAGTAAAATGCTGACAACAGCTAGTAGTAGGGGAGCCTGAGACGCAAATTTGCAGTGATTAAAGCTTCATGAGGAACTATTGGAATATGAAGATTAGATGATAAATAAAAAATAAGATCATATGATTTATATGAAGATAGAGGATGGTTGGAGAGTTTTCAGTCAGTTTAGTTTGAAGTTTTTTGGCTAATGAATGTGATGAAAGTGAATGCAAGACTAACTGACTAAGCGACTGTTCCAAATAACTATGACAAAATATTGTCATGCTGTAAAGAATACATTAAAAAGAAAGCTTCTTATTGTATATTTTTATAGTACCTATATATTATATAATATTATAGAACGAAATTTTATGATTAGACGACGACTTTTCCTATAAGAAAACAAATTTAAGTTATTCACAATTCGATATAATGGAGGACGATCACTTAAATATCCTCATATTGTATAACTTATGCAGCAATAAAGAACGACATAATGTATAATTTCTGAGATTATAAGCATTCCTTGAATTATTGTATATATAACATTGAATTAAATTACTAATTATGCATAGCACTAATACCTTTCTTTTTTGTTAGGTAATATTTTGTCTATGGTCTTCAGAAATTTAGTCATCGCAAAGCCTTACTTGGGTAAATGTGGTTGAATGACCTCTTTAAAATAATTATACCTGTGGCTGAGGCTCTTGAAAGGAGCCTGCACTTAACTCTTTAATATATATAATAGGTACTTACTAAGTTCTGAAATTTTGTCATCTCATTCGTAGATCTTGATCTTTAGATGAAATGTAACTTCTAACTAATACTCAGATAATAATATTATAAATATAAATTTCTATACTATTATTATCTGTATGTATAAAAAAACAACACTGTAAGATTTATTATGCTTCTGTTATTTTATATATTTTATAAGCTAAATATAAATTAGCACCCACCTTTTAAATGAAATGCTTGCAAAATTTAATTAAGCAACCAAACTATGCGACGTCAATAACTATAAGATTCGTCAATAAAAATGAATAAATTTACAAAAACATTCCGATTTAAACACTTTGCTATCAATACCTACATGTTTTAAAACAAAATTGGTTTTTAAAACTATAATATAGGAGGGGTAAAATATTAATTGGTCGCTAGTCAGAAAATGAGGAAGGATTAGATTTTGTATGAAAAGGATTGTCTTTCCACACTATAGGAAAATCAAAAGAGGAGCTGGAATAATTCAGGATATGCCTTATTATAGGCGTAACAAGATCAATTATGCGGAGAATCATTTTCCGACTAATGCCGATTGCATTAGTCGGTATGCTACCGATGGCATTCGATGAGATGGATAATATCTTTCCGTTAATATCACATTCAGCAAATGGAATAACAGTAAACGGTTGAAAGTCGGATATCCGATGTGAAAAGAGTCGGATATCGGACGTGAAGAGAGTCGGATATCGGATGTGAAGAGAGTCAGATATGGGATGTAAAGAGATTTAAAGCGTGGTTTTTTGTAATATAATCCATGAAATATTTTTAACTTTAACATTTTAGATGATACAGAGAATAAAGCATTAAGGCTTTAGATGTAATGTTTGTTGAAAAAGTTGTTTTCGACGATTTTCCAACTCCTATTAATTGAAGAAATTTCTATACATATGGATGTATATATATGGCAACGTTGTACATCCCTACACTATGTATTGCAGCGATTCCAGTTTTTTTTTTGTACTTATGGCGTTTTGAGTCTAATTTGACATTTCCTCGTAATCATTGTTTTAAATCGTACGTTAACGACGGCGCAAATAGTAAAATGGTTTACATGTCTGGATGTGAATTATATTTTAATATCACAATCATTAACTGTAAAATGAAACTACCCTTTAAACCTGAAATATGTTAACTTTACTCGTAATGATTATATTTTGGTTAATCTTAATTTTTCTTTGACTGGCCAATGTATAGCCATGTTAGGCTCATAAAAATTAAAAAACATATATAATGAAAAATAAAGCAACATAGGTTGAAATTCAAACCCGCTCCCTCTAGAAAACCCTTCCGTCGCCTACCAACGAAGCTACCGCATCGCTAGCCGGCTCGGTGAATTAATAGCTTAATTCAAATGTTTTTCACTTGAGTGCATTCTATTTTTCTATCATGGAAAAAAGTAGCAAAATCCTGAGAAGGGTAAATTCATGAATGATTGATTCCATAAACTATATCTAATTTATAAAAAGTTGAGTGCTTAAGTATCGAAATAAGATTATCAAAGTTCACTGGCGTCCTTTAGAGGTCAACACCAACTTAAATAATTGCATCCACTACAGTAAGTATTCATAAAATAATAATCCAGTAATTGTATTTCCTGGAAGTAGCCAGAATAATAATATTAGCCTTCGACTTTTACTAGCCTAGTACTTTGACCATTTTATTAAAAAACCACAAAGGTTGGTGCTCGTTTCTTGAACAGTAGGCGATATTATGATATTTTTATTTAGAACGCGATACAAAATAAGGTAACATTGTTTGTTAGCCATTCATATTCACAATTACGAAATTATAACAGGGTTCTGCTGCAATATGTACTCGTATTTCACTATATGAATCTCGTGCGTTGTTTAGTTTACTTTGTATCTCTAATAAAAGATATTTTTTTATAATATATTCTTTATTCCATAAATCTTGTTTTTATAGAGTTAAAGCAACAGAAGCTGAGGTTTCGTCCATTTAGTATACGTTCGGAACCGTGAATAACGTTAACGTGCATCTGAAATTAGACTTTAATCATTTTAATTATAAGAGTTAGAATAAAAAAGAATAGAATTCTATATATAGATATATAAATAGAATACAAGTAGCTCCGATTTTATGGCATTTTCAATATGGATATCAAAATTAATGTTATCTGGAATATGTATGTGTGGATAGTGATATTTTATAATTAAAGTTCGTCACCTGATAACTTAGTCTTGGGACAAACGCCGTGACGTCAGTTGAACTGTAATAGCGGCACGTGGACAGTCGTTTTTGGAAAGCATGGACAATTCAATGGTCACTTCTTTTGGAAGCGCGGATCTGGTCACTTCTCTACTACGAAACTCTTTGCATGCCTAGAATTATTATTAAGTGTGCGTTACAAAAGTGAGATTGTAATTTTTTGCAATAAAAAATTTAAGTATAACTATGTCGATATTATTATATTACCATACTGGCAATATGAACCCTTTAACACCGAGTCTGAGTGATGATAGCCATACCTAAGTAATTTTATTACTCAAAGATCTGGTTCCACCTGAAACTTTACACAAAAAACTTCTTGAACGGATACATTTCACGCTGCTTACAAGGGTCAAAGATACCTATTTCGTGCAACTTAATATATCGTCTGAGAACGCAACACCTCGAACAGAATGTACTGAAGATATCTTGTCTTTAAATAAACATTAGGTTGTTTTGATAAGACATGAACCTCAAAGATTCAATATGTAATGTCAACTTTTACAAGTGGATATTTGATATTACAATTTATAATAAGATTAAATGATTAATCCGACGTCTTACTAACTTAAAATATGCAATATTTATATCAGAATAGCTGTCATTCACCAATTATTAATATCCCTTCGGCTCGGGAACAAAAATAAAACAGTATCATAAACCAAATTCTGCATATATTCCGTCAGTTATAATATACTCTCAAAAGAGGAAAAACTTCTTATTGATAACTAGCTATTAATTCATCTTTATCTACTTTTACCCCATCCCGATTCATACGTCATGATTATCACATTAAATCTGTACAATATTCGAATATTTAGCCGAAGCTAGTTCTCTGTTATCCTGTGTAAATAAACATATAATATATAATAAAAAACTATTTCAGGGTCTGTGTCACTCCAACTTAAGAAGCAGCAAATTATGTATTGAAACATCAATGAACACATTTAGCCTCGTTACTGTTTTACGAGTATTATATGACTTAAAACAATTATTTTATTTTTATTGTCAAGTTGATATTTTGTGTTGCTTACCTCTCAAATTCTCACGGAGAGAAACATTTGGGAGAGGCAAAGGAATACCATGGACTGTGCATTAACATCTTTATAAATAAAATGTCAAATATGAAGACATTAGAGAATTGCACAATTGTAGTTGGGGATCTCACGATTACGCGACTAGAGAAAACGAAACCAAAGGACTTTAAAGAATATTAACTTTCCATATTTAAAAGAGGTATATAACTATTATTTTATATTAATAGTATTTTTTTAAATTTAATACAGTAGTGTATTTACACTCAATATCTACTATTTATTCTCAAGGGTGAATGTACTGTTAAGCAAAAAAGTGTAAATATATTATAAATATTAAGTTATAAACACCGTGAACAGAATACTAAATATTAGAAAGAACGTGATTTATATTTAGTAATTATATGAATATCAGATATAATAAATTGGAGGCTTACAATATTTCATGTTATTACATTTAGGTTACAGGATTTATGGTTGTTTACCGAGTGTCTGGATTGGAGTCTCTGGGGGACCTGTTTCCAAATTTAGCGCGAATTCGTGGAAATACCCTCCTGTATAATTACGCGCTGATTGTTTATGATATGCCGCGTTTAAGAGAGGTTCATCTTTACTTCAAACGTTTTTAATTACATTTTTTTTCTAAATAAACAAGTCTGAATAGTGCTAATTTTGTTAATTGAGACCCACCGTCCGTAATAGGTCTTAATTTATTTTGTTTGAAGATATCTTGTTAGCTTTAATTATAAAATAAATAAGGAATCAAAAACTAAACTTACGATTATAAGATCGTTTTGTAAAATTTTTAAATTCTATTGTTGTTCGTTTTCTTTCTTTAAGTGGAAAATTTGTCATTTTTAATTACATGTGAATAACGCCACAATTTACTTTATTTCTTCTACGTTTTTCTAAACTCTTATTATTCCTATTTTCAACTCACTTGTACAAGTCTATTACAAATAGCTCCAACTGAATTATATATTTATTTTTATAGATTAACAACGTTTTTTATATACTTACATTCTTAGACTATAACCACTTTTCTTACAGATAGGTTTCTACAGCCTTCTTAGAATCGACAGAGGCGGAGTGATCGTATGGGGTGGAAAACTCACTTGCTTTATAGTTTCTATAGACTGGAACGTCTGGACTGGACTGGAACGCCAAGAGCTCACCATGGCCTCAGCTTGTCTGAGCAGCATATCCGGAGTCTTGTAGTTTTCTTTATTTAAACAAGAATTGTAATACCTAAAGAAATAACGTAGTTTAGAAAAATCTTCATATCTTGATTTACATCAAGAAACCGGATGTAATTGAAAATTCGTATATTTTTATTTTTTATAATATCAAAAATTTCTAGATATTATACCCGGGCCATAAATTAAGGTCCAAGGTTAGTTAAATATTGATAAAAGAATTATCTAAGTTCTGATGTTCTTGCCGAGATGGAAAATTTATCATCGAACCAAGAACTCAAACAAAACTGTGAACAATATCTTGTTTAAGGAGTCACAAAATAAAATCATTTATTAATATTAATATTAAGAGGCTATTCAGTCAATACTGAGCACTTAAACAAATAAATTTTTGATCTTTCCTCAGTTAAATTACTTATGATTTGAAACGTTCATGAAATTTACTTTAATCTCACGAATTCATATTATATAAAAATGTTTATTTCTGTTATATTACAGCTTTGATTTACGTTTAGGATACATATTTAAATAGTTTATAAATTAAATTGATTGAATCAGGGTCTCTACTGATTACGTTCTATTCCCGCAATGTCCTGTTTGGAGATTTTTTTTAAGGCCTTAACTACTGTTAAATCCCGGTCCTGCTGTATAATTATTCTACTATCAATACACATTGATAATTCTCGAATCACAGGAGATGTCAGAAGTTAGTTTAAGAAAAACTAATTTTGTCAGTGGCCTTAAAAATACAATCATAAGGTATTCTACATTTTAGCGAAAATAATATAATGTTATTAAATGAATTTTATACGAAATCTTCCTTAAAAGCTTTTACTCTGTTACGAGTGACAGAGTAAAAGCTTTTTAGTCTTACACAAAGCATATTTTATTACTAAGTTATAAGATTTGCTGCTTAGAATTCGGACGGCGATAAAGAATTCCGTTTTAAGCCGATTGGTGTTCTAATCCGACACTATCTAAAGAAATCTCGGCAAACAAGCGTTTGACAGTCAAGCGTATAATCGTAAAACCGGGACTTATCTCAATTCAGCAGACCCTGTAATTAAACCCTGGGGTGTTTGTTTTGTTTAACAAGGAAATATTTTGAAGATAACTCATATTATTAAGACTACCGCTGCTTCTTAATTATGTAATTAAAAATAGTTGTTAAGATTTTGTCAGATTATATTGAAATTCTAGAAATATTTATTTCTATGAAATATTTCTAAAATTATATTCAAGACTGAAATTTAATTAATTTGTTGTCAGGAATTAAAGATAATTAAAATACTGTATTTAGTTCATGTTAGTTTAGAATTTATTCCTCAGCATAATCATGTTTACTAACCAATTTGGACAACACTTTCATCTAACAGGTTTCGTATTTTTATTGTTACTGTCTTATTAAGTATATAAGAAAAAATACCGCTGCATAGATAACATTAAGAATAATTTAGTGGTTTACTTTTTAAACACTATTGTTTGTATTACAATTTCGGTTCGTAGTTTGATGCAGTTACATCTAACCAGCTACAATCTACCATTATAGGTAAATGAAACTTAGTAGTAAATGTTATAATATATTAAGGTACAGTATGAGACAATAAATGTAGTGTATTTATTTTAAACTTCTGTTTTTATAAAAACGGAATAAAATGGTGTAATCAAGGCTTAACGGATGCTCGTTAAACGGAGTGTAATAACATTGCAGGTAGTTGTTAGCGCTCGAACGCTTGAAATTGCGTGAATGTCTGTTTCGCTGAATTATGACAAGTTCGTGGTTCGGTTTCGGAGATTAACGGATAGCAAAATCGGTGTATATTTTGGAATTTTATTTGTTATTTTTTTTTATATATTTTATATATATTGTTCAAAATCAAATTTAAAAAGTACTTTCTCAGTTAACGTGGCTTGATTATTGGAGTGTGGTCTTTCTTGATCTTTTTGAAGATTTTTCCAAGCGAACGCCTTTGAATACCTCCAAAATATGTAAGTCTGATATCATTATTCATTTGAGTAAATTTGATCTTCTTAACGAATTCCATAAAAACTATATTTCCGTTGAATATAAATAAATTGTCACCATTATCACCAACAACTTTGCAAGTTTGAAATACATGAGATTTCAAACAAAACATTATATTTTTTATTTGTAATAAACGAGATGAAATATTAAATATGACTGGATATATGAAATGAAAAAGACGATTTTTAAATTTATACACAAATTTCAAAGAGAACTGTGTTAGTATATAAAAAAAAAAAAAAGACATCATATTTGTTTTTTTCATTCATTCTTTATACATGGAACATAAAGACTGTCCTAATATTTTGTTTTTAAAAAATATCAAAATTAATATCGATTATTAAGGCTTATTACTAAAATACATAAATACTCAAAATATACATTTAAGTAATTCATTTTATTAAAAGATATCTCATGAAATATACTTATAAATATTTTTAAAAGGTTAATTTATTTGCCATGCAAGAACTCACTATATTCGTATAATAAAACAGTAAGTGGACAAACAAACTGTTGGCACTTTTGTGATCAATTTCAAACATAAGCTCAGTTCTTAAAAAAAATGTACGTAACGAATATTATATATTTTTATTTGATATTTCCTTGTTTGACTAAATATCTGCTTATCATTTAAAAACTACTGATGAGAAAGAGATCGGTCTTCATTATGGGAAAATTTGAAATCTAGAAATCTATTCAGTTAATGTTGAACAATTAGAGAAAAAATATTGCCATTTCAAAATATTACACACATCCTAACTAAAAAGCCTAACTGCTCTTGCAAAACATTGAACGTTTGTTTAAGTTGTGGGTGTATAGAAGTTTTATAAATGACTTTAGTATGCAAAAAGAAAAGGTTTCATTGCAAGCTCTATTTTCATAACTATAAGATAAACTTTCAAAGCATTTTTAACTGATATAGTTAAGCATCAATCCTTATTTAATCAAACGTAATAATTTCGTTAACTTATACTCTTAAAAGAATTATATGTTAAAAACTAAGTAAAAATAAAACTCTTACTTAGACCTTCCATAATGATAAACTGTTCAATCAACAAATGCCTAAAAATGAAGACAGTGTATGATAAATGAATTAGTGATTAGAAAAATAGATATAGATTAGATTACGATTACGATTAGATTAGAAAAATAGATATCCAGGTTTATTTTTTTTTTATTCATAATTATTACCCACGGACACGTCATCCGTGCTCATTTTGACGTTTAACAATTTTTGTCAAATGTCATGTCAAATAATAATTTATAAATTGAGATTTTTAAAACATGCATAACAGAAAAGATTATTAGTAGGAATGTTAAAAACTATGTTAGCAAGTCCTTTGCACGGGTTTTTTTTTTGATTCTTATTTTTTTTTAATTTGTTATTAGTATGTATACATATTTATATATATTTAAATATGTGATTTGTCTAATGTTAGTTAAGTTATTATTATTAAACAACATTAAATTAATGTAGCCTCCTATAGACTATCCATTTTTGTGTAAATCCAGGTCAGGTCACAAGATCAAAAATATATCATTGAAATCTGAAAATGAACAATTTAACACATCATTGACATTCGTTTAAAAACCGCCGGGTATTTAATAATTAAATTGGTACCGGCCTCAAATAGGTAGGTATTCAAATACAGTAAAATGACCACTAACATGTATTACACATTGATTATTATTATTATTGAATAATTATGTATTTCACGTAAAACATTTTAAAGATTGTTATTGATTTTTTTTATATTACGATACAGTTAAATAGACCGAAAATCCTATAATAGCGAAAAAAATAATAAACAAATGTATATATGTATATATGTATATGGAATATAACGAACATATTCCTTAATGTTAATAAGGGTTAAGAATTTAATTAGGTTTAATAAATCTAATTTGTATTTAAAATAATTTATAAAATGATATCAGTAGCTTTTACGAGAAGCGGGAAGCAAAGGCGTGTCGCAAACAGAATGATGAGCAGACCCATCAAGAGTCGACGCGATGGTAAAATAAATTGAACTATATTTGATAATAAAATATTTGCCTGTAAATATCCCATATCTTGGGTGCCTTAAGCACTGAAGCCGAAGAACGGTATATGTAGTATTATTGAATAAATAAATAAATATGTCGTGGATAACGATATTGTTTTAATTAAGTTCGTCCGTTTACAGCTTAGAAGTGGGGCAAGTGGAGTGACGTCACGTTAGTGGGTAATGAGTTTGTGTAATAAAGGTAAGGTTGTAATTCTGTAGAATGTAAAGGGTAACAGTGACAGAGTTGTTATCTTACTACACTGGGAATATTAACTAGGCACCAGCGAGTCTAGTTGATGACGGCCCTACCGTCCCGCCATCCCTGGCGCTGGAGTATTTGAGGTCAATTAAAAAATATCATTTTTTGTACTCATAATATCATTAAATACAATTTACATATTTTCTCAAAAGGGACTATCAGAATAATATTACATTTAAATATCATTTGTTGCAGACACGTCGTACTTGCGCAAATTCTCAACTTTATACGTTATAAAATTGTTTTATGAGTCTCTCGATATCCGTAATAAATTTCAATTTAACATATTCTGCAGCATTTACGACAATTCAAACAAAATTTAACTCAGTTCGAAAAGTGGTATCATTTTGTTTACATTTCTACTTTTAATTGCATAATGGTCAATTGTGTCCACATATTATTTTTTTTATTGTTTATTATTTATTATAATACGAAAATAATGATGTTATTGATTATAATATAATGCTGTTACTTCATGGTTTATTGTTCTAAGGTCAGTACAATCTTCTATCAAACTACGTGTCAGACGCATCCACCATCTCAAACCGATTAGTCGGTGAAAGCGGCCTTAATGGAGCTTGTCATTAACACTGCACTCCAAGGTCGAAATTAAATGCATGTTAGAGCTTCCTTTCAACAAATTCTCCGAACAATGTCTTAAAAAACTTAAAAAAACAAATATCTTTGTGCATTTATATCACGAGCTTTAAATATATAATAAAATTTTGAATAATTGTGAAAATACTTTAAAAATGAAATAATAGGTAAACTAAAATACAACGGAAATCACGAGATGATACCAAAAGAATATACAACGAGATAACGCGACGCACACGTCTGAATTAATGGATGAAAAGTGTATATATATATATATATAAATGTATATATGTTACCTAATGAAGTGTTTTTATCAATTTGTTTTTTGTACACAATGCTACTTTAAGTCTATATATTATTTTCATTTCATAATTTCTTCAGCTTTTGAGACGCTATGTACTATTCAAAATAACTTCTTCATATTTAGATTTCACAAGAACAGAAGGAATATTTTAGGTGGATTGACCCCGTAACACCCGTAGATTGGAAGACGTAATGGAAATAGAGTATTCACCGCTGCTGACTACACCAAAATGATTATAATAACTTTGACACTTATAAAACGTACAAATAATATTACTTATACTTGGTATTATAGTACAGGTTGCTAGCTCCTGTATTTAACAACTATATTTACTTATTGTACGTGCACATATCGATATAAAATGCCATTAATGCAACAAGAACGCTCAACAAAAAGAGGCCAATAGCTTACTGATAATATTTTTTACCTTAAACTTTTTAATATTAATGCACAACTTGATTGATTCAGTTTCTCAAATTTCAATTAACAACATTTTTAGCGCAATTTATTCAATATACTTCCTCTATCTAATAAAGAAAACACAACTACATTTACATATGAATCGTTTCGTTTCTCATTTGTTTTGTCCGATAATGAGTCGTTTCGCAGTAGATTTACGTTTTGCTTTGATAACATTCGTAATGCGGAAATTTGTCAAAACGGAGGTAGTTATACGCTAACTGAACAACAGTTAGTAGGATGAAGTACAAAATCTGCGCCAGATTTCAGGCCTGACAAGACAAAGTCACTAGCAACAGCTAGTAAGTTATAAATATAAAATATCATCTACAAATCAACATACACACTGCCCTGCATCGTTTACATGTAATATAGTATTCGTTACCGTATTTGCATATTTCATAAAATCACAAAGAGCTAGTCATTTATCATTTCATGATTCGATTTTGTTACCGCTACGTGCGAGTGGCGTATGTTTATTGCTCTTCATATTTGAGTTATATACACTACATATTGATATAGTATATTTATATAGTAACACTTTTTTTGTGTAGTGACCAACTATACTAAAGTTGGTATAAATTTGTGCATAAGTAAATGTTTTTATGACGATGACCCATTTATAAACTGTTCATATTAATTACTACCTGTTGCCCGCGACTGCGTCCGACTTTAGAATACAGAGCTCATAAGAAGCTCCTTCTGTCGAGCTTTTTTGGTCAACTTTGTTTTTAAAAATTGCTCTCCATGAAAAGCCCAATTATTATTTTAAGGATATCATATATGTCTATAGCTTAGATCC
The DNA here is from genome assembly GCA_963555665.1 of Dircenna loreta. Lineage (NCBI taxonomy): Eukaryota > Metazoa > Arthropoda > Insecta > Lepidoptera > Nymphalidae > Dircenna > Dircenna loreta. The sequence continues at coordinate 12,607,409 of OY743088.1, read as the reverse complement.
AACGTGAAAGTTACTTCCAAATATTTGTTAAGAAATTCTTTGAAGATTACCTCCAACAACTTAAGATACAAAGATATCGTTGCCTCGATCCATAGTTTCCGCAGCGCACGCGATGACAATTTTTTTATAACAATTTTTTTCACACCTTGAGTTACATTTTCGTTTTTTTATTAGACATCCCTATTTTTCTTTTTGTTAAAAAAATAAGAAGCTCAGTGAAAAAGCAGCTTTCTACTGGTGAAAGAATTCTTGAAATCGGTCTAGTAATTTCTGTGTGAAAACAATACAAACATACAAAAACACAAATTAAAAGTTACCTCTTTATAATATTAGTTTAGATATGCCAGCTCTTTTGATTATTATTTATTTAATATTTATTCAATTTAACCGTTGTCAAATTAATGGTCCCATTAAGAAAAAAGAAGGTACAATATTTCCTTTCCAACTCAATTACTCTGTTTAAAACAAGTGAAACTGGTGTTAAGTGATGGAAGATATTTTTATGTATACATCTGGTTACTCATATGAATATTTTATAACTTGGGTCCCTTAAGTATCTTATTCTATATTATTCGAGAAAATGGAAAAGTAAGAGCTATTTAGAGTGCCACATAATTAACTAGAGGATTTATAAAACATATTATTTAAAATTTGGAGCGAGATATGGGGTGAAAATTGACCGTTTCTTAACATTTAATTAATAGTAGTATAAACATTTTTATTTCGGCTATACAACAAAAAAATATATTTTGCAGAACCCGATTATAAAATGAACGGCATGTCTGTTATTACTGACATAGATTCTTTGTTCCACTCCGTAAATAACTCGGTTATCGCTTTTAGAATTCTCTGCGTCGGGATCACGGACTGCGAAAACGCAAACATTTAGCCCGCAATCAAATATTTAATTATTTGCATATCCCGCTAATCGCTTACATACGAACCGTACTGCATCAGTAGTTGAATTCGGGACCGTATTTCATTAAAATATTCTGTTTTTTTTAATATGTTATAATTCAAGTAAAATAAGTAAGCAACATAATACATAGTACAGATTTATTAGTTCAATATTTTGTGTACATCGAACGCAAGTTTTTCCGAAATATATTTATAAAATATACTAAACAATATGATTTAGCCGTCAGATTTTTTTAGCAATGTTGAAAGTAAATATATAGATTAGTTACTTATATCGTATAAAACATAACAGAACCTTAAATTATAAGTAATATTAGAAAAATTTTATCGGCTATGATTGAATATAAATATAACAGTGAATAGAATAAATATAGAAGATAGAAAGAAGCAATTATCTTAATTATATTTCAATATTACCGTTTTCGTCCGAGATAATTAAATCGTCGTTCTCACGCAAATTTCCCTATTCCTTACAAAGTATGACTTGCTTTTAGACTTCACAGGAAGCAGCACAAGTACAGATCTTTTAATGGTTACCGAAGACATCCGTCAAGTTATGGAAAACAAATGTTACCATTCTTATGCTGGTTGACTTTAGTAACGCATTTGGCACCAAAACCTCTTATTTGCTTTGATATCTAGATATAACATATTAGCTTCTACTATTATACGTGGCTCTCCTCACATCATTGGGAGCGCCATCAGGCTATTACTACTGATGAGGGCCTCTCTAATTGATGTGATATGGTTGCTAGGGTTTCTCAAGGCAGTGTTTGATCTCCTTTATTATTTTCTCTTTTTATTAACTTTATTACCTCTATTTTAATCTGTCATTAAACCTTTACGTCGATGACTTGCAGCTTTATTTATAAAAATATAAAAGGGAATAATACGATCACTTCTGTATATACTCGTAATATACAGAAATTAATTTAATTAACTAATCCATTCTCTCGCTCAACAGTGCTCTTGAAATGGGAAATGCTCTTGGATATGTTGCATTTGTCTAATGATTTTCGTATAGAAGTAAACTCAAACAAGTGTCAAGCCATTATTTAGTATTTAGGAATCATTTAAGACAGCTTTCCTAGTTGGCCCCACTGAGTTAAAGATAAAAGAGTTTATTGAACATTTCATTCTTCCGTAAACTGGTTACTGCTACCTCTAATGAAGTACTTCTAAATATATAAGATCCTCTACTTAAAACCTGTATCTGCTTATTTTGGACTTCGTAATTTTAACCATATTTATGAATGTAGATCAAATCTAAAATGGTTGCCTATTCGTAAACGGAAAAATCAACGAATTCGTCACTATTTTGTTAAAGTCTTTCATTTTTTGATATTTAAAATGCAATTTCTCCTTTTTAGCGGATGTATATGACATATTTTAACAATTCACTGTTCGATACACCTCTTTTTTTGTTTTTGTTGTATCCGTTAATTATTGTATCAAAAAGTTTAGTCATTGAGTTGGACAAAAGATGGAGATATAGACCTCAAATAACAAATTTTCTATTTATATAACACAGAATAATTTGTATTATATCATATATTTTATCATAAATTAATATATTGTATATATTATTTATTATTTATATAAATTGTAATAATTATCCTCATGTATAATGTAATAATTAAACAAGTAAGACTATCAACGAAACTATCATATATTTTTTGAAAAACCTGATGCTACAAAATGTTCTTAACCAAGAGGAATTGCTTAATGAGACAATACATAACTTTTAAAATAATTACAACCAAATATAATGGTAACGTTACGAGCTCATTTTAAAGATGTCATGAAATTTTAATACTCTCATTATATTAATAGTACTTAGTATCTACTTAGTAGACAACTGACATATCGAAGGAAATATGTAAAATGTCTAATTTGGAATTAACTTACACTATTTGACGTAAAAACAATCTGGTTTTCGTCGAGCTTTCATAGTTAAATAATATAAAACCTTCTCCGCAATGTCTAGAAGCTTTTTTTTCATTTTAAGATGTTTACTTATAGTTCGCTGATATTCACGATAAAATAGGTTAGGAAATAGGTTTTTAAAAGTTTAAATTATCACAATTGATATAATATAACATAATTTTTTACCTATTTTTTTAAAGCATTTTTTATTTATTATTTATTAGCATAACATTTGCAAGGTCAATTATTTTAATAAAAACATTACCTCTTTGTAGCCATTATTATATAATAATCAAGTTATATTTGTTATCTCCAATATTTTGCTAAAGAATTATATTACATTACATTGTGTTTTGGTTTACTTTTTACATTTGCAACAAAAACCCAGAATTATTTAAAAAAAAAAAACTAAAAACATACAAAAAAAATTGCAGCCGTAAAAATTAATTACAATTCAAATACCCTTATTTTCTGCCTTGTGCTAAACTTTGAAGCCAAAACAAGAGCTTCACATAATTAAGGGAAACCGACGTTTATACAAATTCAGGCGTTTGAGCGCTAACAACTACCCTCAGTACTATAACACTCATCTTAATTAGCACGAGTTAAGATTTGATTCTACCATTTCAATATGTTTTATTTTCGTAACAGAAACTGAATCGAACGTGGTAGAATTTCAATGAAAATGTTTAATAGACGTGAATAGACAGGGACCTATATTGACAAAAATATTAGAAATAAGTAATTTGAAAAATAAGTAATCGTTATTTTACGTTTAATAATTATTAAAAGCCAAAAAGTAAATAGTAATAGTCTTTACAACTTACCGCAAAAGATAATATTGTAAATGAAAGCCAGTTATATTATTATCTAAATAAAAAAAAAATACCCTCAACAAAATTGGTTTTATAAAACCAAAAACATCGAAAATCAAGAGTTAACTTATATTAAAAAAAATTATAAAAAACAATAACTTAAAAATGTCAAGCTTTTTGTAATTAGTAAGTAATTATATTACAATTATATAAATTACTATCAACACACTGGTATGACATTTAAGAAAAATATATTAAACTTATTTGAGTTTAATTGATCTGCCTTTGACGTTACTTAAGAAAATATTTTATGATAATTATGATAAGTCAACTTATGAAATCACATCAAATATTAAATTACTGTATTGTATAAAAGGCACAGATTGTAAAGAATATTCATTCCTGACTCACTAACGAGTAATGAATTTGAAACAAATATTCTAATAGATTTAATCATCAAAGCCCATCAGAATTTCCAAGTAAGGGTGATTGCTAATTGATTGAAAAGTGTATTAAAAAAGTATGAAAATATATCGTATTTAACATCTACACCAAAAATATTCAAATTATTATGAAAACACTAAAATTAAAGTCGATGCATCTGTATGTCAAACATCATGAAAAATCTAGCTGTTTCAAAACATCAACCAATCAGCATTCTATTTGCAACTTCCAACTCATCTATAACGTTTGCTCAAAGGGTAAATTCTTCCGTTTATTTATTCGTGTACTCATAACGTGCTCCGACATAAACCATTTATTTGAACTTTATTAATTAACATAAGTAAAGATTTTCAGGTTTATTGGAAATATACATAAACTGAACAATAAATTACAATTTAAAAATTTTCTACATTTAACATTAATGCTTCAATTACAACAGTGACCTAGGATTTATCACTCCGGTAATCTAATTTTACGGCGCTTACATCACGAAATAACAATGCAAGTGTCTGCGATAGAAAATTACTTGTTATTTATCTAATTTAATTCAAAAACTATACTTCTTTTTATATATATATAGAGAAAAAATCATTTTTAAAGCTCTTTTGAACAATTTAATATTTATTCTAAATAAGTAAATTTAAAATTAAAAAATAACGAATAAAATAATTAAATTACTTTTTTAATTTAAAATCCCTATAAGAAAAATTTAAAGTCTTAGCTTAATTACTATATTATTCTTTCATTATTTTTTTCCCGAATTGCTGAGCAGGCTGTTAGCTAAAAATAAGTCAGCACTCTTGTCCTCTACCTATATTTTATATTGTAGTTACTAGTATTCTGTACCTAATTACATTCTGACTTCATACCAAAATAGTAATATAAGTTAATCCATAAAAAAAGGAGGCTGTAATGCGAATAATTCATAATTACAGATCACATTTTTCTTTCTTATCCTTATGTTTAACAGCTTCTTTTTCTTAATTTACTTATTTTATATCTTCTTTTTACAACTCGAAGTGAGAAATAACTTTTATAATGTAAATCTAAGTATCACACACATGGCGATTTTCATTTAATGCATTCTCAGGTCATATCTCTCTACCGTCAACATAGTGTTTCGTATTTTAAGAAGCTTTGGATATAAGAACACGTTTAATATGAACTTTAAATTTCTATCGGAAAAGTCTGTGATAAATTTGGGCAACTTGATATAAAAACGAATTCCATTGCCCAAAAAGGTTTTTTAGGCTTAGTGAATCTTAATTTAGGAATTATTCCATATGATTATATACTATTCAAAAATATTTATATTAGATTAGTCACCATTGGAATAATTGAATAATGCTTGCAAAATAAGAGCTAAGCGTTATGAGGTAGGAAACGCCGATAACTATAAATTGCGGTAATAACTTTTTGAGATATATAGTTTATTTTTACTTCAATATTTTTTTTTTTTTTCTATAAAACGGTTAATGATGGCAAAAATATAAATATTTTATTTTACGATGAAACCGTCACTTCAATTTTCTGTTGATAAAATGCTCTAGAGTATATTTCTATAACACTATGCAACTTATTGGGTATTGTTGAAAATGTATAAAATATTTGGACACAATATTGAAATAACCTAACGAAATCTCATTTCGTGACGATAATATAAATAGATAGTGATAATATAAATAGTAAAATAGTTTAACGATTCAATTTGTTGTGCATTTACATATTTGAATGTCAATTAATATTAATATTGGTCAGTAAAACACAAATACACTATCTAGTTTTGAACACAGGTTTGTCTCGTTATGGTTCCTTTTAATTTTTGGTTTATCTTACTTTTGGCTAACTACGTTTTCAGATACGGGGTAGATAAATATTTGAAATTATATTTTAAATCGTGTTTCAATTTGAATGTTTCCTGTAAAATGAATATTTTCTCTCTTTATTCTTTTATTTATTTATTATTTATTTTTGTTTATTCTATCGTCAAATTGAATTGATGATCACTTCATTATACTTTTTAATTTTTTTTACAACTGCCTGTTAAACATAGCTATGTAGAAAGGAGAGAAGGAAGGAAGGAATTCTGAAAGAATAATATAGAAGCCAGAATAATAATGAGGCTAGGCTTATAATTTGAAGTATTACTATAATGGTTTTTTAATATAAAAAATTATTCCAATACTCTACGTTATTTCATTATCATTCAAATTTAGCAATCAAATGTTACATTGCTTTAAAAAAAATAGAAAAACTGAACTTCAAATCAGGATTAACTTGTTAAGTCATTTTCTAGAATTAACAGAAACTGAACTAATCAAGGTTAACTGTACAATGTACATTTATATTTAAAAATAAACTTCAGTTTTAAAACAAAACTAAAGCATACGGCAAGTTATTTTCTATGGCAGATATTTGAATTGTTGTTTTGGATTCATCCTTTGAGCAAACATTATACTCGTAGATATGTATAAAGTTACAAATAAAACACTGATAGGGCGATTTGTTTTAAACCAATTCTATTTTTTTTGATGTTTGCTTACCCATACTTTTCCCTTTCCGTAAAGGATTTTAGCATTCTCGTTTATTGTTAATGTAGACCTTAAATGCGATATTTTTTAGATATTTTTAATCTCACTCATCAGTTAATAATTGCTCTGATTTGTAAAAGCAGGAAGGCTTTGATAGAAAACACTTTAAAAATCTTTGCTTATCGTTCTGTGCAACCTGTAATTTAGCCCGATATGGCTGGATGTGTTTAAAACTTAACAATGGATAAAGTGTCTGATGACATTTACGATACAATTAATGAACTTGGTGATGCCAACATTTTTTTTTTACTTTTATAATGATGTTAAAATCACATTTACCAAAAAAATTTAGTGGTAATGACCATTTAAAATTAAATATAGGTAATAGCGTAATAAAAAGAGAAAATGATAAAGGTGATAAAACACCGCCTTGAGGAATTTCAGAAACCACGTCGTACCAATCAGTGAGGGCGTCATCAGTGCGAATGACCTGATGGCGTTTCGAAGATATATGAAGAACTACCTATTCGCAGAAGCCAATATGCTCTACCTGGAAATCAACGCCAGTAAGAGGTCGTAGTCAACAGCGCCAAGTGCATGAATAAAGTCATTCAGCTCAAAAATTTGTTTTCCATGCCTTAACGGCTCTCTTTGGTAACCTTTAAAAGAGCTGTACTTGTGCTATGTCCAGCCGGAAACCTGATTACAACATGTCTAACAAGTCATACTTTGAAAGGAATAAGAAAATTTGGGAGTGAACGACGGATTTCATTATCTTGGAAAAAAACAGTAATATTGAATTATATTTAAGATAGTTGTTTCTTCTTGTTCTTCTATCTTTAACTTCAAAAATGGCAAAATAAATTGTGACAGCTAAATCATATTGTTTAGTATAAATTTTATAACTGTAAGTTGAAGATCACTTTACAGGCAAATTGACGTTTGATGCAAAACAAAATGTTGAATTAATAAATATGTTACATACTATGCATTACTTCGTTATTTCACTTGAATTGTAACACATAAACAAAAATAAAAAGATAATATTCAAAATAAATACGTACACAATTCACTATGTTAGCGATTTACAGCTATGTGAGTGTAAATATCTAAATATTTCAATGCCGACCAAATGTTTGCGATTGCTCAGCTCGGTATCCCCACAGAGAGAATTCTAAAAGCGACAACCGAGTAATTTAACGAAGCAGACAAACTATGTCAATAATAACATACTGACTGATCATTTTATACTCAGAATCTGCTAGAACATTATTGTTTGGTAGCTAAATTAAATGTAGGGTATATTTTCATTCCTTCAAATAAGAACTAAAGACGATCCAGCCCATACCTCACTCCAAACTTTATCTAGTATGTTTTATGAATATCACGATGACGTCCATTTAGTATTATTATGTGGTTTTATGAATACCTATTACTTTTTCATCTTCTTGAATAATATAGGATAAAATAACAAAGGGACCAAAGTTTTAAAATATTGAGATGAATAACCAAATGTTTTAAAAATAAATGTTATAATAAATAAATAATTATCACAATAGCGGGCTTATTATGTTTTGACAATTTGTAGATTAAATTAAAAATTAACTCATAAGAAATAATAATAGAATATTTCTTATGAGTTAATTTTTACCTAATTTAGTATTGTTCTCTGTTATTTATATATAACTCAAATATGAAGAGTAATAAACACACGCCACTCGCAAGTAGCGATAACAAAATCGAATCATGAAATGATAAATGACTAGCTCTTTGTGGTTTTATAAATATATACATATAGTAACAAACAATACTTTAATAATAAACATGTTAAGTGAAATAAAAGAAATAATAATAATTATATTCTTTCTTGTAAATTTCCAAAAGGTATTACAAAACAATTTACATACAGAAAATCAAAAATAAAATATACAAAAGGCGACCTTACCGCTAATAAGGGATATCTTTCTGGTAACCCTAACATAAAGGACAGTATATTAAATAATAATGGCGGAAGATACGTACAGCTGATATTTTTTTAATAATATGTATGATACAATTACAATTATACAATATAATACACATATTGACAAAAATACATTGTAATGCACAAACTTATAAATACACTACATAAAAACGGATTATTATAAACATATTAATAAAGAAAAAGTTTATAGTGAATATTTGAAAGGAATAGGAGGTGAAAAAGATTCTAAATTGACAAAATGTTTCTTTAGTGCCTTTTTGAAAATGTTCAGGGTTTTAGCGCATCGAATATATAAAAAAATTCCAGAGACGACAATTTGGATAGTAAAGGTTTGTGAAAGTAGTAAAAAAATGTATGTAGAAAGCAGTTGTGTTAAAAGGAATTTTAAGTTGAATGTTATCTATAGAACGAAGTGAACGGCTATAAGAGTCTTTTAAAAACTCAAATCCATCCTTTAGGTAGTAAGAAGTTACAGGGTTGAACAGTATAGAGTAAAGAAGACAAGAAATATGAGTATTCTTACCAAAGCGGTTTAACTGTTCCTCAGTAATATCAAGATGGTATCAGCGAAGTCAAAAAAAGTAGAATAAGAGATTGAGAAAGGACAATTTTGGTGGAAGTTAGGAGAAAGTTTCCCAATCTTTTTAAATGCAGCAAAGGTAGAAATCATTCTGCTTAGCACTGTAATTTGTGGTCCTCAAGAAATATTGTGATTAAAATTACACTCAAATTTCTTATTGTAATGCTAAATGGTATTTGATCACTGTCAAATATTATATGTGGCAACCTTAGTATGTAAAACATGTAATGCTATAAAAAGTTAAGTAGTATTCGAGAAACAGAGCCGATTATTTCCGTATTACTATTAAAACGTCTTAGGCATTTGCGTAAGAATGTTAGTAAATGGTTGACCTCTTTTTTATTAAAAGCATATGATGTCGATAAGTGCCGCTCATGTTGCGCGTACAATATTGTAAATATTGTCATTAAATAAAGGAGCAAACTATTCTATAAGTTGCTGCGAAATTTTATTTTTACATTTTACAAAAATGTTTAAGTTATTATAACTATTTTGATGTAGTTCTTTATTATTCTAACATTTTCTCCAAACTACGGATGTCCCCTAAATATTCTACCTGCTCTTGAGAAATCTTAGCATAAAAGTTATTTTGATTGGATTGGAGTATAAAAGTTATTTGGCTCAAAAGCTTAAGAAATAAAAAAAAACAAATTTAAACGAACAAATTTTTACGAAAATAGAATGAAATAAGCACATCTTTAGGAAAAGCATATGAATAATACATATGTAATCACCTAATTTCAGTCGTGTTGCTTATATTATCTTGGTGTATGTCTTCGGGTGGTACTTTCTGATTTCCGTTGTATTTTATTTTACCTATTTTTTTTATTTTTCAAACATAATTATTTAATATTGAAGTAAATAAGTTAAGACCGAAATAAAAATGCACGAAGATATTTTTATACACAGGAATCTGTTGTAAGGAAGCTCTAAGATGCATTTAATTTCGACCTTGGAGTGCAGTGTTAATGACAAGCTCCATTAAGGCCGCTTTCACCGACTAATCGGTTTGAGATGGTGGATGCGTCTGACACGTAGTTTGATAGAAGATTGTACTGACCTCAGAGCAATAAACCATGAATGGCACTATATTTTATACAATAACATCATTATTTTCGTATCATAATAAATAATAATCATTAAAAGAAAGAATGTATTGTAAACACAATTGAGACACATAAATATTCAATTAAAAGTAGAAATGTAAACAAAATGATACCACTTTTCGAACTGAGTTAAATTTGTTCGAATTGTCGTAAATGCTGCAGAATATGTTAAATTGAAATTTATTACGGATATCGAGAGACTCATAAAACAGTTTTACAACGTATAAAGTTGAGAATTTGCGCAAATGCGACGTTTCTGCAACATATGATATTTAAATGAAATAATATTCTGATAGTCGCTTTTAAGAATATATGTAAATTGTATTTAATGATTTGATTGACCTTAATGATGTCCACGTCATAATACCTGGCAGCGATACACGCTATGCTTGGATTTGGGTAAATGTATATGTATGTGATAAGTGTAAAAATTGTAATATATTTATTTATTCATTTATTTTACATATATAATACTATATCTCTCCGGGTCTTTTAAGTGAACGAACAAGTGACTAATCATTCATTCTTTTACTACAGCAAACCTAATTGATTTATATCATTAAGTGTGTTTTGACATTTGAAACCTTAATGAAATTTTGTTTTTATGTGAAATTCTGGCATTTTAGGAGAGCATAACTTCTTTTTATATTTAAACTTTCGTGAAGCATGACTACTATATTTATATTTACCCGGCTGTATTCACGCAGAAATTAAATCGGAATGTGCCCGACTAGTTTCGAACCCATTCGGGGTCCTTAATCATGAGCTCTGAGCGTGGCGGACTCGCGGCGCATTCGGGCACATTCCTATTTAATTTCTGCGTGAATACAGCCGGGTAAATATAAATATAGCAGCATATCTTCTTTTACCTCACTAAGCTGGAATTTAATTTAAGCAGAAATTTCTTTGATAGTTAAACCAAAGAAATATTATCGTTATATAACAACGAAACTTTTTAAAACAATGATAGTTTTAAAAAAATATGGTAGGCCGTTGTTTTTTTAGGTTTTAAATCAACAAGTACCTAGTTGTACACATAATGTATCATAGCATGCACTGTCTACGTTTGTACTGTAACTGTTGATCTTTATGAAAAGTCTAATTTAAACGTTTTATTGTATCGTAATTTTTAACGTATGATTATTTTATATCAGTCGACTGTATTATTACGTTTGATTGAATAAAGATTGATGCTAATCTCTATCGTTTAAAAATGTTTTCAAAGTTTATCTCATAGGCGAGAATAAAGCGCGCAAGCTTTCTATTTTTGTACTAACGTCATTTACAGAACTACTATAGAACTATAATTGCAAAGACATTATGTTTTGTTGTGCCTTTATATAAACAAATATTTCAATGTTTTGCAACAAATATTAGGTTCTCTGTATTTGATGGGTGTAATATACCGCAATAGAAATAATAGAAATAGTTGTTTCACTTGTTAGAATTAAATGAAACCAAATTTATTATAAGCATTGTAAGCTTTTCCATAGTAAAAACTGATCTCAATCTAATTAGTAGTTTAGTAGTTAAACGATAAACAAATACGGTCAGATAGGCTGGGTGGCACCAAATAAAAATATGATTTTTGTTTTTTCAATTTTTTTAAGGGCCCTGATACTATTTTTAAACATACATACCGAATTTCAGCTTCTTGCGTTCAATTGTTTCGGCTGTGCATTTTCTATCAGTCACTCAGTTACGGAAGAGTTTCATATATATCTATAAATTATGTTTCCTGAGATATATCTGAGTGAAATTAATCATTTAAATGTATATCTTCAGTATTTATACATTTTAGTCATAAAACATAATAATTGATTCGATATTTACTTTGCTATTTAATAAATTATTTCCACAGTTACTAGTCCCGTATGCAGAAGCAATTAAAATAATTAATAAAATGTAATAACTTTATATTTTCATATAGAGACTTTCGGTTATTTCATGTTTATATATAATTTAAAATGTTCTTTATTTCATATAGCCGTTTATACTCAATATTTCGTGTCGCTTATGACAAAAAATATATACGTCTTAGTTTGCTACCTCACGTATTTTCAAAGTTGTTAATAACAATAGTCACAATTACTTATTCGACAGAAATATAGTTCTTACGAAATTCGTTAAAGATATAAAATTTACTCAAACGAATAATGATATCCGACTGCCAAATTTTGGAGGCATTCAAGGTCGATCGCTTGGAAAAATCGTCTGAAGTGTCAAATAAAAACTACACCTCAATAATCAAGCAACGTTAACTGAAAAGAAAATAACCTATTTGAACTTAAAAAAAATATTTAAAATATATTTTTGATACACATAGGTAAAACAAATATTCCGTTATCCGTTAAGTTCCGAAACCGAACCACAAACTTGTTATAATTCAGCGAAACAGACATTCACGCAATTTCAAGCGTTCGAGCGCTAACAACTACCTGCAATGTTATTACACTCCGTTTAACGAGCATCCGTTAAGCCTTGATTACACCATTTTATTCTGTTTTTATAAAGAAAAAAGTAAAAAATATACACCACATGCATTATCCTCATATTGTACCTTAATATATTATAACATTTACTACATAGTTCCATTTACCTTAATTCTTTTGATAGATTGTAGCTGCTTAGAAGTAATTAGTAATCAACTACGAGATGAAATTGTATTAAAAAAATATTGTTTAAAAAGTAAGTGACTAGATTATTCCTAATATAAATTATTCATATTCACTATAATATATATATTCTAACTTAGTAAGAAATTTACAGTAAAAATACAAAATGATTATTAAATGATTATCAAAATTAGTAACTAAACATTAGTAGGTTTTGTTAGCATTATAAGTTCGCTTAGACGCTAAAACTAACACAGGCTAGGTACAGAATTTGAATCATGTTTCTTGAAAATGATTAAATTAAAATATAATTAAATTTCAGTCTTGAATAATTATAATTCAGAAATATTGCAAACTAAACATTTCCAGAATTTTAATATAATCTGACGAAATCTTAACAACTATTTTTAATTACATAGTTAAAAAGCTGCGGTAGTCTTAATAATTTGAGTTATCTTCAAAATATTTCCTTGTTAAACAAAACAAACACCCCAGGGTTTAATTACAGGGTCTGCTGAATTGAGATAAGTCCCGGTTTTACGATTATACGCTTGACTGTCAAACGCTTGTTTGCCGAGATTTCTTTAGATAGTGTCGGATTAGAACACCAATCGGCTTAAAACGGAATTCTTTATCGCCGTCCGAATTCTAAGCAGCAAATCTTATAACTTGGTAATAAAATATGCTTTGTGTAAGCTTTACGAGTGACGGAGTAAAAGCTTTTTAGGAAGGTTTCGTATAAAATTAATTTAATATTATTTTATTTTATATTCATCATTCTAAAATGTAGAATACCATTCAATTGTATTTTTAGGGAAATTGAAAAAAATCTTTCTTTTTTCTTTTTCTTAATTACGTTTTTTGTGTAAAATATTCTACCCAGTTCAGTTTAATTTTAGAACCAGAAATGACTTATCCGGAACACTGTGAAAGTAACAAAGACCAACTATGCTATTAATTTTAACTCAAAAACGATATTTTTAATATTTGCCGAATGTGTAAAAAAGAAACTAAAAAAGGGTGCGCGCTATAATTTTTTGCTACAGAATGGGAATAAACAAAGTGAGTCTATACAAAGCTGGCCGTGTCATTAATGACAATGTATTTTAATGAAAGTTCGTTAATTGATACTTACTGCTAGGACATCCGTAGTGACTCGGCTCGTTACACCCTGGAGGAATGTGTGGCGTGGGATGCCAGCGCGCAGAGCTGGCGATTGTGGTCAAAGATGCTCAGCAGTGAGACCGTTTGATTCGCCATGGCCTCTTATTGCGAGCAAGTCATTGCCACAAAAGAGGCCGAAGAGTGGGTCAGGGAGTTAGCCTCTAGCCGCTGACCCGCTCCGAAGGGGTAGGCTGGGAAGAAGGAGGCGGGAGTATGCCCGCCGCTTCCTTCGCCAGCTGTAGCCTTGTTCAGAGGGGAGGGTGACCCCTTTCATCTACTATAGGCCTACGTCGCGAGGGTGCTCTCGTTACTCTGGGCATCCTTTCTTTACGGTGAGTGCGAAAGCGATCCCGTGGCGTCCCACTATGGCGATGAGGGTAACCGTTGGTTTTTTAGTGGCTAGCCTTAAAAATGACAGCGTTCTCTATACGGCCGAGTAGTCCCACATAACCTCCCGCCCTCTTGGTCGGTGGGTATCCCTAACGTAACGTTAGAAACAAAAGGCATCCGTAGTGACGACAGTTAATTTGTAATGGCGGCACGTAGACGGAGTCGTTTTTGGAAAGTATGAATAGTCAATGGGTTCTATTCTTTGAAAGCATGGATCTGGTCGTCCAATTTCTGTTGGTTTATGTAAATTTAATAGTGTCTCACTGTGATTCAGTTTACCCCATTCTATAATCTTCCCTAGGAAAGTTACAATAAAAGAAACAAGTTTCTTTAGACACTCTTAAACCAACTCTTAATCTTAGGGGCCCCTTAAACCAACATCGCAAGAACTGTTTGCACTTCTCTCCCTGCGACGCGATAGGTCTGGTTCCGCACGATAAATCCTTGGAATGTTAAGAAGCTTTGTCGCAATGGCCACCACCTATTAGCGTGTCAGGTATTCGAGGAGATTTATCGGCAAAAGCTATATTAATGATCATTGATCAACTGGAAGTCCTCTAGGTATCCTAAGTGCTGGCGGTTTAAATACCCTCTATGATTTTGCAGAGAAGAGAGTTAATGGCAATTAGGTCTATACAGCTGGGTCTGAGCCTTCACGTCTTTTAGTGATCACACTGTGCGTTGATAGATCAGTTAGTGAGAGGAAGTATTTTTATACGAGAAATAAGATCCTGTTATTTAAAGGATATAATTATATATTTAAGTAATTAGAGCTTAAATTTTATCAATGGGCCTCAGCTCGTGTACTTTGTAGTACATGAGCTGAGTAAGCTTGTGCTTAACTGTGGTAATACAATGCTCTCTCTGGACATCTGTTTTAAATTAGTTACTATGACTTAACAAGAGTGACAAATAAACAAACGTTTTCCTCTTCCTGCATCTTGAACTCAATACTTTTTTCCCCATTTCTCAAACCAATACTTATACTTACCGACATTATAAGGCATATAATGGATGAATGGGTTAGTTTTCACCATTATGGGCAAGAAAATAAAATATAGCTTTCAGTTGCTTAAACATAATGAAAATAAAATCAAGGTTTGTAATTTATTGTACTTCAACGATAGTCCTAAATAAAGATAAAGTACTTGAGTAAATACCACACAACTAACCTAACCAATATTATTAAGTTTTTAATTTATTTTCATTTCCAATTTACGCTAATTAAATTGTTTCAAATTCTAATATCTGTGAAAGTTAAATAAGTACCATTGAATTTACAAGCAATTTTCAAACCAAAAGCATTGTACTTACAAATGTAAAGAAGAAATTGGAAACTCTCCATTCACTTTTGTATAGAATATACTGCATCGAACCATTTTAAATGTTTTCAATTTTTTTTGTGTGTGTTGTATGAATAACAAAAAACTCTGTTTTGTGAATACGCTTTATTCGCATTGAAACGTCGTTTTTTTTATCAGCAATTTTCCTATAAAATTCCTATAAAATAAATACTCTTCGATTGGTTCATTAGATTCCGATGGATTACTTTTTAGTATTATTTTGGTATTAAGTACTTAAATACCAAAATTACAGTAAGATAGAGACTACTAGTAACTACATTTTATAATATAGGTACAAGAGTGCTGGCTGATATTTAGCTAACTTTAACACAGAAAGAAGATGCTGGAAGAAAAATATAGAAGCCAAATATAGAAGCCAAGAATAAGAATGAGGCTAGAACAAGAAATTAAAATATTTCTATAACGGTTTTTTTATTTTAAAAAAAGTAATGGAATACTCTACGTTATTAACTATCATTCGAAATTGGCAATGAATTTATAAATATTACATTGCTTAAAAACTACAAAAACTGAACATAACTACGTGAAATGTACAATATTTATATAAAAATGTACTTCAGTTTTTGAACTGAACAAGATCATACGGCAAGTAATTTTCTGTGGTAGATATTTGCATTGTTTTGAATTCATCCTTTAAGCAAACGTTATAGATGAGTTGAAAGTTAAAAATAGAACGCTGATTGTTCGATAGTTTTTCGAACAATTCGAATTTTTTTATATATTCTTATAGATAACCGGATTTTTGTAAAGGATTTTAGCATTCCCATACATTTGTAAGGTGGATTTCAATAAGGTAACTTTTTATATCTTTTCAATACACTTCTCATCAGTAAATATTCGCTCTTATTTGGAGAAGCCAGATCGTTTTCATGGCAAATACTTTTAAAATCACAAAAATAAACCCAATCCGTAAAATATAGGAGTTTATCAGTCCCAAATGAGATAATTAATAATCAGACAGATAATTAATATAGTACATTTCACGATAAGATGTAAAGACTAACTAATTAGGCTTTTTATTATATATTATGTAAAAAAACGCAAACTTACGATTTTATATTTTTAACCTTTTTTCTAATACGTTGGTCTCTATAGATCTCTGTTTAATCACGTATATATAAGATTGCCGTTAGAATTATAATGTGTTACTTTAGAACCATTAAATTTTTATTAAGCAAATAAAATATAATATTATGGTGCAAACAAAAAATGTGCTAATTAAAAGTAGTGTAATAGCTCCGCAGGTAGTTGTTAGCGCTCAAACGCCTGAATTTTTAAAAACGTGGGTTTCCCGGAATATGTCAAGCTCGTGTTTTGTCTTCGAAGTTTAGCGCAAAGTAAAAACTAGGGCTTTTTAAATTGTAATTAACTTTTACGGCACAAATATTTTTCGAAAAATTGGTTTCTTTTAATTTCAATATTTGTAGGTTTTTTTTATCAAAAATATACAACTGAACTAATACACAATGTAATTTAGCATATTTTTTTAGCAAAATATGGATGATAAGAAATATAACTTACTTAGTAGAATTTAAAAAATAGTTACTAAATAAACTTAACATGTTACTGAAGAATAAATCACATAGTACCCAAATGCTTTTAAAATTAGGTAAAATATTGTGTTATATTATATCAATTGTGATAATTTAAACAAATAAACACTTATTTAATTTTTTCGTGAATATGAGCGAACTGTAATTAAACATCTTAATCAGGAAAAAATCTTGTTAGACATTGCGGACAAGGTTGGATATTATTTAACTATGAAAGCTCGATGAAAACCAGATTGTTTTTACGTCAAAAAGTGTAAGAAAATTCCAAATTAGACATTTTACATATTTCCTTCGACATGTCAGTTATCTACTAAGTAGATACTAAGTACTATTAATATAATGAGAGTATTAAAATTTCAAAAAATGTGCTCGTAAAGTTATAATTATTTTTAGTTATATTTTGTGGCAATTTTTTTTTTAAAGTTATGTATAGCTTAAGATGTCGACCATGCGGACTATATTATTTATAACCACACATGCTTTCATGGAAGAAAATATTTATTTTTAACTTTATTTATTATATTTTTATTTATTTATTTATAAAACCCTTTATATCAATAACGCTATGACACATCAGTTTTCTAGAACATTCTCCAACATCTTAAATTCAAACCTCTCCTCGACATGTACAATCAAACTTAAGTATCTATATGTATAGTTATGTAAGTGGAACAAAATTATTCCAGATATGTTATTTGTATTTACTTCAGTTATAACAGGGCGGGAAAATTAAGCTGATAACCTAATAAAGTTTGGAAGTTGTCAGCGAGCCCACCATTAACTTCTATATGAATATTACAATAATATTACTTTCGATTTCATCCTAAAAGTAATATTACTTGAATAATGTTTGAATAAGAAGTTTCGACGACGTCACCGTAAGTCATTCATTCTTCAACTATCGGAGACATTATTCACTCAGACCATGAAATGTGTTTTGACATTTAAAGCATTAATGTAATATTCTTTTTATGGCAAATTTAATCATTTAAAGAAAACTAATTATCTTACTGAGCTGGAATAAAACCGTATGGTTTTATAGAGCTTATGGTATGAATCAAAGTAATATTATTCCAATAGTGCTCCAGAATTCCAAAGTTTATGTTTTTAAGAGTACATGCTGCATGTCTGATTAAATCGAAACAACTATGTGACATGAAGCTTACAATTAATATACTAAATATATCATTCATAAATAATGTTATGTTTAATATATAAGTTATTAGCTCCAATATTTTTTTAACTAAATGAACTAAATACTATTCTATACTTACTTAGTGTACTTGAATTATAACACTTTAGATACAAAACAATAAACTTATATTATTAAAAATAAATACGCACACAATTCCCTATGTAAACAATGTATATAAATATTTTATATTGCGTATATATACAGTGAGTGTAAACAACTAAATATTTCAATGCGGACCAAATGTTTGCGATTGCTCAGCCCGTCATCCTGACACAGAGAATTCTAAAAGCGACAGCCGAGCTATTTAACCAAGTAGAGAATATGACAATAATAACAGACTGGCTGCTCATTTTATATTCAGAATCTGCTAGATCATTATATAATATACGACAAACTACCCAAGGGACACAAGTTATACAATATTCATATGAATAACCAAATGTATATATTAAAATAATTTTCATTACTTTATATCTCTTTCAACTGTTTTACACGAAAACAAAATATCGTAACTTCTATTTTATAAAAATAGTACCATCAACTAAATAAAAATGTTAATATTAATCAAAAGAAATAGATAAATCTATGAACAATTTGTAGATTGATTAATGTTAAAAGAACATTTTTTATCACGAATTTTTACCTACTTTAGTACTGTTCTTCGTTATTTGTATAGTTTACGTAACACAAATATGAAGAGCAATAAACTCACGCCACTCGCACGTAGCGGTAACGAAATCGAAACGTGAATTGATAAATGCCTAGCTCTTTGTGCTTTTATGAAACATGCAAATACGGTAACGAACAATACTATAATACATGTAAACGACGCTCTGTAGTACGTACATTTATTATTTATAATTGACTAGCTGTTGCTAGTGACTTCGCATGCTGAAGGCCTACAATCAGAATTTATCCCACGTTCTACTAATTCTGTTACGACAAATTTGCTTATTGCAAATTTTATAATAAATAATGAATGTCAAACTTATACCTACTGCAAAATAACATATTATAGAGTACATAATTTACTAAGTATGAGTATCATTACTTTATATTTCATAAAAGTGTTGAAGTCATCATATTCATTGAGCAGCGATGAATACTCTTTTTCTATAATGTCTTTCAGTCTACAGTTGTTCTCAAAATAATCTGTACAAAAACCGAATTGAAAACAGTACTTCAATAGGTAACAGGTGTGAACAAAGCACATCTCATCGTCTCATTTCAGTAGTGTGGCTTGTATTATCACAATGTATTTCTTCTGGTGGTAGCTTGTGGTTGTATTTTAGTTGCCTAAAAATATTTTATTTTTTTATTGTATTTACACAAAGATAAATTATTCAAAGTTGTAGTAAATAAGCCCTTTATAAAAATGCACAGAAAAATCTGTTGTAAGGAAGCTCTAAGATGCATTTCATTTCCACCTTGGAGTGCAGTGTTAATGACAAGCTCCATTAAGGCCGCTTTCATCGACTAATCGGTTTGAGATGGTGGATGCGTCTGACACGTAGTTTGATAGAAGATTGTACTGACCTCAGAACAATATCAATGAAGTAATAGCAATATATTATATACAATATCATTATTATTTTCGTATTATAATAAATAATTCGTTATTATATAATGTTCTTTATCATAAAATAATAATTATTTTAGATACAATTGACGACAATAATAATAGATACAATTAAGATTACTCAATTTATATTAATAAACAAAATGATAATAGTTTTCGAACTGCTTTAAATTTTGATCAGTGTCGTAAATGCTGCAGGAAATGTTAAATTGAAATTTATTACGGATATTGAGAGACTCATAAAATACATTTTTACAACGTATAAAGTAGAAAATTGTCGCAATTGCGACGTGTTTGCAACATATGATATTCGAATGTAATAATATTTTGATATTCACATTTGAGAATATATGTAAATTATATTTAATGCTCAATTAGAATTAAATACTCAACAATTCTCTATTTTTAATTTATGCTTATCTAATGATAAGCAAAGTAAGTCTGGTACCGATAGTCTAAATTGCGTTATGTAATTGTTCCACCACTTTATTGCCTACAAAGTCACGGGATATATATGGGCTAAAATTAATTCATTTTACTTTACCTTCGCGTCGATTTATGCGTAGTCTGCTCCGCATCCTTTTAAAACTATGGTCCAGAATGCAAAAGATGAAGATGAAACATTTTAAATAACAGTTTGAAAATCGTGTGTTTACTGAATAAGAGAATGGGTTGCTTTGCTTTACGTTGTAGCCATAAAATAAATTATTTGATCTACCACCTACACGTAGTAAATTATGAAAGCTATCTATAAATGGTGACAATGCTAAAATATTCTTATTTTGGTGGCAACTGTTTGCCTAGCAAGAGCAGTTTATACTTTTCAGGAAAGGACTCCTGCTGATTTCCTCTTAATAAAAAGTTTAAAAAATGGAGTCACTCAATATATAAGCGAACTATGCTCTAATGATAATTTTTTGAAATTGTTTATAAATAGCATAACATATGCCATCACGCGCTGCAGTTTACTGAAATTAGAGAACTTGTTGCATAACAAAGAAATTGGATTAATAGTGTATTCTAAAGTATCAACGTGAAAATATGTCATGATATCTTGTGAGTACGTCTCATCTTGACGATGTGAGTTAGAATATGATGGCTACAGGGACGATTTTCTATGAAGAAATTACGGTCCTCTCCAACATGCGGACGAAGTAAGCAATTTGTCAGCAATAAGTCCACGCGAACGCAAGGTCTGCGGTGTTTTATTGAGATGGTACATAGCGCCAGGGCAATTCCCTTACAGAATTGTAGATCTCAGAAACGCGATGACGAACAAAGACTTTTAGTAGTATAGATGGTATAATTAGCTAATCCAAAATCACAGTAGAGTCACACCAAAAGGTTAGTTCTCCCTTTTATCTCACTTAAAAATTAAAGTAAAGAGAGTAACTTCGATTTAAATAAATCTCATAAACTTAATTATAGGCACGTTACAATGGGTTTTATACTAATATTTATTATATTTCATTCAGATGTAATGTCAATAGTTTTTTATAGTTTTTATTACTCTGGAACTTAAGACATTATTTAATAACGAATATTTTATGTTTTGTTGTTATTTTGTCGGTTCATTAATAATAACAATATTAAGCTAATATAAGCTAATACTGTTTTACTAAATGTTTTTCTTAGTATTTAGTTTAATGATTTCCGGATCCTTATCAATAATTAATATATAGCAATAACTAAAGTAATAATGATTGAGTTTTTTATTTACTAGTAGGTACGTAGAATGCTCGAATAATATCGTGTATACTGATTTTCTATTAATACAAACATTATGAAGTTTAATATCAAATATACAGCAGAATATCATTTGACTAATTAATCATTTAAATGGTCTCAGTGGTTATGAATAATGTTTAATTCTATTGAAATACAAATTACCTATGCTTACTTACAGAGCCAATGGTGGGCAGACATTTAATGAAGTTACAAGTGACTTCTCAGTATTTAGATTCGTCATAAATGTATCCTATAGAATACTTAGACGCTGGCAACTCTACGTCTATGTTCGAGTATTCTTAAACGGATACATTTCACTTTTCTGACAAGGGTCAAAGATATCTATGTCATGCAACTTAATATATCGTCTGAGAACGGATAAGAACCCCTGGACAGAATGTACTGAAGATATTTTTTCTTTAAATAAACATTGGGTTGTTTTGATAAGACATGATCTCAAAGATTCAATATGTAATGTCAACTTTTACAAGTGGATATTTGGTTTTACAATTGACAAAAAGATAGTGAGACGAAGTATTTAACTAAATGGTAAATCCTTCGTCAAAAACAAACGATATACAATATTTATATTGGGATGGCTGTCGTTAATAACCAATTATTTTTATATCCGCGACGGCTCGGGGACAAAAATAAAATTTACTATCGTTATCATAAAATATATTCTATGAGTGTTTTGTAAGTTATAGCACACTACCAAAGAAATTAAACTTCCTATTAATGACTAGCTATTTCTTCGTCTTTATCTACTTCTAACCCATCCCAATCAATAAGTCATGTATTATCAAATGAAATCTGGACGAAATTGGAATATTCCTAGATTGATTAAAACCGAAACCAGTTCTCTGTTATTCTGTGTAAATAAAAATATAATATATAATAAAGAACTGTTTAAGGGTCTTGGTCATGTCCTACTTAAGAAGCAGTAAATTACGTATAAAAACATCAATGAACACATTTAGCCTCGTTACTATTTTACTATACGGCTTTAACCAATTTTTTTTTATCGTCAGGTTGATATTTTGTGTTGCTTACCTCTCAAATTCTCACGGAGAGATACATATAGGAGAGGCAAAGGAATACCATGGACTGTGCATTAACATCTTTATAAATAAAATGTCAAATATGAAGACATTAGAGAATTGCACAATTGTGATTGGAGATCTCACGATTACGCGACTAGAGAAAACGAAACCAAAGGACTTTAAGAATATAAGCTTCCCAAATTTAAAAGAGGTAGGTTTATAACTAACATTTTGTATTAATACTATCCATTCATAAGAATGAATCTTCTGTTAAGCAAACAAGTAAAATATATATTATGTATAATATATGAAAATTATAATATTATGTCATAAATACCATGAACAGAATACTAAATATTGATAAGAGCATAATTTATACTTAGTAATTATCTAAATATCAGATATAATAAATTGGAGGCTTACAATATTTCATGTTATTACATTTAGGTTACAGGATTTATGGTTGTTTACCGAGTGTCTGGATTGGAGTCTCTGGGGGACCTGTTTCCAAATTTAGCGCGAATTCGTGGAAATACCCTCCTGTATAATTACGCGCTGATTGTTTATGATATGCCGCGTTTAAGAGAGGTTCGTCTTTACTTCAAACGTTTTTAATTACATTTTTTCTAAATAAATAAGTCTGAATAGTGTTAATTTTGTTAATTGAGACGTAATAGGTCTTAATTTATTTTGTTTAAAGAGATCTTGTTAGCTTTAATTATAAAATAAAATAAGAATTATATACTAAAATTACAATTATTTGATCATCTCGAATTTAAGACGTTGGTTTAAATTTGTTTTTCGGTTTCTTTATATGAGTAGAAGACAATTTTTATTTATATGTGAATCATGCCACAATTTATATTATTTCTTCTACGTTTACTTTTACTCTTGTTATTCCTATTTCTACTCATTTCTACAAGTCTCTTACAAGTAATTTATATGTTTCATATATTTCTTTTTACCAGGTACACCATATTCTCAGCATACCATACAAAGTTACTCGTATGTAACTTTGTATGCAGGTGCAGGTGCACCTGCATAAGATTTGTTTGAGTCTTGTATTTTTTTTTTCAATAATAAATGTTAAAGTAAAAACGTGGTACTCAAATATCTCTAAATGTGATAAGTTATATTTGGAAGTCGGTTATGATAAAAAAAACTAATAACTAGAAACTACTATTATTCAAGCTAAGTAGTGAAATCCAAAGCCAGTATAATAATATAGAATAATTACCCAAGTTGTGATATAGGTACTTGACGAAATGGAAGATTTATCATTGGACCAAGGACACAAACAAAACTGTGTACAACGTCTTGTTTAAGGAGTCACAAAATAAATACAGTTATTAATGAAGCAAATTGAGTCAATACTGAGTACTTAAACAAATAAATGTTTGATCTTTCTTCAATTAGAATAATCATGATTTGAAACGTTGACGAAATTTAATTTAGTCTCACGAAATAATATTATGTAAGAATGTTTATTTATTTATGCTTTTATATTGTTTATATAATATTACTTATAAAATAAAGAGATTGGATGGGGATCTCTACAGATAACGTTCTTTTTCCCAAATGTCTTATTTGGCGAAAATAAAATAATATTAATGGCATTATCTGGGGGCACGGCAATGCCCCGTCAAGTCGAGCAAAAACGTGGGACGGCCGTACCATTCTTTTTTCGAAGCAATTCTGCCATTTTCAACCTATAACTTCGTTGTTGATGAACAGGAACAGGAACTTAAATTTTCAACAATCAAGCAAACATTAAATAAACCCGTATTTAAAATAAATCAGCAGTTTAAGAATTATGACTAGTCAAATTTCTTAATTTTATCGCTCACTCACTGACCAATCATCAAAAGTCTAAGGCACTTCTAGTCTATATAGAAGCTTTAAATTTAGAATACAATCAGAGTTTTGTATAAACATCAAGGAAAATTTTAAATAGAAGTAGAAGAACTGCGTTGAGAGACTTGGTTTTTTTACAAGTATTGTTTTTTTTTATAGGATTAAAAGAGTTATCAGTACGTTCTTTCAAAATCAATTATTCTACTATCTATTGGTAAATGAAGATAATCCTCTGAATCACAGGAAATGTCAGCGTTTCATTAAAGGCCCGGATGCGGAGGTGTGTGACCAGCAGTGTCTGAGATGTCGCAAGATCAATTCTAGCAGCTGTTCCGTGTGTCGAAATTTTACATTCCAAGACACTTGTGTTTCCGGCTGCCCTAACGATACGTGTGTTTTTTTAAAATTAATTATTATCAAATAAGGGATTAAATTTCATTATATATATATTACCCGGCTGTATTCCCGTTAATTTAATGGAATTTGAAATTAGTTAAAAATATACACTATCTTTGTATCTCATATTATACTTTAATATATTATGAAATTTAGTATTACCTCTCATTAACCTTAAATCTTTTGGTAGATTGTTGTTGTCGACATAATTGCATCATACTATTCAAAATTATATTTTTCAATAACTTCTAGCGGAAACCATTCCCGACCGCTAAGCTATAACATAGGTCTGTTTCAAGGATGTTGCATTTCTCCAATAATATTTAATATAGTAATTAACATTTTAATAGATAAATTAATAAGTCATGAGAAAAAGTGGGGTTATCGGTTTAAATTTAATAATAAATACACGGAATCCATACTAGCATTTGCAGACGATCTCGCTATACTGACACGTAACCCTAAACAATGTCAGGTACTTTTAAATGAAGTAGAGGATTTCTGTACGTGGACTGAGGGACTGAGGACAAAACCCAGTAAATGCCACTGTCTGTGTCTGGGTAGACGAGACACCAAATATACCTCTTATAATCCGGGTCTTTCAATAGGCGGTCAAAGTGTTGCTACAATTACTGAAGCAGCCCCATTCAAATTTTTAGGTAAAAAAATAGATTACAAAGGTCGCACTCCATCTCTAGATATTATAGTCGATAGCTTTTTAAATGATCTTAAGAAGGTAAACGATCAACCAATCAGTAATATCAAAAAAGCTTGGATATATGACAACTATCTAACGTCACGTCTAAATTGGCCTTTTCTAGTTTACGATCTTAATAAAACCCTTTTGTCTAAGTTAGATGCAAACGTCATAAAGATATTGAAGTCGTGGTTTGGGCTCGCGCATTCAGCGGACTCTTCAACTTTATTCAGAGACCGAAACAATTTTGGGATGAAATTAAAGAAACCATCGGAGCTCTATAAACACCTAAGAGCTACCAAAAGACATATCATCGAAAAATCTCATGATGATATTGTAACATCTCTTCCAAAAGATAAAAATGCATCAGAGCTGGAGTCACGACTTCAATTCCATAAACAATTCATGATAGGTGCTCAAACAAATAAAGCAGGGTTAGGATGTAGCGGGAAAGTTCGAGATATAGACTTAACAAAATCCTTTATTCGGCAAGATGAAAACGATCAGTATCGAGTGCACGCGATGAATCTAGAAATTCAAAATGAGTGGGTGACCATAGGCGACTTTTGTATTCCATTAGCATTGAGGTGGCGCACCTTACTTCATGAGTGGTCTCCAGCCTTATTAAAATTCTATCTAAATGCATTCCAAATGACTCTCCCAGATCAAAGTAATTTAGTAAGATGGGGTAAAGCTACCGAAAAGTCTTGCAATATCTGTGGGGAGGCGGTAGGAACGGCTAAACACTTGTTGGTAGGGTGTAGGGTGCTATTGGAAAAAGGTCAATACTCGCGGCGCCATGATAAAGTATTGGAAATCATACGTGAAGCGGTTAGTCTTTCAGTAGCTAGAGCGCAAAAGGGTATAACAACCACCAAAAGATTCATAGAGTTCATTAAAGAAGGCTCGTCTAAAAAAACAAAACAAAAGCCTCACTCTATCTTAGAGGCGGCTCGCGATTGGACTATAATGATGGATACGTGTGAGAAACAGTATAGAATTCCTGAGGATATTGTTGTCTCGTCATCCAGACCGGACATATTCCTGTACTCTAGACAGTTAAAGCGCGTGATACTTGTGGAGCTTACTGTTCCGTGGGAAACTAACATTCCCAAAGATCACACAATTAAAGTAAACAAGTATTACGAACTGACCAACGAACTGACCAGGAATAGGTATATAGTTAATTTGTACGCGGTAGAAGTGGGAGCGAGAGGTATAACAGCGAAATCTCTCTATAACCTACTTAAAGATCTTGGCCTCTCTAGAACTATCATCAGTACATTTCTAGAACGTACTTCAAAGGCGGCATTAGTAGGTTCATTCCAAATTTGGTTAGGTAGGGAAAGGAGCGCAACCAGTTGAGGTGAGCGTGAATGCGCATTTTAAAGGGGCCCCTTAAACCTACACTTGGGTCGCAAGTCCCAGGGGCTGTTTGCGCTCCTCTCCCTGCAACGCGATGGGCCCGGCACCCGCACGGTGAATCCATGGAATGCTAAGAAGCTTCGTCTCTGTGTCTCTTAGGTTATTCAAACAATTGTTTAAAGAATAAGCTACTAAATTATTCGTTATATTATATTTTCAGCGCCATTGTTCCTTATAATATCTACAATATATACATACCTATATACATACAAATGTATATATTACACCAACTTAATAAGATAGTAACAGTAAAAACCTGGCAATTTAAAGTGTAGTTAAATTAGAGGGTAAACAGAATTATATTCCCAAACTAAGCAGTTTACTTGGACGGTAATACTAACATAACCTAGGTATTATAATATTTGAGTTATGTTTGTTTCTAGAAGACAATATCATTAAATTTCAGTCTTGAATATACTTTGTTCTGAAACTATATTCATGTACTTATGTTAAAAACAGAATAAATGGTGTAATCAAGGCTTAACGAATGCTCGTTAAACGGAGCGTAATAACATTGCAGGTAGTTGTTAGCGCTCGAACGCTTGAAATTGCGTGAATGTCTGTTTAGGTTTCGGAGCTTAACGGATAACGGAATCTGTGTATATTTTTGAATTGTATTCGTAATGTACTTTTTGTAGCCCTTTTTTTATTTTAAATATCTTGTTTAAGATCAAATTGTAATTAAGGTTACTTTCTTTACAGTTAACGTTGCTTGATTATTGGAGTGTAGTCTTTATTAATCCTTCAGAAGACTTTTCCATATGAACGCCTTTGAATGCCTCCAAAATGTGTCAGTCAGATATCATTATTCGTTAAGGTAAATTCCATCTCTAACAAATTTCATAAAAACTATATTTTTTTCAAATACAAATAAATTGCCACTATTATCAATAATAACTATGCAATTTTTTTATTTAAACTTTCGTGAACCATGATCATTATATTTATATTTACCGGGCTGTATTTACGCAGAAATTAAATCGGAATGTGCCCGACTAGTTTCGAACCTTTTCGGGTTTCTTTTTCATGAGCTCTAAGCGTGGCGAAATCGCGGCGTGAACTGTTCACATTCCGATTCAATTTCTGAATACAACCGGATAAATATAAAAACTCTGCAAGTTTGAAATGCATGAGATTTCAAACAAAACATGATATTTTTTAATTCTAATAAACGAGATGACAAATTGTGAATAAACGGATATGTTAAATTAAAAAGAACATTTTCAATATTATTTATAAAAATAGAAGAGAAGTGCGTTAGACCATCTACGAAAATATAAAGACATTATATTTGATTAATTATTTTAATTGTTTCTTGATACATGGAACTAGTAAAAAAAGTAATAATATAAAATTTAAAACTTAAATTATTTAAATAAAATTTTTGTTCATATTTCAATTGTATTTAGAAAGCCACTGACAAAATGTGCTTTCTAATTTTTTTATTTTTTTTACTTTTTGTCTAAAAACATTCAAAATAGTTAAACAGAAACGAGTTTTTGAATGCTTTCTTTCATACATTAACAAAAACTCTAAAACTATTTAAATTAATACCAGGAAATTGAAAAAGCATGAAATATTTTTTGAAAAATTTTATAATGTTTTGAAATCCTGTTTAACCTCGTTAACCTTATTATTTATTTATTTTTTTCAATAAATATAGAAAAGACATAGAGTGGCGGGTCGGTTACTCAGAGTTATGGGTTTGAATTTCACGTTTATGGGCAGGTTTTTCATTCTACATTTATATAAAAATATCATCCTATTGCCTAATTAAAATAAAATTAATAACAATTATTTTTTACAGTTTTTTATTTAAGTCGATAATACAAAATACATGTATGTAATTTACATTCTTACATTAAGAAATTTATTCAGAATATCGATTTTGGATATATGATGGCATAAAATCTGAGATCAGAAATGCCGGTGGGTCACTTTCAACACGATTGGCAGTTGTGGCATCCACCAATTGTATGTTCTCAACTTCTATACGTCTGCGTTTCCACCGCCAGCCTATTTTAGTTGAAACGCCGTACAATATTATTCCAAAGATAATTCCACCAAGCCACAAAGTAATATAACTTTGTTTTATTACTATTACTTTACTCCAGTTATTACAAACATAGGCATAAGCTAGCGTCGTTGAACATACTCTTACGAGATATGAACTTGCTTTGTTTGATTTCACCGACAAACTTGTCTCGTTGCCAAAAACGCACCAAATTCGAGGCAATAAATGACTCATATTATTTAACTTAATATCTGGATAAGCTTCCAAAGTATACGATAATATGGGTCCATTTGTAACTGTTGGTGGTATCCATTTTACGGTTATTAAACCATTTTCATCAGCACTTGTAAATATAATTGAGACTCTGTCCAGGTTTTCTGAACGTAATGTTCGAACAACTTCCCTAGCAGAGCGACTACACAAACCTTTAATACAAGCTCTAAGACGAAACCTATAATCTCTGAAGGGTGCTAAACCACCTATTTGATAATCGTTTCTCGGAGCATCTATATCAAATGAATATGATTTGACTATTCCTTTTGCACTTGTATTTACAGGACGCTCTACTTCCTTATCACAACCCTCTATGGTGTTGCATATCTCAAAGTGCTCTTCTACTAATGCACCAAATGGGAATGAAGACAGTATACCACACATGCTTTCACAACCTTTTCCATAGTTACTAGGTGGTCGCATTACTTTTGCGTGTCGTGAATAATCGATCTCATCAATATTATTGGAATTTTGACAATAATCCCTTGTCATAAAATTTTTGGCATCTTTTTCTATTAAGAACACATCTAACTCATACTTAGTGATGTATGGTCTATAGTTTTTGTGATCAACCCATCTAATGACAACGACTTTGGAAGTAGATGCCACAAGCTCTATAATAAATGGTGGTTCTGGTTTGCCAGCTGGGGTGGTAAAGTTAACTATAGAGCTACGAGCAAGATATCGAGTTGAAGGTTCATACTTTTCAATACAAACAGCATACATTGAAGCAGGACGAAGTGATGATAGCTGTACTTTATTTAAGCCACTAGTCAACTTTGGAACAGCAATAGCATTCCATTCAGATTCACTACATGCTTCTGGTACAATAGGTACCTTAGTATTGTGAGATATCCTTACATATAAAATAGTGTAATGCACATCTTCTTCAGGTCCAGCATCAAAAGTTGCAACGGCAAATGTTTGATTTTTAACATTAATTTTCAATCCCACACTTACCTCCCTACAACCTCCACTGTAGCCATTTAAGCCTTGAGGTATATCAATTTCATTAGGGGCTACAGAAAATAATGGTTTCAACTTTTCGATTTGGCTCATACATAACATCGGATTCCTATAAAATCTCATAGAACCTCGTTCTATTTTAAGGTTTTCTGTTACATTCGATGGGAACAGCATCTGAAGGTTTTGCATGTCATAGACCACTAAACTATACTTGTTGTCAAACAATAACTGTCCTCTGATACGTTGAAGTGAAGTGAGGAAATGTAGTGAAGTAAGTGTGATAGAGCCATAAATAACAACATAGTCGGATACTTCTTTGATGTTTTTTAAATAATATACTAACTCGTCAATTACTCCAGGGATTGATCTAAGGTGTATTGTTAATGAACCGTTTATGTAAACGCACTTTTCGGCTGATTGTATTGTGGCCAATGTCTGTATTTTGAGGCTTTTACAAGTCTGTGAATAATAACAATAATCAAGTAACGGTCAACATTTACACACAGTTTTTGAATATTATAACATTATTTTTACCTCGTCACAATTAACGCAAGGTTGACACGATGTGTTGGCACCCTTACCCCACTTTTTATAATTCTTTGGGCATGTTTCTACACACGTTCCATTAAATACAAATTTGTCTATATGCTTACATTCGTCAATTGTTACACAATAGTTGCTTGCCGTCAGCAGTATGCTAAAAATATGTGAAAAGATTTATTGCAGTGGAGTGGACAGTTTTTTTTTAAATATAATAAAAAAAAAATATATATGACTTTTATCTGTTATATATGATGACCATTATGTATTTATTTTTACCAGAATGTATTCTCGTTAATTCAGTTCACGAATACACGCGGCGAGTCTGCCATGTTACGAGCCCATGAGCAAGAACCTCCGAATGGGTCTGAAACTAGTCGTCAGCAAATTCCGTTAAATTAACGTGAATACCGGGTAAATATATATATATAAGCCGGGTAAATATATATATATATATATATATATTTACCCGCTATATAATACCATTTAACCCTTATTTGATAATAATAAATTTTATAAAACATACGTATTGTTAGGGCAGCGGGAAACACAAGTGTCTTGGAATGTAAAATTTCGACACACGGAACAGCTGCTAGGATTGGTCTTGCGACATCCCAGACACTGCTGGTCACACACCTCCGCATCCGGGCCTTCGATGAAACGCTGACATTTCCTATAATTCAGACCGTACCGTAAACTCTTTAAATCCCATAAAAAAACAATATTTTAAAAAAACCAAGTCTCTTAACGCAGTTTTCCAACTTCTCCTTAAATTCTAAATATTGATTGTTTTTTTAATTTCAAGCTTCTATCTCGGCTAGAAGTGCCTTAGACTTTTGATGATGGTCAGTGATTGAAACTACTGGTATAAATTGAATCAAATACACAGCGTTTATACAATGCTTGCTTGGTTACTGAAAATTCAAGCTACTATTTTCATCCACAACGAAGTTACAGGGACTTGAAAATGGCCACAATTGCTTCGAAAAAAGAATGGTACGGCCGTGCCGCATTTTTGCTCCAGCAATAGTTTTTTCTATAATTTTTGCTATTAAAATAAATACAAGACTCAAACAAATCTTATTTTAAATCATATTCACTTATTGTTCCAGCAATGGTTGGTTGCAGAGTTCCTCGTGCAGGTGCAAACAAAGTTACATCGAGTAACTTTATATGGTATGCTGAGAACATGGCGTGACCTTGGCGCAATCACGTTCCAGTCTATAGAATCTATAAAGCAAGTGAGTTTTCCACCCCATACGATCACTCCGCCTCTGTCGATTTTAAGAAGGCTGTAGAAACCTATCTGTAAGAAAAGTGTTCATATTCTAAGAATATATAATGAAAAGGTGGTTTCTTTTTAACAAAATATAAATGAAACATATAAATTATTTGTAAGAGACTTGTAGAAGTGAGTAGAAATAGAAATAACAAAAGTAAAAGTAAACGTAGAAGAAATAATATAAATTGTGACATTATTCACATATAAATAAAAATGGTTTATCTTCTTATCATAGAAAGAAACCGAAAAACAAATTCCAACTTCTTAAACTATATGAGACGATCAAATAATCGTAATTTTAGTACTTAATTCCTATTTTATTTTATAATTAAAGCTAACAAGATCTCTTTAAACAAAATAAATTAAGACCTATTGCGTCTCAATTAACAAAATTAACACTATTCAGACTTGTTTATTTAGAAAAAAAATGTAATTAAAAACGTTTGAAGTAAGGACGAACCTCTCTTAAACGCGGCATATCATAAACAATCAGCGCGTAATTATACAGGAGGGTATTTCCACGAATTCGCGCTAAATTTGGAAATAGGTCCCCCAGAGACTCCAATCCAGACACTCGGTAAACAACCATAAATCCTGTAACCTAAATGTAATAACATGAAATATTGTAAGCCTCCAATTTATTATATCTGATATTTAGATAATTACTAAGTATAAATTATGCTCTTATCAATATTTAGTATTCTGTTCATGGTATTTATGACATAATATTATAATTTTCATATATTTTACATAATATATATTTTACTTGTTTGCTCATCAGAAGATTCATTCTTATGAATGGATAGTATTAATACAAAATGTTAGTTATAAACCTACCTCTTTTAAATTTGGGAAGTTTATATTCTTAAAGTCCTTTGGTTTCGTTTTCTCTAGTCGCGTAATCGTGAGATCTCCAACCACAATTGTGCAATTCTCTAATGTCTTCATATTTGACATTTTATTTATAAAGATGTTAATGCACAGTCCATGGTATTCCTTTGCCTCTCCTAAATGTATCTCTCCGTGAGAATTTGAGAGGTAAGCAACACAAAATATCAACCTGACGATAAAAAAAAATTGGTTAAAGCCGTATAGTAAAATAGTAACGAGGCTAAATGTGTTCATTGATGTTTTTATACGTAATTTACTGCTTCTTAAGTTGGAATGACACAGACCCTTAAACAGTTCTATATTATATATTATATGTTATATTTTTATTTACACAGAATAACAGAGAACTGGTTTCGGCTTAAACTATAATAAATCTAGGAATATTCCAATTTTGTCCAGATTTCATTTGATAATACATGACTTATTGATTGGGATGGGGTAGAAGTATAAACGAAGTAAGTAAAGACGAAGAAATAGCTAAACATTAATAAGAAGTTTAATTTCTTTGATAGTGTGCTATAACTTACAAAACACTTATAGAATATATTTTATGACAACGATAATAAATTTTATTTTTGCTCCCGAGCCGTCGCGGACATAAAAATAATTGGTTATTAACGACAGCCATCCCAATGTAAATATTGTATATCGTTTGTTTTTGACGAAGGATTTACCATTTAGTTAAATACTTCGTCTCACTATCTTATTGTCAATTGTAAAACCAAATATCCACTTGTAAAAGTTGACATTACATATTGAATCTTTGAGATCACGTCTTATCAAAACAACCCACTGTTTATTTAAAGAAAAGATTCTGTACATTCTGTCCAGGGGTCTTATCCGTTCTCAGACGATATATTAAGTTGCACGACATAGATATCTTTGACCCTTGTCAGAAAAGTTAAATGTATCCGTTTAAGAAGTTACTGCCGAAAGTTTCATTTAGAACCGGACCAGTTAAATTGATAAATATACATAATATCATATTCGATGGTGTAATGTTTGTGTCGGTGTAATAAGTAAATAGTAGTTATGTAGGCACACCATCTCATGCTCAAGGTGTGGTAGAACAAGGTACTACTACCAAGAAGTAAACATCATGGTTTACTTAGAGAGCTGTCGTGGGTTGCCGAGCCAGTAAATATTAATAACGCCACGTTTTATTACTGACACGGCATACACTACAGACGGTATTCTAGGTAACGCTACAAATACTGTTTTTAAAACCTAACCTAACTAGTTGTGGCCATTTTTAATATCAAGACGTGATATATCTAAACACTGAGAAGTCACATAACTTCATTAAATGTCTGCCCACCATTGGCTGTGTAAATAAGCATAGATAATTTGTATTTCAATAGAATCAAACATTATTTATAACCACTGAGACCATTTAAATGATTAATTGGTCAAATGATATTCTGCTGTATATTTGATATTAAACTTCATAATGTTTGCATTAATAGAAAGTCAGTATACACGATATTATTCGAGCATTCTACGTACCTACTAGTAAATAAAAAACTCAATCATTATTACTTTAGTTATTGCTATTTATTAATTATTGATAAGGATCCGGAAATCATTAAACTAAATACTAAGAAAAACATTTAGTAAAACAGTATTAGCTTATATTAGCTTAATATTATTATTATTAATGAACCGACAAAATAACAACAAAACATAAAATATTCGTTATTAAATAATGTCTTAAGTTCCAGAGTAATAAAAACTATAAAAACGATAGTATAGTTTATTTACTTTAAAGTTTTTTGAGATATATTTAATTTGAGGTTAGTATTTACTTAAAATTGTTAGTGTGAGGCAACGTTACATTATACATGTTGTACAAAAAAATAGATAAAAATCGCTTAATTTGCAGTTTTCGATATTGCCGCTGAACTTTGAACATACTTTGCCAAAGTTTTAATCTGCATCCGACAAAGTTTGTTAAAAACACAAAATTTGACGCAGACTTAAAAAGACAAAGTGAATCGCTCAAGCTGGTCCATGCTAACGATTTTTTGATTGAAACTCCAGTAATAAAGACTAAGCAGTGACTGGAACGACGACAAAGGAAATTTATTAAGTTTTAATAACAATATTGAAATCCTATTTGTATCATATAATACAAGTAAAGCACATAAAGTACATATATATACATAATTTATTAACTATGATATATATAGAAATTTGAGAGTTGCCTTGAGCAATTTATTAAAGTCTAGTCCATAATCATAACACCACTAGTTTATTTTTTAATAATAAGTAATATATATTACCATATCAGCGCCTCTTTCTCCATGACACCTTAATCTTCCTGGAATCGAATCTCTTATATTTCTTCGACCTCTGCGATGTTTTTCTCATAAACAATCGATGGAATACTCTTAAATACCATATACTTGGAAGACAAGACATGATATGTTATTTTCCATAACTTGTAGATATGCTTCGTTATAAAACAATCTGGAACAGTTTCATTCACCATTAATATGAATTAATTGCACAATAGACTTAATTTTTGCAGTAATCGTTCTCAGAAAACAAAATGTGCAAATAATTTGAGTATGTCACCAATAATATTCAATAATATTGGTCGATTAATACAAATGGACTACACTACACAACAGTTATACTAATATAATGTCAAATTACAAGGAAAACGGGACACAATTTTTATTTGATAATTCGCAGCTATCAAAGTAAAGTCAGAGTACAGACTGACTACTGAACTGGTGCAAATTATTTAATTATACCTATAAAGATTCGATAGACCCTTAATTCAAGAGTTCGACCTCAAAGGTCATTCACATATAGCATGTAGCGTAAGATAGATTTAATAGATTGATTATACTTTAATTGACGAATATTTTACAATTAATTTCAAACAATACTGAAATAGGAATTTTTAGGGATTATTAACACGGTTTTGTGAAAAAATTAACTAAATATATTTTTTTTAATATTATTGAATTACATTATGCAAATTCAAATTCGGTTAAAATCTGAACGTGATTTTCCGTTACAAACAAAAATATATAGCAAAGCAAAAAAAATAGCATAAAATATAGCAAAGCAAAAAAAATATATAATAAAAGCGTGTAAGAAATAGTAAAAGTAAAAGTTACTTCTATGTTCGTATATATGTATATATATATTAACACACGAACAAACAAAAACAATATTAATGATCATATCATGAAATGAATTTGAGCAAATTCCTTCCTATTTTTAATAGTAATTAGGAATTGTTAGTCCACGGAACTACTTAAAATTCATCAATAGTGAAGTTGATACTCAAAGATTGCTGAAAGATTTTGTACAAGAATTTCTTAATATTATGCGAGAAAACCGTTTATCCTTCGACTGGCATTTTCTGCCTTATGTTATTAAATCTGAAGTTTGGTGTTGCTTTATTTCGTTTATGTTCCTTAATATTACACGTGGAGTGCTGTAATAAAACAGCCTGTATAAGGGGACCCGCGGGTCAAGTGGACTTAACAAGTAATATTGCATTTTGTGCTGTTGGATATTGTTAGTGCATGCTTTAATATCGCTATGAAATATCAAGTTTCCAAAACGAAATAGTCGTTTAATAATATTTTTTTGAAATGTACGCTGTTTTCAAACTTTGATTAATGAAGTCAGAGAATATTCACCAGTAATTTATATACCACTTGTGTCTTTATATTTCTGAGACATAACAAAAATAACATAGAAACCGAACAAACTAAAATTACTTTAAATTACAATACAACAAGACATTTGAAAAAGATACTATTTTCTTGTTTTTACTAACAAATAGAAATCTTAGATCATTAATAGAATAATTTTAAGAAAACATTAATTTGTATACATTTTAAGTGACGAATGGGATGTAGATGAGGTCGCTGGAAAGATGAAGTATTATAATAACTGCTCAATATATTTGTAAAAGATTTATATCCGTATATTTTATAAAGCATTTTTCCCTAAATTAATATTTTTACCTTTAATTAATACGAATAAGAAGATGTTTTTTTTTAACTACTAACAATGACAAAGTCATCAACATCTAAAGTCAAATCAACTCCACTTTAAAAAATCGTGCTACGACTCCGCCACTTTAAAAGTATACCTAATGTCTTGACGAATTGCTATTTAGATAATGTAGTTTCAAAGTCTTTTATTGTTTGAAAACTCTAAAATTAATATGATCTAAGTTTATTTCAATGTCTAGATATTTCAGAACTTTTGAAAGCGAGATGAATATAAAGTTAGCAGACAAATCTGTGTTCCTTTGATCTCTCTCGTTTTTAACATATTTCGTTTCAAGTGGCAGACGAATCTGAAGATT
The DNA here is from genome assembly GCA_963555665.1 of Dircenna loreta. Taxonomy (NCBI): domain Eukaryota; kingdom Metazoa; phylum Arthropoda; class Insecta; order Lepidoptera; family Nymphalidae; genus Dircenna; species Dircenna loreta. The sequence continues at coordinate 12,569,797 of OY743088.1, read as the reverse complement.
TATGTGTATAAAAGTAGAAACGTTTAAGTAGGAGTTCTTCTACAACGAGTTTGACGCTGATTTTATTTATTTCATTAGTCCTCTAAAAGTGTAATATCAAAAAGACAGAAGAAGAGAAAGAAAAAGAGAGAAGAAAGAAATCTTCTACAATGTATTTTGGGTCCACAGCCCATAATGTCAAGAAAGTTCTACAAATTGTAACTCGAATCCAACTCGACTATCAAAGTAATTGTCATATTAGATTACTATGTAAGAACTTTAAAAAAGCATCGGAGTACGTGGAATTCATTATGCACGCTTACATAATATACCTTCACTGTCGAATAAATAAAGTTAAATGTGCTTCAAAGGGTGACCATACCATAAAAACCCAGCCAGCAAATTTTCGCTGCATAAATTATAATAAAGGTAAACTCTCAATTTAATATAATACATCAATGTCATTTGTAGTTTGACCTAATAAAATAAATGTAAAACCATATAATACTTATATTATAATTATATAATAATAACAATTATAAAATAGCGCTATCTTAATTGATACCTCTCGTATTTTTTTATCCCCGAGCCTGTTAATTGAGACCTATAATCGATAAAATTCCACCTAATCGACTAAACCAATTAGTACATACGTTAGCTTGGACTAATTAACTATTAATGAACTTACGAAACAATATGAGCATGAAAATAGGTATCACCCAAAAAGTTCGGTTAGGTTGATAATTGAACACACAGAAATCCGACCGAATTAAATATCCGTGAGAGTTAAAATCCTTTTTGTTAACTAGAAAACTTTGATTGTAAATATTTTACATTATACAAAGCTCTCATACGGCTCAGAGTTAGGAATATGTGAAACCGTTATCAACCATAACTCTTAGGATAAGCTTATCTAAGCTATTTATAACAGAAACCAATCAAATGGTAATAGCTATTCCCAGCACAATAATAATACGGAGATTTTGAAAGAGGCTACAGTAGATATTTATATAAATATATAAAATATAAAAACAAGTCTTAAGAAGTAGGAATTGTTGCAACATTACAATTATATTACTTTGATTCGTACCATGAGCTCTTGTACAACAATATGATTTATTTCTGAATAGTGACGTACAATAATGAATGCTTAATTGAAAAAAAAAACAAAACATAAAAACAATAATACATGAACATTTCAAGTTTAAAAATACACTTCATGTTACGACTTGATAATATATCCTATAGTAAAAGAATGAATAATTTAGAATGACGTCATCAAAACTTCTTATCGATATTTTATTAAAGTAATATTTCTTTTAGGGCAAAATAGAAAGTAAAATTATTGTACCATTGATATGGGAGTTCATGGTAGGCCTGCTGCCTTGTTTTAATAACAATTAATACGATTATTGTAAAAGATACCATTTGGTTCCCTGCGCATGACATGAACGAACGAACGAAGCTTGTCCGGAGCGTTACAAGAACATCACTATCTGAATTTTAAGAAACAAACATTATTTTGTGTTTGTTAACTCAAATGATTTAACAAATAAGTTAACAAACACAAAACAATGTTTTATTAATAGATATTTATTTCCATATATATAATTTTAGAATCTTAAACGAAGTTTCTCATATTAGTTGTAAATATGAAACGAGATTCCTCTCCAGGGCAATTTACACCTAGGTAGGTGTCACTATGGTTGTAGCCACGGTGGTAGGTGTTTTCTTAATAGTGAATCGGCGGTCTTTCAATATCAACTTTCACACGTTTGCCGATGTTTTCCTGTCATGGACATAGTATGCCGGCCAGATTGAGGGCCATCTTTCATCCAAGCTTGAATTCAGCCATAGACAGTTTCAGTGGTATATGACAACAACAACAGATTCTCCTAATGCTGAAGACATGACAGATATTTATGTTGGTACCCACCACGTACTCTCGTACCTCGATAAAGGTATCTTATCCCAGTTCCGATGTCAAGGCTACACACTTTGGTTTCAATTTTACTTTCCAAAACAGTTGCTCATTAGTGAATCTATATACAATACATCAAATGATTAAGCACTGTTTCTCGGACGTCGACGAAACTCATATTGGCGGTCATTAATCTTCGATTATCTTCCAGATAACCTTAGCATTGTGTAATTATATTGTTCTTTTATTGAAATAAGTTGAAGTGATTAACAGTTATATGTATTAATTATACATTAACTTGCTTAATTTCCCATAAGCTGGAATGACAAAATGCCGTTTAGAAGGAGCTAAAAGTGCGAAACTGTTCAAAATTAGTGGAGATCCTTCGTAGACTACTTTTGAAGTAAAGACCGAAATCAAAGTGGTTGAATACACCTTTATATACGCTTTTAACCTATTAGGATTTTGATTACACATTTTACCACAAAATACTACAATACAAATGAAAAAATAGTAGTTTATGTTGAATTAAATAGGATTTAAATTAATTATAAAAATCGTATTGTTTTACCATATATAGTTAAAGCAATGTGGTTGCTTTTGAATCCTACGTGACGACTTTTTTTTACAAATTTATTGTATTACCGCAAATAAAAAAAAACAATTTTGCATTGGATATGAAATAAATAGTAAATGAAATAATAGTAAATAAATAGTTATAAATTAGTTAGGATTTCAGCAATATTTTAAATATAGCAACACTGTGAAAGGCTCACCAATTTACTTAATGCCAGAGCTATAAAACATATAAAAAAAACCTTTATAGAGTTGAGAGTACTATAAACTCAGTTTGGTCTTAATGTCAAAACTGTAGACGTCAAGCTCGTATGCTTATTGTTTACAAATATCGCAATTATTTAAACTTTTCGATTTAAACAATTTAAAATGTCTAATGTAGATACCAACGTAACTTTGTAAGTATTATCTTAAAATTATATGCTTTTCATTATAAAACAACCAAATTAACATGAGCAATTAAACAACCAGCAACGTAGGGAGTAATTAATGTGTTATTATATTGATTATTATATTATATTTTATCCAAATCTATAACCACATAAGCTTATGGAATTTTTTAACCTAATTACACAGTATATACATTACAGTATATTTATATTAAAATAAATTATGCTTAAATTAATAGTACCTATCAATAAAATTGTTTTCAAAAAAATTAGGTCAAAAAAGAAGAGAAAGAAGCGCAGAAAAAGGAACCCAACAATGATACCTCCTCAGCCCATAGTTTCACCAGTGAATACAATTGCAGCTTTGTTTAAATTGCAGCAACAATTGTCAAATAAAAATATATATGATCAATTATCATCTCGTATGTCACAAGATAAACCTCTAATGTCAGGCCCTAGATTTAGTCCTAACATGAAATGGATGAATCCAGCGTTACCTTCAGCAACACGAAATCCTAGATTCCGAACATCTCAACCTACTCTTAAACAACTTAAAAATGATTTACCAAATATTTGTAAAAATTCAAATATAGTCAACAATACCCAATGTCCAGAGTCAGGTCCGTCTCAAAATATCAGTGATGGTAACAAAACAAAAAATCCACAAAAGGATAAATTTCAATCAAATAATATATCTGACCCAAAAATGAATCAGAATGACAAATTTCATGACTGTGAAGTATATGATAATCCATCTTTCATTAACTTTGAATCCGATGAAGGAGTGACCGATCTAAATGATGATGATATTTGTAACAAGAATGTAGAAATGAGTGTTGGCAGTGACAAAATGTAAGTTTAATTTATATACAAACACTTATTTAGATAAAAGATATCCCACTAATGACAAAAAAATCTTTTTCTAATATAATGTATTACTTTATCTTATCCTAGACTTTTTGTAATATGGCATATGTATGATACATTTATTTATGCCTATCAAATTAGTTGGAAATTCAACAAACTATAAAAGAAAAATAATATAATATTTTGCTAAAAGAAAAAATATTATGTTTTTTTTTTTACATATGTATTGAATTAAATTTTTATGTGGAATAAAAGATTTATTAATTTAAGAAAACCATCCTGGAATAGTACATTATTTTTCATTCCATTATTATTAAACATTTTAGAAAGATGAACATGACTAAACATGTTTGTATAGACATTTTTAAACATATTGGATTGACTTATTTTCAGAAACATTAACAAACCAGAAGCCCAAATAAGTTTTGAGACAAAACTACAACAACAACATGCAAAGAAACTTGAATCAAGAAACCTAGGGATTATTAAAAGTAAACCAAACGAAGGAATAATTGAAGACACCAAGAAATTGTCACCAGCACAATCATTAGGTTTGTTATGACTCTGTTGTTAGCCATTAGGTTTATATTTTTAATTTTCTTTAATCTACAAGATTTTATTCAAATGTTCATCACATTTCTCTCTCTCTGTCTATATGTTGAAGTAACATTTAAACATAAACTTGTTGCTTATTTTCATAATAATTTATATACAGCAACTAAGTATTAAAAAGCAACAGTTTGTTTACTATCTTAGTAAATACGATCTTCTAAAAGGTTAGGTTGTGGAGCTTTTTTGTGGAGGTTGTTGCCTCATTTGCGGGATTTTCTAATACATAATACATTGTCAAATTGTTTTTAAAAGAGCAACTGTTGAGTTGCTGGCCAGCTCTTTTCAGCAGAACCGCATTCCGAGCTGGTGGTAGCTTACTCACGGACTGACATACTATACTGACATTTTTTAATGTAATGTAATGTAATTGATGATTCAAAAGTTCATGTAAATGCCTACTTGAATAAAGATATTTTTGTTTTTTTTGAAAATATGCAGGTTTTGATGTTTCTCTATACTGAGCATATCTTATTCTTTTTATAAGGATTCTTTTGGTACTAATTTTAATCCATATTTTTATTTTCCAGATCTTAAAACTGCAAATCAGGAACTGATAGAAGCTCTCTCCTCTGATATTAACACAGTTGTGAGAGACAAGATAAAAACAACACCCCATGACCAAAATAAACCTCAGTTTAATGAACAGCAAAATCGTAAACCAGGTAAAATAACAGTCATAGAAATTATACTTTCTTCACAAACAGTGTTTGTATGTGAATTTGTGTGTCTGTATATATGAGCATATGTATGTGTGTGTCTGTATCTTAGTGTTTTTGCATGTTTATATATGTGAATGTGTGTGTGAGTGAGTGGATTTTCATTTTCATAAAGACATTGGTTTTTATTTTTTTTATAGTTGTAAATATTTCTTTTTTTCAGAATCGAGACATCTTGCAGGTAATATAAAAACATTTTTTTTTTCGTTAAATAATCATTTAACATACATATTGTATCACACATTATTTTAAGACTTATTTAAAAAGTTTCTAAAAATTATTAAAAGTATTGCTATGAGGAATGTTAGTAAGTTAGTATTATTGGCGTAAATTACTATTTAAACTTCAGGTGTTCCGAAACTTTTCATGACCGGTACTAATATGGGAGCTATACAGCCTCGAGGTGAGTATGAATTAAATATTATATTTTAAAGTTTATTAAAAACATTTTGTAAACAAATTCTTGAAACTTTGGTATTACAGGATATGTGAACAACTCGGCCAACAATCCAACCTTTTATCAAATGCCCAATGTCAAGCCAATGTTGGTCCAAACAGACAACCCAATGAGCCCACAGGTGTATTCCCCTACCGATATCTACTCGGAAATGCAAGGTAATGAAAGTTTCAAAGATTACAATTTGAATTTTACTATGATTATACATTATTATTAATTTTATTTCCCAGACTCCCCAGACCCAGACAGTCAGAAGCGTCTAAGCGCGTTCCAGCGACTCGGGCCGATCGAACACAAGAAATCGAAACTCACTATCAATCTCGGTGTGAATAAAAATCCGACTGTTAGGTAATTTGTGAATTATAAATCAGTTAAAAAAATATATTATATTATACACTTTTGTTTCGATAGTATAAAAATTACTTGGTAAGCTCCAAATATAATTATTCTGATACAGACATATAAATTTAATACGTGCCTTTTATTATTGGGTGTCATTAAACTCTTCCTCCTATGAAATAAGTGTTGGTTAGATTTCCACCAATTTTCGGATAGATAGTGTACGATGTTACTTTTATTTTTGTCCTAGACCCGGTTTTTACGACACCCTGGGGAATATGAGTCTTATTAATAAAATAATAAACTTAAATATACAAACCTTTCTTCACATATTAAATATTTGAATTAATTGAACAACATTTTTTTTTCGAAAAATAAACTTGAACCATATTTACAGGGATGTAGTGGAAGACACAGAGAAATACAAACCGACACACGAGAAAATGAACATAATAGAAAGCAATGACCCCACAGTGGTAGCATACTTACCTCACTGGCCGTGGAGGCAGGGTGTGGTTACTAAGAAGTCTGTTACTATCAGGAACTATAAGGTATATTTAAAGTTATACAATAAAATTATTAATTTTACATTATATTGTTCAGTCCCAGGTTCGATTCCAGGATCTAGTAAAAATTATATATAATTATGCAGACCTTTTTATGAAAATGGTACTAGTAAATCTGAATCTGTAGAAGATATATATATATTGAATATAAAAAGTTTCCTTGCATTTTTTATGTTTACAATTTGGGCATATTATTATTATTCAAATTAAAAACTTTTGTAGAAATAATTTAAAATATGTTTTTACCTTACCTAACATTTTCATTGTTAAAGCTAAGATATATTTCCATATATTTCATTATTATTTCGTTGATAATCTACTTCTTTATAAAGAAATGTGACAGAAAAAACTTAAATCTTGTAGTGAGTCTATTATATATGAGTACCGTTAAAAGAAAAAAAACTCTTAAATAAACTATGTATGTATTTATTTCAATACATATTAAGTAAATTAAACATTGTTTATATTTATTAAATAGTTCTTACTAATAAAAAACCTGTAAATCAAATTTATATGGTATTTTTTCAGACGGTAATGACCGTGGAGAAGGAATACATGGAAGATATATACAACAATGATACGGCATTTATTTTGGTATCGGTATGTATATAATAAATATATTAAGAAATTATATTTATTTAATCATAATTATAGAAAAAAATACGACAAGCAGTATTCAAACTTGTCATATTTGGCTGCTACCGTCGCTCTAACAACTGAACTATCGCGTAGCACGGTTTTTCTTGCTATTTACAATATTAATGCATGGGGTTTCTGATTGGTTCTTCTCCATGGACCTACCCTTTGGAACCGTGCCAGTAGAGTCTGACATTTAATTATTGTGTGTGTATTTGAAATAAAAAAATATCTAATTTATATTTCTAAATAAACGACTCTGTTTTATATTATTAATCTTACAGCTAGAAGGATATCCCGAAAATTGGAGTAAAGAGAACGTTTTGGATCTTGTCCTCGAATGCTTGAAAGGAAAACATTTTATTCCTTGTTTTATAGAAGTAAGTATCCATTCTGGTGAATCCATACTCATATATAAAGTAGCATAAAGTTTGTTTGTTTGTTTGTTTGAACGGGATAATCTCAGGAACTACTGGACGGATTTGAAAAATTCTTTCAGTATACGATCGGCGAATGCTATAGGCTTTATAACATCATGCTAAGATAAATAGGGGATGAATAGCAATAAAAAATGTTACGAAAACGGCAATACTTAGAGCTTTCCTTGTGCGCTGGGTAACAGTAAATTACGCAAAAATCAACTACTACAAAATTGTTCCCCTCTAAAAGTTCTACAGAAAGTCCTGGACAGTATTTATCTAGCTTTTAAGATTAACCCACTATAACCGTTTTATGCACTCAGCTTATGGACTAAACTTATGTACTCATATTTTGATTATACACTTAGCTTATGTACTTAGCATATGAACTAAGATTATGTTCTCAGCTTAAGTGGTAAGCTTACGTTTTATGCGTATGTACTAAGTTTATTTGCTAAGGTTCTAAGTTTATAAACTAAGCTTAAGCGGAATATCGGAATATCAGATGGAAATTTTTGTCTATATCGATGTGGTCCGGCTTCCACGAAAAAAATACTGGACAGGCGCAAGCGTTGTGTTTATCAATGTCTCCTTGCCATAAAGTCACCAATATATCGGGTATAGAGTTTCAAGCCAGCACCATATTATTTTAGTCATGAGATTTGTGGGAGCTGACGAAGTCGCTGACATTTATTGCTAAATATAATAAAAACACAATTATTAAGCTCACAGCACATAGTTACAAACGGAAAAAACTTATTAGCCAATTAACCAATTTTAATAAACAAAATAAATGGTGTAAAAACGAAAAAAAAGTTACAAAAGAAAATTAACAAACAGAAAAATTAAAACTAAACTAAAAAATCGTTAAATAATACGTTTATATAAATATTAGTTTAAATATATCTCATAAATTTAAATATGTTGATGTTATAGGAATAAAATATGTAGGTATTTTATGTCTCAAAATAATTAAGATATTAAATTAATTAAAATATATTTTTATATTTAAACATATTTTCATGTACAATTCTAGTTCACGCCAAAGGAATGCAAATTCTTTGTAATCCGAAGTCAGGGAGCTCTATCAAGCATACACTCTATGGGCTTCGTGATACACAAAGACAATGTAGAGGTCAAGATAACAATATCACAGACTCTACTCACATTGAAGCAAATTAATTTTTTGCCGCGACTTGTCCTAAAATCACGACTGGCTTTGAATTATGATAGTGAGACTAAGATAGATTTGAGTGAATTTACCTTAAAGGATGGTAAGTTTTTCTAGAAATTAGAATTCTGTTTTTAGGTATATAATTTTTAAATGCAGCGGGATATAGAGTTAATTCTCAAAGGGGCCCCTTAAACCTACACCTGGGTGGAAAGTTAAAACCCAGGAACTGTTTGCACTTCGCTCCCTGCAACGCGATGGACTCGAACAAACGCACCGTGAACCCATAAAAGGCTAAGAAGCTTCGTCTCATCCCTCAATTGATATTGCCTTTAACTTTCCTAATAACTTAACATAGTTATTCAGGTTTAGATAAATTTTCAAACATTTTCTACGATATATTTTGTACCAAAACATTTAAAACTATAACTTGTAACTAACTAAACTGTAATTTACTTCTTTTTCAGACATAAGTAACTTTATATACTTCCCGCTACATCGGGTCGTCCATCAAACAGAACTCGTTCACTTACAGAGCACAGTGGCGTGGCAATTCATAACTGAACTTAATTTGTCTCGCAATAGGCTAAAGTAAGTATAAAGCGACAGTATAAGATACTTCCTTGGTCTGGGAACAGGTCTTTCGAATTATATTAAGGTTTTTTTCAATCAAGTATCAAGAAATGTAGAAGAAAAATGAGAGAATGAAAACTGAGAGGCAAATAAAATAAAATTAAGTGAAATATTGATTTTCTATGAGCCATTTTAAAGGGCATCAAGTCTTAAGCTGTACCAGGCAGCAAACACCCTAACTACGCCACTGGTCCGAGTATATCTAGACATCCCTCTTAACCAAGCCGCAATCTTCAATCAGCCACACTCAAAATCATAGAGTACAAAAGTACACAAAGAGTACAAATCCAACGTACGTACTCGGACCCAGACCCAAAACAAGCCCAAACCAGAAGCCAACTAAAGACTTCCACCACCCTGCGACTGTCGCATAATACCATCAGGCTACGTTGGGTTTCTCAGGAAACATCCACGACAGTCTCCGAACCCCCGAAATGCATTGAGCAGCAAGATACCGGGAGAAAGTTACCCAGCCCTCTATACCCTGTGACCACCCAGGTAGGTAAAAAGCCACCTATGACTGTCTCAGAAGCCCTAACATCTGTGTACATGCAATCACGGGACCACTCCTCAGTCCACTCTGCAAACAAAGAAGTACTTAACCTCTGGCAGAGATCGATGAAAAGAGGCCCGGACCCAACGCCTTCTGCCGAGCACTCGAAGATGAGTCCGGGATGCAACCACGCTAATAAATCCTGTACTAACTGTTGACAGTATTGTCAGTCAGTGTCATTGTGTTTTATACCTATTATTATTTACCGGCTTGTGCTAATTTAAATATTTTTTTCAGGACTATAGAAGGTTTTTATTTGGAGATAACGACGCCGCGTCTAAAAGTATTAGATCTGTCGTACAATTGTATAGATAGTGTGTTAAAATTGATAAAATGCCGACAGTTACACTTGATAAAGCTAACACTTGAAGGGAATCCCTTGTGTAATGATTACATAGAATCTGAGCATTATATCAAAGTTTTGAAAACTATGTTTTCAAGTTTAACAGAACTTGTAAGCATTTTTTATATAAAGATATTAATTAATAATTATCACAATAAACGCAAATAACTCGTGAAATTTATTTCAGGATGGAGTTGATATAATCAAGCCCTCTTTACCAAGAACCATAAAAAACTACTGTCCGGAATATTCCAGAAATATAGTCGAGAAGTTTCTAGAAGTATTCTTTCCATTGCTTGAATCTGTTCAAGAAGAGAGAAAGGTCATACAGTCACTGTACGCTGATAACGCTCTTATGACAGTTACACATAAGAGCCAATTACGTATGTATTTTTAATTATTAATTTTTTACTATGAAGTTTTTATTGCATAGTTTTTTCTAACCGACTAAATATGGATAAATTATAATTATTAATTATATATGTATATTCTGTCACGAACGCTTCATATGTTTTTTTTAATTATGCTATAATTTAATACATAATATTATTGTTATTATGCGTATAAAATTCACAAAAATAAGTATATATTTATTTTTTTATTAAAATGTTTTATAATGTTTATGCATCTTATATATTTATCTAATTAACCATCTAAAAAATATATAAACAGTATTATTTCATATCTATTTTCAGGTTATAACACATCAAATAAACTTGTACTTAACTTGCTCATTAAAAGTAGAATTCTACTCGATGGCGACTTCGACAATATACAAGGTCGTGCTAATATTGTCAAATTAATACAAAAATGGCCGCATATACAACACGATGCCTCTACATTTACTGTGGATGTTGTTTATTCTACTGTAAGTTAATTTATTTTGAATAATGAAATCATAAAGATGTCTCAAAATGAACGGACACAAAAATAACTATTCATAAATAAAGATAAAATACAAAATAAACATTAAATTTAGAACATTTATCTTAACTTTTTAATAATAATAACATTAATTGTTTTTTTAACCTAAATACCACAATCGTTTTATTTAAAATTATATATTCACCCAGGATACGTCAATAATCTTCACAATAAACGGTATCTTCAAAATAACATCTGAAACATTAGCTCAAAATGAAACCCTCTTGTCATTTACTAGAACAATAACATTGTTCACTGAAAATGGGTTTGAATACAAGATTTTGAACGAAATGGTATACTTCGATGAGCCTTATATAGAGTGGGAGAGGAAAGCTTTTCAAATGGTTATGGTAAGTCATCATATATACATATTGTATGAATATCATATATTATATTGAATATTCTGGAAGCATGAGTTAGTAAAAATGGTTGTGATTGGCTTTCATTAACCAAACCCATCACCCATCCGAAGGTTAAAACGGGATTTTAGCTCCAGATTTTTTTAAATGTTTATCTCATTAACTTCTTCGACGCGGTCTAACAAGCCATTATATGCGTTAATACCTTATTACGAAGCTAACAAACTTATTTTTATTTTTTTATGAATAAATTCTAACGAAATATCTTAAGCTGATGAATTTCATAAAGATAAGGTTGAAGCATACCTATTTGTTATTTTATTTCTTGATTCTCCATTAACAGTTTACGAAACTGTAAAAAAATAAATTCATCTACCTAGTATTCATTGAACCACTTATAGGATACTAACATATCGCTCTTCCAAGTTATCATAGATGTTTTCCTTATCATGTTTATTAAGAAGTATTTAATTATTATATATTTTGTTTGTTTCAAATATTTTTTTGCTTTTGAATGAAAATGAAACTGGAAGATTTATTTTATAGGAGGTAAGTAATTGTATAGAAAGAGAAATAAATCTAAAGATTCTTGCTTTAATAAATGAATGTTATAATATTTTAGTAGGTTGACTAAGATCCTATTTATACGTAAGTTTCAAGATATTTTGTTTTTCCAATTAAAAAATATATTTTTTTTAGATGTGGAATGTAAAGAAAAAAACAGTAATAATCAAAATATTTGTATTTTGTCACTGAAATTAAAATGCACAAAAACTAAATATTTTTTAGGATTTCTAACATTTGTATCACTTTAAACTATAAACTATTTTAATTCCGTTCTTACAATGCAAATTACTTGTAATTTTTGCTATCTTCTCAATTTATATTTTGAAACCATTATACACGTTTATAAATACAAGCTGCAATCATTAAAGCCAAACTTCTAAAACTTGTAAAACAGAAAATAACAACACCAAAACTTTATTGGCACTGTTTAATACACTTATTATAAGGACGTGATACAAATGGGAATATGTTATTATCTATAACACAAACCTTATACTACACAGTATCCATAGATTCTTCGTTTGTAGGTTCAGTCTCCATCAACATTTCCTTCTCATCAATCCCACCCGCATACTTTATTCTTAGCTTTTCATAATGCAGTTGCTCTTTTGATGATACAGATGGTTTACATTTTGATAATGCACTCCTAAAGTCTTCGAATGATACAAATATCTCCCCCTCAAGCGTACCATTCGCAATGTGACTTGTTAAAGAATTGGTGGCGGCTGCTCGAACTAGACCAGACAAATCAGCGCCTGTGTATCCCTCAGTTAAATCAGCGATCATTTGTAAATCTACATCAGGGCCTAATAGTGGTCTGGTTCCCCCTTTTGTTAACTTTTGAATTATGTCAAATCGGTCCTCTGTTGCTGGCATTCCTACGTACATGATTCTATCTAAACGCCCCGGTCGTAACACAGCTGGATCTATAATATCGGGTCGATTTGAAGCAGCCAAAACAAAAACTCCTTCACGGCTTTCTATACCATCCATTTCAGTGAGCAGTTGATTTACTACTCTTGCTGCTCCGTTATTATCATGAGAGCTACGTCTCGGACACAAAGCGTCGAATTCATCGAAAAATATAACACAAGGGGCTGAATTTCGCGCCCGTCTGAAACAAGTGCGGACTGCCCGCTCACTCTCTCCAACATACATATTAAGTAATTCAGGTCCTTTCACAGAAATGAAGTTAACTCCTGCCTCATTTGCTACAGCTTTAGCTAGTAACGTTTTACCACACCCAGGGGGACCACAGAGTAATACACCACTTGGTGCTGATAAGCCAAGTTTTTTTAATTGTTCAGGATATTTCACAGGAGCTAAGACAGCCAGCTGTAAATCTTTACGAACTTGACTTAGTGACCCAACATCGTCCCAAGTTACATCAGGAACTGTGACAATACCTTCCCTAACAGCACAGGGTTTGGTTGTTTTAAGAGCTTTAAGAAAATCTTCCTGATTGATTGATAAACCAGTTAATTGTTCTGAGGTGTAGGGATGGGTATTCTCAAGTAGGCAAAGAACTTCATCAACTGGATCAATTGGTTTCATTTGAATTTTAGGAACTTTTTCAATTGGTTCAATAATTCCATTAGTGGGCTCTTGATGAGTTGCCAACTCTGTCCCAACATCCTGTACGGAAGGCTCTATGATATCATTTTCTGTATCAGCATGAGATTCTTTTACAGATTCTTCACTACTGTTTTCTCCATTAGGTATGTTGTCATCACTTTCCTTGCTTTCAGCAACCTCACATCCACTTTCCATACTATGTTTTCTGATTTTGGCAAAAATTCTTTTAACGGCATATGTACTTGCTTTATTGACAAGTGCCTGTAAATCCGCTCCAACAAATCCCGGAGTAATCTGGGCCAGATTATTCATGTTTACATCATCACTAAGAGCAAGGTCTTTACATAGAATTAATAGTATTTCTTTTCTTGATTTTAATGAAGGAATACCTAAAGTTATTTCTTGTTCAAGTCGGCCTGCCCTTCTCAATGCAGGATCTAAAGCGTCAGGATTATTTGTAGCTGCAAGTATTAAAACTGAAGCACTATTGTCATTTAAACTATCTAAACTGGCAAGCAGCTGAGCAACCATCCTCTTTTCCATATCTTTTTGTGCATGTATTCTGTTTCCACACACAGCATCTATTTCATCAATGAATAAGATGCATGGTGCCACCGATATGGCTCTCTCAAAGAGTTCTCTAATCCTTTCTTCAGATTCACCTGATACTCCTCCAACTAACTCGGTCCCAGTAACTGCTATGAGGGGCAATTGAAGTTTACCGGCGATAGCATGAGCTAATAAAGTTTTCCCAGTTCCTGGGGGCCCATGTAATAAAGCCCCTCTAGGAGATTTAATACCCAGTTTTGTATACACTTCAGGATGTTTCATGTGTAATACCAGATCACATATTTGTGTTATAATATCTGATATACCACCAATGTCTTCAAAACTAACCTTTACATTTTTAACTGTACCAAATTCAGATTTTTTCTTAGGAGCTACGCTCTTATTTGTTTCAGGTTTTCGTTTTTTATCTGCTGCAATCTGAGGTTGAGATTTTTCACGTGCAGGGCTTTCCACAGCCGTACTATTTGCATTTCGATTCGGTATGTGAGGTGTGATGGTTATTTGGTCATTAATTTTCGGTATTTTTGGAGCTATGCTATCTTCATCGCTGCTCAATATGTCTATTGGTTCGCCAGATTTGTCAGTAGCTCGGCGGGAGGCCGGCGGCCGTTTTTTATCCTGCATTTTGTACATAGCTAATATTCGATCATTCAATTCACTGTTGTTTTCATCTAATAACTCTAAATCAGATTCTTCCTCGGAGCCTTCTGACGTGGACGCTCCATCTAATCCATAGCTTTGTAATACTACCTTATAGGCACTTTCAACCATTTGACAAAAAGCATTATCGCTTCTGTTGCTGTATTCACGATAGCGCTCTTTGAGAGAACGCGCCATTTGGCTAACATCAACGAACGTCTTATCCACATTTTCCGCAAGGTAGTTTTTTACCCGCGATACAATGACTGGATCGTTAATAGTCTTTTGTCTTGTTTGATGTTTCTTCATATTTTAAGGATATAAAAATAAAATTATCAAATGTTTTACACAATACACACTCTTCGTCGCAGGTTGCAATGTTTGACAGCGGCGTCGCCGAAATCAATGGAATTATTGCCATAATAAAAATGGCAGTCATTGATGTAAAGCCAACCATTCACGACACTCACTATTTCGAAATTGCAAAGTGTAAATCGTTCGATAAATAATTATAGTATTGTCATTATCATAGGGTATCTATTTTAAAGCAGTTACTTCTCTAAAATAAACAATGTTAACTATTTTGACAGATTGTATTTATTTTTTTGATTAATATGTTAATTTTATTTCAGATTCCAAAAAAATCTTTGTCCTTAAAACTAGAATCCCCGCTTGATGAAGATATAAAGGAACGCCTCGTACATATTTTTATGAAAATAACAACTGTCGATAAAAAGCAATGTGAAAGGTATTTTATATAGTTAAGACAATGTTTCTAATATTTTAACCCACCTCTACCTCTTTTATATTTTCAGCTATTTGATCGAGAAGAACTGGAACTTCAAAGATGCTTTGGAACTTTTTACAAAAGTTGTTAAATCAAGTGATATTCAAACCATATCATAATCCAATAAAAGGAATTGTTGGTAATTTTTTGTTTCTTAAATAAATTTAAACAAAGAGACACTCCTTTATTTTATCTTGTACCAATATATCATGAAAAAGGGAAACACAACAGCTCTCATACAAAGGACATTTATTATATTAATACAACTTCTCTTAAACAATCATTTCAAGATGTCTTGCATATTCTATAGTCTGTTCAGCAAGTTCTGCTGATGGAAACACTCCAGCAGCAGCATTGCATGTTTCTTCTGCAGCATTGAAGTGGTAACAGTTATCAGCTCCCAAGATCCAATTACGCTAGTTGTAAAAAAACATTGTTAAAAAATAGGTTATCTTACATCAATCTTTATAAATTTATATATTATTGTTGTTTTGTTAATAAACTAACTATATATCAAATAATTTAAATTGTTAAACCAGCTATGTTTATGTATGAACACTCTACATGTAATGAAAAATTTTTATAAAAATAAATTGTTAGGCTACTTTTAAACATTTACATGTTAGTGTTATAAAAAAATAATTCATCAAGAATGTGAAAATCAAGAATTAAATGTTCAAATAAATAATTTTTAACTTCAACTGTAAGGAAAAATTCAGTTCATACTTTCTTGCCATACTCCAGCACGGCCTGCTGAGAAGTTAGGTTCAGTCGTCTGGCTGCCTCAGTGCAGGATATACAGAAGTATGCCTTCTCAATACATGCGGCAATTTCTCCCCTAACAGTGTCAAGAAGTGTGTCCATAAATAGGGTGTAGCTCTCTGCAGGGACATTATCCTGTATTTAAAATAAAAAAAATTAGTTAGTAAAATGTTTTGAGTATACAATACTGAAACTTTTAAGTATCTAAGAGTTCAACACCAAGTGTTGCTTATAGAATAATAATTATGTATGGCCCAAAGTAAAAATAAAGTAAAAATAGTAAATTAAGCCTCACTAACACAAAAAAAAGTTAGTAACAAATATGACTATGCAATATTGTAAACTAAAGTAAATATACCTTGGCCAAGAATATCTTATTATAGCTTCCTTCCATAAGATACTGTTCTAACGCTAAAGGATGTTTGACATATGGGTCTGCTCTGATCACATCCACAGGAAGACGTTCCAGCTCTGTGTGGAACTCTGCCACCCTGTTCTGAGCAAGCAGGAATAACAGGTTCAGGCCTAAAAGCTGATATGTGAATGCTGATTCTGGGAGGTGGTCTCTGGAAATAAACAGTGTTTTGGATTCATAATTTCTTCAATTAGAAAAATATTTTGAATATAATATAGGAGAAGATGGTTTAAAGAACCTACTTGTAATCAAAATAATAACACTTCAACTGAGACATGTATCTTTCAAATGCCTTCACATCCTTAGTGGCCACAGCCCATTGTGCTCCAATTTCCAGTACGTCACGAGCTAATATCAACTCCTTTTGGTTAGCTGCGGTATTATTACTAGGTAAAAAACTGAGTTGAGTAAGGGCTATCTGAAATTAAATATATAATTAATTTCTTACCAAGATTAATGTTTTATTCGAACATTTTAGTTTTATTGTTTGTTGATATTTGACGAGTCATCTTGCTTACCTTTATTTTATTTAAAAGCTCGCCGCATTTGTCTAACTTGCGTGGTTTCTTAGCCCATTCTGTTTTAAGATTTTGATAAAGAGTAGCAACGTCCTTTACTGAAGTCATTTCGGTATTATTATTTTTTAATCTCTATTCAGGAGCATATACTTAACATTAACATAAAATTTTTGCGAAATCAGTAAGTAACCACAGAGTAGACAGATTGACATTGACATTTGATAGCTTTTTATAGGAAGGAAGACCGTAGAAAAATTTGTATTCTGTGGCATCATGTCTTCGTTAAATAGAGAATTAACTGTTTGGTAACCCGTAACCTTCAGTTAGTCAGTTTAAACAAAACATAGCAACGACATGGCTCTTAATAATTCAAACCACTTGATTTTTGATTACTTTAAATAACACAGAAATTAAATCGGAATGTACCCGACTAGTTTCGAACCCATTCGGGGTTCTTATTCATGAGATTTTAGCGTGGCAGACTCGCGGAGTCACTAGCATGAACTCATGAAACAGATCACTGGCACACATTTTGAATACAGCCGGGTAAATATAAATATAATAGTCATGGCTCACGAAAGTTTAAAAATGAAAATATTATAAATAAATTAATAGTAATATCATACTTTTGATAAGATTATTTTATGAAAGAATATCGGACGAAGTCGCTAACAACAATAGGTTAAGTAAGTTACATTTACATTACATGATAACTTTAGATTAATAGCATGAGCCAAAAATTACAATTAATAAATAGTCAGTAGTGAAGACATTACATTCAAAATGGGTAAGTTAATACTAACTTACCCATTTTACTTCAATACTGAAGTAAACGTGTATTTAACCATATAAATGACCCCATTTATTTAAAAAACAATGTACTCGTGATATTTTTTTGTGACATCAAAACAACACAAACAAGATTGAAAAAGCATGCATCCCGGTTGGTACTACTCAATCTTAAGTATTTCAATGCAAAAATCACTTCCACATATGCTCATATTATTATATGTGAAGATGTTTCGCGGTCTCTCTTGCTACATTAAAACAAACGCACCTTGATATTTTGGAGGTCTGATTAATTTAAACTTAATAAATTCACAAGTTTTTTGGTTATTTCATCAAATAATAAAATGTACAGTAGAATAATAGCATTGGCTCAAGTACCGGAGTCTACGTCGAATAATACATCTTTTTATGCGATATTTAAAAAGATATTAATATATCTTTTCAAATATCGGATTTTTTCATTATTTTAAATTGTTTTCTTTTAAAATATTTTTTAAGAAGTTTGGTAGTAACTAGGTATTTTTAAAATTGCCTATAATATTCAATTTTACATTTTTTTGGCTTATGATTTATTTCTCTTTTTCTCAAAATATATTTTATCACGATAACTATGGTGTGAAATTAAAAAAGTTACTAATAAAATATCGACTAAATAAAAAAGTATGAAATTACTTTCTGTCTCGCTACTATTCTGTTATTTTTATATGCATAATGTAGGTAGCGCTGGAATGCTAGTGTATGCATTTACTCTCTTAAAGCCTTTGGTCTAAATTGAAAATTCCAATTATAAATTATTTGCAAGCGAAGTTTTAACAAAATATAAGTAAATTTTAAATATTTGTCAAAAATAACCTTATCACATTTAGTATTTTTAGTTGTACTTTGTATATAATATGTTCTTATTCATTAATCAAAAATAATCCTTTATGATTTAAAATAAGATATATTGTACAAGAAAATCAATCTCAGGACCCGATTTTCTTAAAATATATAGTGTCGTCTTTTTTTTGACATCCTTTTAATTAGGCGAAACTAAGAAGAACTTCTGTTTAAAACTTTATTAATATGTAATCTGAAGATATAGGTTTTGGTACATTAGATAGGTTATAGGCTTTAAATTTAAAAATATATCTATAGTGTGAGTGAAGCTTAACGTTTTATCATTATCATTAATTTATCAGTAACTGACATTAAGCTGTCAAATTTTTCTCTAGCTCAATAGGTCGAGATTGTAGTCGATTATTCAATAATGGATATTAAGGTCTTAAAAAATAGAAACCGTAATAATGAGATCCGGAAATAATGTTAAATTAAGTAGAGAATGATATCTAAGCATGAGTTCGCCGTCGGCTGTGGTGTGTCGCGAAATATTTGATGAAAATAGTCAACCCTCAGCCGAAGGTATTGTTTGTTTCTATCTTTATTGGGATTATTTCTGAGTACATTTAGCAATTAAGCTATTTTTACTGGTATAATAATTAAAAAAAAGATATTTTTTCAATAAAATACTTCATAACGAATCGAGAGCAATTGACGATGGTTTACTAATATTCAAATTATTTTTGGAGAAAATTGTTTTAAAATGTTCGTTAACACACATTTGAAATACATAACTTTGGAGAATTATTAAAAAAGCCTTAAGATAATCGATAAAATAGTATATATTTTTTTATATAATATCTATTAAAATAGTACATTATAATTTGTAGAAGTATCTGACTATGCCTGCCAACTTGGAATTGACCCTGAGAGTGAGAGTCATCTCTTGCCTCTGGCAAGAGATGGCCTCATGCAAGCCCTGCCTGCTCCATGGAAAGCCTAGTAAGTTTATTAGTAATTTATTTAATTTTTACATATTTATATATACTTTTGTAGTTTTGTTGTGATTGCAAAGAAAATAGTATATAAATGTAACTGTTGGTTGCTATGCGAGATCTCATAACACCTTAAAACTTTACTGGTTATGACAGAATAATAATATTAATAATATTTGTCATTTATCTTCAAATGCCATTATTAAACCTCTATGGTTTACAACAATGATTTCTATAGTTAACATACAACAATAATTAAAAACTGACGAGAAAACCACAGCCAAAACAAAATATTATGGTAATAACATTTGATAGAATATGTTCATACATTCTTCACATTAGTTGGCATGAACATAACAAATCTTTAAATTGTTTTATATTATCATAATCTACAGAAGTTCAGATTCAACAGATACCCATGTTATTTCTTATGGCATATGCTATCAATGTTCAAAAAACCTGCATACACAAAAGAAAATATAACTCATTAATTAATCCTGAAATATCAGAAACTAAATGAAACATACAACTGAAATGTTGTTCAGTTTTATTTTAGGCTGTAGGTTCTTGCTAGCATGCGGTTTTGCAATTTTCTATGCTTAAGTGGATAAAAAAAGAGAAAAAAGTTGGTGTCATTAATTTATATGACTGGAGCCACTCCGGCTGGTAGATAGCAATACATTCAGATTAAATTAAATAGTATTTTTCAAATAACTAAATCATTTCAAATAATAAATATTTTTAAGAACAGTCTTACACCTTCTAATTATAAACAGTTTTGACGAAAAACTCCAAACGCACTACTACTACAATGATGAAACAAAGAAGACGCAGTGGGAACATCCCCTCGACCACGTGTACATGGAACTGGTGAAGAAGGCACGGGATGTCTCTATGCAAGATGACACCTGTGCTTCTGTTCAGGTAAAGTAATAAGTACATCAGAACATCCTCTTACAAATTATCTAAAACTATTTCGACTCAAGTATACATGAAGGAAAATTCTTATTAGTATTCAAACAAACCCGATAATAAATAAATAATATATATACAGTCCAACCTTAATATAACGACTTTCTCGATATGACCAATTTTTTGTAATACCCTTGAATTGTGCATATTATTGTGAATTAATGTAAAATATATCTTTACATTACGATTTTTTTTACGCACAACCTTTATAACGAAATCTCAACTATCCAAAACGTGTAAATACCTCTAATTAACGAATTTCGTCAACTCAAAACCTCTATATAACGTTCTCGTATAACGTCCCTATACCCTTAATCCCATAGTATTTGCTTCAGTTGCGAAAGGCAACTGAAGCAAATACTATGGGGACATTCGACACGTTTTTTACGTTTACACCTCTTTATAACAAATTTTAAACAACATTACCTCTATATAACAAATCTAAATTTAACGAATTACTTGATATAACGAATAATTTTAGTTTTCCCTTTGCGGTTTGTTATATTGGGCTGGCACTTGGATTTTGTATGGGTATATAAGAAAATAATTATATAGTGGAATAAAAATAATTGTATAGTGGAACTTCATATTATTCTTACAACAAAAAAAAAATCATTTTTAATATTCTACCTTGGTATCACTAGTCAATAAGGCTTATTGTAGAACAACTAGAATATGTATTGGGGTCGTGAGCGCTTAGGTACACGATGCTTGCCAACGAGTAGTTAAAAATGTATGGATCTGTCAGGTTTCTAATTATTATTTTTTAGAAAGCATATTCCCATCTTATACCAAATTTGAATTCTTAACATTAAGTACTTTTATCTTAACGTTAATAAATGATTTATATAAGAATAATCTGATGAGGGAAAAAAAATCGATTATTTTTTTATTATTAATTTTCTTTGTCTTTGTAAGCTTGGAATTATAAATGCGAGCAATATTATAAATTTAGCCTTCTCAATTAATAATGAGCATCGTCATGGATATCTGAAAATTTCAGGAATTACTTACATCTGAAGAAAACACAAAAAATCTCGAACGTGTGGAAACTAAAGTCGAGAGCGAAGACGAAGATTTGAGTACCGATAGTGAACAACATGTCTCCGATATAAAAGACCATACAAATGCTACCTTAATACCCGGAAATAGACGTCTAACTCCATTGGGAAGGCCCCCGCTAGCTCCACTGTCCAGACTAGAGAAAAAACTAAGTGATCTCCGAATATCACCCTTAAGACGTAGCGTGGAAAGTCCAGCATCGCCCAAACCCAACCTAGTTAGAAATATATCTGATCGGGACATTTTAAGTCGACCAACATTTGAAAGGCCTAAAATGTTGTTCAAACAGCAATCTGAGATTATTGATCTGAAAATGCATGTATTAACTAGTCCGGAGGAAGAGAATTTCAGTCCTTTGTTATCTGCTGCTAAAGTGGATAGAGGTCTCCCTTTGACAGGTAAATTAATTTTGAAATTAGGTAAAACACATGTATTTTATTGTGACATATATAAAGACATAACAAAAGAATACTACTCAAATTTACACAAAATGCCACTAAATACCATGAAAAATCAATTCAAATTATATTAATAAGAGAAAATTCTAAATTAACAGGCAAAGGGAATATGTTCCTCAAGATATCTCGCTCGAATCTCCCAAGTCCCGACACAGAGAAATCTCTGCAATTAGATTCAGTGACTAAAAGTGATCCGCCAAAAGGTATCCTACGAGAAAAGACTTATGATGCAATACAAAAAAAGGCTGAAATTATATTGGGGAAAGCCAAACAAATTGCAAGTTTCGAGGAAGATAAAAAAAGTGTTAGGTTGGTATAAATATGTAGTCAGAAATATTTTTGTAATATTTATATTTTATATTATAATCAAAATATAAATTATATTTTTTGAATTTCTTTGTTTTTATAAAAACAATTATCTTGGGACTGAAAAAATTATAACAACAGTAATATTATCTAAGCCAAACGGCTTAGATAATATTCTTATAGATTATTTTCTGACCTTGCAGCCGTCTCAGAGCAAGAATTAATGTAAAATATATTTATTCTTGTTATCTGTAATTTGCGAAATTAACCGCGAATTGAGAATTGTAAATTTTGTACCCATAGGTACAATTTCGAAATCCATTTAGCATTTATAATGTAACTTTGATTATAATTATAATTTACGTAAACTTTTAGGTTCAAACTCGAAAACCTTCCTGAACCCACAGTCAGTCCAGGGTCAAATAGTTCTTCCGAACAAAATGACGGTCAAAGTTCAATACGCGCTGCCTTACCATCACCTACATCCATAAAACCTGTCACACCGTTGGCAACTATCACACCTATCAGCCATATCACTCCCATCAATATATCTCCTTTAAATCCTGTGCCTTTATCACCATTAGTATCAAGACCACCTTTGCCTCCAAAAATAGATAGCCCGAGAGAACTTAAAAGTATGTCTGGTTCGGAGAGAGATTCTATTGGTAAGTGTGGCATTAAAATGTATATAGCTCGGTCTCATGTCCGCTGTTGCTGTTTGAAAATTTTTAGGAACTGATGTTTTAAATTGATAGATGGTATTAACATACATTATTTATTTTTAATGCAATAGCTTTTTTTATATGCTTTTACCATATAAAAAAAGTATTTTTTTTAATATGTAAGGTAACCTAACATGTTAAAAAAAATGCAATAAATATAAATGTTTCTTTAATGAAAATAGACAGTGAAAGTCTTAACCGAGGAACATCACCACGCCGTCGTCTTGTCAAACCGTCACCCGCAGATTATATTAAACCTGAGTTATTCCAAAAGAATTTCCAAAAAATATCAGATTTAGTACGAAGAACTGATATTGAGCCCACTTCAGTCACTTTGGAAGAACCCTTGTCGGACAAAGAAGCGAGGCCAAGGTATGTTACGTTATTAATTAGATATTTTTTTGATATAAACATGTAAAATGAATATATTCTTTAACTAAGGTCATAAAAGTATTCATATTATTTTTTAGGTCTCCCATGATACCACTGAAAAGTAAAATATCCATAAACCTCATGGAGAGTATTGAATCTGAAACCTCAATTGATTCTCCGGACAGAGAGTTTGCCAATTTAGACCTTAATGACTTAGACGATTCCAATGTTAAAGAAGCAGATATAAAAGAAATAGAAAAAGATAAAAGTCCTAAAACTGAAGAAAATTCAGATAAATCTCATTCCAAAGCGACTGACTCAGCCCTGAGAACTAAAGACATTTCAATACCTCAAATCAAAGTTCCTAAGATAGAATCCGTACCAAAACAAACCAAAATTATCCATTCAGACTCAGAGGATTCCAAAAAGAGCGTTAAAGACGACGATATTAAAAGTAACGCCAGATTTAATAGCATAGAAATGCCAAAAGGTCGACCCCAGCTAAAGCTCTCGCCAACCTCTAGCTTAAGTTCGGATAAGTCGCCTAGATTAGAATTTACGAAAACCTGGTCCAGTCCCTTAACACCGTTCAAGCCATTTAATAAATCAGTTGTTACGCCGATAAAATCATCAGATTCAGCGTCTAGCTTAGGCAAAGGATTAACGAGTCCTAGGTTAGACGGTGTTATATTGTCTCAAGGAAAATCTAGTACCGATAACGTAGTTGTAGTTTATCAATTCGAAACACAGGATGATACTCCGAAACCTGTAAAATCTCCTTTAATACCGGACATGGGTGTTCGAGAATTGATAGAAAGGAATAAACAAGATGAACGGAGAAGGTTGGAACTAGCTATGCAGAAAGAATTAGAGGTAATTAGAATAGAGTTCAGTGCGAAGGAAAAGAGAATGAGAGCCGAGTTGCAGGAGGAGTTGAAGGAAGCGGAGGAGAAGTTTTTAAACGAGAGAAGAGTTAGATTGAAAGAACAAGGAGATCGACACCGGAGAGAAATGGATGAGGTGACATAACTGAATTCACATAATTTAGCCATTATCAATAAAATATTTTACATTAAAATGTTTTCTAGGCACTAACGGATGCAGAACGAAAGAACCAGCAAGAACTACAAAGCAAATTGAAAGATATTGAAAGAAAATATAACAATGACACAGAAACGACAGCAAAACAATACGAGAGCGACATGGCGAGGCTGAGGAGCGATTATAGTAGGAAGTTTAATGAATTACGGGAGCAATTGGAAATAGGCAAGTATTTACTCATTGTGCTAAAAGGTTCAGATGTATTTTTTTTCTGACTGGCATGAAGAATCAATCTTGTTAAAGTAATTAACAGCTCAGGCAAATTGTATAAAAGAATACTTTTATGTAAACATTTTCATTGTTTCATTAATGTCAGACACAGGCTACCTTAAATAAATATCATTTAAAAACGAGATTTACATATGGAAAAATATCTTACTATTCTTCTACGTTTTAAAGCAAATGATTTTTTTAATTCTTACAAATCTTAATAGTAACCTGTAACTTCACAGAAAACGAACGCGCTCTGACTGAAATTCACACTCAACTACAGTTTAACTTGAACAGAGACAGGTCTAGAATGATAGAAGAGAACCGAGCCACCATAGACACCTTGAGAGAAGAACACACCACGAGAGTCACTGACGTGAGACACGACTACAGAGCTGAGGTATAGTAATATATGACAGACGGAAATGAATTCTTTGTTATGTTAGCCCTAGTACGAAGTTACAAAACGTTGATAGTTTTCGAGCAGGGACAAAAGGAGTTCTTAGTTGCGATTGGTAGTAAAAAACTAATAATCAATAACCAAGAACTCGTTCGTGACAGCTCGAAAACTATCAACGTTTCATAAAGTCAAAACTTGTACTAAGGGTACAAATAAATAGTCGGATGGTTCTATATATTCCATAAAACTTTGTTGTATCTATAATGAAACATATTTATCGGTATATTAAAAGTAGAGCAAAAGTATATTAAAAGTAGAGCAAAAGTAGAGCAGAGGGTCTCTCTGACGGTAAGTATTGCACTCACCCGTCGTTTCTATGGAAATATGAAATGTTGCAAATTCATGCTGAGGTTCCTCACCATTGCAAGTACAATTCTCTAGAGAAATTTCCGCGTACCATTGAAATATGGAATTTAATTATTTCGCCGAAGTTTCCAGATGAAAATGACAAGTGCCCTTTCAAACAAGCTCCTATATCTTTAAAATCTCGTTAAACTCTTCTGATCTTGTAAAAATTCGTGGAAGTCGTGTTCGCTGGGTGAACCGTTCGCTCATTTGCTTGTATATTAAAAAAAACTAGGAAACCCTTCAAGGAACTGTAAAGAAGGAGACTGGAATAGGCTCTAAATATAATAATCATTAGAATTAAATGAAATTGAAATTCGTATGAGCAATATGTAGTATATGTGTGTATGTGTGTACGTGTGTGTACGTGTGTGTGCGCGTGCAGGTGGAGCGTCTCCGCGCGCAGCACGCGTGTCACCTGCAGGAGGTGCGCGCGCGGCTGGCGGGCGAGCGCGCCGCCTCCCGCCGCGACGAGCGCCTGCTCGCCGACAAGTACAAGTGCCTCAAGGAGAAGTACGCGAGGCTCAAACACGACGTCAAGGTGCCGTCCACGCACTCGTCTCATATATAACTTACGATATCAACTAAAACGGTCATTAAATACACAGAGAACGTTTTACTTTCCCTTCATTGCTGAATATAAGAATTGAACTTGATTTAGTCATAGCCACAGCCTATTTTGTTTTCAATTACTCTATAATGTTAAAATTCATGTTTTAATGACGCCAGACACGACATATCTAATTGTACATATTTTTTATTTACATTCTTTGCCAGATGTCAATTGAAAGACGCAACAAGAGACGTGAGATGAGCATGACGACAGGCTCAGAGACCGAGAAGTCCAATTCGCATAAGACTAACAACCAGTCTTTGGAGAGGTTTGTTCGTTTTATCTATTGGAATAATATTATTGTAGAAAAAAAATATGCTCCTCTAGCTAAAACCAGGCATCGCCACGGTTAAATACAAACAGACATGTTTTTGGTTACTTTATTTTTGTGGTATTTTTTATCATTGCATTTTTTCCAGGTGTAAAGAGTTGAACGAAACTTCAGTGAGTGCTGTGATAGAGACCGAACCTCCTCGTCCAAGAAATAATAATCCTACTATAAAGTTTACAGACGAAACGTCGTATTCTGAAAGTAACGCACAAAAATCCATAGACAATAATAACGACGAGTGGAAACAGAGAAGGGATAATGTATGAGTCTTCTGCTTTCATATTTTTATTATTTTTATTCAATTCTATTCATATTAATGATATAATAAAAAAAAAGATAAAAATATATTTTAGCCAATTCATAGTATATATGTATATATTAATAAGAATTCTTATATATTAATAAGAATAATTAAACAGTCTATAAGTATTTTTTAAAATTTCTTGTCTGAATTACTAACCTAATAATACCAAATACAAAACAATGAGTAGACAAAACAAATTGTAACAAAATATAATGTTATTATAAATAAAAAATTACTTTAAATTACTTAATATTTAAAATAAAAACATTTTTTCAGACGCTTCAGTCGGACTCTTCAAAGCTATCATCTAAACCGCGCAAACGCAATGCCGTCGCCTTCAGGGAGCCGCCGCGGCGGAGACGAGATAAAGATGCTGATGCTGGTATTAAATTTTATAATTTCAAATATATTATGAAAGATCAACAGGATTCCAATCGGCGACTTCTAAGTAATGAAGCATAGATAAAGTAGATAAAGAACATGGCTTGTAGTTATCTTATAAGATAATATTATATATTAATAAGAAGAATGATCTATTTCTGTTCATATTTGATATTACAAGTATTTTATGCTATAAGTATTTTTTCGTATTTTCCTCACAGGTACAACGGATTGTCAAGATTCATCAGACGCGACCACAGCTGATGAAAAACCAAAAGAGATAATAAATGGTAAATAAATATATACATTAATATGTTATATTTTTTACATATAATAATAATAATAAAATGTTTTCTCTCCGCGAGATGAATATGTTTCAGGTCACGGAAGACGTAGATGTTTCACGAGATTAAAATCAGCTTCAACATCGAGACTGAACTATTCACCCAAGTAAGTATTTGGGACTACATATTTTATTTCATACATTTTTAAATATATCTTATTCTGTCTAAATTACGTTCTAAACTGTTCTATATTTTGAATATTGGTAAAAAATCTCTTGTATCTTTTTTCATTTTACTTATAATACTGGTATTACTCTATTTTTTTTAATTATAGGAAATATGAGGAAAATGGCTACCCGTCTCCAGTTCTATTTTTAACACGCTTTTATTAGCTTGTTTATTAGTAATTTCACGATGCAAGGCTTGTCTAAGCGCTTAGACGAGTGCAAACGCTTGTTGTCAATTCTACTTAAATATAAGCGATAGTATAACGTACTCTTATGTCGAACATATACAATTGCCATTCTATTCGACAAGCGATAATGCCATTTGTCTAGACCTTCTATAGTGCGCTCGGATAAAATCGTGGCTAAAAGCTATTATAAACTATTTACATGTGTACTCTATATGTTTTGAATCAGACGCGGCGAAGGCTGGTCCAGTCCTCTAGAATGTCTCCGCCAACAATTGCGTAAACTAGATGACCTGGAGGACCAGTTCCCGGACCTGGCCTGCCAACCGGCTTACAGCTTGAGATATCCGTTTGGAGAATTAGGTATGTTATTTGCAACGATTGTTAGAAAGAAATAATTAATATAGAATAATTTATTGTCTCGAAAAGAGTTCAATGAGTCCACATCGGGTATTGAAACAAAAGCGTTATAGAAAACTAAAAATTCTTGTTACTTTTCTATAATCGTACAATCATATCAAAACACATCATCCAGAACAGAACAGACTGTGCATCCTCATATATATATCTGTCTACGACACATTCAATGGTTTTCTCTTTACATTTGTCTCACATACATAAAATTAATCCAGAACCGAAATGTATTACTATATTCACCACAGCCCCAACCAATAACGCCGTATACTACTTAAAGTCTAGAAACCTATCATATTTAAGCCAGCCCTGGCTTATGTGACGTGTAAGTGATGTAAGTGGTAACCCTGCTTCAGGCCCCGGGCCGCCCGCGGACACTCCTGAGCTGGAGTTCGTCCGGCACCGCGCGCTGGTAGAGCGAGAGGGCGTGCGACGCGCACGGGACGCACTGCGGAGACGACGAGCCACGCTGCGGGAGCGAGACAGACTGTCGCCGCCGCGCGCGCCCTCTGTGAGCACACACGCATGCAGCGCATCACACTTACTATCATACCCACACATATAGATACATACACGTACACAACCTATATGGCATTAGCACGTAGATGAAGAGGAATGCAGGACATTGAAACAGACACTTTAACTGCTCATGTAGGTACAGAGACACAGACACACATATAGAAGGTGTATTGCACATACACGTAGATAAGGCGCCGCGCAGCACACATATAATGACACGATTACTGCACACATATGTAGACTTGATGCAATGCAGACACACATGTATTTGTACCGCACTTATACGTCCATAGATTAGTAGAGCAAACGTGTATATGCATCTGCTAACATCCACACGTACAGCTCCTATAATATACTACACGTGAGGACAGCACAGACACTTTTACAAACCTATGAATTGTACAAGGTACATATATTTTGAACACAAAACGGAAAATCTTAGCTGCAAGTACACACACACATATATGTATAACGTACAATAACTAATAATGTACAACACATGTGCGTAATTTTAGATATTGCATTATCATCGCGTACAATGTATGTATATTGTATATCTATAGGTACCTCATCTTATTAGATTTATAGGAATATAGTTGTAGTTTTTAAAGTAAGAATATATATCAAAGCTATTCTCAAGTGAGCAGCCTTCACAGCTTCGCCAGAAATAAAGTTGACGGTATGTTCGTGTATTGCTGAATCAAGTCGACGAAGCAATATATACATAGTAACTATATAATTTAGGAGGAACGTGAAGCGACAGAGCTAGAGGTAGCGCTACACCGAGCGCGAGCATTGCTCGGTGAAAAGGAGATAAGGCTGAGACACATCGAGCGCGCTCTCCGCAAACTAGCGGACGCGCACCCGCCGCTACTGATACAGGTTCACTAGCCTAGTCTGTCGTCGTCTTTATTTTTATTTGCGTCACACCATGCGTTTCATCGTATCTTTTGTCACCATTTGTTTTCTCGTTATCGCCAGAGGTCTCTATATCGAGGGCTGCCGCGTGTATTCGCTATATTTATATCGTTTATCGGACATCATGTTATTATTTACACTTCGCTTTTTAGCATCAGCTGTTTAGACATAACGCAAACGATCACATTCCGATGTGAATATTCACTAGTGGGTTGTAACGTCTCGTGTGCATGCAGGAGGCGACGACGAGTGACGCGTCGTCTGGTAGCGAGTGCGCGGGGGGCGGGGGCGGCGGTGGCGCGGGAGGTGGGGCGGGGGGCGCGGTGCTGCGGTCGCTGCGCGCTCTGCACGCAGACGTGCGGGACATCTGGCGCGCGCTGGACGCACGACGACCTAACACCGGTACGACACGAAACCTCACGATATACAATACTTTTAGCACAAGTTTTCATGTTACGAATTGGTATTGGTGATAACGCAGTTGTCGCAACGACACCCTCGGTATTAGTA
Organism: Dircenna loreta; assembly: GCA_963555665.1. Classification (NCBI taxonomy): domain Eukaryota; kingdom Metazoa; phylum Arthropoda; class Insecta; order Lepidoptera; family Nymphalidae; genus Dircenna; species Dircenna loreta. The sequence goes on along the minus strand of OY743088.1, from coordinate 12,539,207 downwards.
GCTGTAACGCTGTGGCGGCGCTATAGTTCAACTCAAAAAGACAGGATTTATGCAGGACAAATTTTAGTAGGGCGGAAGGTGACTAGCGATAACGGTAGTCGCGAAGGTCGCTCACTAGGTAAATCCAAGCACGCATTTTAAGGGGGGGTCCACTGTATTAATATTAACTAACTGTTACTTTTCCTTTTCCTAATTCCGGTTAAATAGAATATCAAATCATATATCAGAATTTCAATTAAATATATGAAATTTTTTTCTAATATTTTTTTAATTACATTTCTTTCAGCATTCCTTTTTTTATTTGTTAACATGCAAAAAAACTTTTTATATTCCGTAGAAATCATATCGTTTACAATTTTATATTATGTCTTATCTGTGTCAACAATGGAAATGTAGTCATCGAATTAGAACCAAACGATAATTATAAAAATATTTTTACAATTCTATAGGGAAGTTATTTTTCATTTAATTTAATTTAATTTGAAACGACTTATCACTTCCATTGCAGCTTCTCCAGAGACAAGTTCCTGTGTCCCCACCACCTCGCACACCAGATTGACTCTGTCGGCTGTGAGTATGAGAATGACTGAATTTAATACTTTGTCATTTTTTTTGTATTAGGATATATTTTTTTTATATTAAAAATTTCGTGAATCATGACTAATATATTTATATTTACCCGGCTGTATTTCATGATTAAAGACCCCGAATGGGTTCGAAACTAGTCGGGCACATTCCGATTTAATTTCTGCGTGAATACAGCCGGGTAAAAATATAATAGGATATTTTTAAATGTGCTTTTTAGATGAATTAACGTAAACTAATGATATTCCACAATATTTTTGGTAAAATTCTATATGCTTTAGATTAATAAGGAAACAGTTCTGTTGGAAATAAATTTCCATTTAAATTCTTTATAATAAATGATTTATGGCGTTTGAAAAACGTTCAAACAAATGTTAATGTAATAATTTTGTAGAACATATTACATATATCGAAAAGACAGGACACGTTTCTTAAAAAAACATTAAATAAAACATGATCCTAAGCTATAATTACGATGATTTTCCATGATGAGTTGAAATTAGATATATTTTCATATTAATGTACACTTCATTTCAGCCTGAGCCTTGCAAGACGAATACACCAGAATCTGACGCTATCACGGAAAGGGCTAAAGGCTTACGAGCCTGGCTTCAAACTGCTCCATAATTAATATAAAGAATTAAAAAAAGGGAAAATAACTATTGATATACTAATAAATTTAAAGAAGAGGTAAATACAAAAAATAGAAAAAAATAATTTATACCATTCATATTATATCCCACTAACGGAGAGTAAAATGTAATTCTATCTCTCGCACACATACTGGTATAATTAGGGAGAGAGAAAGAGAAATAAAACGCCGATATGTTGTCAAATATGCGTCGAGGATTTGTCATACAAAAATGTACTTTATTGCATTGGAATACATTCCAGTTTTTCGTATCTAGTCATAACTGTAGTCAATCGACTGATGAATAGAAACTTTCTACTTTAATCTAATAACCGTGTTATTCGTGATTTTGTAGATTAAATGTATTTTCTACCTTGTAGGATTATTATACTGTTTTCATTATATTATTAGTTGCCCCCTTCAGACTCAGCTACTTGTATCGAAATATTTGGTATAAAAACGTAGACTGAGAGAATAACGTATAATTGATTACTGGAATCTCTAATAGTTTAATTATTGATGTTTTATATATTAAAATTAATTTTATATTTAAATAAAAAAAACACTTAGTTTGGAAAATATAAAACATAGTTTATAAATACAATTTTTAGGCTAAAAGAAACGCACTCATTCCGTCAAATATATCTTTATTTGATATTTTATTGTTAAAAATAATATTTACTTATAACATTTGACAGATATTTTACATTAAATGTATTTTATAAACTAACGCTTAACGTTCAGTTTCCTAAAAATATTTTAACAATATAATAATATTAGTATTTAACATAAACTGAAAGTATTTTATATTATAATTTAACAAAGAACATAATTCTAGTCAAATTTATTTACATTAAATAAATTTTAAATAAATGTAAAATGAAAATCTGGTAAACGGTTTCCCATCGATCGCAGGTTCAAATCCTGCCCGTATAGATGATTTTTTCCTTCATTGATACGTACATTTAATTAAGCGTTACATACTGATAATATATATAGGCAATTTCAAACATTAATTAAAAATGAGTTTTTTTTTAGAATATCAAAATATATTGTTAAACATGGCTAAATTGCATAATTTTTATTCAAAATAAATATGAATTTTATATAGAAAAAATACCTTACGGAGTCTTATCTTTTTTTGGAATTATTATTATATTATATATTTAATAGATCATTCAATTTTTAAATACATAATTAGGAATCATTGCAATACCGGTTGGGTTATAAAAAAATAATTAATTTTAACAGTTATTCATAAATCTGAAAAAAAAAAATTTACTTGTGATAGAATTAAATTGTATGCACAAATGTTTTTGTGGTCTAGAACCTTAATCTAGCTTTAAGCATTTTTACTTCTTAATCCATATTAGTTAAACCAAGTAGACTGATTGTATTGGAGAGTCTGTATCTTCTAACAATTTTCTATACTTAGTGATACTGAATAAAATATCACAAAATATATTAAAATTGTTAGTTTGAAGGAAAGATATGTACTGTGATAATAAGATAGAGTTGTTTACTCCAAAATGAATAAGACTATTGGTATATGACTCAATAGTCCAATTTATTTGGTCCTGTTTTTCGGTCATTCGTGTAAAGTTAAGGACGTATATACACGTTTAGGAAACTAAATGTTTTAAATAATAATGTAAAATGGTCAATTTAAATTAATGGCCTATACTTAAATATACCTGTCTTGGAAATCGCATTTTTTTTGGATTGCAAGTCCATATAAGACATGTTTTGTTAATTTAAAGTTAAAAATTAAAATTTAATACCATTTTGCATAATGAGAAACACGCACATATATTTGTCACAAATGAGTTTTATTTAGGGTTAAAAACAATTAAAATATTATTTACAGATAAAATAAAATATGATGGAGGTAAAACGTAATCTTCTTAAAATTAATGATATTTAACAATGATAGATTAAAACGCAAAATGTCTAGTCATATATATTTCGTTTCGAGTTAAATCAACCTTGATCTATCTAGTCTTGACTTAGTAAGCTAATTATATTTACTATTGTTTAAAAACATAACGTCCAATAAAGTTTTATTTACATCTGTACAGACTTTAAGCACGTTCATAAACGGTTCTATTACTCGGGTAGATTTTAAAAAACTATATAAATATATAATTATACCCCTAGTAAGAGTTTTGACGTTATGAAAAATTGTTTTCGAACAGGCTCAAAATTTTTTCTTGATTGTGATTGGTTGTCATTTGGTAGTAAACCAATCAAAATCAAGTTCAAGTCTCGTGACTCGAATACTATCAACGTTTCGTCAAAACTTATACTAGGGGTACCGTAGTACTAACAAAATATAATCGATGCCAAATAACCGTATAAATCCATGCTGCACTAATTTTGAACAATAATACAGATCAACTGTTAAAAAATACCCTTTGTACTGTTGTTTTAATATTTGTAATTAACGTTGATAGTTTTCGAGCAGTCCGGAAACGAGTTCTTGGTTGTGATTGGCTAACTACCAATACTAATAACAACCAATCACAAACAGACCTCATTACGTGTCTATTTGGTACTTCAAAACTCGTAATTGAGGTACAGGTACCAAAAATGTACTATTCCCATATAATAAATAATAAATTGTCTTGTATAATAAATGTACATTATCCCAATATTTGGTATGAATTTTTTGGTATTTGTAAAATTTACTTACATTAATATTTATATACAAATGTCAAAATAAAAAGCTGGACAACAAAAAGATTAAATCTCTTACATTGTATAAAGCTATCTGGATTATTTCTACTATAATATAAACTATTGTAGAAATGTGAATGTGTGCAGTTTGGTAGTTAAATCAATAAATACATATAAAATCTGTTCACCACTAGTTATTCTGAAACGAATTCACATTTTTAATAATATATTAAAATGCAAATTAATGTAAATTTCAATTTGATAAAGAACTTGCCAAGTGTGAATACGGGTTTATTTATAAGACAGTTTTATAATCTGTGCTTTTCGTTCCAGTGTAACATAATAATAATGTCTGTTAAGTCAACAGTAATACTCTGAAAATAAAATAATATATCTAAGTGTTGGTTTCATTTCAATAAATGTCCACTTAATATAATTCACTACCTAATGACGCTTAGTATGAGAATAGTTATGAGGGCGATCTTCGATGTATCTGAAAAAAATAAATATTTTTTGTTAATAAAGAATCTAGTCGAATTAGTAGATTACTGCTTAAGAGCAGTTTGAAGGGTTTTGCAATTGAAGGGTTTGACATTAGCGCTTAGGTCGAAAATTTAGTTGTCAAAGTCTTGATTAAAACGAAAACATCGCAAGGAAACAAAAAAGAAAAGCAATGTCATTACCAATTGAATTATTTATAGGTTGGTACCTTTCTGTATTCAAACTTTTTTATATGTATATATTATTACAATTTATTCAAAACTTACCAACTAATCGACTAGCGGAGTTGAACTCAGCCGGTTTCCCGCTAACGATATCGCCATTGTAATTCACTTCTGGTTTACATAAAACCTTAGAGTCATCCACCTGAGTGTATGAAAGGTAGGACCAGACTTTCCAGAGCTTCGACGTAGCATTCCACACTCTTCCAGTGAAATCTGCTTGTAACTAGAAACAATAATAATTGAGATAAAATTTAAATTTCAGGATCAAAATATGACCGTATAGTGACTTTATATTTATACCTTATCATTAGCTACAGTCCACTGCAGATTTGGAGCGGGCAGTCCGGTGGAAGAACAGTTCAGCATCACTCGGTTTGGCAAAGATTCATCTTGCTTGTGGCTTACTAGTACTGCGTCTGAAGGTGGGACTAAACCAAAAATTGGGAGATAATATTACCAACTTAATAAGATATATCTTAAGATATATCGTATGTTAAAGTTTTGTCAATGTAGACGAATTTTTATTCCATATTACTAAAATGATATATGAGTTTAACATGGCTGTCATGTTTATACACAATCTTAAAACATCCAAAGTTTTTTTACCAAGGACCCTGACGTGGAAGTCTTTTTTGCCAATACGGAACATTGGTCTTTCACCGGACACTTCGCAGGAGTACGTAAAGTCGTTTGTCGGTGGTTGATACGGTTCCATCGTCAGAACACAAATTCCCTCCTGACCACGGTCTCTTTTAACAGCACAATTAATATTCATGATCTCTTCAGGAGTTCGGTATACCTCGTTACGGGCAGGTCCATGTTTCTGAAATATTTGTAATAAAATCAATATCTATCAATAACTAGAAACTTTCCTTAAATATTTTAAGATTTGTGTATCTCATATGAATTCAACTCAAGATTTTTTAATAAACAACTCAAAAATCCAGGCATGGACATTGAAAAAGCGGTCTTCGTCAAAAGTATCTAACTAGTATACAACAATCATAGAAAGGAAGTGGACAGTTACTCGTAAAGTACTCGAATAGAAAGATTACTCACTTCATTGATGATTCAAATGAGAATTACCCAAAACGTAAAGAAGCTCTGTTTTTGATACGACTCTATTGTATGAAATTCTAATAAATTGAAGTGTTATCAGTAATTAAAATTACTGCAAAACGTTCACTTAATTGACCAAATATTATTCGACATCAAAATTAAACGATAAAAGTTAAAACAAGCATAATTCAACGAGAATTCAAGGGATTATCTGCGAAATATATCTGTGTAACCAAGGTTTTCTTTACAAATAGCTTTCCAGTCTGTTAAATAAATAAAAAGGGACCAAGGACTCGTGTAACGACGAAATTAATTGCTTCGCCCGGCTATTCATAATAAAAATTACTTTTGCACCAAATGTATTTCGTACTAACCCAAAGAGATAACTCGGCTAGTTTTTATAACGGCTAAAAGATTACTTTGGAGGCGTGTAGAGCTTCATGTTGAGTTCCTATTCAGAAATGTATATGTATGTATAAGAATTATCTAAAGAAACGTTAATGAAAAACATTCCGATTAGCGCAGGACGACGATGTACATTAACGCCGAAAACGAATATTGGACTTCTCTTTAAAATATCTTGATTGAAACTACAAATATTGTGTATAGGATGTAATCCCTTAAAAATATATATGACGACCTATAAACGTTTCCCAGATTAAATTATTTCTTAATTTTTAATCTAATTCACCTGCAATTCATATTTCAAATTGTTTAAATATTGAATCTTAGAAAGCTCTTAACAAACCTCAGGTCGATAAATCATAAACTGCTGTCCATTGTTATACAATCTAACAGATTGCAACGTGTCGTTATCCATCGTCTTCCAGTTGCACGTGACCTGCCAACCGAGATCTGGTTTCCATTCACTTGACACATCGACATCTATTGCAGTAGTTGTTGCCACTGTATAATGAGAGAAATGTCACTAAGCAGGGATCTACAGAAATATATTTTTCAACAATATGATTTGAACCTAATTTTAATAAAATTATTTAAGCTATGAAACCAACTGGTCATAAATAGTCAAAAGTCGGTCGATTGACTTAAATCTTCTAAAATAAAAATTATTTTCTAATGAGAGGAAGTGCCTGGCACTTTATAAATATTGTAATTCACTAAGTGGTTCACCTTTAATATCTACTGTAAAAATCAGCAGTTTTCGGTAAAGAAAATATTACGCTTTTCACTGCACTGCATTGCACCCCGGTCTTATCTCATGCAATCATTTTACATTAAGCGTTTTTGCCAGTTTAATAAACAAACATTGTTTATGCCAGGAAAGGCCTTATTTGCATAAGTAAATAGTTTTTGCCAGTCGCAAGTGAATTACACAATTAATTATGTAAATGTAAGTGTGAATTGAAACATGGGTTGGTCACGCTGTTAGTGTCATGGAGTCATAATAAATAAACTACGTATAAATAAAATTTAAAATGAACAAACATTTTTAAAAATAAAAGTTATATCTATCTTTCTATATGTACCACGATCCCAAAATTTACATATTTTTTTTGTTTATTGTTGTAATAAAATAGCGTCAGTGTTTTTGTAACGATTCCAGTAACAAAATCATACATTTAAAAAGAAATAAAGTTATAAACGACTATTATAAGACATTTCAGAAACTTGAGCACCATTCTAAATAACACACACTTAACGTTATGGTGTTTTAATATCCTGGCCCAGTTATTTAATTTTTTAAATTAGACACACAACCAAACTCACGAGGGGAACGCGCCGTCATAATTCATTAATTTCAAAATTGCACCGTTACGTTGCTTTGATCACCCAAATTTATAAGCGTCGTTTTGATAAATAGCTTTTAAATATTTAAGTACCGACTGCAATTTGTAAAACATAAATAATGAATACATAATCTTATTAAGATGTAAAGGATTACTTTCTAATTATATTGACAAAGGAAATTCCTCACAGAACATCTCAATATCGTATTGTTTGAAAACAATTGTTTGAATGAAGATTTCTTTGACAGCAAAAACTCTTCAAATATAATTGACAAATAATTCCCCGCATAGATAATTTAGAAAAAGCAATAATAACAATTATTTTATCTAGCTAATATATTTCAATTATGGAAATATTTGTATTGTTGGAACCATCTGTACATTATTGAACTATATAATTTTGAACTTACCAAATATGCTCAATTAGTGAGTCGTGCTCTGTAATATTGAATACAGAATGAGACATTTAAGGCAACACAAGATGCTGACTGTGAGAGTATTATCAAACATTTATTCTATAGTAATTATTAAATATTGTAATACTATTATTTCTGTTTATTTTTTAGTATGTATTTATCTCCAATGAATATGTATGTATCATTTTTAATAAACTGGCAAACATATGAACCGGTTACTTCCGCAATATACATTGTTTAATCGAATTTGGATCGAATCGTTATATATTCGATGAGATTAAAACTCGCACTGTAAACATATTGTAACATTTTTTTTCTTAAATAAATACATATAATAAATAAAAGTGTAACACTCACTCATTGGTTAATCGTAAAATAATTTTGATAAGGAATTTACTTTATGGTAATGATTTTGGAAATTCTACCTCCAAGGTTTCTCAAAAGCTGAAGAAATTTTAGTAATAATAGCCTGACAGTTCTCAAATTTACGAAGAAAGAAACATGTTTTTTTTATTAGAAAAAGCAACGGAGATACCAACATCAGCGGTTGGAGCCGTCATCGGACAGCTAGTTAGTTATATTCATACTCAGTCATAAAAGTCCGTTACCAATCAAACGTATTTTTATTGGCATCAACAAAGCTAAGTGCAATTATGATGTCCTTTTGTGAAAGCTCCGGTTCTTTAGTAATTGGTTTCAATTGAGAATAATTAAAGAGACATCTGCACTCTATGTCTTTGATGTGAAAATATTAAATATGCAACAGAGTCTCTCCTAGAACCACCCTAATATCAGTATACCCAGACCCCTCGGTCTAGAGGGTATACTCTATATTATCATTATTTGCATATTAAATCGGTAACCTTTTAACTCGAAAATATTTAATTATATTGCCATGGATGGATCTATCCGTAAATGTTTTTAAATTTATCTAAAAATGTCTGTAATGCAGATAATATAAAATATATTTTATGAGTTTTATAAAAAATCCCTAATTTACCTCGATTCTCTTTTATTATTAGTCATTATTACGTATTTATATTATTATCAATTAACTTCCTTTGATAATGTTGACATATTATGAGTCGATAGAGGGATGACCTAACGTTATAAGTCATATGTGTTTATTCAGATTTCATCACATTTATTCCTCACAATCAAAACACGGTTTCTGGATATTAACTGGTCACACCCACACGTTGATACTCCAGTTATATGCCATTTATTTTTATCATCAATCACAATTCTGACAGTTCTTACCTTTTTTTTCATTGTTATTATAGTTCAAATTGGTAATCAAAGAAGTATATTAAAAAAGCCAAAGCCGACAAAAACTATTGTCTTAGGGTCTTTATCAAGTCCTACGCATCGCGTAAAAATATTTATTCAGACCATATTTGATGTAGTTACAGATTGGGCCTAGATAGAGTTTCTATAGGGACTTAATTACATTAATAAATCTCGTAATAAATAAGTAAAACTGTAAATGAATGAAAATTGTGATATGCAATTAGTGTCTATTTGTAACATTAAGTTAAAATCAAATAGAAAAATCTGCTTCACAGTTTCATTGATTGTTTGATCGATCACAGTTGCGTGAACTAGATAAAAATACATATTCATTATAATTTTATTATCATTAGTTACTCAGTTATTCCTAAAAGTTAATTAGTCATATTATTAATATTTACCTAAAAGCAGCCATGAAATTTTAATAGCACTCATCACAAAGTCAGGGTGTTAATTCAACCAGAAACAAAACAATATAAAAAAAATATACAAAACACGTCCACTTTACGATTCAGTTGTTACTAAACTGCCTCCCTTGATACCGGCGCAGGCGCACACAATAGTATCCTTCATACGAATGAAGCGTGTGGGACCTATGGACGATTTCAATTGTGTAACGCTGTTTCGTTTATAAAATAGATTTTAATTATTGTGTCGGATAGATAACTGTAAAGTGACTAAGCCTTGGAATTTTGATTATGTCATATAAAAACAGTTTAATAAAATGACTAGAACATTCGCGGTATTTAGGAATATTATCTATTGTCAAATTAAATTTATTTAATACATTATTATATATTCTATTCATTATAAATAAATAATTACAAACATAAGTACATTGGAAGTATAAGATGCCATATCGCCTAACGGCAACCTTCGGGTTAAGATAGGTGAAATAATAATTGATAGAGTAATTTATAAACAAATGCTATATAAGTCAGATAAATCAGTTTATATAACATGTATATATGATATAGATAATATAAACTTTGGCGAACATTTATTATATTGTATAAAAACTGGTAGTCGATATTATATATAATGCTAACTTAATTCGACCACAAATAATAAATACATTTTCACTCAATGTTCACGACTTTACATACTCAATGAATTTTGACACAAACGAGTATTTTTATACATAAACGTGCTTTATTCAAATTGCGCATTGATATGACTTTTATTTCATCGAAATAAAACCCATTTTATTCTTTATAAATGGTAGCTTAAATTGGTAGAAATGGGTGCACATTTATTTAACGAATGAGCTGTAATAAATCGGAACCCTCAAAAATAATTGTATGTTCAATAGATATAATTAAGCGAGAACAAAATGCTCTTTTCATTCAAAATGAACTTCATATTTTTTCGGTTATTTAACACAGAGATTTAACAATGTTTGAAAACTATTTATCATTTATGATATAGACATTTAAAACTTATATAACTGTTATATATTTATATGTAATCAAAGTTCAATAAATGAGATATATAAAGAATGTTAGAAACTTTCCATGACAAGGGATGTTAAGTTAATAAACTATAAAGTAGGTATTCATTTGATATTACCCCATGACCCGTCAGTTGTAACTTTTTCCATTACAAAAGTTTTATACGTATTGGGTTATATAAATATATTGTTTTATATTTTAGAATCTACAAATTCGTCTGCTATTAAATTCATTTGCTGAGATATTCTATATAATGTGTTCCTTTCTATTAAAGATTAAGATAAATATAACGGTTCTCTAAACGCTATAGTCTCAGTGACGTTTAATTGACTAAATACATTTTCCCTTTACTCAGTCATTAGTAGTGTCTCAAGTAGTCTGGACTATTGATTATTATGAAGCACCAACTTGACAGGAGGCTATTAATTTAGTGGTTGAATTGCTTTGGTTTTGAGTAGCTGCATTGAATTGCACAAAGTATGTCTGGATTTATTTGCTTTATTATGACTCATTGTGTTAACAGATATGTTTCACTTTTCTGTTTATCTTACTTCAATCTTATCTAAATAGGATTGTCTGGAAGAGATCGCTACTTTACTTACTTTTACTTTTACTTACTTTTTTTATTGTTATGTATCTACTTTCATATTTGTGGTGTGCAATAAAGAGTATATTATTATTATATCTATATGTAAGTAAATAAATTAATAAACTAAACTAAATTATGGAATAAGTAGGATATTCTGGTAGTAATATATGTTAGTACAAACAAAATACCGCAGTATCGGAATGTATTATATAATGCGATGATGAAATACCCGGCTGAGTTTGTTGCGTGTTCTCAGACCAGGGCGCGTTTGGAACCCTCGTAACTTTAATTTAAAGTTTAGGAGTGTCTTTACGGAAGGTCTTATTTCGATAAGTATGGTATCAAAATCCTCCTGAACCTTTTAATTGATGGATAGAAGGGATCACTGGTTTGGTTCAAAATGGAAAAGTTATAAATATGTATGAAAGGACTGGTTTTGATAGGTCTAAAGCCTTCCCAGCAACGAAAGAATTAAGCAAGTGATTACAGAACGTTCTTAGATGCAATTTATCCTCATTAAAATAATGTCGTCGCTCTATTAATCACTTTTACTCCATTAGTGTCGGAATTTCTAGGCATGGTTTAACTTTAACAGAAAAAATAGCATTTCGATAGCTCTTATTGTATGTGAGATAGGGTTTAAAATTGTACACCAGTCTTTCGTTGATGACAACTATTTTGAGGTGATGTCCGCCAATTTTTCGGCTTATCTGTCCATTATTAAGTTGCTGAGACCATTTTTAAATGTAATTTGTCACGGAATCACAGGAATTTGAACTTTAAATGTAAGTAATTAAGAGAATTTATTGATTAACATTTATTTAGTAATAAATTTTATAAGTGTTCCATGAAATATTTGTTGAAGGAACCGCAAATGACCAATGATAATGACGTTATTTAGGCCGGGGATCGCTGACGTTTTCAATATGAAGGTGCCAATATCAATTTTCCTGATGATCCCTCATCCATCAGACTATTCGTGTGTCATTTTACACAAAATTGCGAAATCGTTTAGGACAAATATGAAACGTAATACGACGTATTAAAAATATAACATTGAATATTTTATGGCTAAAATCAGTATCGCTTTGTAAATAGAACCAAATAAAAACACATATTTTTGATAAAAGTCAACATCGCTTTGCCGACTAGGTACCTACTACCTACCTACCTACCTACCACTGCCTACACATTCCTATTTATGGGAGTTATTAAACCTATACTATATTAGAACTCAATAATCTGTGTGTATTGGAAAATAAATTGTAATCCGAACATTCGTTCGTTAGATTTAACGAAAGCATTTTAAGCCGATCAGCCTTGCTTTGATGTTGATGCCATGGACCCAGATTAATCTATTTTTTACAGAACCTTTAAAAAATCCAACACAAATATTGAAATTTAATATATTTTATTGTATTACGTATTACGTATATTACGTATTGTTCGAGAAATAATGGAAGGACAGCAATACAGAATTTTTAAAGCACCAATATTTAAACACAAAATGTTCATTGTAATTCTCTTTATGTAAAACTTATATCTAGAAGGGTATATTAAATATGTATGTGTGTGTTATATAAGAACTTACATAGACGGGCTTTCCAATGTCCTTTCGGAAATTTTCCCAGTCTGAAGCATAATGAAGTGCACGTCTCTCGGTGCGATGATAAAATAGAATCTGTGCGAATCTCGGAAAATCCCGGGAAAGAGAATGGAAAATTTAGGAAATAAAATTTCTGGATGTTTCTCTAGATATTATGTTGCTATGGCTTCTATTTTCAAGTTATAAAACATCTGCTTGTATAATGTATACATTATACAAGCAGATGTTTTTTATATATTCTACTATAGTAGAATATATAAAAAACATAATTGGTATTAAAATAAATAAATAAATAAGTTTTATAAAAGAGAGTCTAGCAGCGTCTTTCGTTGTATCCGCTCAGTTCTTCTATACTATGCAAAGATTTCTGTAGTTTTTACTATCATTTAGAGAGTTTATTTCGGCAATTTTATATGTATAATCCTAAATAAGTTCATAAAAAATGGTTACTTTTTTCATGTTTGCTTTGTTTATTTATTTTACGGGCGCTGACGCAGGCTGAAACTTTTGAAATGGAAATAATGTTCTAAATAATTGTTCATTTTGATAACTCTGACAGGAATTTCTCAAAGTCACAAAAGCGATTCGTATCATTCAGAGCTAATAAGTGAAAATAAATATAATAAGTCACATTTCACATATATGAAATATTGTTACAATGTACATATTTAAATGTTAAAGAAAAAGATAATATACAATAATATGATAATTTATAAGAATTGAATCACAACATATTTTTCCCATTAAGTCTTAGCTTGACACATTTTCAAACACATTTATAAGCTTAATAAAAATGTAACTAATACGAAGCAAAATAGCTCTTGTAATTGAAAATATATTTTCATTTAGCAAAAGTCACTTCCAGGGTGTAATACAAAAGCGGTATCAACCTCAAAGCCACAGGTCTCTGAGGTATGACGTCACAGCTAATAACTATTCCGGATTCGCTGCTATTCAATCTTTTATCGCTCTATTACTGTACTAATGGCTAACTGAAATTTGATTGCTTTTGCTATATTTGAAGCAACATTTAGTTAAGTCAATTTAAGAGTCTAAATTTTATTTGCTTACAAGTCAATTTAAATCAAATATCTCGTAATGTAAAATTATATAGTACCACTAGTACTGGTTCCGACGATACGAAACGATGATAGTTTTCGAGCAGACACAAAACGAGTTCTTGGCTGTTTTTTGGTTGTGATTCTTTCGTGATTGCTCGAAAACTATCAACGTTTCGTACTATCAAAACTCGTACTAGGGGTACTGTACTATCATCATCCTACTTCGTTATTGCATGCGGGTCTAATTTACTCTCACATACTTTTAAGTAACTCAATCTTGTCATAATCCGAATAAATAAGGATAAATAAATGTTAAAAAGAATAAGTATTTTAATGACTTTTGTAAATCTTTTTTATTCATTCATACATTTTGATTTAATATAAAAAAAAAAGATTAAATTATATTCAAACATTAGCAGGCATATTATGAAGTCTTATAGCAATATTAGAATATCTAATATAATTTTGCTTTCGAATTCGCCCTACAAGTAATATTACATTTAATAATGTTACGATAAGAAGTTTTGATGACGTCATCCTAAATCATTCATTCTTTTACTGAAGTGTGTTTTGACATTTTATATTAATATTATATTGTTTTTATGTCAAATTTTGGCAAAAGAAAGCATTCATTATATTATGTCACTAAGTCGGAATAAAATAATATTGTTTATAGAGCTCATGGTACGAATCAAAGTAATATTATAATAATGGAATAAATATATTAAAAATTATAATTTTTAAAGTTTATGGTAGGCCTGCAACTACTTTAACATAATAAGATAAAAAAAGGAACTATATAATAGATAAAGTACTTATAAGAAGCCAAGAAACTAATACTTATCCTGGCTTCAATAGTCTTTGTTTGGTTTTTAGAATTCGCGTCATGTATCCTATTGTCCCGATACAAAAGGAGTTTGCGGAATTAGAGGTGCTTTAAAAATGTAAGAGGTGTCCGTAGTTCAGAATCTTTTGATGTCATATGAAGAGAATTTGTGATTTTGTGTTTATAATACAGACCATTTTTACTAAATATGAAAATTATAATATTTTGAGAATAAGTTTTTGTTTTATTAAATACTTTGTTTTTCTTATTTGATTTAAAAATTATATATTTTAAAAGGCTATTTTAAAAAGATAGGTGTATTGTTTGTTGTTTTTTTTAATACAATGTTGATATTCTGATAATATATTATTTTTATAAATACTTCGTTCGTCTTATTTGGTTTAAAAACTACAGCTATTTTAAAAGGAAGCATGTATTTTGAATACAATTTTGATATTTGGATAATATATGACTTATACTAAATACTTCGTTCATTACTTTGGTTTAAAAGCTATTACTATTTTAAAAGAAAGGATGTATTGTTTGATGTTTTTTTAGGGAAAAGTTTTTATATAACAGAACACAAAGTGTTGTTTAAAATTAATATACCTTCTAAAACAAATTTAAAATAAACAATAACATGTATAAATCCTCACAAAAGTAATGTTTCTCTGCTGCGTATATAAATATTGAAAATAAATTGAATATTCACTAGCAATAATTTGAAAATATATTCCACTTTATGTTTGAGACATCACGTACTGGTATATTATTCAAAGGCCGCGAAACAGAATTTTTGATACTTCGAATAAGATAGATACGTATTTGAATATAAAAGTTTGTATGCATTGATACGGGGCAAAGTAAAAAGTTGAACGAATATCTTAAAACTTATTTGGTTTGCATTAATATATTGGATATTATGTTAATGTTTTTGATATATTTGTAAAATATGAGATCTTTTATTTAGATTAAAATATTTTTTCCAATATTTGGATCGTCATTTGACTATACCGTTGTGGAATTTCATTTAAATTTCGTATTAAAAACATCAAAAGACTGCCTTTATCGCATTTAATAAAGGCTTTTGTAAAAATAAAACTACAGTGATAAATGGAACGTGTTCGAATTTCGAAAAGCGCCAATCGGTGCGTCACAATCTTTCAAATCGGAAGGTGTTCGGATTAATTCGTGTCCGAATTAATTCAGTCAGGTTTCTTAGGAATTGTTAAGCTTTGCGCACTGTTGGTTTTGTTTTATAGTTTTTCTGTTATTAATTTTAAGATATTATTGATTTTGCTTTCATTTGTACAAAGATTGAAATTATTACATAATATGTTTACTGTAAGTAGACTTTGATTGATTGAGGCAATAATAATAATAGATTTTGCCTACTTATTTAAAGATAAATTATTATATTGTAGTACCTAATAAGTTTATATTTATACATTTTTACCATTGATAATAATTATTTTTAAAATCAAAATCGTCTCTTAATCCAAAAAATAAGTCTGATTAAAAAATTATTAATATATTTTGTGGAATAACATGATTACTTAAATATATATTTAATATCAGAAGGTAAAGTTAGGAGGAATCCCATTAGCTTCAAAATTCGGAATTCCACATTCCGTAGTGCGCGAGTAATCTCCGTCTCCGCGAAAATTTAAATTCACGAGTCCCAATCTCTCTCGCATTCGATTGTCAAAGACTTCCCCTCTAAGCAGCTTACGCGAATAAGGGGATTTTGCGAACTGAACGGCTGGAACTTTGTAGTCTTAAAAAATTTAGAGCCCCAGATTTCTATCGGTTGAGCAGACCAGAAAATGTTATCTGCTCTCCGGGGTTGCCATTATATATTTATATTGTATCTAGGCGAATATCATTGTTATTTAAATTATTTGAATTATAATATTGTTTCAATTTATGTATTTAAACTATTTTATAAGAAAATGGTTCAATTATAAATAAATAGACGTGTATAAAGCATAACTTTTATTTACTTTAACATTTAATTTAACATTATCTGTCAATATAATATGAAATTGTACTTCTACGTACAACAATATAACCTTAAATTTTATTTGGCCCTAGTTTAAGTTAATTCTAAAGACCCTATCTATATCTATGAACAGACATGCAATTCTGAAAAAATAAACTTAAACAAACATTTAACGAATGAATTTAATCCAATTGAAGAAAATTTTGTAAATATTGTTTAGATTATGTTTCATGATATCTCATTATAAATATATTTGTCTTTGTGCTGCTTTTTATGAAATAATTTTTAAAGAATAAACATATTGCAAGGTCTACTATGAATTGATTGAAAAATATTTATTTAAAATATAAGATTCTTAACCTTTTTTTTTGCACATAAGATAATTTTCAATCACATTTCGTTATGGCTAATATATACGGAAATAATAGGTTATGTTTAGTTTTTATTGTACTGCTTTTCTTAAAAATACATTTTTTATTGAAGAACTTACATTTAAAATCATAAATCATTTAATTTCTTCGTATATTAGTTAGCTTTTAAAATTTAATATCAGAATAATTCTGTTTTATGACCCAACACAACTGTTAGGTCATAATGAAGTGTTAGTACAAATAAAACTATCGTTTTACTCTGAGAAAGTAAACAATCGTTAAAAAATAATTAAGTCTCTCTCTCTTTGTCTAGTCGTTCAGGCTTATCATAACCAAAATGAATAAGCTAATGACGATGGAACTCTATTAGAGAGAGAGTTGTCATGACGGATTTCAGCTATTATTTTGATGTATTTGTTGCTTGAACTGATTATAATTAAAAATAAACACTGAAGCACTCAGTTATATAAAAAAACATATTTTAAGTTGAATAGAAGCAGAGCAATGCCGTAACAATCATAACTCAGTTCTTTATTCATTTTCTGATAAAATCCTTACTATTCAAAATCTATTTTCTCAAGTATTTATAGCCCACTTCAGTCCTTCGCCCGGAGGATCGTTCATACAATGAGGTTCAATAAAAAATATAAGACTACTTCCGCGGACGGACAGTCCTATAAAATGAATGGAGCCTTAATTATCCGGTGAGGTTCCTTGATCGAGAAGAAAGTACCAGTTGATTTGGAGCACTGTTTCATATTTCGATGTATCTGTATATGGGTCAACTTATCTCTTTTGTTTGGAGAAGTCTTGATTAAAATATTCTTATTTATTGAATATAATAATTAATGATCTCTTCATTTCATTCTCCTCGAATATGAGGTCTAGTGTATTGATATATTTATCTGATCCAATTAATAAATCATAAAAGAGTGTTCATTTTCTGAAATTATTTCAATACATTTTTGTAAATCTTAATTGAGTTTTTTTTTATATTAAAGTACAATTCGTAGCTATCGTATTTGATATGAATATTTTGTAAATTAATACCTGAAACATGTTATCTAAATCTTCTTCTTGTCTAGACTTTTACATTAAAATTAATTAGTAGCTTTTGAAAATAAAGAGTACAATAGAACTGATATAAATATTCCGATGTTAAAAAACTTAATCTATAAAATAGAGATAAATCCTTTACTTTAAAGTTTCTTTAAATGTAGTAAATATTCGTATAGTGTGAAAATTGTGGGCTTACAACCTTACCTTTATCCTAACGCTGGCTCTGGACTACGTCAATAAACAATGCTATTTTAACGCAAGCTTAGTGCCTTAAGTACTATGAATGTTCTTGAATAATACATAGATTTGATTTTTTAAATCTACTATTTGTGTTTGTGTTTATTTTGTATTTGATTTTAGAAAACTGAATAAATACATTTATATTTGTATTTTTTACACAAATTCGATTTAAAATATATATGTATATTTATTATAAATTTAACGTTGAGATGAAGTTGAATTTAAAATTTCTTTTGTCATCTGCAAAATCGTATCTAAAACCTTGCTACATAAATAATTTATAACATTCGCTATTTATATAGTATTATGTATAAAGTAAGTAATACTAATTAATTATTATAATGTATGATAAATTATCATCTTATTTCAACATTTATTTTTAGGATCTTTTAAATATCGTGGAAATTTAGGTTTTTGTCTTGTAAATATAAACTTATTCTGGAAGCTTCTTTGAAGTTGTTAGCTTACATGAAGGAAGTTTACACATTGTATACTCAGTACTAGTAGATATAGTCTCGCTTTATGAAGCTAGTGAATAGTGAATTTAATACGCATGTTAGCGATCTCATAGGGCACCAGGAAGTTAAACTCTTAACATGGCCGTAGGGAATCATTCGTATTACTACAAATGGAACGATACTATTTACGGATTAATATAATATGATACGAATTAATAAAAGGTGATATTTGGTTTATGTCTAGGTTTATAGAAAGTATATTTGTCTATAACAAAAATCATTTAAGAAATTTAATACCTTGCCAGTTTATCCAAACCTCATTAAAAAATATTGCAAACTTTATTATATATTTCCATCATTTTACGGAATAAATATTTTGTATATCTTATAAAATGCGATGTAACGCTAAGTGAATAATCCACCTAAAGCTAACGTACTGGGAGCTTATTAGGAAGCTTTGTTATATGAACACGGTTTAAGTTTCGAGTGACTAACTATGAGTAGACCCTAAGTTAATGAAGATTAGAAACTGTATATATAATATATAAGATATAATTTTATGACTTTGAGGGGATTTTATAAGTATTAATAATTCTGAAAATGATTTAAATTATGTCACAATATAAATAAAATGTATGAAACGAAAACTATTTTGAAGTGGCATATAATATTTAGTGAACTATTTTACGAAATTTGTATAAAATTTGATCACCAGACTGAAAACTTTGATTTGGTATAGCGTAACGTGAAATGATGTAGAAGTCTCTTTGTTTTTCGTTTCTTGATATCGTACACGTTACGTTTCTACTCGGTGTACTATTGTTTTTAACGCAGAATTATTTTAAAATGTATAACAAAAATTTCAATTAAATGAACATAAAATTCCAGATATTTTCAAATATTTGTAAATATCGGTGTATAGTTAAGATTATTGTGGTAAGATTGGTAATATTAAAAAGTAGAGGCGCTGGTTCTAGCTAAAGATTGCTTTGTTCTGACAGAAGTCGATGATGTACAGACTTTTATTTATAATTACATCTTATTCATGATGGTCGTACAGCATCTCATCCGGTATTATAGTACTGGATGTTACTTATCTCTTATATAATATTCATTTAAAATGAAAGTCAAGTCTTTTATGTTAGAATTATATAAGAATGTATCATTGGAATAAATCTTTTTTATAACCTATTTTCTGCTTCACTGTACCTCTTTTAACCAATTCACGAAAGCCTTACAGATAACATTATTCTAAGATAAAAATAAATTGAAGGAAAACCGCATTCATGAATTTTATATATCAATATGTATTTTGTGAATAAATTTACAAGTTCTCCATTCAAAAGTAATGACTGAAAGACCAAAGGCATAAAAAAGGAACGCTGTGTGCTGTCAAATACTTAGTCTGGCAATAAATACTGTTACACTTAAGAATTAAAAATAATATTACAATTGAATTTCGAATCTGTCATTTTTATATGATTGTTAATTGTGTTTTCTCATTTTGGCGCCAATACATTGTACAATATTTTGCGATATTAAAATGGAGTGCGGTGATAAATAAAACCGAATCCCAGTGATTGTATTAAACAAAGTAGGTATGGAGCCAAATGCATTTTTTAAAACTCTCCATACACTTGGTATTAGTAAAATGTTTGTGTACCGGGTTATTAATAGGTACAATAAGACTTCTTTATTTGTGACAGAAAAAGATCTGGCCATCCACGTAGTGTTCGTACAAAAAAGGTGGTCAAAGCCGTAAGGGAAAGAAATGAAGATAGCGCCTAGAACCATGTCGCGTTTTTTAAAAGATGACTTAGGACTTGCAGCCTATAAGAGACGCACTGATTAACTGATAATTCAAAGAAGAACAGGGTGGTAAAATCGAAACAACTACTGAAGCGGTAAACAAAGGCAGGTCACAGAAAAAAAATTGTTGACGGATGAGAAAATTTATGCAATTGAGCAATTGAGCATTTTAACAAACAAAATGGCCGTATTTATGTTTAAAGTTCTAAGGAAACTTCCCGATTAGTCGATAGAGTACAACTTGGACATTATCCGAATTCAGTGATGGTTTGGTGGGGTGTTAGCTATGAAGGTGTGACTGAGCCATATTTTTGTGAAAAAGGTATCAAAGCATCGGCACAAGGATATCAAGATACCATTCTTGAGCAGGTAGTTAATCCCCTTAACATCACCATGTTCAATAACCAAGTATGGTCCTTCCAGCAAGACTCGGGGCCGGGTCATAAAGCTCGTTCCACCCAGTCTTGGTTGGAAGCGAACGTTTCGAACTTCATCAGAGCTGAAGTCTGGCTGTCGTCTAGTCCCGATCTTAATCCGCTTGATTATGATTTATGGTCAATTTTAGAGAATACAGCTTGTTCTAAACGCCATGATGATTTGGAGTCTACTACGTATCTACTATATATATAAAATAGAATATATTCATAATAGTGATTCAAATCTGACATCGATAGTTTCAGTTAATTTCAGAATGTTTTTACTTAAACTAAGTTTGGTAAGTTTACTGCTTAGTTAAAATCCCAAGAGTGCCGTGAGTGGGTCCGTTTTATTACACACAATACGACCTGCGGGCGTTAATCTGAAACAACCTAATAAAATCGTAGTGCCTTGTCTATATTTTATGTATCATAATCAAATATTACTTTGTCAAACTAATTACATTACACATATTAACGATGATGAATATGAATTGTTTAAAAATAGAAATAATAAAAAAATGTTAGCGTTTGATATTTCTTTCAAACGCATAAATAAGTCAAATTTTATTTGATAGATACCAAAGTATAGAATGATGGTAACGAAGCTAAATATATTACACTTTGAATATGCAACATTTTCAAACACGTTAAGTTTCTAGATTAAACTTAATACGAATTTAGGCGTTAACCAAACAGTTAACAAACATACCGTATTCGTGCCAATGAGGCATTAAGATAACACATTGCTTATTTCAGGCTGAAACATCAAATGAAATGTTATTGAAGAGGCGTGGGTGAGAAATGCTTTTACAACATACACTATAAATACAATTTTATTATATATGTCAACTTTTTTAATAAAGGAATGCATTTAATTTACATATCAATAAAAATAAATGTATCATATCAGCTACTAAATGTATTTATATGGTATAATTTGTATTTTTTTTATCATTGATGAAGACATATATGGTTTTAAATTTAATATGTATATAGTAAATAATACTTTATTCAGACTATAAATTACATTTATATATATTGTTATTTGGCTGCGTTAACGTGTTTAAAGAATCATTTAAACAGCCTTAGTACGAAAGACCAGCGTATTTTTACGCACAATACTCCTATAAATTACAAGTAGGTTTTGATTTTTAATAATGATATTAATGTATGTAAAAATGTTAAAGAACAACAAACAAAATAAGTCCACTTTTTTAATATAATTTTAATATAAAAAACAGTGAGAGCTACTACCGTTACATCTTTACTTTATTATTATAGATACAAAGGGAATTCTGGATTGCTATTTGCTATTATTATTGTTAGTATGTAAATTCCACCATTCCTTTGCATGCATGCATTCCATTTTTTACTATACACACCCGAAAAAAAAATTACGATAACAAAAAATATATTTGCTGGGACTTGAGATGCTAAGAATTTAATAAAATAACAGTATTTTACAATATAATATCTACTAACATGTGTAATGCACTAGAAGTATCTATATTGTATGGATTTATGGCAACACTGACTTTGAATCTAGCAGTTATTATTTTGACGTTGATCTCTGAGTAAAATAATGGTATGATTATGTATAATAAAAGATTAAATACAAAAAAAAACAAAAAAAAAATTCCTTTTCACGTGTCAATGGTAGTCCAATTTGAATTGTTGCTATTTCAAAAACCATTTTAAAAGCGATGTCATGGTTTGAGATTCAATGTACAAATAACATATTTTTTTTAATGATTTCATAATTAATTAAATACATAAAATTTAATAAAATATAAGACTTTCTAGACAACTAGTGGTTCTAACCAAGCTTTGACCATAGCTTGTCCCTCGAAGAAGTTAGAAAGAGATAAGAGATATGTTTACTGCTATGGAATTACAAAATTATTTCGAAATAACATCGCTTAGAAGGCTAAGTGGTGTAAAAAAAGTTTTTATAACACTAAATGAATATCACTCATTTCACTTTATTGTAAGGGTCAATACATAAACTCAGTAAGTGCCGTATGACCCTTAAGTTGAAAATACAGTAGCATAAAAGATAACGCTATGCCCAGTGAAGAGTTAAACTGCTCATTAAAATAGTAACTTCATTTTATTATATAGGCTGAGAGCTGTAAGTCTATATTTATATTATTTTATAATTTATTCGATTATAATTTAATATAATTTCTATAAATGGCTCCAAATGAAGGAAAACATTTTTGAATAAAAAAACAAACACAATTCCTTAACACCGAACGGTATTATTTGTTTGAGAAGTGTTCTTATTTTACCAACTGAACTATCGTGTCGGTAATTGTCTTGGTGTTTAACCGATCTGGACGTCTTTTTGGGTCAAATATAATAAGTTCAAATTAATTAGAACCACGCAACCCTCGGTTCTAATCAAAAAAGTTTTCGTCAAAAAAGAGGCTTATTGTTGATAAAAAAAACATTATATTGAATTTATTCAATAGGTTTGACTGTTCTCAAGTTACGCATTTCATAGGGTTGTTACCGGTGCGTTGCCGGCAATTAAAAAATATGAATCCGAGTATCATCAAAATTGGTTGAGAAATACGATCTGTCCATACATAACCATAAATTTGCTAAATCTTTCTATCTAACATGGTAATCGAATATGTGGTCTAATTATTAAACCCCATGGATATAGCAAAAATCTAGATCTGCAAATTTATTGCGGCCCTTGGAGGAAAGGGGTAGGATTGTGGATACTAGGAACATCGGAAAGGAGGGTTGGGATTTTGGGCATCCGTTTCTCTCACTCACCGTACGAGTACATCTCTATAATAGCTACTTTACACCGATCTTTGCTGAGAGTGTAAACCTATAATAGCCGGGCTAACCAGTATAAAAGTTACACTTAAGACACTCTACTACTTAATACCATATATTATATATTCATAGACAATTGGAAATATTTTATTTCAGAAATAATAGACTAATTGTAAGAATTATTGATAAACAAAACCTATATTTTCTATAAATCATTTACATTTATTATATGATAAAAAAATATCTGCTTCTAAAGGAAACTGATATTATAAAAAAAACGAAGCATCTTTCATTAACATTATAATTCCTTAGAAAACATAACATTTTTCTATACATACATTTATTTTTTGTGGAAGCTCTTAGACTATTATTACAATTGTATTCAACTTGAAAAAGTAAAATGGATATTCAAGTAACAAATTCAAAATGATTTCCAATTTTATAAGAACTAGGACTTCGGTTTCATAAGAGTTATTTAGTCCTATATTTATTTTATTTTCATTTTACATTCAGAAGTAGCATTTATAGATTTATATAAAACAATTTATGATGAAGTTTAATTTAATTTTTCTTATTTATATTGTATAATTTTGTATTGGATCAAGAACTTAATCTATAATTTAATTCTTATTGGAAGTTTCGAAAGTATTCGAAAAACTTTAAAAAAATATATTTCAATATTAAATACTTCAATATTTTCAAATTTATCGATGTTTATATAAATGAATATTTATTTGGATCGAGGCTGAAAGGAATACAATGAGACAATATTACTAATTTAATATAGAATGAATCTCGTTTTCAATTAGTTTACTCAATGTTCATCGCGCTTGTAACAGTTTTCAAATAATGACTTTATTACAGACATGGCCTTTGCCTTTCCACTGTGGGGATAAATGAAACCAAAACAAAAATGTGACCTCATATAAACGTAATATCCACAATAACTGCAATTAAGCTCTTTAAAATGTCTACTACAATTTTAAATCTCAAGAAAATATTTTTTATGTATTAGTAATTTTATTCAAAATCTATTTTCTCAAGTATTTATAGCCCACTTCAAGTCCTCCGCCCGGAGGATCGTTCATACAATGAGGTTCAATAAAAAATATAAGACTACTTCCGCGGATGGACAGTCCTATAAAATGAATGGAGCCTTAATTATCCGGTGAGGTTCCTTGATCGAGAAGAAAGTACCAGTTGATTTGGAACACTGTTTCATATTTCGACGTGTCTGTATATGGGTCAACGTCGTCATTGAGTTATTTTCATATAAAAGTTCAATTCGGTTTATATTAGGTATTATTAAAATATTTGTAATAGACCATTGAAGAAATTATTTTTAGTCACCAATTTTAATTAACATGTTACTTATAGAACAACTGGAACTACATCTGAAAATTATATATTTTACTCATTCACAGCTAAAATTAATTTACATTGAATGCATAAAAGTATTTATAATAATTAAAAAATCATCCGAGATTGGATATTCATAAAAAGTTTCAACACTATTGTATCTTTTCCTTTCTTTGCAAGGCAAAAAGTAGTCTTTATCCTCATTCAGGGTTCAAATTACTTTTGTATTATATTTTATCCAAATCCGAATAGTTGTCTGTGAAATGGTAACAGAGAGTTAGACAGACAGACGATAATTTTACATTTATAATATTATTATGGGAAAACAGTAAATAATTTTAAATAAAAAACATAAAGAAAACTAAAGGTATCATTGTATTAAATTTCATGACTAATCATATCTTCAATGCTTAAAATACTTATCAACTATTTATTCATTTGTAAAATACCATCGTTGTCGTCAATAGTTTCATTTGCGCAAAAATCATTTTATATATGTAGTTCAATTCGAATTCTCAATCTTATAATAAATGAGTTATGTTAGAAATTATTAAGTTTTTGTTACAAGTATTAAACTTATTAAACTTTGGCGTGTGTATGTTCAAACTTTAATGTATAATAGGCGAGTCGACATTAAAGCTCTTTCTCTGCTTTTCACATTTCTTTTAACTATCCACCAATATGTACAAAAATATTTGGAGTTGTCGTTTTAAATCATTTTTTTATTAGTCCTTCCTTTTGTTTACAAATAGTTCTGTCTAGACGTTTACATTTAAAATTAGTTTTTAGCTTTGGAAAAAAAAAACAATAGCGCTGACAATCACATTCCTGGGTCTCTTCAATATGCAATCAATAAAAAAAGTTTTATGAGTTTTTATAGGTGAACCTTTTTTTTGAATAATAGACTTTAAGATAAGTATACTACAATAACTAAAAAATAAAATAAAATATGGACTAAAGATATAACCAGGAAAGGAGAAACAAAGAGCTTTTAATATCAGTTTAGTGTCATTCTTTCAATCTGGTGACCGATGATTTTACTCGACCGATGATTTTACTAAATTAATTCACTAAAGCCAACTAAAAATATTGTTTATACTCATTTTTATTCTGTTTAATAATTTCCATCTTGGAAATCAAAGCACACATCTGTTATGTGTGCTTTGATTCGTCGTCGTCGTCGTCGTCGATCGTTTGAAACACTTTTAACACACACACACACCGCTCAAGTTCAAAGCTTTCTAATCTTCATTAACTTAGGGTCTACTCACAGTTGGCCACTCGAAACTTAAACCGTGTTCATATAACAGAGCTTCCTAATAAGCTCCCAGTATGATAGCTTTAGGCGGATTATTCACTTAGCGTTACATCGCATTTTATAAGATATACAAAATATTTATTCCGTAAAGTAGTTGACATAAGACTACACAATATAGTTTGTTTTATATTTTAAAAGATTTGAATAGCCTACGCCAACGAATATAGAACAATTAAATAATCATTGCAGGGTTCAACAATATTTTTTTAAACCTAGACATAAACCAAATATTACCTCTTATTAATTCGTATCATATTATATTAATCCGTAAATGATATCGTTCCATTTGTAGTAATATGAATTATTTCCTACGGCCATGTTAAGAGTTTAACTTCCTGGTGCCCGATGAGATCGCTAACATGCCTATTAAATTCACTATTCACTAGCTTCATAAAGCGAGACTATATCTACTAGTACTGAGTATACAATGTATAAACTTCCTTCATGTAAGCTAACAACTTCAAAGAAGCTTACAGAATAAGTATATTATATAAATTAACTATTGAATATTTACATGCCAAAAAAATTATCTAAATAAATCAAGGAAATATAATATACCTTCATGATATTAATTAACAAGTGTCAGTCATTTATGCATATAAATAAATAATTTAGAAGAATTGGTTATTTTTCTCTAAATTATTTATGTAGGAAGTTAATAATAAGTAAATTCCTTCATCTCGACCGTTAAAATGTAAATATATATATTTAAAGCCATATTAATCCACTTGTTCTAAAAACACAATAAATTTATTCAAATTAGAAAAATTACATACATACAAAATATCCCAAAACACATATACTAGATAAGAACTTTGCAAAACCAAATCTATGTATTATTCAAGAACATTCATAGTACTTAAGGCACTAAGCTTGCGTTAAAATAGCATTGTTTATTGACGTAGTCCAGAGCCAGCGTTCGGATAAAGGTAAGGTTGTAAACTCATACTGTTCACACTCTATAACTATTTATTATATTTACTATACTTATATTGTGGGGATATTTTAAAGGAATGGATTTATATATATTTTTACAGACTGCATATTGAAAAGATCCTGGAATGTAACACATTCTAGGAATCAGCGCTGTTGTTTTTTTTTCCATAGCTAAAAACTATTTTTAACATAAACCTCTAGAGAGGACTTTTTACAAATAAAAGGAAATTTGTATCGATCGAAATTAGATCGATACAAATTTCGGCTCTTAATTTACAAATATTAATACCAAATACTATAGTTACCGCATTATATTTTGATATAAAAAATACTTAATCACGTAAGCACCGACAAAAAAAAAAAAATACTTTCATAAGATGGACTTATATAATTTATGCGTATCTATAAGCGTGTATAGCCATATGAAGCTTATTTATATTTTTAGTAAACATAGAATAAAAAAATAAACCGATACGGGCAGGGCGTCTATTAGGCTTCATTCGAAAATCTTAACTAAAGTTTTAAACTTTGCAGTAAAGATGAACATTGAAAAGATGTTACAACCGATGTTGATATTTTATAATATCTAGAAGACCTTCTATAGTTTTCTGTTGTTGTTTATGTCGTTTTCCCAAGTTTTTTCTATTTAATTTTTTATATAATCATATATTCGGAGTTGTCCTTTTAATTTATTAAATTGTTGTTCATGTTTTAATTAATGCCTTTCATGTTATATTATTTTAATGTCGATACAGTCTCTGAGCATATTAGGTAAGCATAAATTTTTGTCTTTGACATAAGAAAAAAATAATCAAATTTCCATTTTACTTGGAAATGCCTACTCAGCCGCAACCTTCCGTTTTTTTGTTTGCCTTTCCGACATGCTATTAAAGATTAAAAATTTGAAAATGAACATTGAAACTTAAGCCTTTGTATAATTTGTGCAAAACTTAAGTTTCAATGAAATAACTCTTAATATTACCTTTTAACAATAACATTCGTCGTCGTCGTCGTCGTCGATCGTTTGAAACACTTTTAACACACACACACACCGCTCAAGTTCAAAGCTTTCTAATCTTCATTAACTTAGGGTCTACTCACAGTTGGCCACTCGAAACTTAAACCGTGTTCATATAACAGAGCTTCCTAATAAGCTCCCAGTATGATAGCTTTAGGCGGATTATTCACTTAGCGTTACATCGCATTTTATAAGATATACAAAATATTTATTCCGTAAAGTAGTTGACATAAGACTACACAATATAGTTTGTTTTATATTTTAAAAGATTTGAATAGCCTACGCCAACGAATATAGAACAATTAAATAATCATTGCAGGGTTCAACAATATTTTTTTAAACCTAGACATAAACCAAATATTACCTCTTATTAATTCGTATCATATTATATTAATCCGTAAATGATATCGTTCCATTTGTAGTAATATGAATTATTCCCTACGGCCATGTTAAGAGTTTAACTTCCTGGTGCCCGATGAGATCGCTAACATGCCTATTAAATTCACTATTCACTAGCTTCATAAAGCGAGACTATATCTACTAGTACTGAGTATACAATGTATAAACTTCCTTCATGTAAGCTAACAACTTCAAAGAAGCTTACAGAATAAGTATATTATATAAATTAACTATTGAATATTTACATGCCAAAAAAATTATCTAAATAAATCAAGGAAATATAATATACCTTCATGATATTAATTAACAAGTGTCAGTCATTTATGCATATAAATAAATAATTTAGAAGAATTGGTTATTTTTCTCTAAATTATTTATGTAGGAAGTTAATAATAAGTAAATTCCTTCATCTCGACCGTTAAAATGTAAATATATATATTTAAAGCCATATTAATCCACTTGTTCTAAAAACACAATAAATTTATTCAAATTAGAAAAATTACATACATACAAAATATCCCAAAACACATATACTAGATAAGAACTTTGCAAAACCAAATCTATGTATTATTCAAGAACATTCATAGTACTTAAGGCACTAAGCTTGCGTTAAAATAGCATTGTTTATTGACGTAGTCCAGAGCCAGCGTTCGGATAAAGGTAAGGTTGTAAACTCATACTGTTCACACTCTATAACTATTTATTATATTTACTATACTTATATTGTGGGGATATTTTAAAGGAATGGATTTATATATATTTTTACAGACTGCATATTGAAAAGATCCTGGAATGTAACACATTCTAGGAATCAGCGCTGTTGTTTTTTTTTCCATAGCTAAAAACTATTTTTAACATAAACCTCTAGAGAGGACTTTTTACAAATAAAAGGAAATTTGTATCGATCGAAATTAGATCGATACAAATTTCGGCTCTTAATTTACAAATATTAATACCAAATACTATAGTTACCGCATTATATTTTGATATAAAAAATACTTAATCACGTAAGCACCGACAAAAAAAAAAAAATTACTTTCATAAGATGGACTTATATAATTTATGCGTATCTATAAGCGTGTATAGCCATATGAAGCTTATTTATATTTTTAGTAAACATAGAATAAAAAATAAACCGATACGGGCAGGGCGTCTATTAGGCTTCATTCGAAAATCTTAACTAAAGTTTTAAACTTTGCAGTAAAGATGAACATTGAAAAGATGTTACAACCGATGTTGATATTTTATAATATCTAGAAGACCTTCTATAGTTTTCTGTTGTTGTTTATGTCGTTTTCCCAAGTTTTTTCTATTTAATTTTTTATATAATCATATATTCGGAGTTGTCCTTTTAATTTATTAAATTGTTGTTCATGTTTTAATTAATGCCTTTCATGTTATATTATTTTAATGTCGATACAGTCTCTGAGCATATTAGGTAAGCATAAATTTTTGTCTTTGACATAAGAAAAAAATAATCAAATTTCCATTTTACTTGGAAATGCCTACTCAGCCGCAACCTTCCGTTTTTTTGTTTGCCTTTCCGACATGCTATTAAAGATTAAAAATTTGAAAATGAACATTGAAACTTAAGCCTTTGTATAATTTGTGCAAAACTTAAGTTTCAATGAAATAACTCTTAATATTACCTTTTAACAATAACATTCGTCGTCGTCGTCGTCGTCGATCGTTTGAAACACTTTTAACACACACACACACCGCTCAAGTTCAAAGCTTTCTAATCTTCATTAACTTAGGGTCTACTCACAGTTGGCCACTCGAAACTTAAACCGTGTTCATATAACAGAGCTTCCTAATAAGCTCCCAGTATGATAGCTTTAGGCGGATTATTCACTTAGCGTTACATCGCATTTTATAAGATATACAAAATATTTATTCCGTAAAGTAGTTGACATAAGACTACACAATATAGTTTGTTTTATATTTTAAAAGATTTGAATAGCCTACGCCAACGAATATAGAACAATTAAATAATCATTGCAGGGTTCAACAATATTTTTTTAAACCTAGACATAAACCAAATATTACCTCTTATTAATTCGTATCATATTATATTAATCCGTAAATGATATCGTTCCATTTGTAGTAATATGAATTATTCCCTACGGCCATGTTAAGAGTTTAACTTCCTGGTGCCCGATGAGATCGCTAACATGCCTATTAAATTCACTATTCACTAGCTTCATAAAGCGAGACTATATCTACTAGTACTGAGTATACAATGTATAAACTTCCTTCATGTAAGCTAACAACTTCAAAGAAGCTTACAGAATAAGTATATTATATAAATTAACTATTGAATATTTACATGCCAAAAAAATTATCTAAATAAATCAAGGAAATATAATATACCTTCATGATATTAATTAACAAGTGTCAGTCATTTATGCATATAAATAAATAATTTAGAAGAATTGGTTATTTTTCTCTAAATTATTTATGTAGGAAGTTAATAATAAGTAAATTCCTTCATCTCGACCGTTAAAATGTAAATATATATATTTAAAGCCATATTAATCCACTTGTTCTAAAAACACAATAAATTTATTCAAATTAGAAAAATTACATACATACAAAATATCCCAAAACACATATACTAGATAAGAACTCTGCAAAACCAAATCTATGTATTATTCAAGAACATTCATAGTACTTAAGGCACTAAGCTTGCGTTAAAATAGCATTGTTTATTGACGTAGTCCAGAGCCAGCGTTCGGATAAAGGTAAGGTTGTAAACTCATACTGTTCACACTCTATAACTATTTATTATATTTACTATACTTATATTGTGGGGATATTTTAAAGGAATGGATTTATATATATTTTTACAGACTGCATATTGAAAAGATCCTGGAATGTAACACATTCTAGGAATCAGCGCTGTTGTTTTTTTTTCCATAGCTAAAAACTATTTTTAACATAAACCTCTAGAGAGGACTTTTTACAAATAAAAGGAAATTTGTATCGATCGAAATTAGATCGATACAAATTTCGGCTCTTAATTTACAAATATTAATACCAAATACTATAGTTACCGCATTATATTTTGATATAAAAAATACTTAATCACGTAAGCACCGACAAAAAAAAAAAAATTACTTTCATAAGATGGACTTATATAATTTATGCGTATCTATAAGCGTGTATAGCCATATGAAGCTTATTTATATTTTTAGTAAACATAGAATAAAAAATAAACCGATACGGGCAGGGCGTCTATTAGGCTTCATTCGAAAATCTTAACTAAAGTTTTAAACTTTGCAGTAAAGATGAACATTGAAAAGATGTTACAACCGATGTTGATATTTTATAATATCTAGAAGACCTTCTATAGTTTTCTGTTGTTGTTTATGTCGTTTTCCCAAGTTTTTTCTATTTAATTTTTTATATAATCATATATTCGGAGTTGTCCTTTTAATTTATTAAATTGTTGTTCATGTTTTAATTAATGCCTTTCATGTTATATTATTTTAATGTCGATACAGTCTCTGAGCATATTAGGTAAGCATAAATTTTTGTCTTTGACATAAGAAAAAAATAATCAAATTTCCATTTTACTTGGAAATGCCTACTCAGCCGCAACCTTCCGTTTTTTTGTTTGCCTTTCCGACATGCTATTAAAGATTAAAAATTTGAAAATGAACATTGAAACTTAAGCCTTTGTATAATTTGTGCAAAACTTAAGTTTCAATGAAATAACTCTTAATATTACCTTTTAACAATAACATACGTCTTTCAAGAAACACAATAATTGATAAAATTGCTAGTTACCAGCTTACCAGTTTGACTGATCTAACTGATTGTCTGACAGAAGCAACTCAAAACGTGCACAGACGAGTGTGTTTTTCGTCACAATAAATCGCGCAGACGCGGCACGTTCGTGTTGCATGTTTGTAGAAGTCGCCAGTAAGTAAACACTAACTTGTCACAAATATTTCAGTTTAGTGTGTACTATCATTCTAATATAATTCATTTTATAATAATACATTGATGGGAGAAAGTCGATATATAACATCAATTTCAGAAATGCTTGGCGGGTCGCATAGACATTTTTAACGAGGCGCATGTTGCTCATCCCTGTTCTAAATACACCTATTTTTTTGATAATATGTATTTAAACTGACAAATTATTATAAAGATGATTATATGCAATACTGAATGCTGACTGAAAACAATGAATGAAACCAATGAATGAATGGTGAATGAAACCATCACATCGTTTCTACCTGGTTTTCAGAAATATTTGTAAATACAACTTGTAAATAATTATCATTGACACGTGAAAAGTAATGACATTTTAGCTTTTTGGTGACCTTAATATTTGACCACATATTAACATACTCGTATTATTATTTTACTCTCAGTTAATTTGGCCAACGTCATAATTATGGCTCCTAGAATCAAAAGTCAGCTATAATCCGATACAATATGTATATCTCGTGGATTAGATATGTAAATGGATATTGTATTATAAAATGTTATTATTTCTCAATTAAATTCCTAGAATATGTTGAGGTTCCAGCAAATCTAATTTATTATTTTCATGATAAATTTATTATTTTCAGTTGTGAATGATAAAAAACATTTCATACCGTGCAATGGTGGAATGTACGGTCTAAGAACAGTAATATTAATAAAGCAAAGGTACTGCTTTTTTATATTGACACATTTAGTAGAAATATTTCGTTTGTTGTTATTTAACATCTTAACATACATTAAAATCATTATTTAAAGATCAAAATCTATAAATGTACTTGTAATTTAGAATCGTTACGATACTTTCACCAATACCTATAATGGAACTTGAGATTGGTATAAGAATTTAAACTATGTTTATATACGTCCTTTTAAAGAAAAAGGCTTTTCTTTGCAGACATATTTTGCAAAGCTAGTTAACGTAAAAATAGAATCTTCTGGAACCTGAACAGACGGTCACGGGTGACAGCTAGTAACAAATATAGTTAAAAATGTTATTTAGTATATCTTTTATTTGAATTGTAAAATAAATGCATAAACAAAAAATGTAGACATATATAATTGACCTTGTCTTCATGGTTGTATGTTGTAACGCATTTCTCACCCACGCCTCTTCAATAACATTTCATTTGATGTTTCAGCCTGAAATAAGCAATGTGTTATATTAATGCCTCATTGGCACGAATGCGGTATGTTTGTTAACTGTTTGGTTAACGCCTAAATTCGTATTAAGTTTTATCTAGAACCTGAACGAGTTGAAAATGTTGCATATTCAAAGTGTAAAAAATTTAGCTTTCTTAACAATCGATCTTATATTTTTGTATGTTTCTAAAAAAATATCATTAAACTAAACATATCATCATCGTTCATTAGATTATTAGTACAATTCATTTATTTTAAATTGTAATTAGTTTGACAAAGTAATATTTGATTATGATACATAAAATATAGACAAGGCACTACGATTTTATTAGGTTGTTTCAGATTAACGCCCGCGGGTCGTATTATGTGTAATAAAACGGACCCACTCACGGCACTCTTGGGATTTTAACTAAGCAGTAAACTTACCAAACTTAGTTTAAGTAAAAACAGTCTGAAACTAACTGAAACTATCGATGTCAGATTTGAATTACAGGTTTGAATATGTATTATTTATTTTTTTATAAGCTTTTAGTCACACCATAGTCCGATACACAATTAATAATAATTCGACGAAATCATCGTCTGGTATATCATATTATAGCTTTGATCTCAAGAATTGTGTCATAGAAACTTAACTCGCCAAGTCGTTCAGAAATTGAATAATTAGTAACGAACAGCGTAAGTTAGTATTTTTTCAAAACAGAACCTTATTAACTTTTATAATATTGTTGTAATTTATACTGTGTATAAATATTATAGTGCTCATTCTTCTGTATTCATGTCTCAAAATCGATACATATGTGACGATTATATATTCGTCAATAAATGCATTCCTTTTATGCTACCGCAGTTTGTTATTTTTTTAATTTTTTGCTCTTTGGTCTTTTTGTCATTGCTTGTTAATGTAGACCACGTTAATTTTTTCACAAAATAAATTGTATTTTATTATAATTAGCATTTATGTATTATTAAATAATTATCCTTAATTTTTATCTGAAAAAAATGTCACTCGTGATGCTTTTGTGAAATTGGTTAGACAGGAAATGAAGTAGAAAATAGCACCAAAAAGAAAAGACTAAATATGAAATATGTCAGTGACATATTTTTATATCAGCCTTACATAAAAGACGTGACTCTGAACACGGACATTTTAATTGGACATTACGTAAGATATACATGACATAACAGTGAGACTACATAATATATAGAATAAGAAAATGTACAATGCTTATGAAATAGAATATTAAAGAATGTAATTATTAAATAAAATTTCCTTTCAATGTCGATTTGCGATCACAATAAGGTCATGTCTTTACTATATGCAAGCTATGGCATATGAGTTAATCAAAATACTTATGTATCTGTGTAAACTATGAAGCAGTATTAAAGAAAATATTTTTTATTCACAAGTTAAAACACATCATACTTGTAGAACAATTAGCTTTACCTTCACCTTCAAATTATGCATTTACCTTATCAACAATGTCACTTATTGGTTTTAACTTAACTTATATTTTATATGAGAAATTTTGATGCATAAAAGAATCATTATTGATTAAAAAATCATTGGAGATTGAATAATCATACAAACTTTCATCACTATCAAGCTTTATTTGCGGGACAAAATTCCTGTATCTACCTAGGCTTTAAACTAGCTATCTGATCTGATATTCTGAATAGCATTTTTTTTTAATAAACGAGTTATCTTAATCATTGTTGTTTTATGACAACTATGTAATAAAGAACGGGGACATAAGAATCGAGTGATTTAAGTGTGAAACCAACATCCTAAGAACCTATAATAGTATAACGTGAGTTATGGTCAATATATACTATGTAGTAGACGCTCATTTGCTTTCCAGATTAACTTTATTTATCCAACGATATATACAAAACATATTTGTAACTGTCTGTAAAATTAATTTAAAGATGCTATTTATGTAGATTTATGAACCCTCTTTTAATATTAATTGTAAGATTTAAATCTTGCAATAATTAAAAAAACATAGTATAAGGAATAAAGACGTAACGTGTTAGATATCAAGAAATAAGAAACAAAGCGTACTATATCATTTCGCGTCACGCAATACCAAGTCAATGTTTTCAGTCTAGTGATCAATTATTTCACGAATTTCGTTAAAATAGTACACAAAATATAACGTGTTAGCTTAAAACAGTTATGTTTTAACATTAATTTAAATATTTATATTTTTAAATAATTTAATCCATTTTCATAATTACTCAATTGATAATCAAACACATACCACGGATCGTTTGAAAGACTTATAAAATCCGCTGATATTCAAAGGTTCTTCTCTTCATTAACTTTTGGGTGTACTGACAGATAAAGCCTCGTAATAAGCTCCCAATATGTAAGCTTTAAGCGGATTATGCACTTAGCTTCCGATCGCATATTTACAGTTACGAAATATATATCTCATGAAATGGTTGACATTAGACTACACAATAACGTTTGTAATATTTTTTCAATAAGGTTGGGATAGTCTTCGGTGAAGAACATAGATCAATAAAATAACGTGGAAAGCTTTAGAGTTTCTTAAATCAATATTATTATGAATACAGAAATAAGCTAAATATCTCCTTTTATCTATTTCTATCATATTATGTTCAACCCTAAATCGTTTGTATCGTTTCATATGTAGTAATTAGAAGGATTGCGTACGGTGAGGTTAAGAGTCTAACTTCCTGGGGTCGGGTGGGATCGCTAACATGCGTCTTAAATTTACTATTTACTCCCAGTTCCATGAAGTGAGACTATACCTACTATTCTATGTTCAATTGTAAACTTTCTTCTCGGAAAAAAAGGAAAAAAAAAAGTTTAGGTATCTTATTTACATTTTATGTATCTATATTACTTTTGTCATCTTTTATTTAGTTTTCATATCACTAGAAAATACAAAATTTTACCTAGTTACAGATGTTTGAGATATATACTCTTTTAATTGTCTTTTTTTTTTAAATAAGGATTTGGACTTTTTATTATCCATAAGTAAAATATTATACAACTTAGTTCCTTCAAACTTAAAGTTAATGTGAAACTTAAAGTTAAATTTCCCATAATTTGTTCTTGGATTTGGTAATTTTTCATTATTTTTATGCCTGGTGTGATATCTATGTTTTTTTACAGGATATTATTTGTTTGACAAGTATACGAGTGATGTATGGCTGTTTAGTGAAGTGATAAGTATGGCTGGGTTATGTTAAATGTCTTTGCGTTTTTATATATTTTATGTGTAGATGTAAGTTTATGCATATTAAATAGTGTCTTTACCACTTTATTTTGTGCTACGCGAAAGTCTTTAAAGATTATCTAGGCCACGTCTCCTTATATAAGATACTCTCGGTATGATTTGACAACAGTGTTATATATTTATCTTCGGATGGAATAGGTAACGTACTTGGATATCCTAAAAAAACCATTCAATCACGAGAGTTACCTTAGTTATATTTATAACATCGGCAATGTGAATTTTCCATGTTAATCTGTTATCTCGTATAAGATCAAGGTATACTTCCTGTGTTGACCTCTTCAATGGTTCCAATCTTCAATGGTTATAAAATTAAGACTAAAAATTACATGTATCATCTACATATAACTTTAGAAAAAGGCTTATCATAAATATAAATCAGGAAAAGTTGTGGGCCTAAATTTTAACCCTAAGGCACTCCAATCACTATGTTATTTAGCTTGCTTTTATAATTTTCAATTCTCACCACTTGATATCTTTCAGTAAAATATAACGAATATTATGTAGGCTAGACCACTTTTGGCGCTGCTTCTCAACTTTTTTATGAGTATGAAATGACTGACAGTATCAAATGCTTTATTTATATCAATAAATACTCTTAAATAAATTTGTATTACCTTGATAACTACTAGTTGATTTCTCTCGATAGGTTCTGACATCAAATTCAGTCGAAGAAAATTAATCAACCCGTTATAACAAATGACAAACAATAAAAATGTGTGACTAAAAATATTTAAATTATTAAAGGAATTAAATTTCTAATTAACAAAATAAAAGAAATAAATTCAATTTATATTACATATTTTGGTTATGAATGCCAAATATGATTGTATATTGATATAAAAAAAACACCTTGTCATGAAAAAAAATATATAAATTTGTGAGAGCTCTTTTATGATTTATTAATTGGATCAGACAAATATATCAATACACTAGACCTCATATTCGAGGAGAATGAAATGAAGAGATCATTAATTATTATATTCAATAAATAAGAATATTTCAATCAAGACTTCTCCAAACAAAAGAGAAAAGTTGACCCACATACAGACACGTCGAAATA
Source organism: Dircenna loreta (assembly GCA_963555665.1). Lineage (NCBI taxonomy): Eukaryota > Metazoa > Arthropoda > Insecta > Lepidoptera > Nymphalidae > Dircenna > Dircenna loreta. The sequence goes on along the minus strand of OY743088.1, from coordinate 12,500,892 downwards.
CGAAAGTGTCTTAAATAGAAAGGTAGCATCTTCCGGATCAAGGAACCTCACCGGATAATTAAGGCTCCCTTCATCTTATATTTTTTATCGAATCTCATTGTATGAACGATCCTCCGGGCGAATGACTTCAAGAGGGCTATAAATACTTGACAGAATAGATTTTAAACAGTCAAGATGTTTGCAGTGAATTTATTAAGAAAAACTATGAGTATCAACATTAGAAATATTTTTTTTATAATTTTATACTGTAGTAGTAATTTTAATACCTTAATTGGAGTTATTGTCGGGATATTTACACTATATGTACAAATTTTATCAAGTCTTTATTTGCAAGTAACCAATAAATGCGATGAATGCAAACGGGAATCGTCCTAAATGACAAATACAGGTTTAAATTTAAAATATATTAGTATTCATAAAAATTGTTTTAGATAAAAATATTTTATTGATACTATAAAGTATTTATAAACATACCAATACATTTTTGTGCCAGACAATATTTATATTATCGTATAATTCAGCGTCGTCTATGAGCGTGTTTAAAACATCAGTCAAACAGCCTTAATAGGAAAGACTAGCGTATATTTTTTATACGCATTAAAAAGACAACAAAAACGTAAGTTCACACATTTATTAATTTTTAATACAAAATACTTCTAAAGTAGTGTGAGCTTCTAACGTCAGATCAATACTTTTTAAATATACAACGGGAATAATTATTAATGTCCTTTAATATCCATACCTGAAAAAAAAATATTTATCATAAAAAAATATTACAGCTGCTGTAAATTGAAGATTTTAATAAAGAGATAATACAATTTTGTAATAAAATATCCACTTATATAATATTTAAAACACGAGAGGTCTATATTATGTCGGCTTATGGTAAGACTGACTTTGATTCGAGCAGTACTTATTTTGTCGTTGACCAAGTGACCTCTGGTTTAAAATGATTTAGCTTTAAGAGATGAATTGGCGATAAAAGTTATCAAAAAAGCATCCGGCATTACTTTTCACGTGCGAATAAAAAAGTATTATTGTAAAAACTATATAAAAAACGACGTCATGGTTGCATATAATAATTTTAATAAAGATTCAGTAATTTCAGTCACGTAATTATACAGTAATTTATAAAAGTAAAATAACACATTTACCATAAGTTTTAAGGGTAGTGGACCCTCATGGAAGTCAAGAGAAGTGAAAGAGATAAATAAATGTTTACATTTATATACGTAATAGTGTCAAAGCTACAAATTATATTATATTTATCATTTAATTATACACTTAAAAGAAGTTTTTATAACACTAAATGAATATCACTCAATTCACTTTATTGTAAGGGTCAATACATAAACTCAGTAAGTACCGTATGACCCTTAAGTTGAAAATACAGTAGCATAAAAGATAACGCTATGCCCAGTGAAGAGTTAAACTGCTCATTAAAATAGTAACTTAATTTTATTATATAGTCTGAGAGCTGTAAGTGTGGATTTATATTATTTTATAATATAAGTGGTTGTAATTTTATATGATTCCTATAAATTATTTAAAATAGGAGGGAGAAATTGTGAAATGCACGGGTGTTACATTTTTTGAAAAATGCTCTTACCCTGCCAACTAAACTACTGTGTCGATAGTTGTCTTGATGTATTAACGATTCTTTTTATAAACATCTCTTTTATGACAGTTACTAAATTAATTAAAACTAGTTGTGCTGTGCAACTGAGACTCAGCGAGTCTCTTCTGTTAGTTCAGTTATTGGTAAGGGTCCAGTTGATCCTGGGCAGCAAATAGTAAATAATACATTACTGACAACACCAAAGTATACTAAGTTTTTCCAAAATATTAAAATGTTCTCAGTTGGTTTTTTTAAAAATTTTATCTCATCTTTAAGGGTTGTTCCATTTGTTTAGGCAATTATAAAAAAATAAATTTATAATTTTATCGTAAATTGATTGAGTAATGTGATATCTACGATGATACATGTATAAATACAAATTACCTGAGCTTTTTCGCATATTTTCGAAGCAATAGCCTTTGCTCACGTTCTAATTATTAGGAAAATATTACTCTATTCTTCTATTTTTATATATTTCTTTGAGTGGAAGCTCTTAGACTGTTATTACAATTGGACTCAGCTTGAAAAAGTAAAACGGATATTCAACTAACGAATTTAAAATGCTTTCCACCGTCTTAGAGTTCTCAATATCTAGGATAAATGAGAGAATACATAAAGTGAGATAGAGATAGTGGTTTTATATTACGTGGAGATATAGTTTAGATTATTTATCAGTAGTATTTTTATGAAATCCAGTAATAACACTTATGCATTTAAATAAACTGATTTGTATTTTTTATTTGTGAATAAGATTTCAAGTGAAATTTCGAAAGTATTCAAAATTTTTTTTTTATATTTCAATATTGTTTTTGAATATTTTTATTAATGAGAAAGTGTTTTTTTATCATTTTTTGCTGCTTCAGGTGTTAACAAACAAGACTTTTGTTGTTTAGAATGAATTTAGTTTATTCCATGTCAATTGTGTTTAAAACAGTGTCGAAATATTGCATTGATGAATACGTAATGTAATCGTATTTGGTTAATATTTCGAAAATTACTCTAATTAAGGTTCTTAAAAAGACTGGTATAGTTAAAAATCTTTAGGATTTTTTTATATATTATGTATAATAAGCAAATGAATTTAATTTCTATTTAATAGGAGTATGCCATATATATTTGGCAGCATCCTTAATATTTTCTGATCCAACATTGAACGTATTCATTGATATAGTTATATTTTGAAAAAGAAATAAAACCACTATAGTATAGAAACAAAACGTGTAAAAGTCTTTTAAGGTTATGTTAGCTGTTAAAGCGTATACATCATATAGAGTTAGAGAAATAAAATAAATTTCACGATATTTCCCTCAAGACGAGTGAAATTGTTCGAGGCTGAGATAATAAAAATCTCTCATTACAGTCGTAGATTACTAAAATAAAGAGAGCTATAAAATGTTCGCTTATCTTGCACTGCAGACGTGAGAACAGTAACTGCAATAATGTCTGGATAGATGTCGCTACTATATTAGGATTATTAGAATTAATTTAAAATATATTAAAATTGAAGTGTAGTATCATTGAAGTGTGTTAAATTTTAACAAAAAAATTAATTAAGATTTAAAAAAAAAAATTAAGAAAAAAAAAATTAAATAGCACATTGGTTGTAATGTTTGTGTGAATATATTAAAATTGAACTTTTTAAATAGAAGTGTTTAAATTTTCGCAGTAGGTATGTATGTACTTGACAGTACGTATGTAGGTATGTACGTACGTTGCTAAAAAAATAATGGAAGAGCAGAGGGACAGTCGCTGGTTCGATGCCTTTTTGGTTTCAACTATATTATGTTCATACACCCGTGTTCAATTATTTAATAAAATTTATAATTAAGTAGGACTTTTTGTTATTTTGATTAAAATTGTTCGTTGTGTGGTATTATTCCGAGAAATAAACTTTAAAAAAAAAATTAAGTACTCAGAGTTTTTTAAAAGTACATTTTTTGAATACAACTTTCAGGTGTAATTTGGATCATTTCAAGGTAACTATTGGCTACTGTTTAATTAAATTGTTAAGCCCAAGTCCAATATTTACGAACGCTTTCCTCTGGGAAATAGAACCTAAATTGTTTGTAGGCCAGTATTTATATAACATGCTGCTCTTTTACGTGCCGCGTTTTAATGAGTCCGATATCATTTATTTAACATGTATTTACTTCATAATAATTTTTTTCATGTTAATCATCTGAGAAAACGGTTTTTTTATGTTGTAAGTTTTTTATGAATCATTTTTTAACTTACAATAATGTAAAACCATGAATTAGCTTTTTATTTTTATACCTAGTAAGGAATATTGTTCTGAATAATCTATTTATACAGAATTATATTCCTAATTATATTTGTAAATTTATTTTGACGTAAAATTTTGTCTTTTGGTGTAAGTTTTTTTTATGAATCATTTTTTAACTTATAGTAAACGTAAAAACATGGACTAGCTTATCTTTTATTTTTACATATGGGCTGTAAATTATTTTATTGCTAATAATCTATTCAAACAGAATTAATTCATAATAATATTTGTTAATTTATTTTTACTAGTCATTTCAGAGACACAAATCACAAATATTAATTCACTGTACAGTTACAATTATCAAATACGGTGCCAAATGTTGCTATAAAGTCATTCCGGCTACACCCTTTCTTCACTAAGCACCAATTTCCGTTTCTAATTTTCCAATATATTTCTGTGAATATAAAAACCTTTGTTAATAGCCAATTATAAGTACAATGCCACATTTCGGGGTTAATTTTTCTTTAAGACTTCTCTTAATGATTGTACGCTAATGCGTGAATCCGAATCACAAATACTTCGAGTCTGGAAATGCCATACGTTCATGTTATATTATATTTTAGATATTAATGAAATTGATTTACTGCAATCTCTATGCAAAAGCATAAAATACGAACAATTATAAAAATATATATATATTTTCGCTAAGGACTATACAATTGACTTATCGCCTTCAGTGACAGTACCACATCTATATTCTCTGTATGAAGTATCCATGTTATTTTACATTGAATGTAGGTAGCGTGTTGGCAACAGCCGTCAAGTTTAATGTGAGACTGACACGACAATGGAACACGTTAGGGGTGTGACTCATCAGGTCTAGACTTTAACTGCATTTTGATTTACAGACAACCGCAGTTTGATGTGTAAGTATAAAGTTCTATCTTTAGTACCTCATAAATCACCATAGTGTTATATAAACAGATTATTGTTCTGTAAAAATTGTTTCATGTTAGGTACAAAGCAAGAATAATAATGATATACGTACGTATATATAATTCTATAAATGTAGATTGCTAATTAGAACACATGAGATGGGGATTATAACCTGCGGGGTTAATTTACGAAACAACTACGTAAATGGCGGCCGAAAATGACTTCATATTTCTTGAGCCGGCCACCCTATTATTATACGTTCACCCCTTGACAATAATGGACTATATAATATTTTCACTTCTCAAATTTCAAAAGAGGTCGTATGCATATTAGATATATATTTTTTTGTTTTGTGTGATTTCATATTTAGAAATATTTATATTTTTTTAACTGAAATAAAAAAAATAGATAGGGTTATTGACATCATAATTTATTAACAAACATAAATACTTAAGTAATAAGAAAAAAACATAAATTTCTGATTTCAATTTTGATATTTTGACATAAGTTTAACTGATTTCAATCTTGATATTTTAATCCAAGAATAAAAAAAAGTCTGTGTAGATCTTTTTGATTAGGAAAAAGTAAAGTCGCAGAATCAAAATAGTTTCTTTTTATATTTTACTGACGAATGTGAGAAATAAATCAAAATGGCCGCGCCAACCCTCCAATGTTTCACGCAACATGGGCCGTGGAGTCATATTTTATAAAACAAATGGTAATAATGACACCTATAGGTTATGACGATTAATTTAAAGTAAATAAAACATTATAAGAGAAAGTTTTGCTACTAATACAGATGAAGTAGTTTTATGAAAAACATTAAAAATATATACACACAAATGTTTGTTATTAAACTCCAAAACGGCTGGAGTGATTATTATAGTTTTTGTTTGTATGATCAGAGATAAGATTTATTCCTTTTTTTTATTATCCTAGATAATAAAAAAAGCATTAATGTCAGCCGGACCCACAAGTATTTTTTTTTTGTAGACAAAATGTATGTATTGTTATTTAAAAATTTTAAGTACCACAAACACTAACAAATACTCCAATTAAAACTAAAACCTAACTATTAAAAAAGTAAAATAGTATGCAGTGTTGTATTGGAATGCTACGAAAGGCAAGTGTATTCTGCTTAAATGTAAATGCTAAGATGGTTGTGGGGGGTGATGTGAAAGGCAAAAATTAGTATGTTTGAGTTTGAAAATACCACCAGCTATAGAAGAGATGTGAAGTGGTAATTTGTCATGATAAGATATGTATATGATAAGAGAAGAGGGTGACCGAAAAAGATATTGATGGAAACCCTGAGAAATGATCTGGCAAAGAATCAAGTATCCACTGAGGTGACGTATGATAGAACGTGGAAGAATTTGACATATTGTGCTGACCTCAAAATTATTGAAATAAGAATATATCAGGTGGATGATGAAGCAAATATTCACATAAATATGGATGTATACTTTTTCTTGTATTATAATGTTTGTTTTATTTCTAGAGTGTCCTTTAGTCACTATATTCTGTAATTCGTTAAACTTGTATAAACTTTAATTATGTTAATTTTGCGCGTTATGTAAATATTGAAATAACTAATAAGCGTTATACTGAATGGAATGAAAAGTTCCACGCGTTCCTCTCAGGTTGTTTTCATTTTATATTAATATAATACGACAAAAATATGTAGCCTGCTATAAATTAATAAATAACCTTTTGTCTTTAATTTAAGCAAAAAAAAAAAAACTTTTTTAAGAACTAATGCAAGTCGTTTTCGAACTTATATGGTTTAATAAACAAGACATTAAAAGTATAATTATCGTAACGCAAAATAAAAGCTTTTGTTGTAATTATCAAATCATTCCATTTAATTATCAAACTTTTATTATATAATGAAGTACGGTAACTTGACTGAAGTGGTGAAACTTTGCTAAGTTTCATAACTTTCTAAATTTCTCAGTCAAGTAGAAGTTGCCACTAAGAATCTGTTTTCAACTAACAGTATAGTAAAACCACACAGTAATTGATTAAGTTTCACTTTTCAATTCTAATAAGTATATTTAATTTAAAAAAAGAATAGATCTCAAATGAAGTATTTATTATTTGTAGTAAATCTGTTAATTCAAAGATATCCATCATGATTAACTTCCGTCCAGAGGACAAAGTAGGTTTATGTCGGATTTCTATCCACTAAAACCTCTGTGGTATTGCAAATAGGGTATTTCAGGGTACGGAAGTAAAATATTAATATATTCCATCTTTTTAATAATTTGAAATGTATAACTAGTTATTAGTATTAATTGTTTATACATTAAATGTTTGTTTAACTTCACTATAAATTCTCTGTAGCGAGTATTAAATAATATTAGCAGTGGATGAAATTTAACCGTAATTTAAAGTTTTAATGATTATGAGGGTCAGCTGAATCCCTAAATGCATATATATATATATATATATATATATATATATATATGGTTTTTATTCCAATACGCCAGGCGAGAATCAACTCTTCGTGACTATTTGACAGTGTCAACGTAAACAATGAAGTAGTGTGTGCATTGTTGCGTATTGTAGAGCGTTTTTTTTTAATTAATTTAATATATTTTGAATACATTAGTATAAAAAAATATATATTATACATAACTTCATCATGTACACTTCAACTGTGTGAAATTTCATATCCCTTGCGCATATTTTGTTAAAGGGATACAAAGTTTTTATTCCATGTGTTAATGTCATGATAATTTTGTTAACAATTACGTGATATATTTTTTAATATTGGGATTTAATCCGTATTATGAACTTAATATTGATTAATTTAGGTTTTAAGTTACTTTTCTAGAATGTCACGATATAATGAACCTTATTTGCTTTATGGTAAGAATATTTATTTTATTTTTTTTTCACTTCTTAGAAGTAAAGAACGGTAAAGAACTATGAATAGTTACAGACACATTTTTAGTTGATTAGAGGATAATTTGGGTTTCAATCGCAATTTTCAGCCTAACCAGACGTAGGAGTGACAGTATGACGTCACCTGTCCTATATCTCTCGACCTTTTTTGGACATAGAGTAACCGTACCTGAGCGTTGACGGAAATTTTTCATTATATTTTTTCGGTGGGTTTTGTCTTTCAAATGTATGAATATTGCAAATGTAAATGAATATGCTGGAGTGAATCTGCTTGAATATCATAATCTTTTTTGGCTATCCTTTTAATTCTGAAATGCTATTTTCATATATAGTTTAACTATAATTTTATACTTTTAAATTATAATTGGGGATATTTTAGCAATATAAGTGATAGCGGCGTCAAAATTACTTTAAAGTACTAATTTTAATATAAAATAACTTTGCAGGTTATAGTTTATTGGTAATCAATAAAAAGCCCTCCAGTATTTTTTGCCTTGTTGAAATATATATTTAAGTACTATAATGGTCGAAAATATATTTTAGCGTACTTACTTGAAGTATATACAAGTAAGTATAGTGAAGTATATACAAGTAAGTATATACACATGAAGTAGTTTTATGAAAAACATTAAACTACTTCATCTGTATTAATACACATATGTTTGTTATTAAACTCGAAAACGGCTGGAGTGATTATTATAGTTTTTGTTTGTATGATCAGAGATAAGTTTTATTTGTTTTTTTTATTATCCTAGATAATAAAAAAACATAAATGTCAGCCGGACCCACTAGCATTTTTTTTTTGTAAAAAAATGTTTGTACTATTTATTTAAAAATGTTAAGTACCACAAACACTCACAAATACTCCAATTAAAACTAAAACCTAACTATTAAAAAAGTAAAATAGTATGCAGTGTTGTCTCGGAATGCTACAAAAGGCAAGTGTATTCTGCTTAAATGTAAATGCTAAGATGGTTGTGGGGGGTGATGTGAGAGGCAAAAATTAGTATGTTTGAGTTTGAAAATACCACCAGCTATTGAAGAGATGTGAAGTGGTAATTTGTCATGATAAGATATGTATATGATAAGAGAAGAGGGTGACCGAAAAAGATGGAAACCCTGAGAAATGATCTGGCAAAGAATCAAGTATCCACTGAGGTGACGTATGATAGAACGTGGAAGAATTTGACATATTGTGCTGACCTCAAAAATATTGAAATAAGAATATATCAGGTGGATGATGAAGCAAATATTCACATAGATATGGATGTATACTTTTTCTTGTATTATAATGTTTGTTTTATTTATATAGCGTCCTTTAGTTACTATATTCTGTAATTCGTTAAACTTGTATAAACTTTAATTATGTTAATTTTACGAGTTATGTAAATATTGAAATAACTAATAAGCGTTATATTGAATGGAATGAAAAGTTCCACGCGTTCCTCTCAGGTTGTTTTCATTTTATATTAATATAATACGACAAAAATATGTAGCCTGCTATAAATTAATAAATAACCTTTTGTCTTTAATTTAAGCAAAAAAAAAAATAAAAAAAAATTTAAGAACTAATGCAAGTCATTTTCGAACTTATATGGTTTAATAAACAAGACATTAAAAGTATAATTATCGTAACGTAAAATAAAAGCTTTAGTTGTAATTATCAAATCATTCCATTTAATTATCAAACTTTTATTATATAATGAAGTACGGTAACTTGACTGAAGTGGTGAAACTTTGCTAAGTTTCATAACTTTCTAAATTTCTCAGTCAAGTAGAAGTTGCCACTAAGAATCTGTTTTCAACTAACAGTATAGTAAAACCACACAGTAATTGATAAAGTTTCACTTTTCAATTCTAATAGGTATATTTAATTTAAAAAAAGAATAGATCTCAAATGAAGTATTTATTATTTGTATTAAAAATGGATAAATCTGTTAATTCAAAGATATCCATCATGATTAACTTCAGTCCAGAGGACAAAGTAGGTTTATGTCGGATTTCTATCCACTAAAACCTCTGTGGTATTGCAAATGGGGTATTTCAGGGTACGGAAGTAAAATATTAATATATTCCATCTTTTTAATAATTTGAAATGTATAACTAGTTATTAGTATTAATTGTTTATACATTAAATGTTTGTTTAACTTCACTATAAATTCTCTGTAGCGAGTATTAAATAATATTAGCAGTGGATGAAATTTAACCGTAATTTAAAGTTTTAATGATTATGAGGGTCAGCTGAATCCCTAAATGCATATACGAGTATATATATATATATATATATATATATATGGTTTTTATTCCAATACGCCAGGCGAGAATCAACTCTTCGTGACTATTTAACAGTGTCAAAGTAAACAATGAAGTAGTGTGTGCATTGTGGCGTATTGTAGAGCGTTTTTTTTAAATTAATTTAATATATTTTGAATACATTAGTATTAACAAAAACTTCAAATATTATACATAACTTCATTATATACGCTTCAACTGTGTGAAATTTCATGTCCCTTGCGCATATTTTGTTAAAGGGATACAAGGTTTTTATTCCATGTGTTAATGTCATGATAATTTTGTTAACAATTACGTGATATATTTTTTAATATTGGGATTTAATCCGTATTATGAACTTAACATTGAATAATTTAGGTTTTAAGTTACTTTTCTAGAATGTCACGATATAATGAACCTTTTTTGCCAATAAGGTTAGTCTTTATGGTAAAATATTTTTTTTTTCACTTCTTAGAAGTAACGGTAAAGAACTATGAATAGTTACAGACACATTTTTAGTTGATTAGAGGATAATTTGGGTTTCAATCGTAATTTTTAACCTAACCAGACGTAGGAGTGACAGTATGACGTCACCTGTCCTATATCTCTCGACCTTTTTTGGACATAGAGTAACCGTACCTGAGCGTTGACGGAAATTTTTCATTATACTTTTTCGGTGGATTTTGTCTTTCAAATGTATGAATATTGCAAATGTAAATGAATATGCTGGAGTGAATCTGTAAAAATATCATAATCTTTTTTGGGTATTCTTTTAATTCTGAAATGCTATTTTCATATATAGTTTAACTATAATTTTATACTTTTAAATTATAATTGGGGATATTTTAGCAATATAAGTGATAGCGGCGTCAAAATTACTTTAAAATAATAATTTTAATATAAAATAACTTTCCAGTTTATAGTTTATTGGTAATCAATAAAAAGCCCTCCAGTATTTTTTGCCTTGTTGAAATATATATTTAAGTACTATAATGGTCGAAAATATATTTTAGCGTACTTACTTCACTTTTCTTTGGATAGCTCAGAATTAAAATAAGTTTATTAATATTCTAAATATTTTTTAAAGAAACTCACGTGCCATATTTCATAAAACATATGACATAATCTCTCTATAAAAAGGTAAGCTACATTTATGGACAATACAATACGTTATTTATAGACGATTTTTCTTTTGACTTTTCTATTGATATGGGTCGCGAAGGAAACGTTAAGATTTTTATTATCTAGGAATCTTTGATCCTAGCCTGGATAATAGAAGGGAAAATATGTATAAATAATCGATGGGAGATAAGGGAAATGTTTATATCAGGATATTTCTATCCTTTATTACTAGACTTACGTATTTTAAGTATTTCAAGGTATGTGCTACCAGTAAAATACGTTCTTGTATCGTATTATAACCGGTTAACTAGGAATAACAGATAGTAATTTCGTCATGCTCTAATACCACTAAATAATTGCTATTTTAATTATTGTACAATTAATATTTTACTCTTACGTTTTTTTTTGATAAGTTATGGATCTTTTTATATATATTTTTTAAAAAGTAACTTAGTTTTCACACTATGGGACCATAAGTTACGTAACAGGAATTAATTATTTTTCTTACCCTTCTTTTATTATGATAAAATTTCTGTGATTCATCAATTTTATGTGACGTCACACAAAGGCTACAAATATGTTTGTAGCCTCACATATTTTCATGTAAAGGTAGTTCAAATTTCGTGTTCGAATACATTAGTAGTCATATTACATTTTTTAGTGTGACGTCACAACATTTAAAACTCCTCCCACCCATTTCACACAATGTTACACTTCGTGTACCCTTAATGTGTGACGTAATCTATAGATGGCTCCCATATATAAGTACAATAAAAATATTTAATTTTCAATATGTGATTTAATTTATATCTGTATAAAATTTTGAAACAATTGTGTTTTTTATTCCGAAATTCGGAAGTTTTATTGAATCGGAGACGATATAATTGGCGTCCCTTATATCCTTTTTTAGGGTCATAAATAAAGAGAATTGCAAAGATGCTATCACCTACACCTGTCGATTTACGCATTGGCTTGTGGAAACAGTTTTTCTAAAATAATACTGTAAATAAGAATTTAATTTTGTTTATATAATAATACACAACGGATGCAATATATTAATCGCATCCGGGAAACTTCCCGGATGCAATTACTAATTATGACTTCTTCTATAACTATAGAAATTCTTTTCTTATCTAATAAAAAGAAAAGAAATACAGTAGCCATTACTTACAAATACGACAATAACTATTTTTTACTCAATTAAAAGTATATTTGTATTTTTTTAACTTGTCGCATATTTTTTTTTTTTTTTTTTTTTTTTTACACTTAAACTAAGTTGACGCTTGACTACATTCCACCTGATGGTAAGTGGAAATGTAGTCGTAGGTGGTAAAGCGCATCAACTTAGTAAAAACCTATTCACTCTTGCCTTGAAGACACCCACATTGTACTTGGACGGAAATACCGACGCAGGCAAGCTGTTCCACTCCTTCGCTGTCCGATTTATAAAAGATGAAGCGTAGCGCTTCGTTCGGATATGCGGCGCGTCTACTACAAAAGGATGGATGCTCGCCGTGCGTCGGAACGTCCGGTGATGGAAGGGGGATGGGGGAATTAGTTCATGCAATTCCTTCGCACACTCACCAAAATGTATCCTATAGAATACTGAGAGGCTAGCAACTCTACGTCTATGTTCGAGGCTATGAAGATTGGCTTCCACCAATTCAGGGTCGCCAATTAGCCTTTTTGCACGCCTCTCAATTGTGTCCAGAGCAGCAAGATGACATTTTGCGGCACCAGCCATTAAATGGCCACAGTACTCCACACACGACCGGATCTGTGCTTTATATAATGTAAGAAGTTGTCCCGGTGTGAAGTACTGCCGGACCTTTGCAAGGACGCCAAGCTTGCTGGCGGCTGCTCTTGCTCTAGACTCAATGAACCGACCAAAGTTGAGGTTCGAGGAAATCTCTATCCCTAGCAACTGAAGTCGGTCACTGTATTCCAAAGATACATTCCGGAAAGTAGGAGCCAAGGTGAAAGGGCTCCTTTTAGCAGTGAATAAACACGTCTGCGTTTTGGTGGCGTTGAATTTAACAAGATTGGCATTGCCCCATAGGGAGACTGCCTCTAGCTTGTCATTCAAACGCTGCACCATGGCTTCTCTTTCAGCCTGTACTTGATCTCTACTGGCCCGAGTACTCGGCAGGTATCTTTCCACCACTGTGCTGTCGTCTGCATACCCATAGATACCCGGTTTGAGCAGATCGTTAATATGCAGCAGGAAGAGAGTTGCAGAAAGAACGGACCCCTGAGGAACTCCGGCATTTATTGTTAAGGACTCCGATGAGCACCCGTCAACAACCACTCGGATAGTTCTTAGATTCAGGTAGTCCGTTACCCAGCCGATCAGACCAGGAGATATACCGTACGCTGAAAGCTTGCTTAAAAGGCCCGCATGCCAGACCCTGTCAAATGCCTTCGAGACGTCTAGAGAGACGGCGACCGCTTCTCCATTCTTCTCCAAGGCCTCGCCTAAAATGTGTGTAGCATAAACTAGATGGTCCCCAGTGGACCTATTTCGGCGAAACCCGTACTGTCGGTCACTGAGGAGATCGTTACCTTCTAGGTATGCTAAAAGGCGCGAGTTCAATACACGCTCCATAATCTTGCAGAGTATGGAGGTGATTGAAATCGGTCTGTAATTGGCAGGATCGGCACGGCTACCTTTTTTGGGCACTGGCTGCACGTTAGCAAGCTTCCAGGATTTGGGCACTATTCCAGTCCTGAAAGAGAGGCGATATAGACGTGTTAATACAGGAGACAACTCAGCTGCACATGTTTTGAGCAGAATGGCTGGTATACCATCCGGACCACTGGCTTTATTCACATCTAGACGACACAATGTTTTCCATACCTCTTTGTTAGTGATGCGGATTTCAGGCATAGAAATTCCGCAGTGAGGAAGATGTGCTAGGGTAGCATTGCCAGTGTCTAGATGAGAATTATTGGCGAAAAGAGAAGCAAATAAATTTGCTTTCTCTTTCGCTCCATGAGCCAGAGATCCATCTGGTTTCAGCAGAGGTGGCAGTGAGGTTCGGCAGAAATTCGACTCGATCGCTTTGGCAAGGGACCAGAAAGCTCTACTGCCTGATGGCAGGACTGAAAGCTTTTCGCCAACCTTAGCGATACGACCGAGACGAACCCTACGTAATGCCTTTTTATAGGACTTAGCAGCTTGGTTAAAGGCTCTCTTCTTGGAACTCACATCCGGAGCTTTGCGGTTTCGAGCATCAACCCAAGTAACATATGCCAAATGTTTTTGCTTTTCAGCACGTCCAAATTCGGCATTGAACCATGGGCGAGCTTTGCCACCGATAGGTACATCAGCAAAAGGAATGAAATACTCCATTGCCTGATGTACCACATCAGTTATAGCATCCGCGCAACTCGACGGATCCTCAGAAGAGAAGCAAACCTGCCGCCAAGGATAAGATGCAAAGAAGTGCCGCATCTCATCCCAATCTGTTGACTTGTATTTCCAAATTCGCCTAACACCATGGAAGTCCAAGTCCGGCTGGGAATAAATTAATACAGATTTCACCAGACAGTGATCGGAGGTTCCCAAGGGGGAGGAAACCTCTACACAATACCTGTCTGGATCAGTTGTCAGCAGAAGGTCCAGGCAGTTGGCTGTATGTGACTCCACATCAGGCACCCTTGTCGCTTGCCTCACCATCTGAAAGAGGTCCAAGGACAACGCAAAGTTCCGCGCCTCTCTTCCAGCGTGGTCTGTCCTCTGGTACGGGAACAGCCAGTCCTGATGACAGGCATTAAAGTCCCCCAGAAAGACGAGCTGCGCAGAAGGGTACCGATGCAGAGCCATATCAGCAGCCTCACTGAGATACTCAAATAATCTGGTTGTCTCCTGATCACCGCTGTGCGAACGGTAAACACAGGAATACAGGATTTTTTCGTTTCCTGTGTCTACCAAAACCCATAGGGAAGAAAAAGTGGGGTCTTCAAGGTGACGAAGGCGCTGGATACAGAGGTCGTTCCGCGTGTACACACAAACCCCGGCACGTGAGCGGAAATTGTGCTCTAACGTGTAACCAGGGTAAGCAAGGTACGCAGTGCTCAAAGGACATTGTATCTGCGTCTCCGTCAGAAAGAGTAAGTGCGGCTGCTCTGTCTCTAGATGGTGATGGACAGCTTCGAGATTTGAGTGCAATCCTCGAATATTAGCGAGGTGCACTAGGAGTGAGGAGGAGTGCAACCGCTGAGTAACCTTACTTTTCTTTTTCTTACTTTTCATAAAAAATTTAAATGGGGTGAATAGGATAGGAAATGGCAGTTGAACGAGGCGCTACGTATCGAACCCGACGTCGAAATTGATGTTGCTGTGCCAACGGGAGGCTAGTCTGGAGACTGCGGGGACGCCCGAACCCCCCCAGGGATCGCCATCGGGCCTCCTCATCTGGTCGCCAACCAGCACGATGGAGCCACCCTGGGATTTTTCGCAGCTGGCGGGGCAGCCTTTCATGGGGAGCTAACCCACTACATGGGCCCCCAACTATCTGCGGGCGGCCAGCGGAAAGCCGTCGCTTCGGATCCCGCTACCCTCCTCGACTAGGCACCCGACACAACAAACACTAACTCAACGACAAAACGGTTCACTAACGCAACGCAGCTGTTCAGACCCATTTCCCATATACGGCTTCATCGAGCAACGTAACGGAACACGACAGAGTCGCTTTGCGGTACGGCTTTGCCCGATGGGTGGTAACCTTGCCGGCGACCTGATGTTATGGCCTACCACCGAATAGGCCAACCTCTTTGGTCATATATATATTTACCCGGCTGTATTCACGAATTATATCGGAATGTGCCAGACAAGTTTCACACATTTCTTTCTTTCTTTGGTCATCTTTGGCTTTAATCATAATCAGGGTTAGTATAAGTTGTTGTATGATTCACATTATGTATCGTGGAGTCTAAGTAGTCGTTTCTGAAATATAATGAAAAATATTTGTTTAATTATTGTTTTTCTTTGAATGATAGAAATGGATAAATTCATGCATTCAACCAACTAACGCTATAATAATATTTGATCGATTGCAAATCTCTACTCTCTTATACAAACGGAGAATTATCCCTAAATAAAATAAATATTAATTGAGTTTTCATAGCATTTCTCTTCAACTCAAAATGCATTACTAATGTCAAAAAAATATACATCAATTATTGTTATTTAACTCTATTTAATTACAATAATTGTTAGTTTATTACACAGCTATAATATACAATTATCTGATAAAATGCAAATCGTCTTTAAAATAAATAGGTTAGTGAGAAAAATACAGAAGCTATTTCCATAGTAAGTGAAAGCAGAATGGATCGTAATGCGATGATATCTGTGGGTGTCAAATGTTTTAGGACAATTCTGACCTGAATTTTTCCTATCGGAACGATTCCTGGTTTTTGTTGACCCCTATTTTGTACGTATCACATGTATTTTTAATATCACTAAGAAAAACTTGTAGGGTTTAAATTTCACTAATATTTTTTTTTTTCATTTCGTTGATAAGAAATGAAAAATTAATTTTTTTCGTTATTTCTTTTACTTAAACTTGATTTAGAAAGTAACAATAAAATAAACAAATAATACTTCATATATAAATTTATAGTTCTAATTTAATATCGAAAATGCTATCTGAAGGTTATATTTATATTTACTGGCATATTAAGCGGGGTTCTTATTGATGAGATCTAAGCGTGGCCGACTAAGTTCACGCCGTGAGCTTATGAATATGAAAAGAACCCCGAAAGGGTTCGAAACTAGTCGGGCACATTTTGATTTAATTTCTGCGTGAATACAGCCGAGTAAATATAAATATAATTGTCGTGGTTCATGAAAATTTAAATATAAAAACTGAAGGTGTAAAATTAATATGCTTAACATAAATATATTTACAATAAAAAAGTTATAATGTAGTGAAACAATAAGAACAAGAAACATTTTTCTAGTCTAAGAAATCCCTCTAAAATTGATTTTAAAAACAGTAGGTATGCTTTACGGGTATGTGGGCGAGGCGGGCCTTCATTATTTCGAAGCAGAACTAAGATGCTTTAAGTGCGCTGTACATGGTACTACATTGAAACTATATTCATATTTTTTTTAATTATAATTTTTGATTAATTAATATAAACAATCATATTTTATTGTTATCATCGTCTATTTCGTAGGTAGCAATATTTTTTTAAATACTGATATAAGAATTATTACAGACAATCGAATTGAATTTATAAAAAAAGTCAAATTATTTGTAATTTATACGAGTGAGTTAATGAATGGCATGCTTTATACGTTCCGTTCGCAGAAATACGTTCCGCGTTGCAGTCTCGAGTTTTATGTTTATAAAATAAATTAACAGTTCGCTATTGTGACACGGGAAAGCCGATTTAAAATATGAAGGGAGGCAACATTTAAATTGGAAGTGTTTTTGTTTACTCATCAATCTGTCTGATTGGAGTGCTCTATATGTATGAAGTTTGTAGTGACATTGAAAATTTAACGCGTAGAAAATTTTATACCGTCGATCGGTCGATAATATAGATGTTATGATGTAGAAATGACGTCTATTGATTTTTTATTATTTAATTATTATTTTTAATATTGAATATATATCAACACTTTATAAAATACTTAGAATCTCGTAGCTGCAACGTTGTGAAGATGCTTCGAGTCAATGTCGAGTGCTCGTAAGAAGCGTATAAGTAAAGATGTTATTATACACCAATCAGTATACATTACACAATCGACAGAGAACAAAAATAATATTAAAATAAATATTATTTTATTAAATAGATTCAACATAATACATGTAAAGGTCGCCCCATTCGGACATGACAAGTAAAAGCACGGAAAAGATAATATCATATGTGTGAATAAAAATATTAAGCTCAATATACAAAACGTTAAGATAATATTTTTAGTAGAAGTTGATTACATTTATATTTATACCGAGCATGAATACAAAAATAAAATTTGATTCATCATAATATCAACAGTTGGTTAAACAAGCCTACGTGACTCTATGGCTCTACATTTGGAGTTCAGCAATATTGCTTACACGTGTCCTATTAACTTGAGAATTTCTTTTTGACTTCCTTTTGCTAGCAGACTTAAGAGTCAATAAGCTGCTTGTCATTTTCTAAGAAATTCATATAACTGTAAGATAACACGTATATACTCAGATATAATAAATGTAGAGTGTTATTAAGTGCCTATGATTCATCATAATACTCTTCCTTCTTTATTTGATTATAGAATTAAAAATTATACAATATTAGCTTTCATCAAACCAATTAAAATACTCCTTTGTAAGCTTGACTTCTATAAACTACTTAATGTTTCAAAAACTCATTTAATATAACAATTTCCCGATAGAATTACAGATCGCACTTGCTCGAAATTTATCTGACGGGTTTGAATCTCATTTAAAGTTTGATTGTGATCACTTTTACTGCGAACAGCCACTGTATTTTATTTTAATGTTTTGATTAGTTTTCCCGTTGTTTTACCTCTGATGAGTAAATACGATACCACAAGGACTTTAATTATAAGTTAGATTTAATGTTTTTAAACAAGCTTTACTAGTTTGGTTTCTTAGTTTTTTTTCGAGCATTTATAAAAATATATTCAATGTCGTATAGAATATTTAAACAAAAGTAAATTTCGAGACACATGTGATCACGAAAGTTCTACTTGAGTTTTAGGAGTTCCACTTGTTTAAGCTTAAGAACAACGAGATCTGGGATTGTATTGCAAATGTGCAAGAAATTCGCTTTCTTATCTCCAACTCGCAAAGCCAGTGGTGAATCGTAGTTTAGTTGTGGCTTCTTTATCAGATTAGCTTGTACTCCGTTCAGAGCTAAGTATAATTGAATATATGTGTCTGTGTTAAATTGTGCAAATTAATTTTGGTAAACGAAGTTATTATATGTCGTAAATGTGATGGAATGTCATCAAGGGCTCTTACTTGAGTGGTTTTATACGTCACGGCATCCAAGTTAGCTGTGGAATCATGTTATTTATTAAACAGTTTATTATTATGGTAGTAAACATGTACAACCGACGGTACATTATTTCGTTATTTTTATGTACTACTGGCAAAATAAGGTTAATGATATAAGTATCGTATGATAATTTTGTACGTAGCGGTACGCTTTCTAGATGTGTCATTCGCAGTCTATGAAAAGATGTAGTTTTAACTTACAATGTTATTATAATTGTATGCTTCTTTTATATAAAAATGCATTTTAAAATATTAGAAAATTAGATAAAATTTAATCGAATTATTATTGATGTATCAGTCAAAAGCTTTGTATATTTTTATAATATCCAGATCTATGTAAATTTGTATTAAAAGTGAAATTAATATCAATCAAGTCGCATCTAGTAGCTCTGTCTTACTATCCCATGTTATACGGTTCAAAGCTTGAAAGCTTCAGTTGTTCCCTTACCGTCGTGGCGACATCACGCCCGTTCTCGTGAACTCTCGCGGCTTACGTGCTTGTTTCAAAGTGTTTGAGTGATTTTGATTCGGGTATAGTATAACTATTTAATTTTGAACCTTACTTTTTTCATTATAATATATTTTTTTAATTGGCAATGTACGTTTTTCTTGTTCTTATTTGTATTAAATCTCGTTTTATGTACATAAATAATTATAAAGCAGTTAAATAATAAATAGTTTAGATAAAATAATTGTAAGAATGTTACCGATTAATCATCACATAATGGCTTAAAATTGATTGTTATAAATTAAATAATATAATTAAATAACGAAATAAAATTAAGAAGTTAGTTCATGACCTTCATATACTTATTTAACTTTCATCATAAACAATTGAGCGTTAAATATTTAGCGAGAAAAATTTATGGTTCGGAGAAAGCAAAGATATTAAATAACTTTTGTTTTGATAGTAAAAATTAATACTCAGGAGAACTTACTGAAAAGTTTTTAAGCGTGAAATAAAATCCGACGAAATTATAAAACTTTTTCATATCTTTATGTAAAAGTGAATTTAATGTTTATTTTTCACGATGATAATAAATGTGTAAACTGCTGTATAATGACCGAGATGTAAATTGTAAGTTAAATTTAAACGAATGTTTTTTGATTAGTGTTGTCATATAATAATATATATATATTAAAATATAATAATAATAATTATTATTAATAAATGTAACACATAGATAGTAAAATTGTGCAAAATTTTGATATTCATGTCATTTTGGGCCAAGGTTCAATGATCAACTCGTTTATTAAAATAAGGTAACGCATTTTGAATAAAATATCAATAATTTATTTTAATTAATTATGTAAGCGTGATGGAAATTCAACAACATCATATTATAAGCTCATAAATATTGACTTTTATATAAAATTGCATTTAATAGTAATCAGAAATTAATTTAAATACCGACGCGGTATTGGCAGTATAAACTTCCTAACCCATTTTATATACATTGTGAATGAGTTTAACTTACCATTGGAGTTTGTATAAGAAAAACTTTAAAAGCTTATTCGTTAGTAATACCGTAGGGATTAAAAACGATCCTTGTATAATTAAGTGACTAATTGTAGCCTTAAAGCAATTATCTTTCTGGGTAATTAAAATTCCATCGCCGTATTCCTTTAAATAATTCAACCTGAAAATGAGGCGTGAGTCAATAAAATATTCAAGCGGCGATTCCGAATACGACCGGGGTTTTTTTTTTTAACTTTTCTCTTGAGTTTGGTGGTAAAGAATAGTTTATTTTTTTAAACCAGATGTATTCGTTTATAAATATATATTTTTATATTCTTTGCCTTAAATGTAAAAACATAAAAATAAAGCAAGTAATTAAGGAAAGTAAATATTTTTTTGATTCTTGCATGTATTTTAAAAGCCGAATGTTATTGCACTGTAACAGTAACAGGAGGGGTTTTAACAAAAGCTGTCTCATGAAACAAGAACATGTCTCAAGAAACAAAATACCTATAAAAAATTAAATACCTGTATATACATTTGTTCTTCTTACAAAGTGTTCTTTTATGTATATACCAGTGTGATTTTATTATATTTTTTATCTTTAAGATATTATTTCTTAAGATTCAGGTTTTTCCTGAAAGCAAATATAGGAAAAGAATTCTCGTTGAATAAAAACAATTTTAAAGCCATTTACTACACGTTGCTACGAACATTATTACTTGAAGATTATTTTAGTCAAATTATTAATATTTTTAATAAAATAGATAATTATTAAATGTTTGATATCTTTTTGTATCCCTAATACTTTTGTATACAAACAATTCTTCTAGTATATTCATTGTAATATAAAACTCATGAGGGTGAATTTATTAGACAAAATTAATGTCAGCCCTCACTGCCTAGATCAACAATATAGTTTTACCTCGAAACGTAGTCCATACACGTTTATTCTTGATATGAAATCATAAATCGCCTCATTGCTTAGGTAAATAAATAAATGGTTTTCGTATAATGTATGAATAAACTTATTTCTGTGGCATTCAAATAACCGTGTTTATTATTCGAAAAAGTACTTAAGCTGTGTTTATATTTTAATCGTATTTTAGAATCAAAGTCAGCAATTTAAAATAAATTATTTCATATGAGTTTAAATATATTCAAGTTTATCAGGAAATATTATATACGGTTTTATCTGACGATCTATGTGGGTATTGCATTTTGTTTTCTGTGGATTGAGCGAAATTTACGGTCGTTCAAAGAACGTGTTGGAGATTTTCTCAAAAACGATTTATTTATTCGACTTTGTGGAATAGTCACTCATTGAAATTGTAAGTCGCCTTCATTCACGATCAGATTTATCAAATTCGCTTAACTGAGTTATTTTAATCACATCCATTTAATTATCCGAAAGCGTTGGACTGAATTGTCAGAGACGTCAAATATCATTGTCCTATGTACGACAGTTTGAAAGCGGTTTTATATTAAAATATTCCATTTACACGGACGAAGTCATATTATGAATTTTAGGCATTTTGTATAACATTTTTTTTAACGTTTTTAAACATTGTTGCGTGAAATTAAATTACATTAATAAAAAAAAAAAAAAAATAGTTTGCTAAAGTAAATCGCCATGACAATAAAAATATATCTTTATTTTTTATTTTGAAAATGGTTTGGCATTCCCATTGTAAAGTCTCTGTGGAGCACCACACATTAGTTTTTATGGTTATGTCTCTATTATACGGGAAAATAAAGGTTTTTAAAATCGATGTCCTTTACACCGGACTATTGACACGTAAAACAATGCTATAGGTACGTCTACATTCACTGAAACTACATTTTTATTATTCTATCTATATCTATCTATCTAAATCTATGTTCCTGAATTTCACATTGAATTCAATCGTTTTTATTTACAACAAAGTAATTGATTTATTGCAAAATAAAGAAAATTGTATTGGTTAAATTAGTCGTACATTTTTATAAAAGTAGTGTAGAAGCCGTTGTTATTTTTCTCATCTCATTTCGTGTTTTTCAAGGAAAATGTTAAAACGTCTATATTTTCAAGTTAACCAAACATTTCAGTCCATTCCAGTAATAAGGAAAAGGGAAGGTCACTTTATGAAAATTCCTCTTATTACTTTTTATGGAACGTTATTTAATATTACTCTATCATATTTTTTTGCCTTGACGAAGACAATCCAAATGTTATGAGATTTTTTTATAGGACTAACTGATCTATAAATTATAACGTAACACTTCTAAAAGGATTTCTGTGAATTAAATTAAAATATACAACTCAAGGTTGAAAAACCGTAATATGAAAGAACCTAAAACTTTGCATGTTGAAAATCAATCTGGAATAACAAAAACCACGATATTATTCACGTGAAGTTTTTATAACCAAAGATTATTTAAAAAAAAAAAAGAAAAAAAATGTATTGTATTTCTGTCGTATTATTTTTAACTATTATATCTGAATTACATTCTTATCATAAGATAAAATATTATAATCAATATCAGTAATAAATTTATGTATAAAGGAAAGATTTTTAAATAGGATTACATTTTATAATGACATGATTACAATATAACTTTCTAAATAATTTCTTTATTAATTTAATAACCATAACTGAATATATTACATATCTTCAAGCCCAAACTTTCCCATATATTTTTATTCACCCTTAAAAGCTGTCCTAATTAATTAGCTATATGCTATTCACCCTCCCGTTATTAAGAAATCTATTTAAAATGATTGAATACTTTTAGCTTTAATTAAAATTGATGGTTAGTGTTAGATACCATGTTCACTTATCATTAAGGTCACTAATTCCACCTCCTTTATTATATATTTTATTCAAATCACGTTTCCAAAAATGGTGTTAACTTTTTTAAACAATAATCATAAAACGATTTGTCAAAGAGCCCAAAACATGTTTCAAGTATTTCCACGAAGTATACCTTTCATATAAATTAATATCAAAGCTTAGTTCAGGCCATTAGGGTAGTAAAATATAATTCACGGGTGAACTGTATTAATAATAAATGTTACAAAGTTTATCCTAATTAAGCTTTATATTTGTTTAAAAACTTTAATACGACAACGTATAATGTGGACATCAAAAGGAATAAAAACAAATATATATACGTATTTTTTTTCTTAAAAATATTGGAGACGACAAGCCGGACGATTATTATTTTACTATATTGTTTATTCAATCTTGATCCACACAAGAGCACAATTTATCACTTTGTCAGGTTTTATAAATTATCAAACATAATTACAATTTCTGATGTTTGGAATAAAACCAAATGCGTATTGTATATTATTGTTGGGTTTCAAGGTAAGTTTATGTTATAATTCATTTCACTGGAATCGTTCTTTAAAAAGTCTGACCTAGTTAGCTAAATATTATTAAAACTCCATTTAGCTCACGTTCTCTTTATTAAAATAATGATTCTCTATTTTCATGGTATTTTAAATAATTATTTTATAATCTTGTTTAATTTTTATTTATTTTGTTATAGACGCAAACGATACCAATATGGAGTGTCAGTAAAATATCCTATCGTTATCGACATATTATTTTGTGTACAACTCTAGTTACAACTTGTAGTTACGATTTAAAAAAAGAATCGTTGTCATGATGGAATAATATTATTTAGGTATGATAATGTTTAGATTTAAAAAAAGAACCGTTGTCATAATGGAATAATATTATTGAGGTATGCTAATACTTATTACTTTTTTAATAGTAAAAAATATAGAAAATTGCTGTAATTAGTAATTCTGAATATAAAATAAAGTTTGTATATGGCTGATTATAGCTAGATGTAATGTATTAATGCATGTTGCTTTATTTGATGAATCTGTTTCGAGATATGCAAAGAAATGTAGTGCATTCTCATTTATAATACACAAAAACAAAATAGTCACATAAATCCCTTAACAAAACAAAGTAAAATGTGATGATAAATTATCGCTTATAAAGAGTAGTGCTTTTAAATCAGTAGGTATAATTTAATATGTAACATCTCTTTCGTCATCACACCACATTACCGCACGAGTAGAATATGAACGATATATTCAGCGCCATTAAATCGATTCATCAATTATAATCGAAACCGAAGTACTCGAAACACTAATGATGCGATTGTACGAACGTTTTTACACTGCAATTAACTCCCGAAACTCGATTGTGGTTTATTTAATCACTGGCTGGTTGTTTTAAGTTTTTTTTTCTCAATTAACTCCTGACCAAAGAGGTTCTCTTTTGCAAGACTTTATTTAGGTCATTCTTTTCGATTAAATTCAATGTTGCTATGCTTCGCGTTGTGTTCTGTTATTAAGTATTTATGTGTCTGTGGAAATTGCTCCAAGGAAAAATATAAAGGCATATAATTAAATTGAATTACCAATAATTGTAAAAAAACGCTTCGTTGCTTCCAAGACAGCTATCATTATAAGGAAAAGAAAAAAATATTTTCAAAAATGTAGTTCAACGTTATTTTTATTACACAAATAATTATAAAATGAAATGTTCAACGAATTATTTGATTTATTTTCGAAAATCAGTCCCGAATTGCAATATCAGTAATATGTAATGAAGCGGTCAATCACTTAGCGTTGAAAATTATGTCATTGCGAGAGGGAACGTGGTTTTGTTATAGTTGGTTTATTAATTTAAAAACATTTAAATCTGAAAAGGGTTAAACATTAATGTATGTAGCTACGACGTAGAAATACGATCTACGATCCACGATATGTAGACATCTACAGACCATCTACAGACCTGCGTAGAAGATGTATAGATTGATACTACAGAACGGTATCCCGTAATATGTTTTCAAGTCCAATTCTTTTGACTCTCTTTCTAAGAAGATTATGCAATTTGATAGTTACAATGGAAATAATACAAAGTAAATCTTAAAGTTCGAAGTTATTATAAAAAATATGTACACAAAACATTAAGTATTTCAATCTGAAGTTTATATATATATACTTTTTTGTTGGTCAGGCGAAACAGTCATTAATTATAAATGTCTTCAAACTGGAATGTACAATTAACAGTGGCATTCACTACATTTCCTTACTAGATACATGATTTATTTCAATATAAATGACAATATTAACGAGCATTCCGTTGTAAGAATATTGTTTCTCTGCTATGTAGATCAAAACAAACGAAACATACATAAGGTTCAATGTATTTTTAATTTATTTACCCAAAAAGTAATAAAATGTGTTTGGGGTACAATTGATAAATTATGCTCAGGAGCGATAATTTATAAATAAAAACTGTAAAAATTGCGTGTGAAAAGGCTTTCAAGGGTGGCATTAGATTTTAATCATTTTTCTTGTAAAACTGCGATACTCTGTTTAGCCATTGGATATTATTATATTTACACCCAGATTTTTAATTATCAACAATAAATATAACTTGCATTTACTTAACACGAATATTTACTGAGATATTTATTTAACATGCGACATTTTCACTTTTGTGCTATAATGAAATAATAAAATATAAATTATATATATAATTTATATTCTCACCACAGAATTGTCTACTTGAAATGAACACTTACATTTTAAAAGACAATCCATTAAACATTTTCAACGTAGTGATGATTATAAGTTCTAAAATCGTAAATTATAAAAGCCTTTTACATTAACACGGTATCTGTATCACGCTGTCATGATTTACGGAAGTAGAGGACATGTCGCGTACTACTTGCAGGCTTTTTATTATAACGCACTTCTGCTTTGACGTGACGGGGACGACACGACCGGATAGAAGCGGCTATAAAGCTATTTACACATTAAATAAATCATCAATATTAATTAGTTTCCTTTATTAAGTTTAGGGTAAGTAAAGTCAGTTGGTAGTTTCATGACTCATTTTTATATCCACATTAAGAAATGAAATATAATACATTTATTTCAATACATAAGTTACACCATTGAAGTTAAGATTTTTATTTCAATTTTCTCAAAGTTGTATTACAAATTTAAATTTTAAGCATATTGAATCTTGTGTAAGAATATACCATTAACTTTGTATCATAACCTTGCAGGTTGTTAGTTAAACAACTAAAGGGCGTTATATTTCACTAAGTAACAACGTCGTTAAAATAGTTTGCAGTAAATATTTAATAAAATTCATATGAAATAATACCGTATCTTGGACCAAGTTCTTGTCATGGGTTATAGTAACTTTGGCGTTGTTAGCCGTCAAAAGTTTTTTGTTGAATGATATCTTGAATCAAAGTCATAAAGCTTTATAAAGAATGTAATTTGGGTTTATACATATTTAAACAATAAAATTACTTATAATTTTCACCTTTGTTTGACAGAAAATATATAGATAGAAGTAAGGAAAGTGAGATTATTCTTGTCCATTTTTGTTGGGTTCTTGTAAAGGTTGTGTAATAATACAGAAGAGAGTTCAATTGAGACTGGCTATTATTGTTCGTTATGGTAATTGTAACTAACAACTTATAATTAACTAACCGTTAAGTCAAATGTAGTCGTCATTTAACTTGACTAGAATTTCCACTTAACCTAAATTTGGTGTGTATTCAGTTAAACATACAATATTAATAATCTTTTCGTTTTCTATATTGCTCTAGACTTTTGGAAAAACTAATATTTCAAAAAGTAATCTTGATCATATTAACTAAATGAATATATATTTTTCTTTATTTGCCAGAATATTCTCTTACTTAATATAATTTCGTGTTTGAAAGTATCTATAAACATACGTAAAGCGTATTTAATTTTTTTAAAAATACAGAATGAAGAATAAACCGATACGGGCAGGGATTCGAACCTGCGATCACTTTGAAACTGTCCTGTTGCTCTACCAATTGTACCAATACGGTAGCTCAATTTATTTATCTATTTATTTTTATTATAATGATTTCGTATCCTGACATTTTACTCCTTTTTCGAGTGTGTAAAAAAATACGATTGCATTTTTTTTTTCTTATACAATAGTAATTGTCAAAAAGATAAGATGTACAAAAAGGTATTGATTTAAAACTAATAACAAAGCAGTGGGATATCTTTTTTAATAAAATCATACAAAGTCATTCCCAATAATTAAAACAATGCTAATATAAATTGTAATATTAAATTTCGCGTTAGTATAAAAGTTCTATTCGAACTTCGGTGCACCCGACACTTTGACTCGAAAAAGTTACCACCGAAATTAATGTCTTTGTTTCGACTACAATGGCGGTTCTTTTCTGCTTTTTTGCTTCTTTAGGCTTCGAGCTTTGTGTTTCGATACTTTCAGTTCTTCTGATTGTAGTGATGAAAATTCGAAAAGTGTATTTCAGTCTCGACTGATTAATATTCGTATCTGGTCTGTTGCTGGACAAAAATACAAATTACTTTTCCAATTACCTTTCTCATTATGTTGCTTGAGAATCACCTTTGATGTTTTACTATTATTATCTTATTATGTAACTATATTTGTTAAACTAGAAAGTGTATTTAAATAAAACATTAATTTGTCAAATTAACCTAAAAAATTGTTCAGCTTTGTTTGCTTTTGCTAAAAATTTAAGATTGAAAAGATTTAAATAAATTGTCATTTCAAGTCAAATTTTATGTATTAAACAAAAATAAAATATACAAAATCATTTCAATATATTTTTAGTGTCATTAATATTATAAACAAAAGCCACCATCATACTACACTAAAAATACTACCCGAATTCATAATATAAACTATTATAAAATCAACGAAATAAGAATTAAATTAGACTCTAATGCATATAAAGACAACGGTCTACACACAAATGTGTCTCTAAATTGGATGTATACAACAATAACTGACGCTTACGAAATAGGTCACATGACACTAAAAAGCTGCAAAGCGCTGCACAGCGCTGCATAGCGCACCCACAAAACACACTAAGTACAATTTAGCCTTTATAAATTTCATTTAGAACTACCGGACTTCGTTATAACAGTTTAACGACCTCTACAAAGTATGTAGTGCCCTAGAGATAAGGGTTGCCACTTGATCATTTTGTTAAGTATTTGTAGAAAATAATACAATCTCATAAATATTTTCCTGAAAATCTTTTATTTGCTTATTTTAATGTGCGTCTAAAAACATTATTGAAACAAGCACAATAATTTTTCTTGTAATTGAAGAAATCAAGTTATAAATTTCGGTTGGCAACCCTAAAACACTAAAAGTAACAAAACAGAGTGATATATACGACCTCTGATAATTGAGGTAGTAAATATTGTTGGTTTCATAAATTATGAAAATTATGACCATGTTTTATTTTGTTATAAAGGCGAAAAACATTTATTTATTAGCTTTCGAGGATTAACTCGCGATAAAGTGTAGAAATGATAATTTAACTGTAAGGTATGTTTAAAGTTTTTAATGGGGAATAAATAATTACTTTAACTTCTGTAGAAAGATTATTTTTTTTATTATAAGATACAAGCTACACAAAGACAGTATTAATAACGTACGCAGGGGGGATTAGTTGTCCTAATGAAGTAATTAAATTTAATTGGGCATGCTATAGAGTGCAGGCGAGACAAAAGGATTGGACAACATGTACGGGTTAACGTCTTATTCCTGTTACAATTAATTTAAATTATCGGTATGGATATGATACCCTGGTAGATAAACGTCTAGTCAAGGAATTAAAAACCTTGTGTTTAAATGTTAATATTTTACTTTCTGTTTTATTTTTCAAAATAAGAGTGCTTTTAAGGAAACAATATTTTGGTAAAATAATTAATAAAATAATTAAAATTGGTAAATGCCAGAAGTAAGGCGTAATCTTTTTTCATATTTTCAATATATCAAAACTTTCGTATTGATTGACAGAGCCCTCCAAAATCTTTATTCCGAAACTTATCAGCAATAAGTTAGTAATTTTATTAATACTAAAAATATATGTTTTTACGAATTAAGCTAATTAAGATCAATTAAAATTAATTTAATAGTTAGTTTTTACATTTTCTATATTTATGCAAAAACCACTGAATAGAATATAATGAAAATTTCACAGCTGCACTACTTAGCAAATGTCGGAATTAGTCACGAACGAAATTGTGTATTCTAAACTTATAATATAAATAATATTTAACGGATCCCAGAGTTCTATTAGTATTAAAATTGAATTCAAAAAGATATTTCTGTATAGAAAGTTGATTTCACTTTATTAAAAAAAAATATATATATGAGTATTGAATTATATGTAACTTTTCTTCGGTAACTAATAAAAACCTTGTTGAAACTTACTAGCTTATTGCTAATAAGATTCGGAATAAAGATTTTGGAGGGCTCTGTCAATACCAAAGTTTTGGTGTATTGAAAGTATGAAAAAAGATTGTCTTATTTTCAGGCATTTTCCAATTTTAATATTTTTTTATTTATTTTACCAAAAAAAATCTTCTTTAAGAGCACTCTGATTTTGAATAATAAAACAGAAATTAAAAATTTAGATTTAATGTACGTTATTTACAATTTTATTTTGTTAATATTTTGATATACGGATTATGTACATAACAGTTAAATGAAATAATATCATATTCCATATTGAACGTAAATAAAACTTTTCCCTTAGTCTTTTTAATATTTTGCTGAATATCTATATAACTTGGCAATCGGACTAAAGATAAATACAATTTGAGTATCATTACATGAATTAATTATTACATTTTATTAATGTTTACCAAAAATATATTGTAGGTTTAAAAAATACTGTACTATTTTTCTATGACTTGATTTTCTGCGAAAGATTTTTTTAGTTTTTTATAAGATAGTTGTAGTATTAGTCTCAAAATTTTGTTAATTTCATTGTAATTTTTTTAATAAAACACTTTGGAATAAAAAATATATTCAAATTGTAATGCGCTATAAATACAATTATTTCCGTGCAATAAAACGAAGAAGTCAAGGCACTGGATACTTAATATTCTTTCCTTTGTTTCAGATTCGATGTGAAAAGCAATAAATATGGACTTTAAGTACCTAATCCTGATGATTGCCTTCGCTACAGTCGAGATAAACTTGACGGAGAGTCGTCAAAATGATAAACGGAGATGGAAATCTGAAAAATCCCTCTACTCCCATTATGTCAACATCTGTGATATACAAGATCGTATATCCAAAGTTCATTGTTATTGCGAGAGCATCAAAATTAAGACAGCCACAAAAGCTGATTGCTGGGTTTTTAATGGGGGTATAGCGGAGGACGATCCATTTTGGTCAAACTTTTACTCGCAGCCTAAAATAGAAAGGCTCACCTTCAATGTTAGAGCCGACGGTGGACTTACATATATTCCAGCTAAAGTGATTGTACGACTCGACCGATTACAATACCTAAACGTTCAATACGCAAATATTTATAGTATTACGTCATTCGCATTTACTAACTCCTCAACACTGAGAGAAATATCTCTACCAAAGAACAAAATTTCACAACTAGAGAAAATGGCTTTTGCTCACCTAATAATGCTAACCAATGTAAGTTTGACAGAGAATCAGATATCTGAATTGCACAGAGATGTATTCTATGATTTGCCAAATTTGCAAAGACTTCATCTTTCTAAGAACACAATAAGTGTCATTCATGATGGATGTTTCAAACATTTGAATAATTTGGTCAAATTGGATCTGAATAGCAATCTGTTGACAGTTATGATAAGGGAGAGTTTCCAAGGGTTATCCAATTTAATAACTTTGGATATGAGAAACAACAAATTGATGATGATAGGCGACTTGACTTTTGCAGAAATATGGAGCCTCCAGGAACTTTATTTAGATGGAAACGAAATAGAATTTATATCCGAACGAGGTTTCGGTGGATTAACTCATCTCAAAAAACTTTCTTTAGCGGATAATAAGTTAGCCATATTTGATGACGGAGTTTTTGATGATACAAAAAAGTTAAATATTCTGGATTTGAGAAACAACTACTTGGAAACTTTGAAAGAAGAAACGCTGAGGAGTGTTATAGAGAATATGAAAACAAATTACGCATTAATATCTCTTGATGGTAAGTACGAGTATATCTCAAAATATTAATTTTGTATAAATATAAAAAAATATTACTTTAAAGCTGGTTATTAATTACTCGGCTATGATACAGGCTGTATTATTTTTCCATTAATTAACCCATCGATACAGTCAAAGCTTTTGATATCTGTCACCACAAATAAGCCACATTTATGAAACAAAAGCATCGTTGCGTCGGTAAATAATATAAACAATATTCAACCTAATACATATTTATAAATATTATATCTGTATACTTAAGATATAAGAATGTTATCAGTAACATTATTTCTTTATTTTTGTCAAATGCATAACATGCTGTATGGGAATTTATTCAATCAACGAATTGATAAATTTAATGCAATTTATATCCTTTACCTCAATTTTGTAGTAGGTTTAGCAGTTAGGTAGTTTGTATAAAAAATTATTCACCAAAATATGTAAATTAACAAAATATATTATATCATTACAAAAAGGGAATATGTAGAAAATGTATATTTAATTATTTATAAAATAGCTGGAACAAGAATAAGCCAATTAAATAATCTCGGAATTATTAGCATTGTTCTTAGAATTTAGTAGTTAGTGTATGCCAGCGAGCAAATGTGTAACTTTAGTACAAGCTAATTACCAAGTCAAAAGCGGAATGTTAAAGGATATTAGAAGGTTGGCTTCAATGTCATTTTGTTAAATTGTCACATTAATTATTTCTTAATCAAGTATAAAGAAACAGTAGAATATAAAGCATATTCAGTATTACATAGAAAATGCTGATTTTATTTAGAGTATACAAATTTTTGTTATAATTGAATATTAAAATGAACATAAAATACAAAAGGGACACAATAAACTAATACAACGGATAAAATTATACTTCACGTTTTTCATCAGATACGGCTTAATGGCTGTAGCGAAAAATGAGTTTTGCAACAAAAAACAACGTTCATCTTTAAAATTATATATTATATATTAAAGCTACCACATTATTCCATTTGCGATTACGTGAGAATTATATACAACTAACACAGCGACCATAGTTTCATTGTAATTAATCTTTCGTGTTGTAAAATTCATCAGTCCGTTAATGCGCACGCAACTGAAATTTATGCCACACATGAAGGGGTGCATAGGGGTAAATTTTACATGTCACAATATACTTTTGCAATGTTTACCTTATATATCTCGTGGCACAAAGGCTAAATTTGTGTAAACACAAATTTTACAATAAACTTGTGTTGCCAACCGTACCTGAAACTTAATACATTCGTAGTCTATGAATCAGAGGCTGAAATATAGTTGTTTGTTGTACTGTGACATTTTAATGGGGAGTATATTTCGCGGTCAGGAGATATTATATTTCCCACAAAACTGCTCGTTACTACACTTGCATTGTCAGATATGATTTAATACTGCCTAGATGCAGTCGTTGAGTTTATTTTTGTGGTTGTAGTCTGAAAATATTAATTTGCATGAATATTGCACCCACATAAATAGTAGATTCTCGCCAATTTATCAAAGGACTTCGCTGTTTTTTAATTATGAGAATAATATTAAAATGGTGGTTCTTTATATCTTTGCTTTTAAGTTAATGAATTTCGAGCGTTTAACAGTAATGTGACGATATACAATTCTTTTATTTATTTTTGTATCTTCTGAATGTTTTTAGTACGTCAAGATTATACTTTTATAATTCATCATCATCAAGTCATCATTAAAATTGAAAAATATTGATTTTTTTAAATTTTACACAAACATATGTATAGTCGAGTATATAATCTATTAACAAAAACAAAATAAAAATAAATAATATATATATATTTAAAACATGTATCTTTTGCCAGGTAACAAGCTCACGTGTGACTGCCGTCTCTCATGGTTACATAAACTACGAAACGAATCACGAAGCAAGCGCGTGCGAGTATCGCTAGACAGACTCAATTGCATCATGGACACTAAACTAAAAGCAAACTTGGGTAACATAAAGATTCAGAAGTCTGAAACACTAAAAGTAAACAGTGGAATCTTTAAAATTGCAGACAAAACAGACGATGAAGATGAAGATTTCGATGACGATAATGTGTACGATGATACTATGCAAGATCAAGAAAACGGCTTAGATTCACTTAAGATAGAATATCGTAGGAAGCTAATGGAAATTCCTGTTGACATGCTCCCTTGTGCTAGCAAACTAAGCTACGAGGCTTCATACTCGCCCCCAACGCAAGACGAAGTCAAATATTATAAAACTTCGGGATGCGAAAAGTGCTTTGCGTCAATCTTGAGTTTGATGCTATTATGTACTTTACTGAGCATATTGTAACGTAACACAAATATAGATTGCTATAGAGGTACTTTTGACTTTGACGTAACAACAATTCAATAGTGTTTAAGTCCTGCCTTGAACTAGATTATAATAATAAAGAATATTTAGTATAACCATATATTTCTTTGAGTATAATTAAGTATTTTGGAATGCCCTCAAAAACGTGTATATATGAATAGACTTTTTATTTCATTACTCGTTTACCTTAAAAGTATATTTTTTGTTATGAAAAATGTTGCTTTAAAAATGAAATCTTTTTTAGATTTAACGTGTAGTGTCAGGCCGTATAGAATTTGATGCGAGTTACATTTAATATCGTTAAATGTTTTGAATGTAAATGTAGTTACATTAAAATATTTATAATTAGTTATTTTAACCCAGAAGGTAACATGTTGTACAGCAAGGTTTAAAAAATAAATTGAAGTTTCACAATTCATATAATACATCACTCTAGCTTTTGTGGTACACCTTCATGGACTTTTTTGTCTCTTCTCCTACTCTTCTTTTTTTTGACAAAAAAAAAATATTAATTGCTTCTCTATAGCTATATTTAAAAAATATTGTGTTGCAATTGAAAATAGTCTTATTATTACATACAGCGTGAATTTCAAAATATTATGAAAGATTAAATATATTCTAATGGAAACCCTAGATTTTTTTTATTTGGTATTTTAGTATACAAAATATTTTATTAGAGTTTTAAAATCAATAATGTAAATATCTGTACACATTTAGACATTTTAATAATTCTTAATACTTAATCGAAGACTGCTAATTTAGGTTTAATAATTTCCATATTTATTTTTACTTAATACTTTATTTAAGTGATTTAAAAACCAAAGATCGTTTTTAAGCATACAGATGTTAAATCCTAACCTTTAGTTTTATTTTTGAATAGCATTGTAAAAAATCATAGTACTTTTCAATAATGTAATGTATAAGAAACCAGTGTGATGTGAAGAAAATAAATTGATACTTTTGCATTCCTTGTTTTAATTCATGAAATAGTATATTTTAAGATACATATATTCCATATCAAGTCCATATAAATTCCTTGAGAGATTAGTTCAATATAAGTCTCATAGCCATACGATAATCTAAGTCTAGTTAAAACTATTTACCAAACGATTTCCAATAAAATCAACAAAAAAATATTAAAAAGTTATTCTCATTGGAAATAAAGTGCCAATAGTAAAGGAATTTTATAAACAGCCAGTACTTTCTTATACAAGAACTTAAGCTCACTTAAAAGTCATTCCACTTCTGACTCAGCGAATTCTGAAGAATTCAATGCAATGTTATGCTTTCTTATGTTCAATTACATTCCAAAATTATTATAGCTACCCCTAGAAAAACTTTTTATGTATTATTCCAACCCTAAAAACTATAATAACTAAGACCCCAAGGATTCTTCATTCTGTAATTTTCCATTACACAAAACAAGTTTCGACAAACAGGGAAGTCGACAAAATAATGCAAACTTGAGGCCATTTTTTTTTCTGTTTCCAAACCTATTTCTTTAACCCCAAAAATACTCACCATAACATATTTTGAGTTAATTTGTACAATGCAATAAATATTGTCAGGAACTGCGAATTAGTGAATAAATATAAGCTCTCCTGTACTAAGCTAAATAACTCACTCTGAACTTTACTAAGCTATATAACTACGCTGGTATCTTCAAATCCAAATCGTGAAAATGTCTTTAAGACAACTCGTACTAAAACAGAAGGTGTTGATTTTGTTCACAATTATTTCTTCGCTTATAATAACAGCTTGCTTGTTTATTTTGCGAGGTGCTGGCTAAATTTGTTTACTGGACGATTTCGTTTCGGAATCCCTGAAATGTAAATTGGAGGTTGTTTTAACATAATTAATGGTTTCGAAACTCTATTTTTACATTTTATTTCCACTATCACAAATATTTCATGAAATTTGAAAGAAACATTTTAATTCCAATTTTCGATTTCTGTCTGAAACCATTTGTTTTCTGTTGTCCATTTCATCCTATATTTATTTAAAATTTAAATAAGGTTTACGTGGCTATATATGTATATAGATATTTTCAAACAAAACAAATGTTATTAATATATACAAAATAATGGGACGGTTACAAAAAAAAAACAATAAAAAAATGTATTTCGATATTTCGTCGCTAACAAGACTCAAACCCCGCTAGATTTAATCCCTGGAACGTTCGTAAATTGGTATCTGGATAACAGTGATATATTTCGTTACATTTGTATACCCTTTCGTGATCTTTTTCGATATATAACGGTTGATAGGAAATCATATTCATAATATTTCTGCTATAAAAAGAGACCCAAAACTTGATGTAATATAATGCTAAAATAGTTACAAGATACATAAAATATTTTTGAAAATTGTAATTGAACACGTAATGACATTTAACAGGCATCTTTTTATGTGCTTTTATAACTGCTTGTTTGTTTATGTATTATACAAAAACTAGCATATAGATTAAAAAAGTTGGTGCCAAGGCTTATTGTCAACATATAGAACTTTTGGTGGTAATTTTCTAATTTCGTATCAAATCTGCGCCGTTATCTGCCACTGATTGAAAAAACAGAGCTTGGTAAGAAATTATCCAGCAGACTTATCATTTGGGCTATTGGTTACCGATTCCCTACACTTAAAGCTACGCGAAACGCAGTAGGACTTGCCCACTGCTTCACGCCGGCCTTATGTGTGATTTAATTCTTCTACATTTTCGACAGTCACCTCTTGCGACAGCTAACGTTAGGAGTGTTCTTATTTTTTCCCAGGGCCATACTGGCAAAATCTAGAACAAAAGCAGAATTGCAGTTTTTTTAATATGTCTTTGTTATTATACTGTGGCATCTCTGGTAAACTGTCTCGTTGCACTATCAATTATTTATTATTTTATTTAGTTTATTTTACTTTCAATACCATATTTATTTAAAAATTTGAATAATCTTAACATGGCTAAACATGTTTATAGATATTTTCAAACTTAAAGATTATTTTGAAAAGATAAAATGGAAAATCCTTTTAGATAGCAAATTCATAATTTTATATAAAGTTTTTTTTAATCCTAAATATTACATCGTTAAAACCTTGCGGAGCTTGTTATTGCTATAAAATAATTGTAAATATATTTGGTTCTGCTTAGAACCAAGAATAACCAAAGAATAACATACTTATATTCATATTTAAGATTTCTTGAGGAAGAAAACTTTTGCCGTCATTTTAGAATTCATCTAAGATACACTTTTATACTTTGATATAGACGTATGGAGAATTGATATGCCTGTTGAAAATATAAAAAAAAATGCTTTTAATTACTCCGCACTTAATTATAATTTTAAATCAGTTAAAACAAATACAATTTGCAGACATTTGTTCCCCTTTCCCAGGCGGCAGATGTTGTATAATATTTTCATAAAAATCCGGAAATTAAATCGGACTGGTGCCCACGCAGAATCTTTTATGAATGTTTGTTTTATCTCAATGTAAAGGAAAATCTGTTTTAGATTCCACATAGGCAAATAATGTATGAAATTAAACTGCTGCTTTTAAAGAGGTTTTAAATTTAATAAATCATATTTATTTCTTAAAAAATTGGGTACTCTTTTTCAACTTTTATCGGAATGGTACATTGTTGTTCTTACGTTATAATATTAAATGTCATTTTAATTATATATTTTGTTAATAATTACAAATAACAATAAACTATTGGGGTCTAGTTCTATATTTGTAAAATGTTAGAAGTTTATTTCATCCAACAGAATAACAAATTCGTTACAATTACGACATATTTTCCCCGCTTCTGTTTCCTGATGCAATAAGTAATATCCAACAAATACAGTACAAATGTTCATACGAAGTCTAAGCGATTCTATAATGTTCGTAATGACGTGTTACGAATGACGCGTGGCAACGTGTTCTTAAGGGGAAGTACGTGTGTTTTATTTTATGCGGCTTTATTTTATTTATATTGGAAATATATTTTTTTTAAATTTGTAGTCATACAATCATGGTATATTTTATTTATCGTAGTATCATTATGAATGAATAATTTTGCATCCATATAAATTTATACGTATATGTGCTTTACAACAACAAAAATATTTTTTCATAACTTTGAATGATTTTTGTTTTTATTACTGCTATTTAATTAATTTGTTTTTAAACAATCATCATACGGAAAAAAATATTATTTTTCCTGTAAACAAAATATTATATTTTTGGTATGCTCTATGTGAAAACAAACAAATGTATTTTTATTTATTTAAAAATATACATGTACATAAAATCATAATATATTTATAAAAATAATAGTATAGTATTTCTTAATATACGATTATGATATAATATTGTTTAAGAAATAAAATTACAGCAACTGTTATAAAAAACTTTATATATATATATAAGCTATAAATAATAATCTTTAACAATACTGCACATCAGAGAAACTATTTAAAAAAAGAAGCCATTTTATAAGCATATAAGACAAATATTAATACTTATTCTGCTTGCAAGCTTACAAGTACACATAAAGGATGATTAATAAACATATTTTTCAGCGCTAAAAACTTTATTGTAAAAGAAGCCACACCAATAAATAATGCCAGGATTAAAAAGGGTGCTACATCTTAACAATCACGACACAAAGAAACGCCTATTAGTCTCGTCAGATTACGAGGGGGCGGCAGATGGCGGTAACATTAACGCTGCTAGCCAGGTATTAAGAGCTTTAAGGGCTTTTGTTTACTATTTGTCACTTAAAATGCAAAATTTATAGTATTTATTTATCATAAATATTAGTCTTATATATGTTATTAATTATTACATTTAAATTTATTTAAATTTATGATTATTAATTTACAATTTAATATTAAAACAATGATTACGAAGTTTGCATTAAAATAGGATTTGTCGACATTTATTATTCAACTACATTTCTATTTCTATAAAAACCAGTATTACAAGGTTGAAAATAAAATAAGAATAAAATCAACATTATACAATATACATTTTATTAGAAATAATGTACAAATATTAACCTAAACATAGCAGAATTACATAAATACCCGAAAGAGCGATGAAAATGTATACGAGGCTCAAAAGGCAACTAAACTTGATATGTGATTTTAAGGTAGCGGCAATTTAACTTCAGTACTGATGGGAGGTCAGATAAAACGCTTTTATTAATACCAACTTGCCTCTTGTTACCGGTATAGAACCATTCACAACAGAGCTCTATAATTATTAATTGCTTTATTAATATTATTACTTCCAATATGTTTTTTTTGCATTTTACTAAATAAATATATGGTTTTATTTTTTAGAGATATCTTTAATTGAAAATGTAAAACAAAAAAAGATTAAAGTTTATTCAGGAAAGTATTTATCACTTACAATATTCTTATGGAAGTTTATTTTATTGGTAAAAAAAATGTAACACGTCGAAGAACCTCGCACTTATGACAACATCGCGAACTATGTGCTTAGATATAATGAATGCCTCTATAAGTGCCCTACTCTGTTCTATGTAATCTCAGAAGTTAACAGATGACATACTTATGCCGGAATCAAATTAGGGTGAAGTGTTAAATTTTCATCCGTGATATGTGTTCTTATCCAAGATCGTGGGTAAACGTTTAC
The DNA here is from genome assembly GCA_963555665.1 of Dircenna loreta. Taxonomy (NCBI): domain Eukaryota; kingdom Metazoa; phylum Arthropoda; class Insecta; order Lepidoptera; family Nymphalidae; genus Dircenna; species Dircenna loreta. The sequence continues at coordinate 12,461,314 of OY743088.1, read as the reverse complement.
GGTTTCAATTTGCTTAAGGTTCTTTGTAAGGTAAGTGCGGTTTAACTTCGCTTGTATTAAATAATTTGAAACCTTGCTGACATTTGTGAGTACCTGGTTTTGAGCCATTTTAAATAAGGTCCTCGTTAATTTAACAATTGAATACTATTATTTATTTTATAAAATTATTTTAGATACAAAATAATTAACTTTAGCTCTCAGTGAATGAAATTAATTAGCACCCCTGATCCAATTTAATCCATGATTGAATAAAATTGATTGATTGTAATTACAATCTGTTTCCTGATTTATCAGAGAAAATAATCGAACTAGGAATTTACTTTATATGACGAAATTTAAAATTGATTTCAATCTGGAATCGTTTAGTTACTAGAATATCAGTCAAATCAAAATAAATTGGATTGGTAATATTGGTAATATTGGTAATTAATTACTATTTAATGAATCACAATGTTATAAATTACAACAGAGCCTCTATTAACTTAACTGAACACGTGGATTTATATTTAAAAGGAGTTTTTGCATGTCATTTTATAAGTCGACAACTTTAAAAAATAAATGTTTTGAAATAAATGTTATTAAATAATTAATGAACACTATATATAATGGTGTGATATTTTTTTTACACTTAAACTAAGTTGACGCTTGACTACATTCCACCTGATGGGAAGTGGATTAATATTTATTTATTCACCTTTTTATTTCTCACATGTGTTTTATAACCGATGATACGAAATTAATCATATTTTTCTAATTAATCCAATATATTTGATGATTCTTTTGTAATATAGAATTAAAAAAAAATACAACACAAAAATACTACTGAACACGCAAGCAAAATTTATAATAGGATAAACATAACTTATGGCAATAAATAATATAAAAATACGGTAATTTACCTTCATGCATGTTATTAAACGGTCACATGTGAATTTCAGGTTTAATCATGTTTTATTAACTATAATTTTTACGATATCCAGTAAAAATCATAAAGTGCCTGTATAGATGTAATTATTATAAACTACATCGTACATAGCATGCCTGAATTTATTATTAAATATTGTTAAACTTTTATTTTTTAACGATATTTTAGTTGAAAAACCTTTTTGTAATAGTGAAGTCAGTTGTCTGTGTATGTCATGAATCTGTAATCAAAAGCATGCATTAAATACAGTCGCGCACACAAATAAATCATGTAAAGAATTTTAGAGAGGTAAATGTTTGGACATGTATATTTTATGAGCCTAGCTTAGTCTATCAGAGATGTATTGTTTCTCCAACAATGGCTACATGAGCTAAGGAAAACAGATGAATGAGTAAAATATATTTGATATGGCATTGTAACGACAATACTGTAACCATAACTTATATATTGTATGGCTTATTTATGTTGGGAATCTTATATGAGTAAAAATATAAAGACAGAATTCTCCTTTTGGTGGATATAAAATAAATTGTGATTATGGTTTTGTAATATATCGGATAAATAATAAGAATGAACGGCATCAGAATTAAGGGCACATATCTTGATATGAAAAATACGTAGGCGTCTATATCAGGGTCTAAAAATATAAATGATAGTGGCATTCGATTAGACATTCGAATTTTATATGTGTTATATAATATTTAGGTTAGTATACTAAATTGTTTTTTATATATTTATTTATCAAGCGTCGAAATGAAGTCGTATCCAAAATCTTCATGGATCACAAGTTTTATGCATATTTAACGAGACGTTCGGCTAAATTTCTAGCCAATACCCAAGGCGACGAACATTCTCCGATGGTAATATCCAGAGCTCTGATATCTTGTTAGTATTAATTACAGGTAAACTTGGTCAGCTAGACAGGTTGAGTCTTAAGCGTTCAGTGCTTACTGTGGTAGGGGAAATTATACTATAGCAACCGTGGTCTTCTTGGGGATAGTTTGTTTCAAAGCAAACTTCAGCAAGACGGCGTCCGTATTTTCTATAATACGAAGTTCTTCCTTATAATATCTTTAATAATATTCGTAGCTATATGTAACATATAATTCGTAAGCTTTTTGCGTATAGGTTGTAATGTATGTAAGTCTTTATTTTTTTTAGAACTAAATAAAACCAAGACTAAAGCTAAAAAAAGTTATATCTGCTTAATTAATGAATGCTTATTGAATTTAAGTAATTAAAAATATAAGTATTACTTAATTAATAAGTTAATAATTAAAACTGCAACCTTGGTAGAAATACAAACTTACTAGCATAAAAATATATCAATAATGTCAGTGCTCAACGGCTCAAAACTTTTCCACACCAGTAACAGCCTATTACTGAATAATGTAGCACCATAAAATATACATTAGCCGAGGCCAAATTAAATGTTTTATTCATGGGGGTTAACATTTTTACCGCGACAGTAAAAATCTATAGTGATTTATGGATATGGGGACGTTATCGGCAATATGGTAATAAGTCTTTAAATTGTATGACGCTACATTTGAGAATTTGGTACCGTAATATCTAGAACATATATTAGATGGTTTTATATTTGCATTTTATAAATGTTTCATCTTTTTGTTGACTAACTTTTACATGCGTCATACTTTTTGATCAGAAAAGTATTCATACATTAATTTAGTAAAATTTTTATATCTAAATGATTTTTAGTATAAATAGTATGTATCAAAATATAAAATAAGTTTTGAGTAGTTATAAAGTAGTTGAAAGTGTATGTTTCTAATGTTTTTCTTCAGAAATCATTACGGTTTTATTATATATTTATATTGTTGTTGAATGTGTAAAATATACTAATAAAAATTGAATATATTGCTTAAGACACAAGTTAGGTAATCACAACTACATTTAAACAAAGTAGAGATTTAGGGATTAATTATAACTTCTGAACGTAAAGAGTCAACCATAACAAGTTGACCTTTAACCGACAGGCCAATATTATGAGGACCTGTGAGTTTTGGGATGAACTATTAATTAATTGAATCAAATGTGTGGAATATTGTTTTATATTTATTTATGTTAATTTGTTATGTTTATTATTGGTATCCGTTATTTAGTTATAGGATAGTAAAAATGGTTACAGATCATCCAGTGGTAAATCATTACCGTACTTCACGATTTCTTGTAATTTTTTTTAAGTCTATGTCGTATCGGAAACACCACCACTGGAAATTCATTCCCCAAATTCATGAATTCTTAAGACTTAAAAAATCATGACGACATATTTATATCGTTTTATTATGTGTTATATTGCTTTAAGTATAAATTATTTGGTTTTCATTTTTCCATTAATACTATAGTCGAAAAGTAGGTTACTATTCGTTAAGTTGTATTTTCATTAACTTACCTATAAAATAACTATAAAGTATTTATTACCTAATGAACAGTTAATTAATATGACTATATTTAAATAAATGTTTGTCATGTTGTATTTACTTGGTTTCACCTACACAACGAAATTCCGACATACAGAATGCTACATTTATCAAAGTAAGGACTAACTGAATAACTCAGACCGGAGAGTAGGGGTGCCAGATTACTAGAGGTAAAATGATCGAATCTTGATTGATCTTGAATTGAAAATTAATTATTTATTTTAAATATATTGAAATAATTTGATATTACAGCCAAGTAAATTTAAAATTGGCTTAAATGATAGAGATGTGATACATTGAATTAATAAATATAAACCTGATTTTAATTTCACGTAACTAGTTCACGCTCAGTTCAATATAAATATGGATAAAGCCGTGTTTGATTGAACTATTGACTTTTTGTTCAAATAATTTCATACTCGAAGCTATACGAGTGGATATTGAATATTTATATTTAAAGCTATCAAGTGTGATTACATTACAGTAAGTGTTATTCGTTTATGGTTTGTTTGGATTTATATTTTAAAAAACTCTTATATACCTTGATAAAAATGATTTTATTCAATTATACATTTTATTATTAATCAAACATATTCCAGAATACGTAATCTGTATTTTTTATAAGTTTATAGTGCCGTTGATAATTTTAAAATAAGCTTATAAAAATCTTGTTAACAATATATTAAAAAGAAATGTATAAAAGCTCACTTTAATAGCGATAGTATTGGCGTTTTATTCCATTGTTAAGAATGAATTATTGCTTAATAACCGCAAGCCTGCATAAGAGTCACCGTAATACAATTAGAAATATCCAATATTGCTTACACGGTGATTCAGTTTAATTATTTCTGAGTAGATTTATGTGCCGTGAAGTGTCAACGTCAATACTGAGCGCGACGTAGCGGAAAATAACTCGCAATTTATTCGACGACCAACTAGCGAGGCTAAAAACTTGATTACGGTTGTAATTGTCTGAAATTTTTACTTCAGCGTCGTTTCGACTATATTTAGTTGTAATGAGGGTATCAGGATATTGCATTAATTTTCATTAGCAAACTAAACTTTGATTCTTGTAATGTTAGAAATTGATTTGGATACTATCAAATTAAGTACTATATTCTTTATCATATATGTTACTTATTTCAATGAAGCCTCTTCAGAAATTAAACACTTTCAAGTTTGTGCTTTATTCGAAATTACATTTAAATGTTGGCGTAATAGGACGGCAATGATATTTTCGAAACGGGAAATTGTTACTTGTTTGAAGTTTATTTTTGTCACTAAACTTGTGCTGTGGTTACGAAAGCCACTATTATGGACTATATGATTAATCTTTATTTGAAGGTATAATTTTATTTAAGTTTTTATATATCTGAACAAAATAATATATATTTTTTGCATGAATATCGTGCATTATGTAAAATAAAATAAAGTTTTTGTCTTTATCGGGACTGTGGTGACATCTATAAGGCTTCTTTCCAAAATCCTAACCAATGTTTCTATCTTTGCAGGATAGATAAACATTAAAAACATGCTACAACCGGTATTAATATTTGAAAATATATATACATTTGAAAATAAATATAAAAAACAGTATTAGTACTATCTATATTTATATGGACATGGATTATACGCGTCTTCAGGTAGTCCAGTAAAATATGTAAGACTGATAAGTCATAGGCAAGGTTTGAACTTAACTTCAATCTGAACGAAAAATTTTCGAACTCACCGCAGTAAATAACGACTTGCATCACTGTCAGTGTAACATTCCTCTTTTGTATGATCCATGCTTCCTTTTGTATCTATGCTTCCTGAAACAATTGTAGGCATAATTTCCTCTCCTTTGGTACTTCTCTTCCCATATCTTGATTGAGTCTTGCCTGATTTTAATTTTCTGATAGTAGATTGGGCATGCGTCGGATTTTCGAACTGTTTTTAACTTTTATGCTTCCTGCTTTTATTAGCTCATTTGCGAGCTTATTTCCTGTACAGTCCAAACGTGCTTTAACCTAGTAAGTGTCACGTAATTTTTATATTTTTGGTGTTTATTAGATTCTCGCGTATTTTAAAAGCTAAGAGGTTTAGAGTGTTGAGGTCGTTATCGCGTTAAGTGCGGACCTCGAATATCTCAGAATATTCACTGAGATACTAGTTCGTTTATAACCATTTGAGTTTCGTTTATGGTTATTGGAGTAACGCATTCAGCTCTGCTTGATAAACTGAACAGGAAGTCCTTAGGTGGATTTTTTCAGTTAGAATTCCTCTGGAATCTTCCCAAAAAGGGGAAGCAGCTCCTATCCTTCCGTCAATTTTACTATCATCAGTGAAAACTCTAAGCTCCCTTGGCCTGCTATTTTCTATTTTCAATTATTTCAGCCTCAAAAAAATATCAAAAACATTTAGAGTCTTGTGTCTTAAAAGGGCTCCTTTTTTGTCCTTAAAAGCAATAAGGTCCAAAACCATGCAACTACTCGTGGTTTTATTTACTCAGTTAGCCTGTTAAAGGTTATTTAAATCTCACTAACACCTTTAGTGACTAATTACTGTTATGAGAACAATTAATGGCGTGAAATTAACTCATAGTAGATATGTTTCAAAACAACTTAGTTATTTACTTTACTAAAGGAACGAGTTCGGTAATTGATAACCAATATTTTGCGAGGCTACAAACTTCGTTTCTGATCAGAATCCTTACAGCAAAAGTTTTGCCGTGTGAGCTCAGAGTTAATGATAGCTTGTTCTAACATGGAACTTTAAAGTACATCAAATATATATTTATAATAGGCATAAAATAAATTATTTTTTTTTCCTTTTATTTTTAAAAGTATTATTTATGACATACATTTTTCTGATCAGTTTCAAAATGTCTACATCCTTCCTACCACCCCCCCTTTCTTCGTTCGTTGTGTCATAGCAATTTAGGGCCCGTTTATTATTAATAAACAAAAATTTAAAATAATGATAATAATAAAGGCAGTACTAGAACCTACAACTACTTTGATGTAAAACCATTTCCATCAAAGGAGTTGTAGGTTCTGTGATACCTATCAGAGACCACTGGTTTTTAATTAAAAATTAAAACAATAATAAAATATTCAATATATTTTTAAGACTGTTTCATTCATAAAAATATGTAATACATCATTTCAAATTAAATTTATATCAGATCCGTTCTGTTGTCTAAATGATACAACAAAAAGTAATCTTTTGAATGTCTGTTACACTCGGTCGCTTTGAAATAAGCCTGATTCTGTCTCTAGATAATTTAGCGCATAAATCATAGCACCTGCCGGTTTGTTTAGGATGGTCCTACATTGTCTCGCTGCTCCATGTTTTTTCACCCGTAACACAATTTCATTCACAAACATTCATATATTTTCTTATCTTGATTAATTATGTTCGGGGCCGATCTGTAAAGAGCCGTTTTAATTCCAAAGATACATTTTTACTGTAAATTATATTGTATTTAGCATTTTATGTGTTGCGTATTTTTTAATCACCAACTATGAAACATTTCTTAATGACTGTATATTACGTTTCGGTTTTCATTTTTTCACGTATTTTTCTATTTGATAAGTAAGTTAATATAATCTTTGTTACTTGTCATTTGGTTCAGAAAGGGCGATCAGATCAAATTAGTATACGTTCATTCATCCCCTCACAATTTATCAGAGACTTATAAAATTAATATAATATATATTAAATAGTGTATCTTACTATTCTTCTTTAAAAAAGGTACAATTGTGATAGATTTGCCACGATTTATCTATCAAATATTAAAGACTCAAAATTTTCAGGCTAAACCAAAATACGGTAGTTTCAAAGCAAATTTACATGCCATTTGATTGGAGTTGTTTTATCTTGTATAAGACTGACTTTAAAGCTTAGATCTTCCCCGTATAGACATTATTCGATTTCTCCCATTATTATTTAAATATATAATTTTGATTCTGATTATGAATTGTATATTTAAATACTAAGTTACGATGGTTAGAGATAATAACAGTACACCAAGAAAGTTTAATTTACTAAAGTAGTATTAATTAGTTTATATCTATGAGTAACAAAATAAGTTACCGCTTCCTAACTTTGATATTTCGTTCCTAATAGTTTTTAAAGTGCAATTAATTATGAAATGACGTACGTAAGAAACTCGTTAGAGAAACTTATTAATTGCCTCTGATCTAAAATATGATTATAATTAATTTTAGTTTTAAGATAAATATCTAGAAGAAAGAAGAAATAGAGTCTACTTTTATATTTGTATGTGAATTTTAATAACAAAATTTAAATTAATAAATGTATTTTGAAGTATGTCACTCCACAGATCTTGGGTTTGAAGTCACCATTGTAATTAAAAAACTCTTTAGAAATTAAGATACTTAGAAAATAATAATAATGCAAAAAATATTTTTTTTTATTTTATTAGGTTATTTTATAAATTTAGAGTATGTTATCTAACGTCGTATCTAACATTTACATTTAAGCATTGATCCAGTAAATTGTTTATTACATACATATTTCATATCAACCATCAGATAATTAAATAATTGAGTACAATTTAAGCGCATTTTGGATTTTTTAATTTTTTTTTATATATTTAACCTAAATACATATCCAATCTGCCCAGCTAATGAGGTAAGGTCTAAATAAAAGAATATAACGAAATATACTATTGTACGTCTTTTTTGCCAATAGTTTTAAAACTAGCAACCAATTTTTTAAAACTTAATAACCATTAATCAACGCGATGTAACGAAGTAAATAAAAAGTAAAAAAAAAGGTGTAACGACGTGTGAAATATGTTGTTTCAGTTATATTTTATATTTTGAGTCCCATATTCACAAAATAATAAAAATGAGCTTGCAATTCTAAATTCTTTAAGGTTACAATGAATAATTAACAATATGTATTTGAAATTAAAAAAATCGAAAACATTTACTAATCAGGTAAACCTGTGTGGATACCGGTTGATCCACGCCCGGTTCTATGAAGGAATTCCTTAAACTACTCTGTGCATTTAATACATTACAGAGTAACGCAATACAGAGTAATACAATACAGATAATGAATAAAACAATTAGAACCTCTCGAATAAATTTTTATTCATAATAACTAGAAGAAGGTTCTAAATAAATAAAAATAGACGTAGGCCTCAAGTATTTGGTAGTAGTGGATTGCTTATTATATCGGTTAGGCTCTATGCATTTAGCATTTATTTAGATACAAAAGTATAAATTCATTAAAAAGAGTACATTGAAAAGGATAAGATTAACTAAATTTGTTTGTGCATTTTAAATGTTTTTCATCTAGGTACTATATATAATTAAATATAAATTTTAATACTTAATATTTATCGGTAAATTAAAAATCACTTAGCAGTTTGTTGTAAAACATGTTAGAATAACGTACAAAGTTTCGAGAATCTTCAGTGGAATTTCAGTAGCGTTAACTATTTAATTACCCTTCAGGTGAGTCAATAACGAGGTAACCTTATTTATAATGCGGTCAAAAGTAAACTACTTGTAAAAAAAGTAATTAATTCTTATAATGTTGGATATAATAGCCCAACTTTCTTGCGGTTCTTTCTCTTTGTATATCGCCATAAGCGACGGCGTTACCTTCTAAAACTTCGGCTTTTTTGTCAGCCATTAAACAATTACTAGTATCTAAATTATATGAAGATTTTAATTAACCACCTAACGATCAAAATGAGTGTAGACACTTTTACTGAAAACATCTTGCACTTTAAAACGTCTACTTTATATAAAATACCTAGTGGAAGGATCAAATAAACATTTTAGAAAAATATTTATATGAATAATAAATCACAAGGATTTTTGGAGGTTATACAATGAATTTCACTCAAGCATTTCTTATAATAGGTGTGGAGTTCCACAAGGAAGTGTATTAGCGCTGTTATTGTTTCTGGTATACATTAGTCATAAACCTGATATAATTAAATATGAATGTTTATTGGTTGCAAAGGATACTACAATTAAGCAAGTACTAAGCAAGAAAATAATTTTACTACGAAGTAAATCATTCCTTGGTTTAAAAGCAATAACCTAAAATTAATCTTTCTTAAACTAAAACAATGAAATTCCAAATAAGTAACGACATAATTAATATAAATAATATAAAATATAATAATGGTATAATAGAAAAGGTACAATTGACTACGGTTTCAGGTATAACATTAGATCATTAACCTCATGCACGATATTCTTGCAAATGAATAAATTAAAATTATTATTAATTAAGACCAATTTAAATTACGATCAAAATATATTCCTTTGAAAAGTGAAAAACACATTTTAGATAGGATTCACAAAGCTTTCGTATGTTTTAAATGCCACAAACGTATGTTTGTATTGTTATTTTATAATTTTAGAATAATAATCACTATATAGCCATTGAAAACCAGCCAGCCCGCCATCTCGCCAGGGAAAATATTTTATAAATTAACTAACAAAAATCACGTTCCGTTGTGGTAGAAGTACTGTTCATAAAGTACTTCTTTTCGTAATTAGTCTGTGAGAGCTTTACAAAGCTGTACAGAATTACTGTAAAAGGCACCAATGTTCAATTTTGTACATCAAGATATTTTTATTCAATATTTTTTTGACCTGGTTGCATAAATGACATTTATATAGAACACTAGTCATCACGGCTGATATCGAGACGGTAGCACAATTGGCAGTGCGACAGTACACTATCCGAGAGGTCGCATATTCCAGTCAAGCTCATGTTAATTGTAAATGTTTTCATCCTATATTTATTTCTAATTTAATAAAGTTATTAACTTATAGTTTGTAATATGAACTCATACACTGAATCGCCCGTCATGATTTTTTTCTCCTTTTTTACTACCTAATAATATTTAACTGTATATCCGTTTATATCATACTACATAACGTTTTTATATAATTTAACTAATGGTATTTCTTTTTAATGGATGGCAAGCAAGCAGAAGTCCTGATGGAAGGTGGTATCGTTATGTACAATATGGAAAAGATCTACAAACCGTTTAATTCGAACCCTTTAATAGGTAAGTTTAAAGTCTTTACAGGGTTTCCGGGCGACAAATTATATAACGAAAGCCTTGGGTTGGGTTTGACTTTTGACAACGATATTTGACAGAAGTTTTCAATCATTTCAATAACACATCACATCAATCACTTGTCATTATGATTATTTGATTCATAATGATATTTTTTAAACATTTATCGCTTTTTATTTGTCTTCTAATACACTTGAATTTTTATAGTAAGTTATTTTTGTGCCGTATTTGTTATGGAAACTATTTTAGTGATATATTTTTAATTTAATTCTAAGCTTACCTTGGAAATCATTTTTAATATATTAATCATCAATATTTAAGTGTTTTATAATTAGATACTAAAAACAAACAAAGTAGGTCTATAATTTCCAAAAAGTAAATTGTATCATCTGTTTGTGAAGACAAGTCGTCTAGTTCGGTACTCTGTGCGAAATTAAATGTCAGTGTTAACGAATTTAGTTAATTACTTGAATTATTACTTTTAACTTTGTTTGCATTTGATTGTCCTTGATATAAGATTTCATTTCGTTTTTCTTATATTCAGTATAAAATTAGAAAAAATTAGAAGATATTTTTATTCTTCGTTTATTAAAGATAATTTAAGAATATGTATAAACATCCTCAGTTACATGTTTCTTTAAAATCAGTTTGTAACAATACTGACTAGTTTCTTCTTACTGAAGATAGCTCTATAAAAAAAGTCATCCCATCTACTTGCTAGTTAACGATAAGTGTAATTAAATTTTAGCAGTAGTTAACGGAGTGATACATTATATTTTGGTATAAACCTAACTACATGTTAACTGCTATGTATATGATCGTTTCTAATCACGATAACTTTGATCCATTCTGTTCTGTAATACTTGGTATAATACGATCAAATAGAATATATTAAGGTGTCCGTCAATATATTATTATTATCTTAGCTTTTGATGAATAGTAAATACCTTTTTATTTTGCAACTATTTTTTTTTACACTTAAACTAAGTTGACGCTTGACTTCATTACACAACTTCGTTTCATCTCCAAAATTCAATGAAAGCTCCTTCCTTTAAAATAAAAATACATATTGTTGTTTATTCATTATAACTTTAAAAGCATTAAAATTGCCAGCTCCTTCAGATTATTTTATTAATATGGTGTTAAAATAGGTATAAATGAGTATTTCTGAAACAGCATATTTCACGTTCTGCTACCTCGCGTTGATTAATGGTTACTAAGTCAAAAAGGTTGGTCACTGGTTTTAAAACTGCTAGTAAAAACATGATACAATATTTTTACTTGTTTTATTTTATTATTTACAAATCTAAATAATAAAATAAAGTAATTGTCTTATCTTGTCAGCTAGGCAGTTTTAACAAGGTTCTAGATTTATATATATAATATATATATATATATATATCTAGGTATTCTTGTTTCTTTTTCCATAAAATTAAACGATGGCTTGTAATATTTATAATATTTATATTGAATATTACGTTTAAGTATTTAATAAAAACAAAAAAAACAATTTATATTATACTAGCTGTTGCCCGCGACTCCGTCCGCGAGGACTTCAGACCACAGGGCTTGTAAGAAACTCCTAGGCTCCAGCTTTTTTGGTCAACATTGTTTCAAAATTGTTCTCCACGATAAGCCCTATTATTATTTCTGGGGCATAATATAACACTTAGGGTGTATTGGAAATCCCACCAAACCAACATGAAACTTTTTTCTAAATATTCTTTAAGAAATTTTTAGATTTGGATAACTTTGAAGATTACCTTCAACAAATGAACTTTTAAATTATAAACCCACAAACATACAAACCTTATCTTTTTTATAATATTGGAATAGATTGATCAAAACCAAAAGGAAAAGGACTGCTGAAAGCTGAAAATATATTATAAAACCGTAATGAATAAGTTATTTATTTACTTTCACACTTATCAATGCTAAGTATATATTAGACTGATGTCTGATAGTCGCTTAATACTTTAAGGTTGTAACCTGGCGCAATAGAACAAAATGTATCATATATATTGAATTTCACAATATTGTGTTTATTTTAATATAAATTTAACTTATACTTTAGCCTCAATAACACATGGCCGGTTACCCTATTATGTTTTAGCTTATGTGAAACATTTGTAGTTTATCTAAGCGCCATCTATTGGATACTTATTCCATGCAGTCAACGAATACGCTTATACCGCCATCAATTAGCATAGTCCAGAATTGACAGATAATGGACGTCAGATAATAAATAAATGATTCGCAATAAAGTAAATAAATACACTTAGTTAAATTGAATAAAGTGTCCTATGTCCGTCTCCTGGTACTAAGCTAAAAATATAAATAGTGTAACACGACTCTCTTTTATATATATATGAGGGCATTTATTATATATGTTATAATTATTATATGTTTAAAAAAATTAATATGAATCAAGTTTTATTGTGTACCATCGATTTGTTAAAAAAATAAAAAACAAAAACTTAATCATCTCTATGGTAACTAGGGAAGGGAAGTAAACAATTTATTTACACAACCTTTGTTTGCATCCCGGGAATTGTATTGGTTGTTTTAATATTCTCTTCCCTACCTAATACAACTCACTCCGTTTGATGTACGGGATAATAATAGTTGAAGGCTTCAGTTTTCTATAACATATTATGAATACCTTCATTTAATAAGATACCTGTTATATTACTCGACAAACGAAGTTGTAAGCCTCGTCTCTCGTTTCTCGCCTCGTGTTTAATTTCAACACTTTCAAGCTTGTGCTTTGTTCGAAATTATATTTTAACGTTGGAGTTATAGGACAGGAATGATATTTTGAAACAGGAAATAGTTACTTGTTTAAAGTTTATTTTATCCAATAAACATGTGATACGGTAATAAATTCCAATATTTTGTAATATATTACTTATTTATGTTTGAAGATAGAATTGATATTCTTATATATAAGAATCTTATTTTGATTTTACCGGTAATCATTATAAATGATTTTAACTAACATTGTCGTTTGGATTTTTATTACCAAAGAGTTTTCCAGTTAAATGTGATCTTGTAACCCCTATTTTTCAGGTAATGCCTAATTTAGAATAAATGTAACAGATTGGGGTTTTAACATTCAGTCATATAAGATAAACACATTAGGGTTGAGTTTCGAACGGAAAGTGAGAGGACCGTAACCCCGAATAGGGAAGCTAATAGAAAATGGTCGTCTTCATTCGTTTTCTTCTGTAAGATGTTTCTGTGGTATTTCTTTTTATTATAACCATCTACATTGAGACTACAGAGAACCCTGGTGACTCAGACAATTTCTGAATCTGATCAGAAAAATAAGCAACACTTCTTAAAAGTCTATTTTTTTTTCATACGTGGTATAACTACGGGTGTCTTTCTAATTTATTAAAGTTAAATGTTAATACAAAATATAATTATCACTAAGCTTACAAAAGAAAACTTTTGCCGGTATTATTGAAATTAAAATTAGGTACTTCCAAAAACGAAATTTAAAATATAAAATATATTTAACTATCAGACGGTCAGAAATATACGCTCTTCAGATTATCTCAACATAACTTTATGGAAATTATAGGGTTACCGTAATAACACGATAATTTTTATTTTTTATTTTTAAGTATTTTCTTCATATAATTATTATACCATTATTTCATACCTTTTATTTAAGAATATAATTATTTTATTAAATTGTTATTAAACATATTTTTACTAACATCAGAAGGACTAGTTCTAATCTATTCTTGGCGTTAACATCGCTTCAATTTTCAGTAAGCCTTATGTAACCCGTTTCAATTGAAATCTTATGTAAGATATTGAGAAGATTAATGCTTTAACATCTTAAATCGAAAACCAACTATATTTATTATTGTATAGTTTTATATTATGAATGGATATAATTATCAATTACGTCTTAATAATAGTATATTTTTTTTGTTTATATTTAAACTTTCGTGAACCATGACTATTATATTTATATCTACTCAGCTATATTGAATGAAACTAGTCGGGCACATTGCGACTTAATTCAACGTGAATACAGCCGGGTAAATATAAATATAATAGTATTATTTTATCTTAATAAATTTTAATCCTAAGGATTAATATTTTTTTAATACGAGCGGAGCTTGAACCTGCAATTATAAGTATAAATGTGACTTGATACGAATAGTATTCCGTCAACAATAAAAACTGTTTATATAAGTAATATAATATGACGTTCCTATTCACTAAATTATTAAACAATAGTATTATTATTAAAAATAATTTATCGTAAATGTTGCGGCAGTGAAGTAATCGAATTCAACATTTATACATTTTAATCAAGTATTATCTTAAGTCAGAAACTACTTGATTTCTAATTGAGTAAGTCAGGTTTAAAATTAAATTATATATTAACAAGTCAAATTATGAATTTCATATTTCATTTGTTTGAGAACTTTTAAATGACAGAACCCCGAATGGGTTCGAAACTAGTCGGGCACATTCCGATTTAATTTCTACGTGAATACAGCCGGGTAAATATAAATATAATAATGTAATTTTATTCAAACTAGTGATAGTTGAAACAATAATACTAATATGTGTCATGGGTCACATATGCCAGAGTCTTAAAATATTTTTTTTAATTAATGGCTGATGTTTCTTTTGACATAACGCAATCACTAAACTTATAACAAAAAGACCTTAATAAAAATGGGCCAAATGAAAAAAGTATTCCGCGAGAGTAAACGTATCCCCTAATTACGCAAATACACAATTCCAAATACACTATTTTATATTCTTTCCCAACGCTATTATATATTATGAAGATGATGTCGTTCAAATAAAAAATAATAACATAAAGATAACAATCGATAACAAGTAAATCGATAATAAAATCGATAACAAGTTATTTACTTATTTAAATGACTAGTATTGCTTTAAAAAAAGTTTTCACGAATATAACATATCAGTCCAATTGAACTAAACTGAGTATTCATACAAGTAAAGCCATCAAAGCTGGTTTGAGAACGATTAACCTTACTAGTGGTTAAAACAATTTTCGGGATCGTTGTGAAGATGCGAGTTGTCGATTTGTTCGAGAGTTACTCGACTTTATTGGGCGTTAGGTTCGTTCGCTGTAGATATTTAGTTAGACAAGCTTTGCTCTGTTTCGAACAAAGCTCAAATAGATTGGGTACTTACTTAAGTAATATGCATATATTACTGTTATAAGAAAACACGTTCCAAACAATGCGTTGTTCATTTGTTATTATGGTATATTGAAGTACGATGTATAGAATTAATTTGGAGTAGCGGAGTGCTTTATATATGACATTATGTTTTCTTATTTTAATCCAATGTAAATTACGATGAAAATATGAATATTCGAATAAAAAGCTAAAAATAATATTAACTGTATGTTTAAAATGAAATTGTAGAAAAAAAAACAAACATATGTCGACCATTAAAATAATACAAGTATATTCCGGGAAGCCATTTTGTAATTTTCTTCAAAATACAGCGCCGTGTTGCGGTAGAACTACTGTTTTAAATAACTTGTTTTTGTAATTAGTTTGTGAGAGCTTTACAAAGCAAATTACTTTACCAGGCATAAATGTCATCTACAACTAATTTGAATTCAAATAATTTTATTTTTATCAAAAAATCACACCTAATAACTATATTGTTGTGAAAGTAACTTAAATATTTTAGATTGATATTTAAATACTTATTTAAAATGACAAAGCTGTTATTTATTAAATTCTAATATTTTATGGACACTGTGGCATGTTTGACTTGTTTGAAAATAATTTATTTATTGCTTAATTATTTATATTATCATTGTAAGTTTTCCAAGTAAATCCAATTAGTTTATTATTATTAATCTGACTCTTATTTTATTGTTTTAATTATTAAATGGAATAGTTTAGTTTTACAGTTTATAGACAATTTATATTGTTTTTTATGATATAAGAAATAGATAACTACTTAACTTAAAAATCAACCAAACACTTGGCATGGTTGCAAAAAAGTCATTTATATAGAACGCTAGACATCACGGGCGGTAGCGACACGGTAGCACAATTGTCAGAGCGACGGTACGGTACTCCAGAGGTCGCATGTTCCTTTTTCTATTTCTTATTTTTTGCATTTTAAATTTATTTACAATTTACTAATATACCAGATCACCCGTGATGATTTATTATTATTTTTTGCCTCGCCAATAAAGAACTAGTACTACTAGTTTTGTACAAACATTTACTAATAATATTAATTTTATGACAAACTATATAATGTAAATATATATAATATAAGTATGTCTTTATGTAATTAAAAGACGTCCTTTATAAACTTGTTAAGGACAACATCTTCGAAATAGGTAATTGCTGTTGGGGAAAAAAAATACGAAAGTCTTATTGAAAATTATTCCATGAAATTACAATATGATTTTCCTTCGACGAATACGTTTTTAATATGCATATTATTATCAATTCCTTTTTATTTTAATGATGATTTAATAATTTTTTTTTATTAAGTTATGGCTTCATTCACAAGGATGTATCGAATATTCTGTCAATTTCAAGTACAAGTACAAAAACAGAGCTAAGAGCCACTAATTAAAAAAAATGTTTTAAGACTATGTCATATATGACGTATGAGGTATATATTGTATTACACCTGTTTGAGTTATATGACAGTATTATTTTTAAATGCAAAACGTATTAAAAGACAAATTATTAAATTAGAAACTACAAGCTTTAAAGCTTTTTTTCTCTTTATTTATTTTCTTTATTATACTTCACCATAATTAAAGTAATTGAAAGCATCCGATTAAATTACTAAATATCTATCTGGAAAACATCTAACCTTCAAAGTTGCTGTGACGCAGGAGGACACAGGCTAACTAAATGGCTCGTAATATTTCTTTGAGTCATCCTGACAGCTTCGGATCTTTAACATTTGACCTATATATCGTGGGGAGCAGATATCAGTTCTATTTTATTATCGCAACGAAAAACATTTACCGTATTTAGTTTATATAGGCATTTCTATAGGGTCATTGATGATTATACGTACTCTTGTAAGGTATTAAGAGTGTCACAATGTAAATTCAACGCAGTTAAAATACACATAAACTTTCTGATTCATTCTGACATGAGGACTTTTGTGTATTGTAATTTAAAAGTTCACAAATATGAAAACACGAGATGCATAATTTAACTCGTTAATGTATAATTTATTCTTAAATACGTCTTATAAACTTAGACGTCAAATAGTTTCTGACTGAAATAATAAATACAATAGATATTATATATATTATAACAATATAGATATTATAACAATTCTACTTCTACTTGATATTCTATATTCTACTTCTCATAACTAATATGAACTTGAAACTGAGGTGCCGTAAAACTAAAGCTATTAAAATTGGTTCAAGAACGATTAACCCTACTATAATGGCAATGTTCCCGCTGTTTATGAGATCCCAGTTGTCAATTGGTTTGACAGTTATTCAAGTTGAATCACCGTTGGTATTAAAATTAAACTATAATATTTAAATTTTGAAAAGACGGTATGTAAGTAAATAAAGGTCAATCCCTGTGAAATATAAAAAAAATAATTATTGTGTTTTGAATTATCTGTAAACATCTGAATGATCATACAAAGTTTAGAAACACGACCAGGACTCAAACTCGACCGACCGACGACGACTACTCGAG
This sequence comes from Dircenna loreta, assembly GCA_963555665.1. Classification (NCBI taxonomy): domain Eukaryota; kingdom Metazoa; phylum Arthropoda; class Insecta; order Lepidoptera; family Nymphalidae; genus Dircenna; species Dircenna loreta. The sequence continues at coordinate 12,443,167 of OY743088.1, read as the reverse complement.
TGACTTAATTTAAACTATTAAACTTGTGACACGGTAACAAATACCAAAATTGTGTAATAGATAACTAGATATATATTTAATTTAAAATATAAACTTCAAACAAATAAATGTTTCCTGTTTCAAAATATCATTCCTGTCCTATTACGACAACGCTAAAATATAATTTCGAACAAAGCACAAGCTTGAAAGTGTTGAAATTAAACACGAGGCGAGAAACGAGAGACGAGGCTTACAACTTCGTTTGTCGAGTAATATAACAGGTATCTTATTAAATGAAGGTATTCATAATATGTTATAGAAAACTGAAGCCTTCAACTATTATTATCCCGTACATCAAACGGAGTGAGTTGTATTAGGTAGGGAAGAGAATATTAAAACAACCATTACAATTCCCGGGATGCAAACAAAGGTTGTGTAAATAAATTGTATACTTCCCTTCCCTTGTTATCATAGAGATGTTAAAGCTTATTATTATTTTTTAACAAACCACGGTACACAAAAAAACTTGTTTTAATTGAATTTTCTTAAAAAACTATAGCTAAAATTTAATTACTCTTATCGTTAACTAGAAAGCAGACGGGATGACTTTTTTTTATAAAGCTGTTTATTAAGAAAATCTTATTTAGACAGTAGTTTTAGAAACTATTTCTGATGAAATATGTTAAGAATATAATTTAAAATGCTTATAAATATACTTATAGTTTATTTAATAAACGAAGAAAAAATAACATATCTAAGAACTTTATATTGATAATGTAAGAAAAACCGCAATGAAATGTAATATTAATTCATATCAATGTTTTAATTAATGTTAAGGCAATCAAATGCAAGCAAAGTAATAAGCCAAATGAGAATTCAAATAATTAACTTACCTTGTTTGGAAAACTAAATTCGCCAACACTGACATTTAATTTCGCACAGAGTATCGAACTAGACGACTTGTCTTCTCAAACAGATGATACAATTTACTTTTTGGAAATTATAGACCTACTTTGTTTGTTTTCAGTATCTAATATATAATATCTTATTATTTAAAAAATATTTATTTTATTACCTAAAATTATAGTAGTAACTTTAATTATATGCATAATAAGTAATTTCCATTTATTCTTATCATGTGGGATATAATAGCCTTACTTCCTTGATAAAATATATTTTTTTGCGGATAGGTAACGATACCACCTGCCATCAGGAAGTCTGCTCACTTGTCACCTATAAAAAATAAACAGTATATGTTCATTCAGATTAAGGTGTAGAAAAAGCCATGATGGTCGAAATGAATGAAGACAAATAAATACAGTTAGGCTCTAACAGCTACAATTACATTTCAAATATATATATAACCTATTTATTATATTTGTCATAATAAAAAATAAAAGATATTTGTTATTATATGGTTTCCACAAATATAGTACAGCTGCCAATTTGAACTAAACTGAGTATTCATACAAGTAAAGCTGGTTTGAGAACGATTAACCTTACCGGTTAAAACAATTTTCTGGATCGTTGTGAAGATGCGAGTTGTCGATTTGTTCGAGAGTTACTCGACTTTATTGGGCGTTAGGTTCGTTCGCTGTAGATATTTAGTTAGACAAGCTTTGCTCTGTTTCGAACAAAGCTCAAATAGATTGGGTACTTACTTAAGTAATATGCATATATTACTATTATAAGAATACACGTTCCACACAATTAGGGTGTTTTTCTTATTGAAAAACAATTTGAATTACGATCAAAATGTATATATTCGATTGAAATGAAAAAAAATATTACGAACAATGAATAAACAGGATTTATAATATTTGTATGTTTTAAATAAAACATAAAAATAATAATAACACAAACATATAGCCATGTCGGCAATTAAAATAATACAAGTATATTCTGGGAAGCTATTTTGTAATTTAACAAAAAATGCAGCGCTGCGTTGCGGTAGAAGTACTTTTTTAAATAACTTGTGTTCGTAATTAGTCTGTGAGAGCTTTACAAAGCACATTATTTTACCAAGCATGACTGTGATCTATTTTAATTTAAACAATATTATTTTTATCTAAAAAATATAGCTATGTATATTTAGGTGCGAATCGTAGTAATAAGATTCGCACCTAAATATTGTTATAAAAATATCTAAAATGTCGTAAATTGATATTTAAATTGTTATTTCTAATCACAAAGCCGTTTTTACTTTTCAGCTTTAGAAAATTTATTATTATATATATATATATTGTGGGAGGACTGACTTATTAACAAACAAACAGGATATATAAGACGACACGATCGCTTCGGCTGAATGAATTGGCACTTTGTGCCAAGCGGATTTCTTGTCAAATTACGTTCGGGATTTATTATCGTGTCGAATCTTTGATTGTTGTTGTTTTGATTATTGGTGTAAAGACTAAATTCAGTTTAGCTAAATTATCTCGTTATTTAAGTTAGACTTCTGATAGTTTTTAAGATATGTTTAACTGGCTGTTTTCTCGAAAAATTTTATCGGAATGTGCCCTACTGTTTTCGAATCCACTCGCGGCGCGATTCCGCCGTGCTTCGAGTTCATAAGTAAGAACCCCGAATGGGTTTGCAACCATATTCTGCTATAATTTGACTTGACTAAAGCCAAGTAAATATAAACAAAATGCTGTTTTTATTACGTTATAATATTTTGTAGATGCTGTATGAAAATTTTGACAGTTTAAAAAAAATAAAATATTTTTGTGTAATCTCTTAACCTAAAATTAGTATTTTATTAATTAATGTGACTCTCATTTTATTATTTTTATCAATAATTTAAACTATGTGTTACTTCGATCTTATTAATAGATTCATGTATCATGACTTATGTTATGAAATATTTTTATTTTTATTAAATTAAAGTAAAGTCAATTAGGATTGTTATAATTAATTTGAGTCTTATATCATTATTTTAATCATAATAGTTGGTCTTCTATTAATTAGTTTAATAAATAAAGTAGTTGGTCTTCTATTCAATAATTTAATAAATAAAGTAATTACTCTGCTGTATTTGTATAGAAACGCAGAAGAAGCAGCTATCTTTACCTAGTTATATAATATACTTACACTGTATGGTGCTTTAGCTCAAGTTATATTCTATTTCGTTTATATATTTCTAATTTAAAATACACCTGACTGCTCGTGATGATTTATTGATTCTTTTCCTACCTCGATAATAAAACACTACGAAGCTGGATATGGCATAATTTACCAATAATATGTAAATAAATATATTAATATATGCTTCTGTATAAAGATCTTTCTAGATGTGCTTCATAAGCTTGTTTAGGACTATATTATCGTAATGTATTAAATTGCTGCGCCAAAGAAAATATAAAAGTATTTTTGTACATTATCACCACGTATAAATTAAAATTATTGTTTCAACTTTTACTTTGTGTGAATTAAAATTACAGTATTATTTTTAAATACATTAGTTTATTCAATGAGAAGTTACACTTCTAGTAATTGTACAATATACAATGTACTTCAAATGAATTTAAGTAATTGACAGCTTCCGATCAAATGACTAAATTTCTATCCGGGAAACATCAAAACTTAAAGGTTCTGTTACGCAAGAGGACACAGCTTAATGGCTTGTAAAATTAATTTAAGTCTACTGTATTTTCATTGACCCTGAGAGATCGGCCCGAGCTGGTAACACACTGATTCTATTTAGTTTGTATTGGCGTTTTTATATGTACTGATGGAGACACAATTCATTTTCTATGCGGTAGAAATAAATATAACACCTTACATTATTTCAGTATGTGATATATTATTTCCTTTTATTTTTTTTTTGTTGACGTATATACATACCAAGCTATATTTATCACTACAATTTGATAAACCTGTTTTTGGGAGTACCAAGTCATATTCGTCACTATGACATAATAAATGCACACATTCTATCACTTTTTTTTTAACGTTTACTATATTCAAAACATTTTAAACAACTCTTTACCCCTTTACTTGCAAGAGCGTTTTCATCCACCACCTCTGAGGCAAACACCATCCTGTTCGTGTGTCTCTTCAAAATTCCTTGTAGTGCCATATTTGAACACAATTTTCTTTAAAAAGTCTTTAACCGTCAATGCTACTCGTTTTTGGAACTCTCTTCTCCAGTGTATTCTGGATAATCCTTCCCTTAACTCTTTTAAGCTGAGACGAGCACTATCTTTCTTCAGAAATATAACAAGAGATAATTATATATATATATGTGTGTATATTGTTAAGGTATATATGTATTATTTTTGTTTATATAAGTACGTTTGTATATAGAGAGACGAAGCTTCTTAGCATTACATGGATTCACCGTGCGGGTGCCGGGCCCATCGCGTTGCAGGGAGAGGAGTGCAAACAGCTCCTGGGACTTGGACCCAAGTGTAGGTTTAAGGGGCCCCTTTAAAATGCGCATTCACGCTCACCTTCACTGGTTACGGTATTTTCTTATATGCTATGTACTTTATTAACATAAAGATAATATTTGTTTAATTTTATAACAATATCACGTTGTTTTTCTTGTATTTGTAAATATCGAAGTCACTGATAACAAAATCTCACACAAAATGTCTCACACACAAAGGTAACTGAGAGAGATCTCTATAAAAGAATTTTTTTTGGTACTACTTAATATAACTTTTTAATTTTAATGACTTTGTCACGTTAAATAAATAAAAATAAAAATAAATGTTTTTTTATGTGCTTTAAACGATGAATTTAAGGATTGAGAACGCTAAAACACATGGACAGGTAGAAAGGGGTTTGTTCATCGTACGAAATGTATCTATATTAACGACTGCAATACAGACAGACCGTAAATGAACTGCAGTGAAATATTTACAGCTAGGCACTGCTACCACTCCATTGGGTATAATTATAATCATATTTATAATTATTCAAATTAAAATAAAAAATGAGTTAACATTTGAAACGGTAATGAAAAACGCATTACTGAAATATATCTGTGAGATGGAACGTGTGATAGATAGTTTTTAAATGAATAGCATCAAGATTCTTTTAATGTTTTTCATTTAGTTTTTTTTTCTTTTTTCTTTCTTCATAACTAATATGGACTTATAACTGAGGTGCCATAAAGCTAAAGTTATTAAAATTGATTCAAATACCATTTACCCTCCTATCGTTTATGATATCGTCACGGCCTTTACGAGGGTCCGAGTTGTCAATTTGTTCAGGAGTTATTAGTTAATGAAGAGACAGAATCTGTAAAAAAGACAAAACAGTACTAATAATAATAATTTATTTATTTATTTATATATATATATTTATAAATATTACCTATATCTTAAATGCTCTATAAGCATCTTATTCATAAGATAAATTACATTTAAGATTATTTGATTTATATGAAAACAAAGAGAGTTATTTTTAAATCAATGTTAAAGTTTTATTCGAAAAGTAGTTTAAGGTTATGTATGTGTAAGTTAATGTAAAATTCACTTGAAAGAGAACTAACATTGTTAACGTAGAACATTCAAAATGTTTTTTGTTGAGATATTTATTATATTGTATAGTATAGTGTGTGTATTAAAATATATTTGAAATTATATTCATCTAAAATGTACAACGATACTATAATAATTATAGTTCTTTTTTAATTAAAGATGCGTGTGGAGTGCATTATAATGAAGCTCTAAATTTTCTGTGTATCTAACTTAAGCTTTCAATTTAAACGGGTAACATAAGGCTTACTGAAAATTAAAGCGATAACAAGCGCAAGAATAGCTTAGAACTCAGACCTTATGGTTTTATTAAAAATAACATTTAAAAAAAATGCGTAAATAAATTAACTTTAATTTTCATTAGAATATAAATTTGAAATATAATAATAATAAATAGAGATTTAAAAAAAAATACTTATGAAATTATTTTAACCATCATGCCATTAAAAAAACTTAATACCTTTCATTATAACAGTTGTGTGAGTAGTTAATCTTATAACCGAATATTTCTGACCTTTTGATACTTCAGACCAAATTAAGATATAAAATGATAATGACGTCATCATTACAAATATTAATTTGTAGAGATACATTGAAAGATGTTTTTGGATTTACAAGGAATTCGAAACTAAACAGTTACATTACGTTATGAAATTTATCATTTTTTTTATGTCTATAGTAAAAAAAAATGATATGTGTATGAAATTATCATAGGAATGAATGAATGTAGAGCATCGAGACAATTTAGGATAATCCGAAGGTGTGATACCAAGATTTACACTCAAAAACTTCTAAGACTCATGTCTTAGAACTTCTATTTTAATTCGACCGCAAATTTGATAACTTTATTAAACGTGTACTCTATCGCTATCAACTGTAAAATAAAAAAGAGGTCACGACCAAATTAAAGGCATTCAGAAAAGGAAAACGTAAAATAGGACTCTTGATTTCGGTGCGATGGTTGCCATTGAATTCAAATAAGTTTGTTAACATTGTACATAGAAATGAAAGTTGTATTTGCATAAATGTAAAAAATATCATTATATTAGTACTTTAAACAAATATTGATCATATAAAAAGCTTAATTATATCTTTGGTTTTTACTTTTAAGCCTTTTATTCCTTATATTACATAAAATATAATTCGAGAATATTATACAAATTGTTAAAGAACTTATACTAAATAAAAAGCTTTTTAGTTTTTTGCATCCAACTTATATATATGTATATTTTTTGTTATGATCACAGGGTATGATTTATCAATGAAATATGTTTTTTTTACGTTGTTAATATGTCATAAGTCATTTTCCCTTACCGACACCTCCAGTGATTAATATTGTAAGATACCAGTACGAGAACATACTCAAATAAATACCGTGCAATTTACACATGTAGTAAATGTATGCATAAATGTTGGAAAGCAACCTAGGTATTTTATTTACTAAAGCAACGTGTTCGGTTATTGATAAACGATATTTGCAAAGCTGCAAACTTCGTTTCTGATCAAAATCCTTTACAGCAAAAGTTTCGTCGTGTAAGCTTAGAGTTTATGATAGTTTGTTCTAACACGCAACTTTAAAGTACATAGTTATAACACGTATAAAATAAAATGAGTCTTTAAATTCCTCCCTCAGTCTGGTTAGTTTATTATTTGAAATGTTTTTTTTTATTATTTTAAAATTATGATGTCACATTTTGTTTAAAGAAACTGAAAACAATATTATGAATTCATTCCACATTGAAATTCGTATTATGAGCATGGAATGGTCGTGTTTATTACAATTTTTGAAAGGATATTTTATCATTATTATCACATAAAAAGCTTATTGTATCTGATTTCTTTAAAAAGAAGATGTTAGAGATGTTTTTCAAAACTATTTTACGATGAGTTATTATAATTAGAAATGCGACCAATATTGATCGCTTGAGAAAGTGTTGCTAATTCTTTGATGAGGTACAAAAATAGCAGTTATAGAAAAGTAGAGAACCGTGTACCCTCGTTACGAGGGTAATATTGAGAGTTAATGTAGAAGATTATAAGAAAAGTGGAATAACGAAGAACCACTCAGAGGCAGAAAACAATGGAGAAACTAACAAAAGATTAGCTCATTTTCCTTAAGAAACCCAGCGGTAATAGACACTTTATACTGACAGTCTATGACGGGTGGTAATATCCTAACCAGAATTCACACTTTAAGCTAAATATAAAGAAAAATATATAAATATATATTTTTTTGTTCATTAACGAATATACTAGGTGACAATCAACGTTACTGTAAAAATATTTGGCTCGGTGTAAAAAAAAACTAATTGAAAATTCGAATAAAAACCATTCGTCATCATCATATCACAAGTACAACACACGTATATGTTTTTGTATACAATACTATATATTCATCTTTTAAATATAAATCATTCATTTGTTAACAAAGAAATGTCTTTTGTTACCGCAGGACAAGTTTATTGGCAAAGAAGTAACTTCAAACAAGTAACAATTTCCAGCTGCGAAAATATCATAGCTGTGCTATAACGAGAACACTTAAATGTAATTTCGAACGAAGCTCAAACTTAAAATTTCAGGCGCGGCTTCCAACTTCGTTCAAATTAGTAAATTACAGGTATCTTATTAAACAAAGGTATTTATAATACGTAATATACAACTGCTGGTGTCAACTATTGTTTATCCTGAACATCAAACAGTTGAAGTAAGCAGGGAAAAGAATAATTTAAAAAAAATATATAAAGGTGTGCAAGTTAAAATAGCATTATAGAAAAAAAATGTTTAAATGTTTGTATTATACAAGTAATTTAATGTCAGTGATATTAATTCAATTCAATTAATAAAAGTATGCAATTTTTCATTCTTTATTCATCACGTAAAATTATCGTCCGTTAACCGACTTATTGACAACCATTTTTAATATGTTTTTTTCCACTCGGTTATTTTGAAATAAGCCTGATTTCGTTCTTAGATACTTTAGCGTATAAATCATAGCACCTGTCGGTTTGTTTATATTTTTTTAGGACGATCCTCTATCGTCTCGTTGCTCTAAATTGTATCCCAAACAAAATTTCGTTTCTAAATATTAATATATTTCTTATAATATAATTCTGTTGGGAGTCGATCTATAAAAAGACGTTTTAATTCTACAGACACATTCTACAGGCTGTCTGTAAAATTTAATATGTGTTGTGTATTTTTGACCACTAACTATTTAACGTTTCATGATGCCTATATCATTTTTATTGTCTATACGTGAAATGGATCCTTATTTAAAACTTATTATTTGAATTATCTAATAAGAAGATATGTTTCTTAAAATGAAGATCTTCCTTACTTGGCATATGCAAATGTCTCTATACCTGTTAATACAATTGCAACAGAAAAAGCGCTTAGAGAATAATACATAATAATCGAAAGCCCATAAAATTGCACTATTTTGATGAAAATAATGTACAAATGGTATAACTTACCATGATTTATCAATCGAGCAGTAAAAACTTTTACGTTTAGTAGTTTCAACCTTTCAGTGTAAACCTTAATACTGAAAATTCAAAGCAATCTTACCCGTCTAGTCGCGTTGTATTCTGTTGTATAACAACGACCTTTAAGTTAAGATGTTCCCCGGATAGACATTACTTGATTTGATTGAAGGCTTTGAATCGTTTGAAAATAATCTAGAAGAATTTGAGTCTGAAATACGTAAATGATTTAGATTTTTTTAATGGGATAGAGAAAACAACAGAATATCAAGAAAGTTTAATTTACTAAAGTAGTATTAATTAGTTTCTATCTATGAGTAACAAAATAAGTTACCGCTTCGTAACTTTGATATTTCGTTCCTTATAGTTTTTAAAGTGCAATTAATTATGAAATGACGTACGTAAGAAACTCGTTAGAGAAACTTATTAATTGCTTCTGATCTAAAATATGATTATAGTTAATTTTAGTTTTAAGTTAAATATCTAAATCAACATATAGATATTTATTTTCACAGTATTACCCAATTTTCAGTGAGTAGAGTCTTTATGGTTATATGTAAGCTGTAATAATAAAATATATTATAAAGAATAAATAAATGTTATTTAAAATATATTCCTTTTTTTTATTTGTTTTTGGGATTGGTAAATACGAATTTTGTCATGCTTTGTTCTATCAAGGATGGTCTTAAACTATTCTATTCTAACTATTATATTCTATTCGTATTATACCAAATTATGTAACACAGAGACTAAATTAAACCAATCAGAACATGTCGAAAAAAAAATTATTCATAATTTTTAATACAGTTTTCTTATATTTATGACATTGTTTTAGTAAATCAATATAGACGTAGGTTGAGTTATTGAGTGCTAGATTGCTTATTAAATTGGTTAGGTTGTAAGAAAGTTTGGCTTTATTCGATCAAAAGATTATTACTTAATTAAAAATATTATATTGTATAGGATAAAGAAGCCTATGGTCCTGGTGGGAAGTGCTATGACAATTGAAGGCAGTTGGTTCTTTTTGTACTGTCTCTGGTTTTATAGTGTAATAGTCCCTCAGTAGTGCGGCTTAAAGTAGCTTTTATGGTTGTGTTACGTATGAGAAATAAAATTGCTGTAATTCCAGCAACTAGCAACTTTTCATATCTGAAACTAACCATGTTTAAAGACATTCCTGAGCGACGCTAATCTATTACAACCAGATGGAGCGTCTGTTAGTTCGTCTTTCGGTTCAATAAAAAAAGATTAGATTAATTTTAAAATCTTTAAAATTGCAACCTGAACAATAAACAGCTTGTTGTATTAAATTTATAGATAGTATATATTGCAGTGAATAGGAAAAGGTAAAGGTATTAGATACAAAAATATAATGTATCTCTAACGTAAATTATCACTTTATTTATTTTGTTATACGTTTTATATTTATTTTACGTAGAGTTAACTAGCAAGTGGACGTAACTATTTATTAAGCTGTCATCAGTGGGGAAGAACTTATTTACTCAGCAGCTCAGTAGTGCAATGAATACATTTTGTGGAAAGTTGCTGAGGATAATTAAATTATCTTAATTCGAAAACTAACTGCGCCAACACTAATATTGAATTTCTCCCAAACCATAAAACTTGAAAACTTGTTAATTTCGCATATATATGGAAATTATATACCTACTTAGTTTGTTTTATAGACTAATTACATAATAGATTTACGAGAAAATAATTTTCGATGTTGTTAAGTTACTAAAGTTTTCTGCGATTTGTTTATTTCGTACTAAACTTTAATTCGTAAACGAATAATCTCTTTTGCAGTTTCTTTTGAAAGATGATCTTTGAATAACGTACAAATTGTCGACAATCTTTAGTTGAGTTCTAGTAGCGTAAACTACGATTTAATTTTACCTGAGCTTCTTTGACGAGATAATCTTATAAATTGAGCGGTTCAAAGTAAACAGCTTCTAAATAGCGTACGTATTTCTTATAAACCTGGCGATAAAAGCCATGGAAAGATTAATATCGATGGTAGAAGCTTTGGAGAAACCAGGTTTATATTGAAGCAAAGATAAGTAACTAAATTCAAGTTCATTTCTTAGAACGTAATATCTAATGGTTCTTTTAAGTAAAGACTATTTATTATTTTTAGTAGTAAGATATTAAGGATGCGTTTACAGTTTTCCCGAAAATCATGAACTTTTCCGTACATATTCCTACAAAATCAAACTTAATGTAATAAAACCTATACTAACAGCAGTTATGTTTCTTCACTTTGAATTCAAAAAAAGAAAAACAATTATTATAGTTTTTAATATAAATAAAACGATTTTCCATAATTTCGTGACATATTCCACGATTTCAGGCGTATTTTCGGTACATTTTTCTTGTATAGGTTACCATATATTTGAGAATAAAATAATACCTTGGGTAAGAGGACATACTCAACTACAATGTTATGTAAAAATAATTATGGATACTTAACAAAATAGGTTAAAAAAATAATCATAAATTTTTATTTTTTTCACGTATTTATACTTGACGCATGTATCTTAATGTATGTATCTATAAGGTTTATTTTACTTGCGTTTTTATTGATTCTTTATAACAAATATTTATAAAATTGAAACACCACTTCAGTTGGTATAAGACCGTTGTCGTGCGTGGTTCTGTATCTCTTTTAGGCAAAATGTCCGTTGATAAAGATCGCTGTACGAATACAAAATATTTTATAGAATCTGACTTGATACTTTACAGCTTACACAATATTCTATATTATCGACTGGATCTGATCTATATTATTGACTGCCACTGATATTCTATATTATTGACTGCCACTGATCTTAGAAGAGCTGGCTACAAAACTCTGCAGCTTGGTCTTTTGTTAGTCCTTAATTAAATAAATATATTTTAGAATCATAGTCTTAATAAATCTTGAAACAGCCTGGCAGCGATTGCTTCATAGCCACGCTGCATCATCCTCTAAATATTTGGAAATAGTGTATCCATTTGCATACATACGTTCCTTAGTTAGTCTCCTAAATTTGTTAAGCTGTAATATTTGTATATTTGCGACGAGATTTTAGAAAATTTGCTCCATCAACATTTTTGCTCACTTTTTTGAGTCATGTAACAGACAACGCGAGCTTGTGTATACAATGTTCAATAAAGTATCAATATTATTATGTAAATATTTATGATTTTCAAAAGTATATTGAAAGGCGTCCGTGACTATATTAATTTCCTTAAAATTATATCGTAAATAATATTTAGGGTATAGATAGGTTATGATAATATTTAGAATAGAAGGAATGTCTGGCCTTGTCATATTCATCATCGGTAAATATTTGAAAAGAATTAGGATTACATCATAAAAAACTTACAATTTTTTTTGATGTAATCAAATATCAAATATTTTAGGTTCCATTTTAAGAAACTCTAGAGATTTTAAATCGTCAAACTATATTAATTAATCATAATTTCGCTGATTGGAATATGGTTATATTATTTGGTCATTATACTGTAATGTACATTCAAATTTTATAATCTCGACCCCTCAGAGTTATTTAGTTCTTCAATATAATGCTAATATTAGAATAAAATATTGTTTATAATAGTTTTTCTGCTACTCATCTTCATTCGCTTAATGAATAAAGTTATTCCTTAGCTATGTTATCTCCAACTAGTTTTATATTATACTTGCTCTATAAGCCGCTTTAGCTGAAGTTATTTATAGCTTTGTTTTTATAATTCTAACTGTAGTCTTTTATGTAGAATCAAAGCATTTGTTTTTATATATTACTTGATTCCGTGCATGAAATAACTGAACGCTGTTGGTGTTAGGGCTGGATGTCTATTTATTAATTTTAATTATTGTATTGTTGCTTTTTTAATTTTATTTAAATATGTGACTTAAAATGATCATAAATGATTTATTAGACCAATAATTAAATTTAAGAACTCATACTGGTTAGTAAATTTAGTTCTTGTAAATCTAAAGTGTAATTTCAGCCTTACTAAATGTTTATGAACTAAATTATGACTATTATATTTATATTTAGCCGGCTGTATTCACGCTGAAAATTAAAACAAAATAATCAAGGCAGTTCACGCCGCGAGTCCGCCACGCTTAGAGCTCATGAATGAGAACCCCGAAGTTGTGAACCCAACTAGTCGGGTCCGATTAAATTTTCTGCGTGAATACAGCCGGTTAAATAAATATAAATATAAGTTTGACGATGTTAAAGTTAATATTATTTATATAGATTTCTAGATTGATCAAGTCGGGTATCGACATAGTAGCTTAAAAGTCGTAGGTTGGATTTCCGCTTGCTTTATCAATACATATTTATTTATAATTTAAAAACCTTGTAGTTTGTAATATGAACTAATACCCGAGTTTGCCGGTGATGATTTTTAGTCCTTTTATATGTCTATAGTAAAAAAAAACTAGTAAACTAGTAAACTAGTAAGCCAAAAAAATATTGTAAGACTGCGGCATAGATGACGTAGGACGTAAAATCTTTTTATCGTAAAAAATATTTTTCAATTTTGTGGTTGAGATCACGTGTTTGAATTAAAAATATTTATTTTACATAAAATAATTTTAAATTCTGTGATATAATATTTCATCTCAATTAAAGTTATGGAAAGCTTTAGATCAAATTACTAAATATCTATCCGGAATACGCCTATATTTCAAGGTTGCTATTACGCAAGAGGACACAAGCCAACTAAATGGCTCGTAAAATTGCTTTAAGTCTACCGTATTTTCGTTCATGCTGAGAGGTCTCGATCTTGAACATTCGACCGATAAATCGTAGGGAGCCGATAACAGTCATATGTTTTTATCGCAAAGAAACACATTTACTCTATTTAGTTTGTGAAGGCATTTCCATAGAGTCTCTGATGATACGTACGTCTCTGATAGTACGTACGTACTCGTACTTACTTGTCAAATATAAAGGGGGTGATATGATTTCTTTATTTTTGATGAGGTAGAAATAAATATAAACATTTTGAAAACAAACATAATATAAGGCATATTTCATGTATTGTAATTTAAGTACTGTAATATGAAATTCTTAAATTAACTATTGTTTTATAATTTATTCTTAAATCGTCTTACAAATTTTGAAATCAAGTAGATTTAATTTGGTTGAATTCGATTATTTCATTACGTCATTAATAACTACAGTAATGTTGTATTGGAGTAAATTCAATTTATTTTTTTATTATTTCAGTCTTTGAAATGTTATTTATACATAACAGATTTTTTGACAAATATTAGTCAAGTCACACTAATCACAATGATATAAAAAGTGTATTTTTTGAGGAGGGGGGGAGGGGGGCATACCTAAAGATCCATAATGTGACAATATTAGACTATAACTTTTATGACATTGTTTAATAATGTAGAAGACTTCCTGTCTGACGTTAGGTGGTGCCTTCTCCCATATAAATATGTAAAGGCGTTGACTTTTGAGCTTTTGAGGATTGTGTAGGGATGTAAGGGTTTAAAACACATGGCCAGGAACAGAAAAGAAGTGCATCGTAAGAAACGCAACTTTAACATCAACGTAACAGTAACTGGAGACAGCTTAATTTTAAAGTTATGTTTGCTTTCAAGTTTTACTTTAATTATTTTTATTTATTACTCATGTTGAGTTAACCTTAGGGTGTATAATACTTAATATTTATATAATTTATATATAAGGTAATATTGTATATCAGGTTGGTTTCCTATTTTGTGAATAAATAAATAGATAAAGGAAACTAATTAATATTGATAGCATAGTAATATATATATATATATATTTGTTATTACATATTTACAATATTTATTACATTCTAACAAACAATGCTTAACCCTGCTCTGCTCGTATTAATTAAATTTAAATCCTATATTGATTACTACAGTAATAGTTTTAGTTTGTTTTTAAATAACGATGCATGTAAAAAGTTCTAGGAAAATCATCTTCTACGAATATTACATAACGCTTGGAAAAATGGCATCATACGGCTTACTGAATTTTAAGATTTAATAAGAGAAAGAATAGCTTAGACCACAAGGTCTTAATAATAAATATACTTCAAAATACAGTAATAAAATAATTATATTTGGTTAAAAATTATAAATATGAAATAATGTTATAATAATATTAAGAATCTTTCGAATAAAATATTACATAAAAAATATGAAGGTATTTTAATTATCACGTCATTATGGAAACCATATACCTTTTGTATGAACAGTTATATGTATAGTTAATGTTGTAACCGAATGGGGCTTACATTGTAAGCTAAACCAAAATAAATTTCAGGAAGCTTTGTTATTTAAATAAAAAAAATATAAGGTTTCCACCAGAAAATATATAAATAAAGAAAGAAAAGAAATTATGATATGTATGTGTGAATGAAATTGTGTTAGGGATGAATAAACATGGAGCATCGAGATATTGTAGGATAATTCTCGACAAGCCCCCAGGTGCTATGCCTTGATCTAGATTTATACGCAAGCGGCCTAGGACAAGATCAGGTATATTTGAAATCGACCGCAAATAATCGATTTTGTATCGCTAAGAATCTATACCTGGTTGGTAGTCTGTTTTAAATTGTATGTTTTTAATAAGATAACTTTGTTAAACGTGTGCTTTATTTTGAACAGCTGTGAAATAAAAAAAGGGTCACTGCCAAAATAAAGCTATTCCGAAAAGGGAAAAGTAAAATAGGACTCTTGATTTGGGTGCGATGGTTGAGACTGAATTCAAATAAGATTGTTAATTTTGTTTCTAAATAGAAATCAAAATTGTTTTTGTGAGAATAAAAAAAAATACTGTTTTTGGTATTGTACACTATTATTGACCATTTAAAAAATATATTACATAATGTCTGTAGTTTTTATTCAAGGTTATACTAATATTTTTGTATCACTCTGAATATTTATTTTATAAAAACTTTATTGTAAAATATAAATTATACAATGGAGGTTTTAAGGCTAGCTTTCTCTAAAAGTCAACCGTAATAATAGTAATATACAGAGAAAAAACAATTACAAAAAGTAACAAACCAGACAATAAATAAAATTAAATATCCTGCTGGTCTTGGAGTTTATCAAATGGTAAGATATTAAAACAATAATTATAAGCATTCATATTTACGAGTATATGTGAAGTTAAACTTTAGTACAAAACATTTTATATTTATTTTCAAAGGAAATAAATAATAAATAGACTGCCCTCCGGTCTTTCAGTCATTATTAAACATATTGTATGAATCTGTAGTGATACTGTTTCTGAATATTGCTGAATATTCGTGACCATTACAACTTACAGTCATATATATATATATATATATATATGTATATATTTATATATATATATATATATATGCCAGCGGCAAATTATCTTTTTAATTTTATTGATTCACATACAAAATACTTTATATCGACGTTTTACGTTAAACTCTTTAACATTGGTTGATATTAATGCAAAAATAACACAGGCTTAGCATTACTTTGGAATAAGTCTGTATTTAAACGTCGAAAAATTAGTTTTTTGTAATGTTTATCTTAAATGTAACTCTATTTTAAAAATTATAACTCGGAAAGCCGGGATGTACTCTGTCAATTAGACAAAAGGAAATCTTTGTACCAGTACTTTATAGTATCTACTAAATAGTAATTTAGTGGGTACTGTGTGATTCCTTTGTGAGGCTTGTAGTTTTAATTTTTTTAAGGGTTCAAAGGTGAATTATAAACTATAACTGACTCCCTTTTACGTTTTTGTATTTGACCAATGCGGATTTCTCACAATTATATTTGACCAATGCGGATTTTTATTACAGACGTCTTTATATATATTCCCGTTCATTTTCATATGAAACACTTACGATAATACGTAATATAGTTAATAAAATAGGTATATAACAATTTGCCCTTCAAGACTAATTTCCCCAAAGTTCAAATTTCGTATGTAATTAGAACATTCAAGTTTCTGCTTTGTATTAAATTGAATTATAGCGTTCATATAATTTAACGAGATGAATATTTACTAAGCCTTTCTAAAACAGTTACTGGTTTGAAGATTATTAGCAAAGAATCTATCCTATTATATTAAGCATATAATCTCAAAGACAATTTTGAATGGTTTTGATGTCAAATATTTAAGCAGCTCCTTTTATATTTTTATCCATTATTATTTTGTTTCTTTCAAGGAATATCTGTCATCAATCAACAATAGATATAACTCTGCAGAAATCAAAGTGACCAACAAACCTTGAAATTACATTTACAGTCGATCACACCCTTACTTTAGTAATTAGAATTACGTTATCATTTCTCTAATTTGATTAAAATTTTATACAACTGATGTATAAATACGATTCTGTATTCTTTATGCTACTTAATAAATTAACTTATCTTATGAAGCCGAGAGCTAACTTTGCTATTCGTGTTATAAAATCTTGGTATTTCCTTTAAGAGAAATACAAAATTCTTGAGAATATTTGAATCATGTTATTATACGTTTCTTAATATATAAATCTATTTAATAATCTACATAAAAATGAAAAGGAGTTTAAAAAAATAAAATAAAGTAACAATAATATGGTTTTCTAACCATATTTTAATATTTGAATTTAAAAAAAGAAAAGAAAGATAGATAGATAAATAACATAAATAATTAATTTGTTTAATAAAAAAATTAAAACAAACCAACTAAATATACTCCTAAGATTGTTAATGATGATATTTTTTTAAACAATTTAAGGATAAAATTTTGTTACAGTCCAATTAAATGAAAATGGGTTTGAATATACTATATAATTTATCAACTATTATAATTTCTAGATGAATTTTATGTTTTTTTTCAATTTCATAGCACTTATAAAGTATTCCCTTTATTTATAATATTTTATCTTTACGCAACGTTTTTTCATTTTTTTCATCTAAATTTATACGCTTTAAAGCTAAAAAAATGTTTCATAAACGTAAAAAAAGCTTAAAGGTTCTCTATTTCGCTTTGCGTTCAACTGCAACATTTGAGCGAACATTTTTCTCTCAGTAAGGAACAACTGACAAATCGTTTTCCTTCTTTTCAATTTATCCTCACAGTGACTTAATTTTAAGAGAACAGTGTTACATGTTTGTCGATAAATAATAAAAGTAAAAGGCTGATGTACTAAAAAGGCCTATTTGTAATTATTTTGCGAAAACGTAAAGGAAAAGATTATTCTTGCTTTTTCATTTCATATTAAGAAGGGTTATTAATAACTTGATATATTATTTTGTGGCTGGTTAATTCCGCCAGAGTTTCTTTATCATTCTTAAATTACACTCCAAAACCAACCACATCTCTGTATTTGATTTGTATAGGTAGGCTTTCTTTTTATTTGTATAGGTATTCAAATTTTGTCAAAGATTATATAATAACAAGTTCAGGGCAATCCATTTAAATTATAAAGAAGCAAAACAACTCATTCAATCTATAAATGTTCACTGCAAGATTCAATCCAATTATTTAAACCCACGTCACATCTAAACTCACATTGCGGATGCTCTTTCTTCAAGAACTTCTCTACCACATTTTCAGAAGCTCATTGATGTGGATTCTTACTACACAAATATTTAATAATAAGCTAAAATTTGTCAAAGCAATCCAACCATCGGTTCTAGTATACAAGATCGTCATAGAAAAACATATCTAAACAAAGAAATCACTATATATATATTTGCGTATACAGTATTACAGTTTAATTATTTCTCGTAGAAGTACTTGCCGTGAAGTGTCAACGTCAATACTGAGCGCGACGAAGCGGAAAATAACTCGCAATTTATTCGACGACCAACTAGCGAGGCTAAAAACTTGATTACGGTTGTAATTACCTATGCCTTTTACTTATTTTTTACTTAATTTACAAATCTTATAATAAAATTAAAGCTTTACTTTACTTTTATTTTTATTTTTTATTCAAACTGTATAAAAATATTTGTTTCGTTTTTTATTTATTAAGTGCTATTATAATATACAGCTTTCACAGGCTAAAGCATACTCAATTAATGTTATACTCCAACATAAAATTGTTGTAAATAGTTTACTATTTTTATTTTAAGAAATTCATAATGAAAGATAAGTCTCCATTAGCTTTTATTTACTTTATACTTACAAATATATTTAAAATAAAGTAAGAATTGCGAAGTTCCTTTAAAGGCCACGAGGTGTCGTTTGAAGACGGTAAGCTAATTAATTATAGAACGAATTGTAAGGTTTGCCGCAGTCGGCGGTCGATGAGTTGTTTGTCGTACATAAATAAGTATATAAATATATATATATATTTTACCTAAGCCCAGTATGAACATACTTTGGTAAATGGGACTCGTAATCTCAGAAATATATTGGGAGTTTTCTATACAATAATGAATCAACAGTGCAATTAGTTTTATATATTTTTTTATATTTTTCAACTTAATATCTTATACTATGACATATGTATTTCATTATTTGAGATTTTTTCAAAGCATTCAAAAAATCTAATAACTATTTTTATGTAACCCAACTAGTTTTTAAATAGCGTTTTTGAAATCTTGAATACTTTATAATACCACCGTTATTATAACTTCATACACAAAAAAATAAAAATATAAATTGTTAACATTTCAGCATTTTACTCAACGCAGTTAATTTTATAATTTATAAAATATTACCTAATAAATAATATTTTTTCCCCGGCTTTTAACTAAATATTTATTACAAGATAGTTTATACTCTGACTTTAAATGTCAATATTAAATAATATGGGAGAAAAAAATATAAATAGCAAAATACGAATAACAAAATTATATCTCAGTTGCATATTATTGCATTTACGTCTGTATGTCTGTATTCATTGATGATTAATAAGTAATTAGGCTTATACAATTATTAAGTAAGCAAAAAATAAGTCATAGCTTATAAGTTTAATAACTCAGACTGAAATTATTTCATAATTTACTGGTATTCATATAAATATTTATAAATAAGCTTTATCAAGTATATCATACATATTAATATATAAGAAACAAATCAGTATTCCGTGACAACACTGAACCCTTTCATTTTTCGAGAATAATGTTGTTTGTTTCAGTCAATATAAATAAATGAAATTGTATTCACATTTCTTCCAAAAAAAAAAAGGAAAATATAATTGCAATTTTCGAATTTTCTATTTATACTCCCGTTATTTCGATAGATTTTTAAATCCTTATTGAATCTCCAATAGCTATAAAGATTGAAGTAATTGCCGCTGATGTAGTCAATGTACATATAGAGAGATTACACTTCACTCAAATAATCTTGGAACTTCAGTTCAATCGTCGTGATGTGATAAATCCTATAGCAAAGTTTCATTTGTAGGTGGCGGAGCCTTGTTGAATTGTTTGATAGCAGTTCGTATACGGAAGGCTTTATTGAAGTAGCACCACCTCATCACAAAATATTGGTGTTGATTTGCTCCTATACTTTTCATGCTTTAAGTGAGAGTAAGTTTGAAACCTTTTCCGTCATCTCCGTATCCCGTCCCGTATCACTATCTTATATTATTGATTCGGATTAACTGGAATCGCGCCAGAATTGGAAAAGTAAAAAAAGTAGAAATAGAAAGAATATTATTTACAATCTCTCTCGAACTCTTTAAGATCGCCATAAGCAATGTTATAAAAATTGTGACTGCCAGAAAGCTGCCGATTCAATTTGAAACATCGCCAGTTCTACGAATCGAGGTAATATTTTACTTACTAATAGAACAACACTTTAATCTATTGTTTTGTTTTCGTATTATTACACCTATAATCTTTGTTTTTATGCTTCTTGAATGTGTTTACATATAACAATATCGAGTACAATATTACAATATGTAAACACAATAAATGTACAAGAGTGAATAGGCTTTTACTAAGTTGATGAGCCTTACCACTTACGACTACTTTTTCACTTTACGTCAGGTGGAATGTAGTCAAGCGTCAACTTAGTTTAATTTTAAGTGAATTTACACTTCCTTGTAATTTTTTGGATCTTCCGCAGAAGCCTTCATTACTGCTACTTAAGGAATAAATATTCTATTTGACAACTATTCAAGCTACTAATATTTTTTATAACTAACGGTTAGGTTATATAATTTGTGCACCATCAATGCATTATACCATAATAACACTTTACTTATCGTGGTAAATGCTTGTTCCGCGTAATTTTCATTGCAAAATCACATCAAATATGAATTTAAAACCGCCCACTACACCATAATACTCGGTTGTCGCGTCTCCGCGTGTTTGAAAAATAATTTCTCTTTAATTTCAATCCACTATTAATTTTTTTTGTATAATAATAGGTTTGCGTGTAACGATTCTAAATTATTCTACAGTGACTTAGTACAGGGTAACGAACTTGAAATTAGAGTTTTTTTTTAGTTTTTTTAATTAAGTAAATCAAGTAAATGAAGGGGAGTAGAAATTAAGGGAGTTTTTGGTTTCAGCTGTCACTTACCATACGAATTATCTTATCAGTGGAAACTTTGCATTATTTTCTTTTTATATTTGTGTTTTTTTTTTTAAGTCTTATTGTTTTGAATTTTTATAATGTTTGGAAAACATTTTTATTTTTTAATTTTATTTGGGAAACACTCAAAAAATTAATTTATATATGAATCCTATGAAACTATAAATGTTATTTCACGATAATTTCTATAATATAATAATATTGTTTAAGCCAGACCGTAAACAAGATGCAGTTAATTGGTTGCACCTTAGCTTTACCATCTACATATATAATTAATCAAAACATCTCAAAAACTCAACTAATCATCTCAAAACATCTACACTAATACAATGATTGTCCTTTTTTCTGAAGTCTTAACTCTATTGGAAAACAACAGTCTATCTAATTTGAATTCCGTCACAGCCATCGCACCCAAATCAAGGGTGTTTATTTATGTCTCCCTTCTCGGAATACCTTTATTTTTGGTTCGCCATTGACCTTTTGTTTATTTCACAGTTCATTGGAAATTCTATCTCTGTCGTATCAAAGAATATTGCTCTTAAGCCTTCTTGTAGGAAAAGACATTATTTATAATATGTTTTTAATACATACCTACTTTTAGTTTATTGCCATGTAATACTTTCGATTTAAAGACAATTATTTCATTCTCAGTGTTTATTTTATTTTCGGTGATGAATTATAATTTGTGGAATTTAAATAATGTCTAATATTCAGTATTATTTTAGCTTCTTTTCGTTGTCAGGATGAAACTATTCACGCCGTTATCATCACTTCCATTTTCACTAAGCCCTTTGATAGCCTACGTTCAAATTGAACGCATGAGCAAAATGCCTCCTAATTCAAGGGACCTTTTATTTATTTATAAGTAACAGAATGGCACTACGATTACTAATATTTGAAATTATTTTCTTTTACTTCTTATGTAACCTCCAAATATATTACTAATTTGTGTACTCACTCACACACACATGCTTGATTAATTAAATAGCAATAAATTTTCACATTTAAGTTGATTTAATTGAATAACCTCCTTATTTATATTTTACTTTTAAAGCTCTACTTCACTTTATACGACTTTCATTATAACAGATAAGATCGCTAAACTTTAGTAACTTGAACAAATCGACAACTCGGATCTTCGCAACGACCGTGAAAATTGTTTCAGCCGATAGAAGGGTTAATCGTTGCTAAACTAGTTTTGATAGTTTTAGTTTTACAGCGCCTTACAGTTTCGCAGTGGGTCCGCCACGGAAATTGGAGAACGTATGATAAAATTCAGTCCTCTTGGATTTTGGTTGATAAAGCCAATTTAAACCCTTTAACGATTTATAAAATGCATCTAATTATGAAAAAGTACAAAAATAGCTCATAAGATACAATGTCAGGGCGTGTAAGTAAATCTAATGAATTCAAATTGTTTTCTGAGTTATTATTATTTACAACTACTCTATTAAGAATATAAATTTCTTACGATAATGTTGATATATAACCCTCAGCCTTATTAGTCCACACGGATAGGTAGTCCATATTTTCTTTTAAAAGTCAGTCATTCCAGGC
Organism: Dircenna loreta; assembly: GCA_963555665.1. Taxonomy (NCBI): domain Eukaryota; kingdom Metazoa; phylum Arthropoda; class Insecta; order Lepidoptera; family Nymphalidae; genus Dircenna; species Dircenna loreta. The sequence goes on along the minus strand of OY743088.1, from coordinate 12,420,148 downwards.
TCAGCCGCGGAAACTTTAAGTTTTATATTAAGTACGCTTTCGAATTTAAATATGACCTACCTATCATCTCAGATACTTACAATAAAAAAAGTTTACCTATAAAAGATTCCATCGCGTAAACCAGGTTCGAAGCTGGCCCAATTTTTTAACATTTTGAACTTTGAAGAAAAAAAATCTGTAACATTCAATAACATTGTTATTAAATCGTATTTTATTTATAGCTGCAATCTAGTTAAAAATTTTATTTTACGAAGAACATTATCCAATCGTCACTACACAAACGAATTTGGACAAATCTGAATATTAGTGAGCTGCAATTTTGCGTCATATTGTATGGATGTATAATATTATATATACGACTTATGAAATGGAAATTAGTAGAACCGTAATTAAAATTTGTTTTTCATTGGATTATAATACAAGCTAACACAGCTTATATGTTTTTACTGCGTTGTTGTTTGAGTACTGTTCTGATAGCAGAGAACCGTTATGTAATTACGGACGTGATAGAGGATTTTGAGGAACACAAAATTTATCAAATATCCAAGGTCACTAATATTTAAACGATTTTTCATATTACTTGATCAATATGAGAAACATATAATAAGTTTAATATGCATATAGTAAGTGTATCTTTTTATTATTAAAGTTATAAAATAACAGTGGATTGAAATCTTTATTTTCTTATACTGCTTTATTTAATGTTATTTGATTAAGATATTGTTTAACTTATTAGATATTTTTGGAAATCTCACTACTGTACAAAAAATTAAAGATGATTTAAAATACGAAATGTTTTTTACCAATAAATCATCGTACAATAAGTTATAGAATAAATTGCTATAAATTGACAAACGAAATCCAATACTATTTTTATTTGAATTCCGAACAATCGTAATCAACAACCAGTTGGCAAAAAATAAGTTTTTACATTTTTTGAATAATTAGGATATTCTTTTTACTGATGTCCGCATCTAGCATACCTTATTATTATTTTAAATTTCCATTATACAGATTCTTTAGAATATTACCACGTAACTAGTGTCAAAATTATTAGAAATTTTCTATGTAACTTAGGACTTGTAAAGAAAATTAAAAGTAGCATTAAAACTCCCGGGTGATTCTCTATTAGCCGAGCTTGCCAACTACTAGTTAATCAACCGTTTAAGTACAGCTTAAAATGTAGTTTGTAATTACGAAAGTTAGAGCCTGTAAGGGATTTTAGTTAGATGCTTTATGGTTAAAAATAAAGTAACAGATTATATTTTAAATTAAGATAATTAATTAATTAACAAATAATAAAATACTTCAATTTGGGAACTTTATGATTTTCTCTTATAATTTTTTGTCAAAACATAGCAAAGATAAGAAATATTTTTCAAAGTTCTAGCTTTAGGTTGAAACCAGTAATATGTACAAAAAATGTAATTAAATCACCTGAAACATTGTGCTAAAGTCATTTGGTCATTTGAAATGCCAATTTGTATATTTTAAGTTAATTTGCGAGCCGCTGGCTTGTGTGTTGGCATTGACGAGAAGCAATTAAACAATTTCAACAATAAAAACAACACAATAATTCAAACCAATTATAAATGTACTGGTTTAATTTCTCGATGGTAAATACAACTTAAAAATGAAATTAAACGAAGTACTATGTAAAAAAGCATGCTTGTTGTGACAAATAAGTTTTTGTTAAATAGAGAAATATTACCTACTTTACGCAAAAATATGCTTCAAAAGAAATAAAAAAATCTAAATTTTCCCATACTTTCAAACAAATCTTTATGAAAGAATACGTTTTTAGCTCTTGGTATGACCTGATCTGCCTGGTACCTCTCTATTTGGTAACGCTAACACATTGTTTATTATAAGCGAAATTTCCTTTATACTACATTTATTTTTATTATTAAATTAATGATCTCATTGATTATTTCAAAATGAAAAGACCTTGACTGTTATTAATAAACTGGAAGAAAAGAAGAGACGAGTGCAATTGATAAATAGCTAATATAGTAAATTCGCACCGATTTTCTGTCATATGATGTTATCTAGGCTCCACCACCAATAAATTACATATATCTTTATAAAATCACTACTTCTAAATACATTACGAAAAAGAATATAGCAAAATAAGTTTTTATACCTTATTTTTCATAGTGTATGGGCCGTAAAAGCATAGTAGCTTGGAAAGCCGACTACTTAAGCTTAGAATAAAAGTTTGATCATCTAAGTACTTAATGTAGGTCCATTCCGTAAATCCTTAATGATGAGAATGAATGACCCGCAATTTAAGAGAGAGAGAGAGAGAGAGCTAAAATTATAATAAGCTCTAACCATTTGAACTTATTATAAAAATACAAGATTAACATTTAAGTTAGTATATAAAGAAACAAAATATATTATAATATAATATATATATACCAATAATTATATCATGATATTATTATTCGGAAGTATCTATGGATTTAGTATCGTATTAGAAAGTCAAAATTCATGAACCAAATGTTAAAGTTAACCTTGGCGTTTGTCGGTTTTATGGAGCTATATGCAAATATAGGGTAAACTGTTAATACAATTAATAAATTAAAAAAATAAGTGAATTTTAGGACAGACAAGTAAAAAAATATATTAAAATATTATATTTCAGGTGTTTAGGTTTGTAACCTGTGCAATATTTTGATATACACTGACTATAGGATGAAAGAGTAAAAGTTTGACATTAGGGGAAGAACGACTAAGTTGGAACATACCATATTTCTATATATAATAGACTCGTGAATAGGTAGCCATTTCAGCGTCTTTTCCGTATTTTCACGTGAAATGTGACTTTTTAACATGGCGATGCAACTTGTAACGTAATATAATAGAAATAAAAGAGAATATTGATTGCTAGCGTGATCGTATTTAAACTCCACTATGTCGGTTGTTTCATTAATATAATTAGCAAACTTAATACCGTCTACTTTCTTTTAAATTAAATACAAAGCAGCGCTGGAAATAGCTACATCGTTTTCCGCTTTTGGAAGATTGAAAACTGCTCTTAAGTACTATTTTAACAGAGACGGCATAAGTCAATATTTAACAATTTTTAAGTTTCTGCAACATCGAATATAATGGCAGTGTCAACTTCCAAAATAAAGTAAAATATTATTTTATGAGAAGAAATTATTAAAAAAAAGCAATGAAGTGGCAAGAAGATAAAAGTATATTATATTATCTTAAACACGGTAAAAGTTAAAAAAAAATCAGGCCAGGATATCGTTTTCTAACGACGGTAGTTTTGTTATAAAGTCTGTTTTTTTTAAATTAAACTATTGTGTTAGCTCCAATTAAATGGTAATAATAAAATGATCTGAATGAAATAAAACAATATAAATTTAAACTTTTAAAGATTTACATTTACAAATTTAAACTGGATACAGAGCAAACGAAACACAGTATTCATAATTTATGTATCGGAATTGGTTTTCATTTTACCAACGTAAGTTAAATATAAAGTACAAGCTTCATTAATTAACTTATATTATTTTACGAGGACTTTGAACGATACTTTTCTTTTATCAAGTATCCGGTGTTTCCCAAAGAAATATATATTTTAGTTGATCATTTTATTTATACATAAGATGTTAAAAAAAAAGAAGTGTAGATTTAAGCAACGGAGCGCTTTTTTTAATAATTTTTAGGGTTTTTTCAATTTAAATTATTATCTGCTCCAGCATCACGAGAAAACTATTGGACGTATTTTGATAAATAGGTATGTCCTATAGGTCAGGGCAGACAAAGTCACTAGTGACAGCTAGAACCTAATATACATATTTCTTTCACTTTCACAACATAATGCGTTTATAATTATGTTAAAATTGTATATAACATTCAAAAAAACATTTTTGGTATAAGAAAACCGACTGAAATATTCACTTCACTTTGCTCCCACCGTATACCTCTTTCAAAGTTCGAAAGAAATTCTATACCTAACATAAGAATATCTATAGATTAATACTACGAGTCCTTTATTCGATTCATTTATCTGCTTGATTCTTAATACAATTATTAAGTCATGGTATGTTTAACGGAATAATAAAAGTTACTACGCGTCAAGAATAAATTATGTCCCGTCCAGAAAGCACTTCTAGCTAATGTATGATAGAAATTTGCCTTTTCAACTATATGATAAAGATACAATTAATATTTATTGAATGAATGATTATTACTATATAATCGTAATGGTATAATAACGATATTATAATTTACTCGAGTAAATTTGAATTGTTAAAGTTAGATATCTATATTTACTAAGTCTTATTTAATTTGTCAATGGCGGCTCGGCGGATAAAAACTGAAGGAAACCTAAATCATATAATATGGAAACTCTCAATCCATAGTCACATTGCGTGGTTCGTTAAGTTACTCATATTTTACAATAAGAAAGAATATTTGTATTTGTGTTAATTACAAAGACACTGTACTAAGTTTTATTTGATATGCAGTTTGAATTCAAATCCCACTTTCTTTAATCGGGTGTTAAGTATTAAAGCAATATATATATTTAAAATATTTGTAGATTAAAACTAAACAATATGAAACGTAACACATTTAAAATTATATTACATATAAGAAGTTCGTCTTAACAGCAGTGATTGACATTCGAAAGAAAAAGTTATCTTGTTTCCAAAGTTAGAAACTTTCGAGCAATAAAACACTCTCCGGCAGTCGTGAAATCACTAACGAATTGCTCTTACAAAATTAACAGCACTTTGCTTTCTACCGAAATGTTAGCTGCTGCAGGGATGAAATTGTTTGCAAGGCAAGTAACGATGTAGGCCATTGTATTTATACCCTAACTAATAAATAACATTTATATATTGTAAATTAAATTTAATTCATTTTTATGATCAATTATTTTTTGCAGAATGCTAAGTAGTAAATGAATTACCTACATTTTTGTATGTGTTATATCTGTGTTCGTGCGGTTAATATAATATTTGAAATTTTCATTGGGCACATATAACAAAAATTTCATACAGAAATTAACAAGTGTGCCTTAAACTAAGTCTCTGAAACTATAATTCAACTTGAAAAGTTTATCAGTACCTACAAGGTAATTATTTGATTTCTGTATTGCGTTGCGAATTAATGGCACAGTCAAATAAAACATGTATATTTATTTTCACAGAAAATAACATATACATATATTTTTGTAATTAGCAAATGGAGCTTAAAAATTAAAGTTATAGACGCTACAACAGTTTAGTATGCAATCTGGCAGTGGAAGATGAATATGCATCTTTGACCCCGCCTTCATTGACTAGCAACAACGATCAACTTTTACTTGAGGTACTACGTGACGTACCCTGTTAAAAAATATCGAATTATACTACAATATTTATAAACAGAAAACCTTGCCTTCGAGCGTTCTATTTACATTACTTATCATTTGTTGAGGTACTATTCATGTCTCAGTGTCCAACTATCAATTTAATTAATCTAGATAGAAGTAACACAGCTTGATTAGTATTTTAGTAGTATTGGAAGTGTTACAATACAGATCTGTGAGCCATGCTATCAGATAACGTTGTAATACTGTAACTGTAACAGGATGGTTTAGTCTCGCATTGAATGACTTTGATATCAGATATTTATAGTGTAATTCAATCGCACAGACAAACAACAGCTTTATAGACACCCATTGCTTATAGTATTCTAGACTAGACATACGAAGTGAAAAATTTCGCTGAATGTATGTTGGTTTGTAATCTAATATAACCAAGAGCAATCGTTGCAAAACAAACCAATTAATTCTATGCATTAAATTTTTGAGCAACATTCAATTTTCATCTCATGCCCTCACAGAGAGCGATAAGAGATAATGCTTTTGTTCCTTGTCATTATCTCTATTTCGTATAATGGTTAATGAGACAGGATTACAAACCTGGACTATATATCTGTGTTAATTAGACAGGATTACATTACATTCATCAAACCTGGACTATCTATCTTCTATGTATTATAGAGATAAACTAAGATGTGTGAGAGAGAGAGTCATCATATTATAATAGAGCTGTTATTCTGTATTCTAGAACCACTGTCTATTAATATCATTTACCTTTAATATGTAGAAGTCCAAAATTGTTTAAATTATAAATTACAGTTCAGACACATCACTTATTGTATAACCGTAATTGAATTAACACAATATATAATAATAATAATATACTGATTTTTTTTTAGCAATAATTGATATTTAACAATTAATAAATAATTTTATTAATAATAAATTTATTTATTTTAATAAAAATCTATAAAAGAATATGCGTAATTTATATATTTTGAAATGTATTTCTAAAATATAAGTAAACAAAGTCAGTTTGAAAAGCAAATGATAAACTTTTCACATTATATTTTTAATGATCTTCATTTTCATAAAAAAGATAAGATAATTATATCTCGGAATATCCAGAATTCAAATAAAATAAAGCTCTAAGAATATTACTTAAATTTAAAAAAGAAAAATATCAGTAAGTAATTTAATATGTTCATGTGTCAATAAGCGTTACATAACGCATTTTATATACAAATAACTTGTGGAGTAGACTACAGATATCTGTACACACAATGTAATACTTGCTTATTAAAGTTACATAAAAAGGTAACAGCACTAGTTTCTTGTTAATGACACTTTACGTAAAAATCTTCCGCTTTATAGAATTCATTCTGTATAACAATTGCTTATATTATTATGTATGACGGTGAATATATACTCTTATATGTAATATATTTACTATATTACTTAAAATTAATAATCAAAAAATACCTTTTAAAACAAAGCACCTGAGATCTATATGGGATATGTATATATATATATATATATATATATTTAATTCTCGCATTTTTTTCTAATTTAATAATAAGTAATTCTTAATTATAAATACAGTCTAGATATTTCAATCTGGATAACCGTATACAGGCTCTGATAACGATTGACGCGGTGGTGTCATTGCATATAAGAAAACAAATTTTATTATTTGAGACGTGGTCTACATTTAATATGAAAATAAAATAACAATACCATTGCGTTTTGTAATGAATTAATAAACTTTAATAACAGTACTTATTGGTATGTTAAGGAAATTATTTAACAATAAGTGTTAGTATTTGGATTACGACTTAATATTTTTGAATGTAAGTGTTTATAATTTTGTAAAAATTACGGTGACAATATTTTTTTTTAATATTCAATACAGTGAACAATACAGTATTTAAATAAAAGTTTTCATAGTTGTACATTTTAATAAATTTGACATATGTTTTAATTAAAAGAGGAATTAAAAGGCGATTTAACGTAAAATGTCGTGTCGTTTTGTGTAAATGTTTTACTGTTGCATAAAGTATTAAAAAACTGCTAATCAAGCATTCATGAGATATTCCTTCATTTCCTCACTGAGTAAGAATGTGAAAAATCAAAAAAATAATAAAATTAAATATATTTTTATTTCTCTTGTATTAAATACAGCTTTTATGCAATGCATGTGTGTGTAAAATAGAATGTATAAATTAAGATGTTTAATTAATTTGTCAGTAAATATTAAAACTATACTAATATATATTTCATAGCGCATTTATTGAAGAATATTCTAGGCTATGTAATATTACACTAAGACCATTTCCACCAATAGTGCCTTGTAAATAGATATAGGAAATATACGAATAACGCTCTTTGTTCTAGTTCGATCAGTGGCTCTGATAATATTACAAACGTGTTCTGAATGCCCTTCTGTAATCCACGCCAGTTGAATTGCTGGAAAGAGCTTGGAAATAATTTAGAAAGACTATTCTTTTTTGTGGAAAATGTAAATAATGTTAATTTTATATTTTCAAAATATTTCATTCTAGATATTGATTGTATTATTGCTTCTATTGTTCCCGAATCAATGTAAATTGGTTTATCTGTCAGACAGGTACAATATTATGACACTTGCGTCATTTGGTTTTAGGTTACTGTAACCGCAGGTAATTCATCGTGTACGTATAGATTTTATTTAATAGAACAAAGAAACACTATTTACTATTTTTAATAACTTACTATATTTGTTAATATATTATTTAAATTTGACATAAAATTTTGACTTTTAATTTGATAATAATATTAATATAATATTTATTTATTATCAGGAAGATTCTTGCGGAATTAAAAAAAAAGAGATATTGTAAATTAATTTTGTTATGTATATGGATTTAAAGCATTTAAAATATTTTGTCAACAGAAAACCATGAAACTGGACTAAAAAGAGGTTTTTATACTGTCATTAATCAAATAAAATAGGGTCCATTGTCCACTCGCTGTACATTTATCAAAAGTGCTTCAATTGAAAAAATCCACAATGAAAGTGAGTCATGACTTCACGAGTTGAGATTAAACAATTGTAATCCCATGATTGGTTGAATAATGCCAAGTTAAATATTTGTATTTTTCATTAAAAAAAAACATAAAAAATATATTGTAACAAAACGTGACCTGAAAGACAAACTAATATGGCATTTTTGTTGATTAGACCCTCTACATTGAACCAACTTTCAAAGCTATCGAACCTTTGCTGGCCTCTAAAAAAGAGTAGGTACTGGAATAGAAAAGCTCATCGAATAGAAAAATTGCATTTTATTTCAAGTCTGTGAACATACTGTGAGGGTTTGCAGCTGTTATTGAATTTTTGCACAACGTGAACTTTATCTCGCAATGTAAAGAATCATTGGAGTTACTCGATGAACTAATATGACACATTTGCTATAAAAGTGGTAAATATATAATGATTATTCATAATAATATATTTTTTAAATACCATAAAATTAAATTGAATGCCGTTTTAAAACTGTACCGAACTAAATTTTCATTATGATTATTAGATTTAGAGCAAAGACGAAATAAATTTTATATTCCTGGTTGCAATAAGATTTTTTCGAGGTCAATGGGAAGTGCAAATATTGGAGAACTTAAAATAAAAATGAAAGAAACAGTGGAAAGTGTTTTGCTACTCACTTTCGTTTCAAAATATTTATTGAGTAATGCGGTTCTATAAATCATAGTATTTTGGTTTTTATAGAAAATATATTTAACGAAAATTTCACTTTTTCAAATTGATACCAACTACATTTGTTGCTTTAGCAGTTAAAGTGTGTGTTGTCTTTTTCTTCCTGATTTAAATTATAAACCATCTATCACTAAAAACATAAAAATATTTCAGTTTTACTTAAATTACTGTATTTTAATGATAACTAAAACCAATTTTTGTGTCTTCGGTAAAAATAAATTTATTTTCAGGAATACAGAGTCCAAAATATATTTTGTTTTACGTCAACGGATGAAGCCAGGTAAGGGTGACTTACAGAATAAATATTTCTTGTTTTCAAATTGTGCGAGAGATATAGACGAACGCAAAAACTAGCAAATGGTATGGTGTGGATCTCAAAAATCAATAATGAAATATCCCGTAAGGTTTTGTGACTCTGGCGATCCTGAATCAGAAAGGTATGCCTGTTAAGTATGTGTTTACGTAAGAACGGCTGCAAGAGCCGTAGATTTTAAGTGGAAATTAAAAGATAAAATAAATATAAGCTCGCTGATTTTCTGACACCAGGTCTTATTAGGTGTAATAATCTTTTAGAAGTTTGTAGCTTTGGCAATAAAAATTGATTTGTTGATTTGTTGATTTGACTCTGACTATTACAAATCTCAAACTCAAATGACAAGTAGAAATTCAATTTCAGAAACCCCAAGGTGTGATAGTTGTGGCATTTAGTTTGTGGTAATAGTATCCAATATTATCGTCATCTTTAGTGTTCTCATAATTTTTAATTCCTTGGAGAGCTAGATTAGCCAACAAGGCTAATTGGTCTAAGAGCTAGTAGCCCTGACAGCTTAGTTAAAGGCCCTGGGATCGATTTCCGATAGATATAATCTAAGTGTTAGTGAATATGTCCGTGATGAGTTTTCCTTCATATCTACACATTTTTATTTCGAGTTTGTTGTGTATTTTGTAGTTGTAAAACTTCGCGAATACAATGTTTCCGGCTTAACAAAGTGATACTATATAAAAATGCAACAAAAAAAATGTAATAATTAGTAAATGTAAGTCTGCATTATGACTTTAAAATGTTGGAAAAGTCTGTACTATAACTTTAAAAGTTGAAATAACGAAAGACCCTTACATTTTTGTTTTATTCTTAGTTTTAGAAAAACCTTTAGTTGTAAATATTTTTTCATTAAAGAAGAGTAACAAAAGCCACCCTACATTTTATGGGGTACTTTTTTATAGACTATTGTATAAATATAAAAAGTATCATGATATATTCACAACAAAAACGTATATTTTTGTTATTTATACAAAATAGTTGTTGACTTCTTGAAATATCAATTGAATATTATTGCCTAATTTAAAATATTTCTTAGAACAACCTATTTCAAAAAATTTATTCGTACTTATACATGTCAACCAGCTATTAACGAAGATAAAGATCCTAATTAAAACTGCAGCAGGAGCCAACATCGCTGAAATTCACTACAATCGGCTTAATGACTTTCAGTGGTCAAATGCAATCCAAGTTGTGAATTTTATCCTGTTTTAAATTGAACGGTTATTCTTAGTTATGATGTTAAACCTTTTAAACCATTTATAAGAATTTTAACTGACAAAGTTATTGGCCACTAAATAAATTATTGTTTGTAGGATATCCATATAGGATATATAAGTTTCGGAAATAATCACAATTCATTTTTTCGTAAATAATCATTAAACTATATTACTGAGTGTGGCGTCACTAGCTTATTTACTTTTATTTTAAATAATTTATATAAAAATATAATTAATGAAATCAAATAAAAATGCTGGAGCAACTATATACCATAACATAATAATTAACACGGTAGCGGCTTAAGTTGTACTTTGATCTTTTAGATTCGTTTATAAGCTTAAGCTTAGTACATGTGTTTAGTAAATAAGCAAATTATATAAACTTAGGACATAAGCTTAGTGAATAAGCTAAGTACATAAGATAAGTACATCAGCTTAGTACAAAAGCACAGTATTTAAGCTTAGTACATGAGTTTAGTAAATAATCAAAATATATAAGCTATTCAGACATATTCTCTTATACAATATTTAGATAGATATTTAACATTAGAGCTATATAACTTAGCTAAGAAGTAAACTATAATTAGGCGTTATACAATTTGTAAAAAAATATATCATTTATATTATAATATCTATTCATTTTGAAAATTTAATCATCTATAAATTTTACTTACTATACATTCATTGATATATTATATTCAGTTCTTACAGCGTACACGGAAAACCAAGCTCTTAACCAATTCATCTATAAAATTACATAATTAATATAAAATGGTTCGTAAAATTTACTACTTTTCAATGTTATGACAATTTTTTTAACAGACAATAATATTATTACATTTTATATATTATTATTACATACAATTAAAATTTAAAGAAAATCCTTTCCGTTTTCTGTAAACTGCGCAAGCTCGAGCTTTCTTATAATACGACCTTTGACTAGTAGAGCGAGATTAATACGCTGCTTCTAAAATAGCCACAATAAGCCCCCGAAGTTATCTTAAAGCAATATTAATAGAAGCATACCTATATCAAAATATATTATAACTTATTTGTGATGGACGCATATTACTATATTTATAAAGTCATGTATTTTATTTTTAGTGTAAAACGACAAGTTGGTTGATATTTTAAAAATAAATTGTGACCAATATACAATCACAATAGAATTATCATCAAGCTTTTTTTTTATTCTAGACTGAAAGAAATATCTTTCGGTAGAATAGAAATAGTATATTAGAACAAACAGGCTTTGACATACTTACCTATTTATTTTCATTAACACTACAATATCAAGGAAAATATATATTTATTAATCATCAATTATTTATTATTATTTATTCCACATACTTTAATTTAATATTTGAAAATATTTTTTTTCTGAATATGTTCAATTTATATTTTTTTAATGATATTCCATTTTTCTGCTCACGTTTTTTTAGTTTTTAATGTTTATTGGTTTGAAAAAGCGGTGACATGACAGCTATAAGTTATATAGTTTATAACATTTATTATCTGTGAATAAAATGTACATTTAATTAATTAATTGTATGTATTTCATTATTAGTATAATTGTATCACAGATGATATTTAAAAATAATAAATGAACATAAAAATTAAGAAATTCATTTAAATTAGAACTGATCAGGAGCCATCTAGTAAAGATCCACCCATTTCATCTTATTAATATTTTTTTGTGTAGTTTTTTTTATTATTATTAGGTGTTTAATAATTGTATGTTTATTATTATTATTATGTTTCATTTTACTATTATTATCATTTTTTTCTTACATGGGTTTTTAATAACCTCGTGTGGTTCTTTAAGTGCTGCTTTTCTTTCAAATCTAATGACAAGTAAAATGCAATAGTATTTTGTTTTACAAAATTACTAAACTATATCATAATAAAAATAATACCGACATTCACATATTTTACATATTTTTTAGATGTTTAATAAATAAATAATAGCTCATTTGGCATTCTGAAATAAATAGAAGTTACAATGATATATATTTTATTGTATAAAAATATCTATCTTATAACGTTTACATATATTTATCATAAATTAAATGCAAGCTATTCCGGTAATATCATTATGTATCTTGTTACTAATTTTGATTTTACTCTTTTTTAAATCGGGAATTTCAAAAGAAAATGTTTTCGTAGTCTGTAAGCCGCGCCTGCTCAAGCCGTCCTTTTAATAAACCCTTTGACCAACAGAGCGGAGTTAAAATGCTGCTTCAAAAATAGCTACAAAAAAGCTTCTAAGTCTATATTCCTGTAACAATGCATATATTATGGTACATACAAAAAAATGTCTTACAAAGTGTATATAGCACTTTATTCAAATGTCGTTGCTGGAATAATTGCTGTTTATTTATATAAAGTTTAAAAATATACCTATTATGTGAAATCTAAGAGTTATTATATTTATTATTTATTTTTTAATTTCACAGTCTGTCATCTATTGTGCGGTAATGCAATCGTGAATGGGAGCTGCTTGCGGTGACTGGCCATGGTTTTTTAAAAAAATCATTATTATAAATTGATTTATTAATTATTATTAGGCCTTTTATCTGCTCGTAAATTGCTCATTCTATATTGACGTTTATGATCACAATAAAAAAATACCCGGCTGAGTTTGTTGTGAGGTTCTCTTCTTCTTCTCAGACCAGGGAGCGTTTGGAACCCTCGTAATTTTTATTTTAGGCTGTGGAGTATCCATACAGAAGGGCTTATTTCAATTAGTATGGTATCAAAATAGGCCCTTGTGACATTCCATTTGACGTACACAAGTGATCACTGGTAATGATTCAAAGTGGAATAGATATAAATAAATACTTTAATGTTTTTTTAGTTTGATAACAATAGTTGCCTGTGATATAACGCATGGAGTAACAACGAATGATCAAAATAACTTTAATATATTCCTTCAGAGTACATCTAATGGTAATCTTTTATTGTGAAATAATATACTGACATTTGATTCACGTATAATTGTTTTATTTTTTCTTATTATAAGTTATAAAATTAAGGAAGGCAATATTTCAAATATTTATTATATTTGGGACAAGAGACGATGTACTGAATTGTATTTTTAAGTGTCATTAATCCACCGCTATTGAATAACCCGTCCTTCGTTCGCTGTCATTCATCCTAAGTGATTTAATAGAAAATTCTACAATAAAAAAGAGATTACTCCATATATTAGTCCTAAGCGATGAACACCTTTTTGTGTATAATAATATTCATTGTTGAACCAGAAAACTATATCTCATTAAATATATAATAACGTTTATTTACATAAGGTTTATTTATAAGCTTTACTTGAAACATACATTGGCTAAGCAGTATGCAAAACTATTGATTAATATATATATATATTGTAGTACGAAACAAATATAATAAAATAAATTAATATGTTTTAAATATTGTTGTGAATTTTTCTCTTCCTTCAATATTTTGTTACACAAAAAATGCAAAATATATGCTATTCAACAGAGTACGAGATTTAGATTTCAGATATATCCAAAAATATTATATTGGACATTTGGTATTAAAATTGGTGAACAATAAAGAAAACCACGGATTCGTTATTAATATATATACATAAACAAAAATGAGATATAATTTATTTAACTTATCTACACTACTTTTTTGATATTTGAAAACAAATAAACAAATAAACCTGTATGGCACAAAGATTCTTAAGGATTTTAGTTTTTTTTATTGAATAAAAGTTTTAAAACCGTTAATACTATTAAATATCCCATTTTGTTTATTCTGGCCTCTCTGACGCTTTTCATTTCAATTTTCTCGAGGTCAATGAAAAGCAGAAATATTGGAAAACTTGAAATAACAATGAACGATACACAATGAAAAATATTTTTCTATTTATTATTGTTCCTAAGCCTAGATTTTAAATATTTGTGTTTTTAATGTAAAATCTACTCAATGACTCTTTATGTTTCATAAAGATGTTTCAGAAAACTAAAAAAAACTTTATTCTCAGTTTATATTATAAATATAAACTGAGAATAAAGTTTTTTTAATATTTATATTTATTTTAGAAAAAGGGAATAACTCTATTCTTTCTCTTAGAAGCGATAGCTATCCTAACGTAAGTTTTTATCTTAAAGTAAGTCCATAAAGTTTTTAAAATAACACGACCCTTGAAATATAAATCGAGCATTTGAATTTACATCTTGTGCTTTAACCATTAAAGTTAGATTTTGATTGTCAACAGTGTTGAGGATAAAATAAACTCCTTTGAAAATAAAAAAAAACGTTGAGAAGTAAAATACTCTACAGAAATAATTAACTGTAGAAGTTATTCAGTTTGTATTTTGCAATAATCATAGCTTTCTATTGAAGGATTGCTTGAACCACTAATCTTAAGTGAATAAATTAGCAGTTTGATTGTGTTTTAGTCCGTTATATATTCATCGTTAATATATTTTAAAATTTATAAAAATCAACTAATTATTTTTCGACTTATTAACGCAAAAACTAAACATTTTTGTTAAGTTTTAAAATGTGTAGTATTGTAAATGTAAAATCATCGACGGACGAAGGGCTCACCTCTTATAAAGTGCGGGTTCGTTCCTCACATGGATGACTATTCATGTCTCTGATCCGGATTAACCCAGTATCAGCTTCTAGCATTTAATTTTATGCAATAACGAGCCACTGGATTTTTTGGTGAAAGGATACTTTGTCATTGCGTAGAAAAATCTCATCATTATGTTTTAGTCTGTCGCTACAGCATGGGTACCTTAAAAAGCTCCGACCTTAAAGGTAGGCAAGGCTCATTTATGTCTTTGGTGATGTAAAAGATCGCGGCCAGTGATGATTGCATGCCATAAGGAGACTCTTGTTCTGGTTTGATCATCTATAATGTATGAATTTTCATACTATTTGCGATTTTTGTATTATTGAAATTTTGTTATAATTTATTTATTGGTAGCGGTGTTTAAGTGTTCGCATCTGTGAATAGGTACAAAACGAGATAAGATATTACTTTGACAGAAGAATATGATGTATTTAAAATATGCAAAGCAGAAAGTTACATGTTTGAGCAATAAATAAGCAATTTATTCACATAATATATTTACAAAGTATTAAAAATTTATCCATATCTATGCAAGCTATGTAGATAACTTTCTTGTAAATAATAATACAAATACAAAGAATATAAGTAACATTACTTTGTAAATATATATACTTTTCAATACTGTAAATATATGTAAATATATAAGAATTTAAATAATATAAGTTTAAAAATAGTGCTGTCATGGCAAAATCCTTTGAAATTGCTGTAATAAGTGAATATTATAAACATTCATGCTTAAGTCATAGTAGTTAAAGTCTTAGAGTAATAAATATCATTGAAATTTGTTTTCATTTGCTCGTATGTAATAACTTAATAATGCTTTAATTAATTCTACACACGCAGCAGTTTTAATATAACCAAACCTAGAAGTTGTTTCTGTAACAAGTCTCTAAGAACGGTGCCATGTATTCCCCAAAGTGCAACTAAAGTTGTTTCTTTCTTTTGAGCTTCTTTCACCAACTTTACTTCCAGCGACGCGTTAAGGTTTTCTCGAAACTAGATAATACAGTAGCGGTATTTTTTTAGACCTTTTGTTTACTTTTATTAGCCAAACTTATAATTTAAGCTTGACTTAAAACTATTAAGTTTTAAAAAGTTCATAATTTTACTTTTTATTAATATTTTTTTAACATTAATTTAGAGTTTCTTAACAAAAGTTATTAAAAGTTAAGGTTTATAGGATTAAAAAATATATACGATTGCGTGTATTTTCAACGTTTAATAGTATCTAAAACTAAATATGTAGAAATAAATAGATATAATAAATGGATATATATATATATACGATACGATACGATATGCTTTATTGTACTACAACAAACAAATGAAATATATAAAAAACAATAACACGTAAAAGACATTCACAAAAACGCGATAGTAAACTGATTTATCTGAGCATGTTGGCCTATCTTCTGGTTATATCGATCCAACCAAGGTATATAATTGCGTAGATCGTTCTGTTCTAAGAATAAAGAAAGACTGTTATTGCAGTTCTTTACTCTACTACTACAGGTCATTGAACGATATTTTTAAATTTAAGTAATGTGATTTATAAAACTCCTGTTAAGAAAAAGCAAAATAGATTAAAATTCCGAACTTTTTACTCTTGCAAAAACATTTCTTGCTTTCTTTTTTGGATTGATCCTGGAAAAATGGGTAATTTATTACAACAACCTATTTCAAAAAACAGTATAACAATATAGAACCAAGAGTAAACCTATTATTGAACGGTGATTTTTTTGCTAATTTTGGTTGAAAATATTCATTTTGAACGAATCTTATCGTCAATCTTTTTTTTCTTAAGTGAACGATTGCTTCATCTTTTATACTTACGGCACAGATGAAAATGTAAATGTGATGATGAGATGAAAGAATATTTTCCATTTCAATTCATAAGAATTTATGGTTGGGCCTCCCTTGGGTTCCTTCACAATTTTTTTTTAATGTTGGAATATTGTCCTCAATATTCCAACATAAAAAAAAAATTGCCACTGAAATATTAACACCTATTCTTAATCCCATGGTAAACCTTTGTTTCAGTCAAAAAGTGTTTTGATTATCTTGAATCAATAGTTATCTCATTGCATAAGTTTAGAAGCAGGGACGTTATTAGTAAAAACGGCCAATCTCAGTTCTTTTTGCTATTTCTGATATCTTAGAAAAAAAGTAATATATACAGCAATTACTTTCTTACAAAAACTGATTACTACATACTTTGTTATATGATCTTTTTTGTCATAGTATAAAAAAGCATAATAAAAATATTGTAAAGAAAATAAGAAGAAGCTATGCAAGAGTAATTAAAAATAAAGAACGCTTCAAAATTTATATCTATTTTTCAACTGACGTTGCAGAAAGGAACAATGAACCATTTATTGATTAAAGCCGCAAGAACTGTCCAACTTTCAAAACTGTTGACGCCTCGTTCGCTGCTTCAATAACTTTTGTTTCCTAAAAGATCCTGATATAAAACAGTAAATACTGTAGGAGTATAATCTTGGAATAGTATTCAAAATTATCTTTATATTATATTAGGCCCGTTTGTCATGTTATGTTTGTTGAAGTTTATAAAATATCGACAGGACGGTGTTACAGAGGTCGTGGGTTCAAATCTAGCTCGTATTGGTTCTTTTTCAATCTATAATTGTAATGATTGAATGATTCAATGAAATAAAAAAAAATAATTAGGTGCTTATTTAAGGGATTTTATATATTGTACAGAAAGTTTATTTATTGAATTTTTCAGCGCCAAAATAAAATTTGGGACATGGCTATAAAATATCTTTCATGAAAGGGACAGGTATGTTTTACTTATTATTATTACTTCTCAATAATATTTTTTATTCTTATTATATGTTTAGCAAAGTCTTTCTTTGTATTGTGACTGCTAAATACTTGAACTTTAAGAGATATTATGGGAAATTCTTTGCTTATTGTCCAACTCAAGACTTATTTATACTTGATCGCACTTCAAAAGTTAAATGAGGTGCAAGACATAAAAAACGATTTGATACACAATGACAATGAAATATATCATGATATTTACTTTAATTTCTAAACTCAATTTGAAGAATAATTTTTAATGTTTAAAAGGTAATTTGCAGTATGTTTAAAACTGCGTATTTTAATTCACTTTTACTTTAATAAAATAACATGGCATTAACATAGTGTCAAAATATAATTACGATTTAACATAAATTAATAAAAAAATAATGAAATTCAAAGAATATATTGAATTTTATTTGAAAGTAAGCAGATTTAAAGCAATACCATTTTCTAATTGCAAAGGCAGTCCGATATTAATTAAATAGTACCGTTAATAAACATCAATATTATATATTATAAGTTTACTGACAAAATCACTTGCTAGGATGAAATAGGTAGTTGTTTAATAAGTACCATTTCATTTCGCATCCTGGAATAAAAGTACAAATTTGAAATTAAATTCTGAAAATTAAAAGAGAAAAAAGTTTTTAAATGTTAAATAACTAACGAGACCAAAATCGTATGATAAATAATTAAAAAAAAATAATTGCTACTTGTACAGCACGTGAAATAAAACTCAAAGAAGAAGTGAAGGTGCTGTCAGTTGCAGCAGCGAAAAATAAATATACAAGTTTATATTCGCGGGACTCGAACTTGTGACTTCAGAAAGTGCATTCCCATTGCTCCGTCACATGAACTACCATGTCGTTGTACATAGTACAAGGTAAGGGTAATATTTACTAATGTGTAAATAGACCCGTTGTAATGTATGATATTTATGTAGATGTGTGGTGTTATAAGAAGAGATAATGTTATAAGAGACGAGCATATAACTTCCTCTTAAGTTTAAAAGTTGTGCCTGCACCAGAAAATATAAGGAGAGCGAATTTATCGTGATTCTGAGGAAGGATGAAAGTCACAAGATAAGACAAGTTATGGATGAATGTGACAAGAGGACTGAAAAAGAGATGGATGGACAGCGTAAATGTAGGCCTGTGGAAGTAGAGATTGAATTGATAGAAGATAGAAGCCTATAGAAGAGAAAAACATTGTACCAACTTCATCTCATCATCATTCGTAGGATGTTGATGTAGTATTTTGAAAACAATGACCATATCTTGTTATTTTTTAATGATTAAAACACAACAAGTGATTTAGAGAACTCTTTATAATAATGGGTTATTCTACTGTGTTAGGAAATCAAAAATAAACTATCGAACCATTTCATTACTTAATAAGGCAGTAACAGATGTTTTTTTTTATTTTTAAACTATCATTGATCAGAACAAACTTTTATGTGGTTCATTATGCCAATATTATTATTGCGGAAATTTTAAAGCGAACTTATATATTTATATGTTAATTTTCTCGATATCCGTAAATATGTTTTAGATTATTATTGTTATGTTTCTTGTTATATTTAATAGACTTAATGTTTTTTATTTTCATTTTTATTACAAAGCTTCAATAAATAAAGAAACGTTGATTTCTAAAAGAGGGATATTTTACTATTCTTTAATAAAGAATATTTTATAAGAGACATCAATTTAAATATCGGAAAAGAATACACCAAAAAACAACGATATAACAACATGTAAATCTTTTAGTTAAGAATGAATAATAAAATAAAAGAAATGAAAATGTTTGGAGCATTGTTAAATAGCGATAATGATAACGTGTTTAAGGGTAAGATCTTCTAATAGTATTAATTAAATAAGTTTATGCATACTTAATATATATTGTTAGAATTAAAAGTAAAAACGACTTAAAATGAAACAAATGTACTCAAACAAATTAGTTTTATGATAACACAATTTTAACAAGGTTACATTTATCAACAAAATGTACTTGTACGAAATTAAAATCAATATAAGCTCACTAATTAATTATTCACAAGTATCACTTCACTTCTGCACTATATTAACCGCACCGAACGCTTAACCAAAAGAAGAGAAAGTGCCACCCGCCATCTTGCCATTTTATAGCAAGATAACGGAAAAGCATGACGTCATGGTGACACGTGTTACCAACATATATGTATAATATATATTTTCTCTAGGACAACTAACTTGTTATTCCAGATATATTGTTGAGGAGGTGGAATGGTAGTTATTCCAAGTCCTCAACCGAACAACTTAATAAAGGAGCCGAACAACAAAGCTTAATAACAGTAAATTTATTTTCACAGTCAAATTTAAATACCGTATGTTTTTTAAGCTACGCTTAAATAAAATAAATTTTTGAATAAAAAAACTATTTATTTTCTTAAATTATATTTTAAGTTAATATAATGCCATTTTACAGAAGGTATTAAATTCATTGCCAGATTTTTGAACGTCAGATTGTCAGATACTTGTACCAAAGCGGTTTTATTTTTCTGTAAATATTTTAAAAATAACAAAAAAATCTCTGTTTATGGGTTTCTATATCTTTATTCAAATGCGAAAATATCGAATAAATTAATGAGAGTGAAGTTAAAAAATGGAAGGCTGTTAGTGAAACTTCCTTTTAGTCGTGCGATGAACTCTGTAAATTATTTATATTTAAATGCTTTTTTGAAGTCAAGGAAATCATGTTTACTGGGAGCGCACGAGATAAAAGTGATGTATTAGACAATTGTACATCTACAATAATGCTACAAACACGAACAAACGAAGCCACTTCAAGCTGACCTTCACCCACAGCTGAGCGGCATCCGGCTCTACTACCACACATTATAAGCGTTACAGACAAAAGTGACAATACCTTATTGAAATGTTTAAAGTTTATACAGAAACTTTTTATAAACCTCATAGGAAAATGAGCCAATTCAAAATTATATTCATTTAAAATATACCGGGTCTTATAAACTTGTATTTGTGATGGATAGTAAGAAAAACATTAGTCAGACGAAGAAGAACGTCGAAGCTACCCGTATGTGTACATACCATAGACAAACCAAATCATTATATAAGATTTGATTAACCACATTTCCTTACTTAATATCTAAACGAAAAGTTAATCATTTATGTATTTTTTATTTGAATAGTTTAAAAAATAGCTTTAAGCTACTTTAGCGTCTAGGCGTCCAAATGGAAAAGTACTTAATGTTTTTTCTAAAAACAAAATGTACATTGGTGCTGTTATAGGGTTAGCATTTGAGCCGAAAATTGTTTTACAAATATAATTTTTCAGTAGCACAAATTACAGTGCATTTTTGCTTGAAATTGATTTCTATCGTATGTACTAGACAAATGGAGTACACATTGTCAGTATTTAATATGTGATGGATGGAAAAGAATGCTATTTAGCATTAAGTCCGCCCTTAGCATTGATTTTGTGTTGAAAAAATAAAGTTTGATAAAAAATAAAATATAACATTAAAATATTAAATACGTGGGATTTATGTCTGTGAAAATAGTTTTGATTCATAATTTTCTTAAATTCGTAGAATAAAATTAAATAATAGAGCATTCGTTAAAATAACATATATTAAAATTTAACACAATAGTTTATATTATATTACGAAAATTTAAAAATAAATCAACCAAAGTAATATCTATATTATATTATTTTTATTCTATTCAAAAGGCGGATACGTCTATTTATGATAATGATTTTCTTTGCAATGTCTAGTCGGAAGCTTATTTCCTGCAGTATCATGTTAAAAAAAGATACAATCAAGGTACAATGCTATCGGTGTAGGCAATACAATAAGTTTTTCACTATTTCGGGAGGTTTTACTTTTTTATCATTCCAGCTTACAAAAGAGATGCTTTAAACATTTTACAAATTAGTTCATTTAAATTTCAACTATATTGTGTTGACTATAAGATACAAAATATTTTAATCAATTCAAGTGTCTAATGATGTACTTTTTCGTTATGTTAGCTTTCGCTTGTCAGTACTGATATTATAATTATTCTCTGCTCTTTAAGAGAATAGCATCTCAATAAAGTCAGAATCAAAACTCTGATAAGTTGTTAAAAATGAACAGAATAGTATTTATTCAGCTGTATTTTTGTTTATCATTGAAAGTTTTTTAATATCTTTACTTCTTTTTAAACATTTATTAGACCTCAAAGTTCAAAATAAGTACCTAGTTAACAAAATGATTAAATATTTCAAACTTTGGTTATTTCATTAATACAAATTGTCAATTGGTTTACGGTAAAAGTTAATTAATGGTTTGGTGATTTATACATATTATTGAAGAAAAAAATTTGCTATTGCTATTCAATAATTTATAAATGCATACAAAGATTTTGTTACATTCATAACATTGATTGTTAATTAAGAAAAAAGCCCAGTTTAGAAAGACCTTAGACTTAAAATTTATGTGTGGTAATTTGAATCAATCAATCAATAACGATTAGAAGGATTATTCATATTTATATATAGAGCGAGGTAGAGCTTGTATTTGTGTTTTTTTTGTTAATAGTTAAAAAAATAATCAAACAATTATTAAATTATTTTAAAAACAAATTACAACCAACTTAAAAAACAATTAAAATTTATATTAAAAAAATCCTTTTCTTAACTTTTTACATTGTCTTCGTTTTATATGTTTATTTGTTATAGATTTTGGGTCTATAAGCAATCAATCAATAAGTATAAAAAAATAAAATACACGCAGTACACATACTTCATGCATTAAAGGGTGTTTAGATGAATTCCAATTAGATTAAGACTTTACTAGTATATACGTTAGTTGCATTAACGAAAATAATTTTTAATAAAAACATATTTGTATAAACAATAAAAATATTCCTTAAGAACCTTAAAAATAAGTATTATTTTGTATTGTTTTATTAAAAGGTATATTTTTAATTTTTGGCATCAACAAAAACACGGGTGAATATAATTTATCTTGGTAACATCATTAATAAATGTACAGCAGCATGTGGGAGTGAAAATGAGTGATTTAGTAAATGAGCCTGCCTTATCATGATAGCCTTCTACGTCAGAACCTAGTTGACTTTTATGATACAGGCTAACTACAGAATGAACTAATAGACCTAAATACAATAACAATAGAAACAGATATACGATGTAAAAGTTTGATCGAATTTACTTTATTTTATTTATAATTTGGTTTATGTTACAAAATACCTTCAAGGGATACACTTCCAGTTTTTTTCCAATCCTATCTGGAGTTTCCTAGGGTTTCTATCTCGGCCCTCTTTTATATAACGATTTTATTAATGAGACAATTGTTGTCAATATACACTGGATTTTTTTATATAGATGACACTAATACATGTATTTAAAATTATGTATTTAAAATCAGTATAGTAATCTTGACATTTTTAGTGAAAGACGTACATAGTACATACATTAAAGTTTATTGGAGATTTTATAAAATAATCCTTAAATTCTCAGCAAATCTAACTATATTTTTTCTTGATGACATTTATTTCAAATAATTAATATTGTTTATGTATATATTTTCTTCTTTATTTCTTTATTTGGATTTTAATGTTTTAATTCAGTCAGGAAGGCTAGGTTAACTTATCAGGAAATTTTATATGTGGTAGTTATGATAAGGTCGAATATCGAATGTATTTTGACTAATTCTAAATGAATTGTTGTTGATCAACCGTCTGCATGCAGCTTGATTAATTTTGCATCTTTACAAGAAATTGACATAGTATGAGTCATCGTTATAGTAAAATTATATTATGATTTTAATACTCTAAAAGTTTCTCTTAAATGAATCATATAAGAGTGATAAAAAAATGTGGGTTGTTGTGGGTAAGATATTTTTTTCGATTTCGAAATCGAACTCGAACAGTAAAACGTTAAGCTTGTTAAGTTTGAATCAGATTTAATAAAAATAGTGCTTTTGCATCTTGCATTCACATAATATTCACATTCCTATAATAGGGTTTTGTCAAATATTTACAGTTCACTATCTCTTTATAATATTTCATATAAAAAGAGCACCTTCATTAAGTATTTGATAATTAAGGAAACGCTTTTATTGTAGAGTTTTTAATTAATCACTGACAGATAAATTAACTGTGGACGACAATGACCTTGTTTGATAAATGACAATTTAAGAACTGGTATGTTTAATCATTTTATATTTTAAATATATATAGCTTAAATACAGACTTTTGTATGACTTCCCACTACCTAATGTCTTAATGCCGTTTATGTCGAAAGTCAATATTAGTTACATCCTAATATCTATGATTTGATTTTACATTTTTAGTCATAGTCTATGCCAGTGTCAAATAATTTGTAGTTTGTATGCTTCCAATACATCTTTCCTACATCACCTCATACTCAATATCATCTCAAAGAGGAGGTGGACGGTGGACATTCCAATAAATAGACTTGAAACAGCCTTATCAGTCTATTTCCGCTCCGGACTGCAACAATGAACAACAGATGATATTGGAGGAGATACCAGGCCCGTCAATTGTTCAAGAGCTACATTTACAAAGGTCAATCAGTTCCATTTTTTCCGATTACATCTACTATACATAGTGCTTATTCATACTACTACATACCCAAATATTATCTTTGTTTAGAGTAATTACAGAAATATTAATTTTATATTACTGTAGTAACTACGGAAAATTAAAAAAAAAATCAAATATTTTACCCATTATAGAATCCTAAAATTACTTACAATTAGAGAAAAAAATGGTAAAAATATTTATATTAAAATTAATTAAATAGTTAGACCTATTTAATAACAGGAAGATCTTTAAATCTCCATGTTTTGATGCTAGAGAAAGATAGGATTTATATATTATAACTTTAATATAATACAACTGCTACACGTCCTGTATAACAAACAAGTGAAATAATTTCATATCCGATGAATTACAAATGAGGACCGTCTGAGAAATTAGTCTGAGAATTGACGCTCAATTAAAATATCTTGGTTATTTTGTATCATAAGACTCTTGTTATATTTTCAAATTTGACTATTAAATAAAATAAAATTAAATTGAAATACACGTTTTTTTAACATGCCAACTTTGCCTTCGTAGTGTTCAAGTGCTGTGTCAGAGTGCTTTTAATTGACTCTATGATGATTGAAAAAGGTTTATCTTGGTGATAAGAAGTGATAATTTTAAACGACACATATACGACAGGTAGGAAGTCTGATACATATATAGATTGATATTATATATTGTAAAATTAAATAATAACATAAAAAATAGATCTGTTAGTTTTTCCCTTCGAAAGAAATGGCAGTTTTAATTTACGCTTTAATAACATACTATGCTTCTACCGTATATTTTACGAGCATCATTAACATATTAGATTGAGTATATAATATTAACAATTGGTCAGACAAAGATACAGACAGATTACGGTTAATTGCCTCAAAAAAAGTTCAAGTTTCTTTAAAGTATATCCTTAATCTTAAATCTATGCACGTTTAAAATAATACAAGAGGAAATCTCATACGTGGTTTCTGCAGCCATAGACGTATTTATCTTAAAAGAGGATACATTCCTTCACACTACTTATTATCTTTTAGGTGCTCTGAATGAAGGTCATGCCCTTCTCAAGATCTAATTAAAAAAAAACTTTTTAAATCTATAGTCATAACTTTTAATATGAGCTTTGAAATCTAACGAATCTATAAGAATACATCACGGCTTACAAGAGACACGTTCATCTTCGTTGAGGGTTTCGAGGTGTTGCAGGCACAGTGGGTGCGAGCATAAATTAATTCCAGTGAGCTATTGGAATGTTGCTTTGACGATAGCCGTTATTATTTGTGATCTCCGAAGTGCACAGTTATGCCTTTGGTGAGCTTTAATATTATTTGGGGTTATTAGAAAAATGACAACCATTTATTTATACCTAATGTATTTTTTTTAAATAACGTTTATTTATTTATTTATTTATTTTCGTTTCAAAAAAGTATACATAAAAATACATTTCATATTGTAGTAAATATATTTATTTAATTTGTTTATCAGATGTTTATTTGAAAAAATCATAAGTGGTCTATAAAAAATATATATATTTATTTACAAATAAAATGGACTTAATGCATCAAAGCACTCTCTACCAGTCAAGCCGAAAATAAACAATAACAGTAGGTATATAAAAAAAAGTAAAGAAAAATAAAATATTCTGTAATATTATTAAATTAATCATTTGTGATCGTTTCAAGTAGATATGTTTAAACAACGTGGCTTGTTATTTATAAAGCAGACAAGATTTTATCATATTTTAGATAGAGAACTGATTTATATGCTTAAACATTTTAAAACTTTCACGAATATTTTAATTTCAACGAACTAATTAATGAAATCAAAGAGATATCATAAAGTCAGCAATATTGCTATTAAATAATCTTATCATTGTCTAGTTAGCACACAACACCAGATTGCTTCGTATTATTAGTTGGCTCGTAACCAATACTACTAGGATTATAAACACTAAGCTCGGTCTACGTTTATTCTATACATAAGATTAATGCACGATCGAAGGGAATTAATTGCATTGATTTCCTAACTTTCAACCTCATCTACTATGAATGAACAGACACGGTAGAGCAGGGCGGAAGGCGAGAAAAGCTACCGAACGGATTTTGATACGGCTTTCACAAGTGGATAGTATTATTACTGCGGATTAGATATGATCGGTGTATAGTTAATATCAAGATTATATTTCAATAGTAAATTTATCATGTTGTAATGTAAATTGACTGAAATTAACGATTATTCTGTAAGAGTGTACATTTATTTACCACTGTTGAATTAAAATAATATACCTAGAAATATACCTATAAATATATTTTCTTAGATTTTTAGGAATAGGAATTAAACTTTATGATGTAGACAGATGTAACTCGCGGATTATTAGATTTATAATTTACATTTAGAACTTTAAATGTCACCTAACGTTGCGAATGCTCTGCAGCAACTGTATCCATGGGAAGAGGAAATGTAGGTGTCTGTCAGTAAGTCAGTTATTTAGTACTCTTTCTCTGATGGTTTTAAGATTCTGGGCAGAGTGTGGCTTTACAGTGTGATCACAGACATGGGATCTAACATGTTCATGAGTGTGTAGATTTAAGATAATCTTCAAACATCTTCCGTATTACAAAAATTGTTTTATAATTTAAATAACTTCACGAATCATTATTGGTATGCAACTATGTTCCTTAGCAAAGAATTGTGGTTTATTAAATATTATGTTATGATTTGGCTTATCTGTGGTGTACATATTACCCACACACACACACACACACACACACTGCTAACTTAAATGCCTATTTTTCATGTCAGAGATGTGTTCCCTAATTTTTGTACCAATGTTTTGATCAATGAAAAACAACAAACACAGTTTATAGTATAATACAATGTGCTTATGTGAAGGAACATTGCTTTTAATTGGTTTCAAGAAATAGATTATAATGATTCTTAAAATAAATAATACATATGATGGTAGGGCCAGTTGCCGTTCAACAGCGTGAGTGGTTTGGTGAGGCTTCTGCCTCTCAGGTGAGTATGGGTAGTTGGTTGTTGATCAGGGAATGTTTTACAAGCGTGCTCTCTAGGTGTTCTGCATCGCAGATGTGTTGTGTTCTCTAAGTCAAAGATTTGCCCTTGGTAGGTAACTGGATAGAGTGATTGTAGGATTTACCATAGAGATCTCGTATGTGAATACCCTATGAACAATGTGCCTTTATGCGTTATTTATTTTAAAAGAAATCGAACAAAAAATACGTGGCACTGAAATCAGTAAAGTTTCAAAGTTTATCAGGTTTCTTGATTATAAGAATATCAAAGAAAGCTAAGGAATTATTTGGCTCTAATTCCATTTTCTGATTGTATATATTATTGATGGAATTACGCTTATTACGATAAAAGTTCTTTGGCATTACTGATGCCCAGGTCCCTTTCGCCTCGAAGGTCTCCAAAAAATTTCAGGGACAAGGGGCAGGCTGGGGAACGTATATGGAATTAACCCCCCCCCCCCCACGTGAAACATCCAGCTTTTATAATTTATATTTTTGTTAATTACTTTTAAGTTCAAAACCTGATCAAGCAAACATTTATAATCAAAATTAGTAATCAATAATAATTGAAGTATTTTATTTTCTATTTAAAAGTAGGTCAATCGCTTCATTTAAACAAATCAAAAAAACGATATTATAATTATGTGATATAATTGTCACTTAAGTTAACTTTATTAAAAATCCAATTAACTGGATTATTAAATTGCATCTGAAATTTATTCTGAAACATTTCGAGTATCATTACTATGTTTTATCAAGTTAATATTAATTTAGAATTATTTTATTAGAAATGTTAAATTGTATTAAAATAATACCACGATGATGAATTCATGATGAGGTTTCTTGATCTTATTATAAAACAAGAGGCCCAAAGTGACAATATGGCAAGTGTAAGGCAAGGTAAGGTAAGTAAGGAAGAGTAACTAATTTATTTGGAGTTGTATACGCTTTTGAAAATTTATTTCATATACACTGGCACATGTTACATATAATTGTATTGGCTGTATTGGCTAGTTAACTTAGCTCGGCCACGTCTGCTGTTAAAAAATTAGATCCCTCACTGACGAGACTACTGCCAAGTTAGTTTATTACAGTTATTTTCATAGCATAATGTCATATGGTATTCTACTCTGGGGTGGTGCTGCTGACATTAATACTATTTTCGCTCTACAAAAGAGAGCTATCCGTGCAATTTACAATCTGGGCTCTAGAGATTCTTTACGAGATAAGTTTATGAAAATTAATGTACTCACGGTCGCCGTTCAGTATATTTACGAAAACATAAATATGTACATAAGAATACTGATTCTTTTACTAAGAATTGTGATATACACAATCTAAATACGAGGAACAAACACAAGCTCGCGTTACCTGTTACTCGACTAAAAAAGTAAATCTTTTATGGGGCAAAGTATACAAATCTTTAATAAACTCCAGAAAACGTTCTAGTATATAGTAGTCCATTTAATAAATTTAAGGAAGTAATTAAGGAACGTTTTTGTGCTAATGAATATTACAATGTTTTCGAATATTTAGAGGATGATGCACCGTGGGTATGAAGCGATCGCTGTCAGGCTGTTTCAAGATTTATTTAGAGTATTTCTATATAATGTAATTATATAATTGACGATGACTAAAAAAAAAAATCATATGACAAGCCCGCTGAGTTTCTTTCGCCAGCTCTTTTCAGGTCAGTAGCGATTAATTTTCCGAGCTGGTGGTAGCTTTGACAATGAAAAAATGTTTTTGTAAAACTTACTTTCAATAAAGATTTTTGATTTTAATTTGATTTGATGATATCAGATTTATTCATGCTAGCAATTAAATTAGTTTGTTATCAGCGCCTATCTTTTTTTTATTTCTTTAGCTTACGAAACAAGTCAAAATCCATTTATTTTAAATTAAAATAATGATCTTACCTTGTAATGATATAGTATATATTTTTTAATAGTTCTGCTAAATAAGGTAAACTTTATTTCGTTAAGTTTGTGATAAAAGCTAAAATCTGTTTGTTTTAAAAAATATCTAATGATTTTATTTTTGAAATGTTATAATATTAATTGCAATATTATATTTTTTACATGAATTGCTCCACTAAAAATAATCCCAAGCCACTATGGCGTTTAAAAACTAATGTGAAAATTCTTAAATCTTTTCATAAAAATAAAATGCACACGGGTACTGTTCCAACAAATAAAGAGTTAGCATCTTGAGTTGCATATTTCATTCTTGAGTTGTACAATTACAGTACATTTTTGCTTGAAATTGGTTTCTAACGTATGTTGGTGACAGATAGGGAACACATTGTCAGAATATTGTATCACATTATTTTAAACATTGTCAGAATATTGTATCACATTATTTTAAAAGATAAAATTGATATGTTAAGCACGTGCTAGTTATATCTTTGATAATAATTTTGATACTTTTTTTTTCTTAAATTCGTAGAATTCAATTAAATAATAGGGAGCCAAATCATAATATATTTTTAAATGAAATTATATTAAATAATACAAATAAGTCTCGAAAAACCAATATTATATAATTATTTAATTTAAATAACAATAATAATATAGTATTATTATTTCTTTACTCTCTTAATACGCGAAAATACAGATTAAAAATATCGAAAGCTATCTCTTGTTGTATCATGCCCCTAGAGTAAATATAAACTGGATAGTATCGGAGTAGCCCCTACAATTAGTTAGTGATTTCACTATACCAAGAGTAGTTTATTGCTTTAACTATTTTACTTGCAATCGGGGTTTGGTTTTTCTTTGAAGCTGTTTCAAGACAGTTACATTCAAATTTCAACTTTATTTCATCGAGCACACGGTATAAACTTGAAGTATTATTATTACAATTCAAGGCTTTCATAAAAAACTTTTACCGTTAGTTAGCTATCGCTTAGCAGTAGCGATAGTATTATTATTCTCTGCTGCTTTTTATGAAAGTATCACTTTAATAGAGATAGGAACGAAATTTTCTTTAAAATTAACGATGTGCATTTTATTCATTATTATTACCTTTTGAAAGTTTTCTAATATCTTCACTTCGTATAAAACCTTTACTCGAATTTAACATTCAAAGCTTAAAATTAAAACCTTGCTAGAAATTTCACAGTTATTTTAAGCTTTGGTTATATTAACAACAATTTACTATAATAATAGTTAACTGGTTTACTGTAAAAAGAGATAGTTTGAATTTAATTGTGTTGTCGGTATTTCAATCTCAATTGGTTTTTAATCACTCCCTTAAATGTTGTAAAATTGAAGATAAATCAAAATCTAACGAATTAAGGCTAGGACTAGAAACCCAATAATTTTGTTGATATTAATCTCATGAACCTTATTAAAACTATTTAAACTGATATAAAAGTTTTATCGAGTGTACATTGTCCCTTATTAAAATTGAGGTAACATTAAAAGTAAAATCGTAATTTTGTTCAAGTTCCATAATCCCTTAACATTTATCTTTCATTGTTTTCTTGACTACTTATATTGTTAGAATTTTGGAATAGCTATTTTTCTATTGCATTTCGTTTTTTTGTTGTGACATTTTACAAGATATACCTTTGAGTAAAACTTATAATTTCAAAAAAGGATTTCACCGTTATTTTTCTAAAAGGCTTTCATATTAGATGTTATATTTATTTTGTGTATGCATCTTTCATAGTAATTAATATGCATATAATTATGTATTTCTGTATATATATATATATATATATATATATATATATTGTGTATATATCTATAATATGTGTATGATACTTTGTTTTAAACTCTAATATTTTCTGTAATTTCCTTCTTTACTGTACCGCCTCTTAACTCTCTGCAACTCTTTAAGGTTGACTGTCAGAGAATGCTATTTAACATTAAGTCCGCCCATTGTAACATTTTTTGTGTTGGAACAATAAAGTTTTAAAAAGTTTTAAATAATTTATAGAAAATATAGCTCGTTATATTATATATACAATTTATTACATACTATGCAATATATATATATATATATATATATATATGTGTGTGTAATAGTTATTATATACCGAATGTATCTTGGCTAAATGTAAATCTATTGGTGTAGATAGCAACATCAATTCCGTCAACATCAATTCATTCAGCTCTATTAATTTTGCATTTTTGCATCAATGCACGTAGTAATGTAAAGTATTATATTAAGATTTTATCAGTTTTCACGTTCTTAAAATGTTTGATTTACGAGTCTTTGGTCAGTATTACAAAAAAAATCTTTGTTTCAAAATAGTTAGTAGGGTAGAGTAAAATATTTGTCGTGTAGGTTTTTTTAAAATAGTTGTAGTTGACCGTTATGTTTGTTAAATTTACATGATTTTGAACAAGAAAAATAATCCAGCATCAAAACTATTGTGTGTTTACATAAATATTTAATTTTAATGTACATGTACTAATTAAAAATAAGATTGCTACCATTAAGAAGGAATATATGAGGATACGCATTTATAGTGGAGTTTTAAATAAATCATTGACAGTTGTAATACTTGCGGACGGTTTTAATACATGACAGTTAAAGAACTGCATACGTTCAATAATTTTGGAATTAATGTTAATTTAAATATATTTTTGTTACTTTCCATTGTCTAATGTTCTAATGCTTGAGAAATATATGTTTGTTAATTTTAATTTTTTGTTATATTATATGTCTACGTTCGCTTCATGAGCTGTATAACAATGAGAGGAAAGTTATAAGTAATAAGATGAGTTGAAAATGACTCTCATCTGCAATTGACTCAATTTATATTTCTTGACTATTAAGATTTCTTAGTTTCTAATAAGAATAAAAATCTTTTAATATTTTAATTTAGCCATAATATAAATTCAATGACAATACATAAGTGCTAATAAAATATGTTTATTACAATAATGGCATGTGATTTTTCTGAAATAATGCGACTTAAATAATAAGCTATATACTCGTATTGTTTTCAAAACCTGCCCGTTTGTTTTTGCACGATTTACAAACATAAAACAATAAAAAAAAAGTTTTTTGCAGTAGTGTGTATCTTTTTAATACATTATTCATAGCAAAATACTTAAAATATATTTTATATGATCAGTACTGACCTTGATACTTTTTTATTACAGTGAGTATTATGTAAAAGTTCCAATGTAGAATTAATGAGACTAATATTCTATTTTTAACTAGTTCTTCTTCAAATTAAAAACTCCAAAGTAGCTTAGGACACTTAAATGAATGTAAATTTATATATGTATATATATATATATATATATATATTTATGATTGTATATAAATAAGTATAGTCTATAAAAATAATACTATTATCACAACGTTGATAAGTGAACAAGTGTGTAGCATGTGGGCGAAAATGACTGATTTAGACAGTGAGTCAGCCATGACAGCCATGACAGCTTTCCACGCCGGAAACTATTCATTACAGCCCTCTATGACACGGCCTAACTGCGTACAGCGTAAAGTTGTTACTAAAAGCGTTAATTGCTTATAAATATATTCATATTTACATAAATATGCAAATCATTAAGTTGGAAAATATTCTAAGGCTATTATTACAGGATATAGATAGGGTATTTAAAACTATATTTATTAAATATATACATTATAATTCATGTCTTCGTATAAAACACAAAAAAGCAGAATGAGATAACAATAAAAGTCTATAACCAGAGTTTAACTCAGCTTGTCATATTAATCACGTCATTCAAATAAGCTTGTAAGTCTTTAATAGACGTTTAAAGATTTACTTATATCTAACCGCCTTACTGCAAGGATTACATATCACCTCGCCCGGTCTTTTAAAGTAAAAAAACTAAATGTTAATTCTGAACGTTGTAAGTAATAGTTTTAACCAGTTTCTATGTCTTCGAATTTAGTCAATAAATGGAAATAAATAGTATATTATAACTTTACTGGAATAATAAACCACCATAAAATAAAAAAAAGATCCATCTAGTATTTATTGCGTAATATTATTAAGTATCTTAATCAAAAACTTAAAAAAAAAATACAGATTTTGACTTTGATGCTATTCAATTATTTTATTTCAAATTTTACTCTCCTGAGGGTTGAACGCAAGCAAACAATGGCACATGTCACAAAGTAGAAATGTAAGAATGTTTTTTTAAATAGGTACGTAATAAAGTAAAAATTGGCATTTCTGTAAATTTGATAAATAGTGAAATGCTATTATAAATATTTTAAGTACATATTACTCGTAACCCGAGTATTATAACACTATAATACGTATAGAATCCGCAAAAATAGATTGCATTTGACCGCCGAAAGTCATTAAACGGATTGTCGTTGGTTTTTTAAATTGCGGGTTATCAAAGGATAACCTCAGCTGTGTTGACGCGTCGTGCAGTTTTAATTGAAGTTTTGTATTTTGGTGGGTATAACTATATTTATAATTAAAATGTACGGTACTTTTATTTTTTCATAAAATATATATATATATATATATATATATATATTTCTTCTTAAGGGACAACAACAAATGTTTCCACTAACAACGAGATCTAGTTGAGTTTTGTTTACATTTTGATACATTACATTGACCGAAGTTTGTGACAAAGATACAAACATACAAAATTATAAAATGCACTTGTTAAAGTATCGGTCCACGAATAATTAATAAGGCTATTATTATCAGAGCATCATTTTACTGCAGAAATATTACAGTCACCGCGTATTTGGTAGTGATTGGTTACTTAACATTAACAGTTTGCAAACAAGAACTGGTAATGTTACAAAGTTAGGACCATATTTCTATTTTTAAATTGTGTGATACATTTGCTAAGTGAAATTATTAATAACCATCATCTTCAAAAGTATTTGGAAGTGGGTAAAATAAAATAAAAGAAAAGTAATTAAACTTAGTTTCCAGTACGGTAGAACCATTAAGTAAATAAGATGTTGGTTCTAAGAAAAGTATTCTTAAATAACAAGTTATGTGGTAAAGAGTGACAATTATATTTATATTTACCCGGCTGTATTCACGCAGAAATTAAATCGGAATGTGCCCGACTAGTTTCGAACCCATTCGGGGTCCTTAATCATGAGCTCTGAGTATGGCGGACTCGCGGCGAGAACTCAGTTCGAGAACGCGAGAACCCCGAATGGGCTCGAAACTAGTCGGGCACATTCCGATTTAATTTCTGCTTGAATACAGCCGGGTAAATATAAATATAATAGCCATGGTTCACAAAAGTTTAAATATAAAAAAAGAGTGACAATTATTTATTTTTTACGATTTTCACATACCTTAAATTAGATAACTTACTTTATATAGCTAGATAATACTGCAATTCTAATATATATATCAACATGGGAATTCAAAATTGTATCACGTTCAGATTTTGTTGTTATATGACGTACACTATTTTTAGATATTAAAATAAAGATGGAGTCATCTCTAGTCTAGCACCGATTCCACAAAGCGACTGTTATCTGCAACGAGCATTTTACGTCGATTCCTTGTTTAGAATTCGTAGAAAATGATCCCGAAACCAGACATTGAATAACAAATTTTATTCCACAAAGCTGTATCTTGTAGTTTAAGGCAATTAAGCTTATTGGAGAGATTTTGCAGTGTTTTTGATTTTGCAACTGTATGCACAATTAGAATCTTTTTTATGAAAGTGTCTCCATTGCATTATACTGCCTCGATAACAGCTCCATTTGTAACTGTAACCCAGCGTTGGCAAAAAGTTATCTGGGAATTTATCTTTAAAAGTATATAATATTTACATTGTAAATTCTGTTCGTCAAACAAAGACAATTATATGGTAGCCTGTGTCAAAAAAAACAGGTTTCTTAAAAGTACATCTTTAATTTTAAATATAAGCTCGTTATATATAAAATAAGAGAAAGTCTGATGGTAAGTGGTTCCCGCATCCGATAGACTTATATCAATATAGGAAGTTACAGAATCGTAGCCACCTTTACCAAATTATAGACATTGAATATAGCTCTAGTTGGTTTTATTATGCTCTCATCTGGTTGTTACAATAAAATAATATTTTTCAGTATAAACTTTATGTAAACTTAAAGTTATGTACATGACATTAAATATAAATTGTAACAAATAAATAACATAAAATAACAAATTAATCAATAAATAAATAAATACGTTTTAGATATTTGATGTTAATATTTATTTAAGTCCATCTGTTCACTGACATGCGTTGAAATACCTAATGGAGAAGAAGGTTAAAATTAGATTTTTCTGAACGTACCATACATACACTGACTCAAAAACTCTCTCCAGAATATGGTAGCGATCTTTTAAGAGTTTCTATACCAGAACAACCAGGTACTTGCTCCGTGGAAGCCAAGGAATTTCTGCCCTAGGAATATTGATCCAGTGCCGTCAATTTATTTTAAAAATAAAAAAAATGAAATCGGTTAACAATACTATCATTTGTTTATACCTCCCATATCAAGGTAAATCATTTATGTAAATTGTTAATAAGAAGCGCCCTAACATAGAGCCTTGTGATACGCCCATTTTGACAAATACCAAATACTGAAATAAAAATGAATAAAAAAAAAGTGTCTTCTTTTTATTACAAAAACATAACATTGATCAATTGTCAATGATCAGTCCTAGAAAGAGTATTTTGACTTAGAGAGAAAAAGGCATCTGGTAACTCACCATACAATCTGAACCGGTAATGAGAAATTATTTAAGCTTATAATGAATTTATTTTAATATATTATTATTTCAATAATGGAATCATTTCAGCAACTATTTAAGTGGATTTAAGTTTTGTAGTATCTTCGTTAGAGAATGTCTAAATTAGTGACATCAAACTCGATTACTTAAGTTGCCAATTTGTTTTAAAACTAATTAAAAACAGTTGCTTCTTACAAGGACATCCTTACCCGATAGTTTCTGGCTTCAATTAGATTACTTTCTAGATACTTCTAATTGATTTTATGATATTGTATAATATATTTTACTTCTTATATAAAACCTTTATTATATTTTATACTTCATTTTTTGGATATTGATTAACTACGAAGTTAAAATATTAAAAGTTTGTTTAAATTTTAAACTTTCGGTAAAATATATGTATCAAGAAATGTCATTGAAACCATGTTACTGGAACAAATAAGCCGGTGTAGTTGATATCGTTAATTTATACTTATCGTGACCGCCCACTCACCACTCCAAAACTTTCTGAAGGTACCGTAAATCCGAAAATAAAAGTGCCATCCTACACAAGTTATTCAAAAGGTGGCACAAATTTATCAACATGCATTCGAAATAAGGTTGACGTCTGGCAGGCGGCCAGATCTTGAAACTTTTAACAAATCTCTTGAAATATGTTAGACAAAGTGCGGCAACAAAAAATTAGGACCACAATTTAAAAAGTAACTCAACTTTAAATATGCGTCATCAAAACTCATTTCGCGATTCCGAAAATTGATAGGTACTAAGAAATTTTGTTATTCAAGAAATTTCCCTCAAAGTGTTAATATATTAAAGTTTTCATTTTAAATATTAATATATTATTAAGTAGAACGTATTTAAATATATACTCAAAAATCAGTTGTTGTAATAGACAATATTATTTAGTTAGTATATTTTAAGTAATGGGGCATTTAATATTGAACTTAAATGTTGATTCGAAATTTAAGCAAAAATGTTCCAAACTAACATCTAAGTAAATTTAGTTAAGTATTTAGCATATTCCTTTTAGTATTGGCACTATATGTACATACATGTATAGTTAGTTACCTTTTAACGGTATTAATGTCAAACATAGGTCGGGAATATAGAACGTACTCAACTTAAGAGGTTACAGGGTGTGTTATTTTATATTTATACATTTTGAATATATTTCGTTAAGGTTACCAAATTATTCAATTATAGTGTTGTTGTAAAACTGTTATTTCTAAAAATGTTGCAATTTTAATATATTTAATTCCGTGTTTGATAATAATAATATTAAAGCTATATTAATGACGTTGCTATATTTTAAAAAGCAAGAACTTCACTTTTAATGCTTCAAAATAATTAGCGGTTATATTAATTAATCTGTAGCTGCGTCTGGAAGCAAGCTTGATTTTTTAATTATTAGACTAAGTATAAGAAATAGGGTTTTTACATATAAAAATACATTTTAAGTAAGATTTTTGATAATGGGTAAGGTAATGAAAAACCGTAATTAGGTATTGTTTTTATATTAAATAAATAATCCAGAAATTCTATCATATTAAACCTGAATCTAGAAATTCAAAATGAGTGGGTGACCATAGGCGAATTTTGTATTCCATTAGCATTGAGGTGGCGCACCTTACTTCATGAGTGGTCTCCAGCCTTATTAAAATTATATCTTAATGCATTCCAAATGACTCTCCCAGATCAAAGTAATTTAGTAAGATGGGGTAAAGCTACCTACTGTGGGGAGGCAGTAGGAACGGCTAAACACTTGTTGGTAGGGTGTAGGGTACTATTGGAAAAAGGTCAATACTCGCGGCGCCATGATAACGTATTGGAAATCATACGTGAAGCGGTTAGTCTTTCAGTAGCTAGAGCGCAAAAGGGTATAACAACCACCAAAAGATTCATAGAGTTCATTAAAGAAGGCTCGTCTAAAAAAACAAAACAAAAGCCTCACTCTATCTTGGAGGCGGCTCGCGATTGGACTATAATGATGGATACGTATGAGAAACAGTATAGAATTCCTGAGGATATTGTTGTCTCGTCATCCAGACCGGACATATTCCTTTACTCTAGACAGTTAAAGCTCGTGATACTTGTGGAGCTTACTGTTCCATGGGAAACTAACATTCCCAAAGATCACACAATTAAAGTAAACAAGTATTACAAACTGACCAACGAACTGACCAGGAATGGGTATATAGTTAATTTGTACGCGGTAGAAGTGGGAGCGAGAGGTATAACAGCGAAATCTCTCTATAACCTACTTAAAGATCTCGGCCTCTCTAGAACTATCATCAGTACATTTCTAGAACGTACTTCAAAGGTGGCATTGGTAGGTTCATTCCAAATTTGGTTAGGTAGGGAGAGGAGCGCAACCAGTTGATGGTGAGCGTGAATGCGCATTTTAAAGGGGTCCCTTAAACCTACACTTGGGTCGCAAGTCCCAGGAGCTGTTTGCGCTCCTCTCCCTGCAACGCGATGGGCCCGGCACCCGCACGGTGAATCCATGGAATGCTAAGAAGCTTCGTCTCGTCTCTCTTTGAATAACGGAAATATTTTTAATTTAATAATAGATTTAATCTTAATTTGATAAAAATCATAGAATATGCTACGTGTACATGCGTTAAAGTTTTCATCAAACACCAAAAACTAAACTTTGATCACGTAGCTTTGTATCACATTATAATCAGAGCTCATCACACATTACTTCCATATTAAACAATACTATGTTGATTTTAAGATGCATTATTTAAATATCCTAAAAATAAGTAAAAGTAATAAAAACTAGTTACAGATTCTAAAACGATAGGTTTTATTCTCTAATAAAAAAAGCTTGCTTCTTTTATTCCAATATACCATTTCATTCCGAGCGAATATTTTTTGGTGTCGAATTGTTTGTCCTAGCGTGGATTTGTGACTTGTCAAAACTTATATAATTATTAGGCTTATCTATGGTATATTTAAACACTTCTGACTTCTGACTAAAATAAACCATTTGAACTAATCTCTCCACATTTCCTTTATTCGTCCTTGCTAGTTAGAATGAATGTATGTACTTGTCAGTTTTTTTTTTATTATTTTATTTGGCTCTTATTGCTAGAAATAAGGTGACTATGTATTACCGAAACAGATTCACTAAAACATTGGTTTAACAAACTTTACCATTAGGGGCGAATTATAATTACATCTTTTGTAAAAAAATATGTGTGTATTTAATGTCATATTGTAGTATTCAATCTACAATGTACATATTATATGTAGTTTTTCATATAATATATTCTTTTTTTTTTTTTTTGTGAAGTGACTAATGCTGTTGGCCCTGTGGCCTTGACAGCTACACAGGAGGTAGCGGGTAACTGTTTTACAGATAATTTAACGACGCTAAGTCTGAAGTATACCTTATAGTTCTCGGATTTATAAAAAATCCATAGCGTGTTATTCCTAATCTCTTAGGCTCAAAGCGTGGAGAAACATTTTGATTCCACTATATACAAAAGAAGGATAAAGATATTATTATTCAAAATACAATTCTTTACAGCTGCCAAAAAAAAATACATTATTTATTTATAAAACAGTAATATACCTATTTTTTTATTTCTTCGAGATTTATATATTTTATTGAGACTTTTTACATCGACAGATATACAACATGAGACTTTTCTATACAAAAAAATGGACCTACCGTTTGGTCCACATAGCCATAAAAAAACATTATAAATGACACACAGCTTGTATTAGAATAATTGAAAAATAATTTTTTTATAAAACCTTTAATAAGATCCAGAAGCAGAAGTAAAGAAAAAACTATATTGTTCTTTAACATTAAAAAGTAATGAAATATATTTTGACTTACAATCTAATATGTAACTGAGATCGATAAAAAAACATTAAATTAAGGTGAGAAGTACAAAATCTTTCCTTACGTAAGTAAATTAAGAAACACCAAAGTACAGGGAAAGAGAAAAATGGTGTAGAATATGTGAGAAATTTGAATAAAAACGGGGAATAAAAACGGAATATAGATGGACTACGACATATCATATGGGTAGTTTAATTTCACTATGTTTTATTGTTGTGTTATTTTGACAAGAAATCGTTATATAGGTATTATAACATGAATTTGTGTCCTATTTGAGTAGATTAGAAAAAAAATAAAAATCACTTAAACTTTTTTATCCTATGCAAAAATGTATGAATTCATAATGATTTATAGTCGAATGAGCCTTATGCTTTTATTTTTTTAACGACTTTATTGTTATTTAAAGTGGTCTCTGGAACAAAGTCAAAACAAGTTGTATTGAATAAATAAAACAAACAATTATTGCTAAGTTGCAGACTAAAATTCGATTACCATGCATTTATTTATACATGAAAAATCAACAGTTTTTAATTTAGATGACGCCACCAAACCACAGTGCTCATAAATAAACGTGCTTACACTTAACCGATGTTAAACCCAGATACAGAAAAAGGTGTTACGTATTTGGCACTACTTTC
Source organism: Dircenna loreta (assembly GCA_963555665.1). Classification (NCBI taxonomy): domain Eukaryota; kingdom Metazoa; phylum Arthropoda; class Insecta; order Lepidoptera; family Nymphalidae; genus Dircenna; species Dircenna loreta. Next base: position 12,379,265 of record OY743088.1, on the reverse strand, counting down.
AGAGATTTGTTTTTAATTAAAAAAACAATTAGACGGCCTTCAAAATATATATTTTGCTTGCTAAATAGCATTAAGACTAAGGAGTGCAAAAAGCTTCCCATTTTTTTTCTTTAATATCGATTATTATAACAATGTAATTTCTAATAAAATTGTGTAAATAATTAGTCAAAGACTAATTATTTACACAGCACTTGAAGGATACAATCTCAATAAAATAGAAGATATAAAATAGAAGATATAATAAAATAGAATAATAGAAATAGAAGAATAAAATAGAAAGAAAGAAAGAGCTTTATCCACATTCAGAAGTCATTATCAGAACTTTGATTTTTTAAAATTATCTTTTTATACTAATTGTTAAGGTCGTACTGTGATTTCATACAGTCTTTCCAAAGGCATGTATCCTGTCTGGCGATGCGGTATCGATGTATCAGTGCCTAGAGTCCTAGGAAGGGGGCACCATGTAGACTATTTTGTGGATTTTAGACAAAGCATTTGCCAGACAAGAGTAAAAAAAACATTTCTTTTGTTGTTAGCTTCTGCAGGGCATGTGTGTTCCTTTTTTTAGAGAGAATATGTTTCAACATTGGTGATAAACCGAACGTTGCAAACAAACGGCTACAGTCATGCTGCCGGTCTCTACGTGAAGAATTATATGATTTTTTATAATGTCTTTATATTTCCAAAAAAATAATGTAATAAGTTAATACAACATTAACATTATCAATTCTTTCATGTTGTGAACAATGAAATGTAAAAAATCTGTTTGTTAGTCTCAAATCCAACTACATTTCTTTCTCGATGGTAACAATCAACGTATCTATATTTAAAATAATTATAAATCTTTGCTCATCTTTATTTATTTATTTTTAATTGTCCAAAAAAAATGTACAATGGACGGACTTAATGCTACAAAGCATTTTTTACAAGTCAACCCGAAGAAAAAACAGCTAATTATTAAACCTTTATACGTATTTTTTTAACATACATTCATTACATTTATATTAAATTCTGCTAAGTTTATTAGAATTGGCTAATATTAATTTAATGAATGATTTCAATTCTTTCGCTTAGTTACTTGTACTGAATAATATTTGAAAGTTAAGGCAAGTTATTTTGTAGGTTCTTTTATTTATAATATAGTAAACGTTTCCCCTCCCTTACCGTTCTCTTGGAGAGTGAAAGAAATCGACAGATTTAAATAACTTAAATCATTACGTGCAACATATTGTGAAGGCGATCTTATAGCCTATACAGTTCGAGATAAATGCCAGTGATCACATCGCGGTTGTAGCATTTGTATTTCAATCCAAAACAAAAGATGATTTACGGTCTAACTTTCCAAATACCCTCAAACAAATTAATATGTTTAAAATGCAGGTTTACCCTAATTATACTCTTAACTTAAAACCATTAATGACCATCGAGAATATTTATTGCCTTATTAAGCGTCAGCGCTATGTATAATTAAAGATAATTCAAAAGTTTATTTAAAACCAAACACAATTAATAACTATAAACTTCCAAAGTTATCACCTTTTACTGTACAATTACCTTATATCGTTTAAAGCTTTTGTTTGTTTGTTTTTTTTTTGTACTACATTCTACAATACTATTTTTTTAATTCATAATTGGTTGGTTCAATTTGTTATTAGTAACCCAAAAAGATAAACGCGCAAAGATAAACATCTTTTTAAGAAATCTTATCTTTGATATGAAACATTACTTTTCCATATCCGCCAATCTTGAATACTTTTTATATATTTGCTACTTTGATTAATGCTTTCCAAAACCTTAGAAATAATAATATCGGTGGTTATGTTGTATTATTGACTACACTCAGTAAATTACACCCGGAGACTTTTCATGCCTTTGGAAGTGATCAAAAGGTCATTGAAATACCAACCTATGGAGGTTTAGTTTGTTTTATAAGTGAAATAATAAGAATTTTACAAAGAACTTCCCATACTAAAGCGGAGTCAACCAAAATGTATAATGTATTCTAATACGGACAAAAAGTGTCACAGCTCAAATCTAAAGGGACTCATTAATTTGTATAAGCGAATTATTATCAGAAAAATAATAGTTGTACAACTAAGTATAATTTTTGTAATTCAATGTAAAAGCGAAATAGATTGTATATTTGCTCAAAATGTATGTATAATCTACTCGCGAATGCTCCGGTTTTTTTGTATTAATTGTATGATTGATAATCATAAGATATGTAATTGTAATTCAGTTTTTTTTATTTAAAAAGTGTAACAGGCAACATCATACTTTATCACACTTTTGTTTTGTGACCAATGCCCTGAATGCGTCATTTCTATTGAAGGATTTAATGAAATTAAACAAGCATATGGTGCCGTATTTTATTAACACGTAATAAACAAAAACTATGTTTTTTTTCCTAGCTTTAGTCCATATCAAAAGTTTCACCGTTAAAAATTGTTTCTATATCTCGGCTAGACCTTTGTGCCGCATTGCTATACGCTAAACTCACAGGTATTTTATTTGGTAACTGACCTCTTGCCCGTGCTCTTTTTGGCATTTTATAGTTTTTGTAATATTTTTAATGCGACAATAATGGGCACCTATGCACTTCTATTATATGTTGCCTTCCTCACTTGCATTCCCCGCACTCACTATTATCTTGTAATGATGGTAGACCTAGAGACGCCAATAAAAATGTTCGCGACAGGCGAATCCACGTATATTTTTATTACCTTCCAGACCACATTTAAAAATTCCACAAGATACCTCAGGAGACACCAGGGTCCTAAGTAACCAATCTACCATATACAAAAGTAACTTCTACATATACTTATTGTTAATTTATGAGCTCCAAATACTGACGATTTCAATGTTCCCGATCACCTGAAAAATGTCACGGACATTCAGACAGACACCACCCGCAAGTCAAATCCATGGCATAGGAGAGTGTTATAATTCAAAATATCGATAGTAACTATTTAAAAACAATGCGTAAAATAAAAGTATACCTGCAGTGACATTTGGTGCAGTTTCAATTGTACAATGCAATTGTTTGATTGCAATGTATTTTGTACATAATGATATACGAATAAACATGTAATTTTTTTTTCTATTCATTAGAATAAAAAATACATAACATATATCAACATTATTTAATTAACTTTTCATTTAAATAATTTATATTTTTACACTCTAAGAGTTACCAAATTGTGTAATCCTTAAAAGGTAACATATAAACGTCTGTATAATTCTTTATATAATTGTGTTTTACGGGCTGCTGAGACCGCTACTGCCCTTTAGATATAATTTTATCTACAAGATATGTGATTCCAATATAAATATATTTTAATTTATGTTTTAAGGAAATTAGTACCTATTACATATATTTATTATTTATTATATATTTATATTATACAATCCGAAGAATACTCTCGACAATTTACTTGTATAAAAAATACTGTATTATATTCAGGTAGTATAAAAAATTGAACGAAACATTTTTAAAACAGCTTGAAAGAAAATGGTTAACAATTTTATTTCGCTACTTGAAAAATAAATGTTTTAGAGTTACATCTGATAGAGACTCAATGGTACTGTATATTTTGTATATATTTTTTATAAACCATATTTTCTTTAATGTTGTAGAAGAAAAAATGTTGATTGTAAAACATTATATCTTTCTCCCTTTTTTTTCCCGGAATACCTCTTAGTTGAACCTTTGCTTAAAACGAAGTATTAAAGATTACGGCTACTAGGCTAAGTATTTGATAATTGAAATTAATAGAGCAGCTTATTTGTTTGAAATTGTATCCTTATTTATCATATATCCTTAATTAAACATGATTTCAATGGATGTTAAATAAGTATATAAGCTAAATCTTACAATAATACATCAATTGAAAATTTAAAAAAATAATGTCAGTTCTGTTGACATGATTATTGAAAAAAACAATTTTCTTTTAACTCTGTCGTAAGTGTCTGAAGTAAGTCTAAAAGTAATAAGTATTATTATATGTATTTATGCTATAATAAAAATAAAGTTACTGCCATAAAAGTAGTTTTCAGAGTTATTAGTTGTATGATTCAAAAAATATTACATACCTTTGCCGCTCGTTATCCTACGTAAAGAAATATATCGGTTACGTCTTAATTATATTTACGGAAACTGTTCCTACTGAAAACTTAACCACGTGTGTTGATAAATTTCATAATATTAATTAATTTTGGTTAAACGATGACTGGTATACACAATACACAAAATATAACACTACAATATCTAAAATATAATTAATATTAGGGCTAAAACTATTTTTTGTTTCATTTGAAGATAATTTCATCAAAAGTTAACTCAAAAAAAAAATACATTGTATAAGCTCTTGACGTTCCTGATTCTTTAACAAAAATAATTACAGAACAATTTCATGATAATATAAGAGACGTCACAGTTCACATGCGGCACAAACCGTCTTTTTGTTGATTTTTTCGACCGCTTTGACGTTTAATGTCGCTGCATACCTTTGTTCCAACGCGTGACAAAGTTAAACATTACTCGACTCTTTACAAAAAGACTAACTAAAAATTTACCCATTGTAGATATATTTTTTGGTCAGTTTAATTTAATGTTGGCACTGAAACAAAAAGTAGTTTTATTTCATAATATTCCGTTTCATGTGGTTTTCTGGTTTCATAAGCTCTAATAATATTTAATTAAACATGGGAAACTTGCATAATATTTATGTATTTCATATTACGCTAAGGTTTTGTTTTATATCTCTCATATTACTAACAATATAAATGGGATTTAGGACCACATTTTTGTTTTTAATATTAAATGCATGTTACAAGACTCAATTAATTATAAAATACCTATTTTCAGTATTTTCTCATAAATATTTTTGGATTATGGTTCTTGGTATATTTTTGTAAATTATATATGTACATTTTGTATTTTATAATAAAGACCGCAGTAACGTCGTTCAAATCACTGTTCATTTCAATTTATTTTTCATTCTAAATTTATTTTAAATTGACATGGCTGGCTACAATTAAGCCATGTAGGCTGTATATGATTAAAAAATATTCAAACATTTTACGAGTATGTTTGACCATTACAAGTATTTTTTTTGACAAAATCGCTAGTTGAAAACTCATTAAAATAGTATAAATTAATCCACGAATTCTTAAGTATTCAAATTTTTAAAGTTTCGTTTGGAATTCAATTTAAAATTCTAACCACTGGCTACTGCATCCTTACCGCGACAACGGGTGGCCCGTTCATTATTTCTCAACTTTCATAATTGATTACATTTATGTCGCTTTAGATATATTTCTATTACGAAAAAATATAAAGCTATTATATATTTTAACAAAAGATTTGTACTCGAGTGTCAAACAATTAAAAACATATAATATTGAATGATGCTCAGGTTTTTATCCCATTTAAACCTTATCGTTAGTAAACTCAATATAATAATATATAATAATAAACAAAATAATAAAATAAATGATTTAAATCATCGTCTAACTTAAAGACCGATCTAACAAAAGCCTAACGAAACAGACTAGACTCGATGCGGTAGGTTTAGAATTACTCTTGAATGTAAAACAATAAGTTATCAGTAACTAAATAAAAAAAAATCTAAGTGATTTCATGAATATGTATATATTAGTACTTAGATAACTATATTGATTCCGCTTTCATAGAAGCTTCAGTTTGTCAACGGGTTTTCAATAAAAATATACAACATTTTCATCTTTAAACTTAAACGAATTAATATATTTTAAGTTTTATTGTAATTATTTTTTTTCTTTTTTTCTGTGAAAACTTTTCACTCCTTTTTAAATTAAATATTGTACATAAAGATATTTTCTCGTTATTGTTTTATTATACGTTCTATTTATTACGTATGCTAATATGATATAACCTAGATAGCTCGAAGATGAATGTTCGCACAAATTAGTTCAATATTACAAATTACTTAGCTCAAATTAGTTCAAGCAAACTAATTTCGTTAATAAAGACGACATTATGAACTATAACTTTCAGTTTTCATAAACCTGATAGTTTAAAATGAATATTCATTAAAATCAACTCATGAAGCCCAGTACTAATTAGGGATGTACAAAAATAAAGTTTTCAGTTCTTCAATTTTAGATATTAAAATTACTCCAATTGGTCATGAATATTAGTAGATTAAAAAGGTTATTATATAGTATTTGTTTCGCCTACTTATATTATTTTCAACCTCAATCTAGAGTTATTTCAAAGTTTAGAATCTTAAGTGAGATGCTATATTATATTTTTGTACTTTTTACAACTGATGTAAAGTCGCCATTTTCACAAAAAGAAAATGTTTCTTCTCATCTTCTAAGCACGGCGTAATTTTATCAATATTCGATACATTAGGATTAAAATACGTATAAAATAAAATCGAATCAACAGTCACCAACAATTACAGGTCGCTCGCTCGTTTTAACATCAACAATCCTTTTCGTACTAAAACCAATAAAAAGTTAGTAAAATCGATAAAGTAAATTAATTATTATTTAAAAAAATAATAATCTAAACGCTAAGGATTTTTTTAAATTTTTACTACGCTGGTTTGTATTGGTTTGATGATAATAACCCAAAATAGTGTGACCCATTGTAACTTACTATTCTGGATTCAAATATACTCAAAGAAGTATTGAAATGAAACAATATTATAATGGTAAGATAAGGGTTATAAAAAAAAATACAACTCGCACCGGTTGCCACTATATTAGAGACATATCGTGATTTTTAATTTAATGAAGTACCGATAGCAAAAAGTTAATATAATATATTTACAATAAGTTGTCATCGGTACTTTATTAAATCATATTTTTAAACGAAAAATCCTGTAAAATAAATATTATATTATTTTTAGAGGCAAATTATGTCTTATACTTATTGCTTTTTATTTTTTTTTATTCTATGAATCATTTCTTATTATTTAATTTCAGTACACTTTTTTTGTATTTTTCTGATTGAAATTAGTATTAATATATAACTTTTAATAGCTAATTTATATAGATGTATTTGGTATACAATTTAATGGAATGTAGGCTTAGTATTTTGTGAGCTAAAGGATGACAACTGACAATCATTCTATATTCTGACAGTTGTTTTTTTTTAAATATTTGCTAGGTTACATAATAGGTTTTTAGCAAAATGTTACTTTATAATTTTACAATTCTGCTTTCAGGTAAAAAGCCTTGATGAATGAAACTGTTTTAGTTACATAATTTTCTTTTACTAATCTAAAATTAAAACAATGACCGAAACTTATTACTTAGCTGAGGACAAAAAGTTTTTCAATTTAAACGATAAGGTATGTCCGTAAAGTAAGTAAGTCCGTAAAGTAAGTAAATCCGTAAAGTAAGTGTCCGTAAGGTAGGTATATACGTTATCAAACAGGATTCTGATAACGTTGTTTTAATCTTTTAAAGTTCGTTTTGTGGGAAGTTTGAAAATAAGTGACTTCGTTTTTAAACATTATTTTGTGTTTTTGTTATGAAATGATAATATTGAATGTTCAAATAGTTTTAAATAGTTTTAAAAAACTAATTTTAGTAATGAGACTTCTAAAGCAATTATTCTCGATAATTGCCAGACCATTGAAACTATGTACAAATCTATAAAAGAGCTCTGCACTATCAATGCTTCTAATAAAAAAATGCAGTTCGAAAATATTTATTAACATGTATATTCGCTCTACCAATTAAGCTACCGTATTTACGGTAGATACGGTAGCTTAATATAATTATTTAGCTTAATTTGTTTATTTTTCAGTCCAGATATAGAATAAAAAATAAACAAATTAAGCTCCCGTAAGCTAAGCTAATTGCAATATTTTTGTTTTAATTGATATATTGAAACAAACATATTACAGTTAGCTTAGCTACGAATTTATTTAAGTGAAAATTTGGTGTTGCAAGAATTCGTTGGCGGCGGTGACTGCTTGTCATCATATGACTCGTATACTCGTTGGCTCCCAAAAATATATTAAAAAAAAAACAAAAATTGTACTTTTTGTCCAGAGTGGGTCAACTTTGCACTTTTTCCTGAAATTAATAATCGGTTCTGATATAAATTTTGCTACTAAAGATTGAAATTACAACCTATTGCTTAAAGTTTCTATTGAGTTAAAGTTGAAGGAAACCCTCTTTTAATCTCGGATAATAGATCGATTATTAATCCTGCCAATTATATTAATCTTCCAAATATTTCAAAAGTCTTAATTCTCACTCTTTATCCACGTGACCCACTGAATGGTGTAGCTCTCTCAGTCCATCTTTGGTCGGAAAGTTTCACCGCACGATCTGCAAAATCGTATTATGTTATATTATTACATATTCTTAGTAATAATATACATAATATTAACTATAATTAATTTCTTTAGTAAACAGCTAGAACCTTAAACTCCACGTTAGTTGAATTTCATTCAATAATGTATTATATTATGAGTAGTTAATTGTATGGTTACAATTTTTATTTAACTGAATCTGATTACGATTATATAAGAAAACACACATACACATCGAAAGTTCGTATATAATACAAATGGAAAAGATATTTCCTGTATACAATGTAAATTTTTTGGCATAGTAAACTCACGGTAATAATAGGACTTAGCTTTAAAAGTCAGAAACGTTGAGCAAAATTAGCAGGCAACGATGCTTCGGGAAGGATTTGTCGAGTGAAACCTGTAAGGGTCGACCGTAACCTAATTAAATCTTCACCTACTAAAGCTGCCGGGTATTTCTGTACATTTATGATGATCAACTAAATTTAATCTGGTAAAAGCTGTAAGGGCATTGTGGCTTACGCTTACTGAAGCTGATTCGCATTAGGCTTACGGAATCATAAATGCGTTTGTTTGAATTTGTTACCTTTTTATTTTGTAAGCTGCAAACGAGCTAACGATCCAAAGTTGTGATGAAAGCACCATGCTATAAAATTATTCCATTTACATTTAATTAAAGATGGTTTTTCGTTATAGCATTAACGATTTCAAAACACATCTTGTCATTTATATACCTTAAGAAAATTTCAGTAACTTTTCCTATTATCTATTTATAAAATAAATTTAAAATACTCTCTGTATTTGTAATCGCCGCTCATGGAATTATCGATGACAATGATTTCTTAGGTAAAATATGTTATTTATATTGAAAAATTAAAGAAAATTCTTATAAAAATATAAAAAAACGAAGCTTTTATATATAATCCTGCGACAGTGGGTAGAATAAAGACACACCTGAATAATAAATGACACGTGTTGAGCTTCCCTCAGTAAAATTATGGGATATTTTTTCATATAAACAATAAGCCTGTTATATAAACATCACGTTCAATATATTCTCTTTTACTCGGTAATGCTTTCAACTTACTTTACTTGTGTTCTTCGATTATATTATTATTTTTATGACGTGGCTTATTAATGATGAACATTGCCAACGAAGTAATTTATAGAAGTTTCCGATTGCTATACAGGTATTTAGCTATTATAACATTACTAGCCATGTTCAAGATGGAATTTCCCGTCTAACTTCATCAGAACATCGAATAACTTGCCGGTCTAACTAGATAGTTCTATTGAAATGTTATTTCAATAGGCTTAAGTTATGCCATTTTGCCTTTTACTTGCATTGCACATTAGAGGAATTAAAAAAAAAATTTTAAATTAAAATGTTAGTATTACAACTGTAATGACCTCTTTAGCATTATGCTACTGCTATATGACTAATTGGCTTAAAAAAGTATACAAACAAAGAAGATTAATGCTTTTGTTTGAGACGTTGTCAAACACGATAGGGTATCCACAGTTTTTAAGTGATAACCCATTAGCCTAATTGTATATAAGTAATTTAGCTAATGGTTTATTACTAAAAACTGATGTCATTTCATTATAGGCTGATGTTAAATATTGGAAACCATCAAAAGTTAATATAATGTTAATATAAAAATACACATACATAACATATTTACATATAAATTAAGCTTGTTTTCTATATGAAATTAGTAATGATAAAAATCATAAATTATATTCGCTTAATATATACATAGGTGTGAAATTAAGATATATGTTAAACTAAGTAAAATGTTTATAAGTAACCAACTTAAACATTTATTTTCACTATGTAAGTTGTATTTCAATTTAAAAACTTGTGGCTCCCATCTGTGTCCAATCGCTAACATCTATTGACTCCCTGAAATATTTTTTTTACTTTTATAAATTGATTCTGGTAAATGGTAGTATTGTGGTATTAATAGTGTTTTTTTTTATTTTCTTTCCATAAAAAAATAATTTACTAAAAAGTTTACATTATTAGATAACTGAAAATTTTAAAATTTGAATGAATAAACTGAGGAAAAAATTAAGAAGCCATGTCTGTTCATAATCATTATCTATCATCATGAAACATTTTTTTTGTTCGAATGTATTTCTAAAGTTTTGAAACTTTAGAAATACATTCGAACAAAAAAAAATACTATTTAGATTACACTAAAATGTTAAAAATGAATGGAATGCTACGCAGTTCTATAAAATGTTTCATGATGATAGATAATGATTATGAACAGACATGGCTTCTTAATTTTTTCCTCAGTTTATTGAAGAAATATATATATTTTATTCAGTTTAATCCAATTAACATCAGTATTTCAAAACGAATCAGTTGACAAGTATATTTTTTTAAACTAAAAAAATAATGTGAAGAAAAGTAACGAAAGAAAAATTATTTATATTAAATATTAATATAATATAAGTAAGGATATTAAAAACAACAAAAGCGAGTAATATACGAATATCTTATTAAATATTATGATAATATTTTAACAAACTAAATACTAAATGCTGCGTCTTCATCTTTAAAGAGATTCCAACAGCTGCTAAAATTTATTTAAAGTAATTTGCATAATTATTTTTATGTTACAGCGTTGTTTGTTGAGATAAGAACGTTACTTGGGGTAAGGGAGACGAAACCCATATTAAACGGAATACCTAGTTTAGCCTCGAGTTCAGTATTCATTTACATTGGTCCTATTTATGATGGTAGTGATTCAAAGATTTTGTTAAATCGTTACATTTTTATTTATTCACCGTATATTCTTGGAACTATTTTGTAAAATAAAAAAGAGGGGAGCGTTTTAAAAATAGACTACCTGTGGGATTTTCGTTGTGTATTTATTTCATATAGTTACAAATAATAAAATGAAAGTATAATTTTAAATAAATATAAAATGCAATAAAAAAATTTTTAATTCGACCTTATCGCTTTCTTTATTGTCACTTTAAGTGATTTTTATAAAGTCATGATTTTTTTTATTCATAATTATTACCCAAGGACACGTCATTCGTGTTCTTTTTGATGTTTTACAATTTTTTGTCATGCTAAATTATAATTTATAAATTGAGATTATTAGTAGGAATCTTAAAACTATATTAGCGATTACTTTGCACAGTTTTTTATTATTATTATGATTTCTTATTTTTTGTTTTTTTATTGTTTTTTTGTTTAGCATGATTTTATTGTAATCAAAAACCAAAATATACATAAGAAATAATGAAGACTGCTTTGCTTCTACATCATCATGGCCCATAATATATTAAGTTTCAATTAGTTTTCTGCTTGCAAATGAAATTCAATGACAAATTCAAAAGCTAACGTTTATATTTGTTGTGGACATTGTATGTTTAGTTAACTTTTGTTGTAAAAAATGTAAACTATATAACTGTATAAAGAATTCAATTAATTGTTTTATTCTATTTATAATATTTTTAATATCGTGAAATGCGTATTACGAATAATGCGTTATTTTTTCCATCTAAGTTTAAAGTATGCCTCTTTATTGCATTTTCACAGATACTATATCAGGGCTCGATTTTAGTTGAAAAAGTTAATATCAGTTAATGAATGTATCAAAACGCAATCTCTATATGAGTGCTTAAGGTTTAAGATATAATTGCTTTTGCTTATAATTAAAATGGCAATCATTGTATCAATGAAAAAATAACATTGTTATTTATTTTTTTACGTTAAAGCACTCCAGCTCAGGATATTCGACGAACCATTGGAATAGGCACGAAGCTTACGAAATATTCGCCAGCTTAAAACGCTGACGCTACAGATGTATGGAGACGAATTGAATTGAACTATTCGGATGTCAGCCTTCGCATCGGCGTCGGCGTAGTTCAGAATTACATAGAATGTAATTTTATAAGGAATATGAAGCCAGCTGTTGTCAGCGACTTTGTCTGCTGTCTCCAAACAATTGTTTTGAATTTTGTGTCGTGTTTTGAATACATATCGATTAAATTCTTAAAATGAAAAACATTTGACGATCCGATTTTACTATATTTTAAAATGTTTAGAAAAATACATTTTAATAACTTTTGAATCCGTTCCCGCAACAATTTATTTTATAATTTACATGTATTACTTGCACCTATATGAATTTAACAAAAATATTACTATTTAACGTTAATTTACAAAAGTAAGGCGTTCCATTACTATACTTGTAACCAACCCATGACTTGTTAATTATTCAACTCTGAATTGACAGCTCTAAGCCACAAACGTGCGATTTTGATGGATTTTTGATTTGGGGCTCAACCACACAACCGTTTCAATTATCGTCTAATAGTCTATCGGAGTCTGTGTATTGATTGTCGGAGTCATCCACAGTGTTATTGATTCAGCTTTATACGAGAACAGTGAATAAACTTTTATTCGAAAATGAATGAATAAAATGAAGTATTATTAACATACTTTATTTCACTTGCCTTACGTCATGTTTTATTTAGTACATACCTACTAGCTGATACTCGCATTTTATGTTTTGTTATATAAGTTATATATATTTTAATACATACGTTAAGAAACGTTTTTTAATAAATTGTGATATTTTAGTTAGTATTCATATTTATTTTATATTTATTTCATAATATACGTTCAGGAAGAAAGATTTTTACAAGAATTAGTGCGTATATAAAAATATCAACTCGCAGAAAATTAGGACCGGTCATGCTGGTGAAGAATCATCCTTGAATATTTTGTGATGAAAACCAATAATTACGTAAACATAATAAAATAAATGTAAGTCTGTTATTTAACTTGTCATACTGATGTATAATGGTGACTGTACAATCATTTTGGCGCTTTCGTTGCTATTGGCTATTTCTGTAGGCTATAGACATTACAACATAATTTTAATATAAATATATTGATTTGATAAAATGGATATAAAATACTTGCCATAAACGGAACACTGGCAGGACAAAATAGGTAAGCTGATGTGCGCGACGGTCAACAAGAAAACCACGTAACTCCAAAATAGCACAGTTAGAGCTTATATGGAAAAGACTAGAAAGCTATTAGTTTTATAAATAAATGAATTGCAAATAAATTTAATAATAACACACAAAAAATATTACACCTCATTGTTCATGCTTGCATCGTCAATATCAAGTATATATTAGTCTGATTTCTAAATTTCGACTAAAAACAATTGATTGTCTCCTGACGTAATAGAATAAAAACCAATTTATAAATATGCATGCGGTGTTGGTCCAAATCGTCATTTAAATTAAACATATATGTACAGTCGAATTACGGTTAAGGGGTGACCACTAGTAAAATTGCGACAACTAATTATCTTTTACATATTATAGTTAATTAAAAAAAGTGCTTTATTTATGTTTATAATATAATCTGGTTGAATCCCTGTCCGTTTTGATGATTTTTTTTAAATGTTTACTTGCGCTTGTGAAAAGTGGTCGCTCGCTTGTGATCCGTGTAATGGTAGGCTTTAAGTTAGTAAGACAAGTCATTCACTGAGCCCACCAGCAAGGCATTCAATTGCTAAGGTTCTAGCTGCCCCTATGACGAACCATCGGTGAAATGTATAATTCCCAAGAACCTACGTAAGTTGTTGACAGTTTTATGTACTGGAAAGTTCTTTTTGGCTTTTTACGATTGGACTCCTTTCGCCAAAACTTATCGAATTTATGTGGTTTTTTGGTGTGGCAACCCCGGCGTCTAAAAGTCATAAACTTTTGGTAATTTAAAGGATGAAATCGTTTATAATGTGAATAGATATTTTTATAATTTTAGAAAATATGAAACGCTAGTTAAATGCCAATTATATTGTTGTAAATTCAGTCTTAATCAAGTTTTGTGTTTTGAAATTAGTTCTCTCTCGCTGTCATACCAGATCACAAACTTATATTTGAATTATTGTCTGTATTATTATTTTATAACAATAAATATAGTTTACTCTGTTACCTTTTAGTGAGATTAATGTAATATAATAAATTAACTATTGCATATTAAAATGATGACCCGTGGTAATAGTTGCGCAAGGCCGAGAACCAACTTCAACTGAGACTTCTGGTACATAAGGCATAAAAGTAACAATGCGGTCAACTTTTCAACAAATCAACAAGGAAGTGAAAGGAATGTATAGATTTAATTAATAAAAATGATTTGTGAATAAACGTACACAAGTGTGCGTAATTACATTTATGTGTGAGTATTGAATGTGTTAAGCTATTCAATACCCATAAAAAAAACACACTTACAATATTATATAGCAAAATTTTTCTTTTAAAATCTATAAAATTGAGTCTTCGTTACGATAGCATACAAACAGTTAGTACCTAACTTACACTATTTTTATGAGATATATTATTTTTTAATTATGTTTTACCTTTTTCTATTTTTGTTTCCTTACTATAAAGCTTGAAACTAAGATTAAATATTCAAGCACTAAAAATCTTCTTGTTGAAGAATTTATTTTACGGATGAAGTTTCATAGTTTTAGTTACAATTAGGGATAAAATAATTGTTTGTGTATTGAACCACTATTTAAATTTTCAAAAAGGTAGTATGTGACTTTTTAATTCAGTTATTTTATATATTAAAGCTATTTAAACTTTCATGAATCATGAATATTATATTTATGTTTATATTTACCCGACTATATAATTAAATCGGAGTGTGCCCGACTAGTTTAGAACCTATTCGTGAACTTCACGCCGCGAGTTCGCCACGCTTAAAGCTCATGAGTCAAACATCAAGAACCCCTAATGGGTTCGAAACTAGTCGGGCACATTCCGATTTACTTCTGCGTGAATACATCCGGGTAAATGTAAATATAATATAAAAACTAATTAATTAAACTACTACTTGTTATTATTACTAGCAATCTGTTATTTGGAAGTTACAAATATACAAATTCAAATTTAAATAAGTATATACATTTATACCATATACATTTATGAATAACATTTGATCCATAGAATTGTTATGTTTCGATATCCAAACTTCAAACTCCAAAATTTAAACTACCAAAATTTACTTTTGTTGTTATTTTATTACAGCTGAAGGGATATTTATTTATAATAAAAGTGTAAGTTGTAAGTGCTCAAAAATATATCAATATATATGAGACTTATATAACAAAAAAAAATCAAGTGAAGAACAACTTTTAAGTTTGTCTTACATTTGAACAAGAAGTCTTCTAGAGCCAACACTTTATTAGCCAGTTAGAATCTTGACGCGTCTTTGAAAGGAAAGTTTGTAAAAGCAACTAAAAGGAAAGCAGTAAACAACTTCATTTTATTATTTGGGGAAAAAGTAGTGCAGTCTTTGTAGTGCAATCCAAGGAGTTAAGTTCAAGACATAGTTAATAACAACTTTAAGATTACATGAGATTCGTTGTTTGTTGTTTGATTTATTAAAATACTAATAAATCAAATTCGTTTTTTTATAAATTTTATTACGGTAAATAAATTAAGTTTATAAATAGTAATTATATAAAATAAGTGGAAGGTTCTGAAGACTCGTGGAACTCTAACTGTTGTCTGAAGTATTTTTTTATTAAAACGTCTTATAGAAATAATATTTTAAATGACCTGTTTTTGAAGTAAGACATTGTTTTAACTTAGATAATAATAAAATATTGCATTTGCTGCGGTTTTGGTAATTTTTAAATTAAATGCAATGCTTCAAATGGCTTTATTATAAATTAATGTATTATATTATTATGAACAAGTGCAATAGTAATTTTTCATTGAACAGTTGATGGAAATTTGGAATTGTAATAAATATTAAAATGCTTATCCCCTTTTGGACTTCTACACCATACATGATATATATAAGATATAGATATATATATTTTATATAAACAAAAGACTACAAATCGAAGCAAGAAGCTTAGCTCGCATATAATTGCGAGAAACCGTTCATAATTTTAATAAAATATTCACAAGATTTAAATTCATGAAGTCATCCTTGAACTAAATTAGCAAACAACATTTACTGCAGGAAGTATTTGTCAGGTGAAACCTGTAAGGGTCGAGACTAAGCTAATTAAATTTTCATATACTAATGCTACCGCAGTATTCTGATATGTTTATATAAATGTTGAACTTAATCTCATCTGATAAGAGCCGAAAGGCCAATTTAGCTTATGCTTAGCAAAGCCATTTTGCATTAAGCCTACGGAATTATAAATGTGTTGCGTATATTATGCCAACAAGCAATGTGCGTAATATATTACACGGGATGGTAGCTGGTGATCGTCAGTCATCGACATTTTGAAAATATGCTATTTGGCGGCCATAAAACAAACTATGTACATTTGCAAAAACCTCTTCCTTTAGAACTCAGCAAAATTTCCTAGAGAAGGCGACTTTATACCGAGCAAGTGGTAAATACGTGTACCAGTCTCAAAAGGGAGAACACAAATCCATATAAGAACAAACTAAAACCTTATAAACATAGTTTAAGTAAAAGTTCGTTACTTTTTGAATAAATGGCTTTCGGGACGATGTTATGGCAATATCAGCCCATAATATTAGCCCTTAATATTAAAACATTATTTATACAACCCTTAATATTAAACATTATTTATGTTGTAAACGGGCAAACCACGGGCAAACAACGGGTAAATTATTTATGTTGTAAATGTGACTTTTGTGTAACCAAATAAAATTGTGACCATTTGAGACAAACTCTAACAGTCGTTCTCCTCTTAGATCGGTCTGCTAACTCTTAATCTTGTTACGAGAGATATTGGCCTGAACAATGTAAAACGTATCGCCTAAACTGTTATCCGCATATCGATGCAAAGTAGTTAATTACCAAAAACCTATACGATGGATTATCATAAAATAATCCGCCTTATCATAAAATATTATCATAAAATAACACACTGTTGTACAAAAGTTATTTATTTAAATAGTTAATTCGTTTCATACATCAAACCGCCTTAATAAATAATCTTGTTACACTTGAATAATAAATGACAGGTGTTGAGACTTCATACACTCTCCCTAAGTAAAACTATAAGGTTTCATATAAATAGTAATGTTCGTATAAAAACCCTATTCAATATAATATCTTGTACATAGTAATGCTTTTAAGATTGACAAGCTTGTCTGTACTGTGATTTGACTTTGACTGTATGCCTTAAGTTCTTGACTTATTAATTAAGTTCACTCCAAGGACATAATATGAAGCTTTTATAAAATATATATTTTCCTTGTTACTTATATTCACAAAGGCATGAAAATATTAGGTAAGCACTAGAAAGGTCTCGCAGAAAATATTTTTTATTATATCAGTAATAACGGACTTTATATAATATTCCCGAAAACTTACATATAGTAAAAAAAACACCATAGCACACAATTTCACCATATTATATATAACACAATGTTACATACTTAAAAAAAGAACATGGTAAAAAAAGTAAAGGTTTAGCTCGTGTATCGATAGATCATTCAGTTGGTATGAGTCTTTTTCAATTTAATTTAGATTCCTAGTAATATTTTTTGCTGCTTAGACTAAAGAAAGTAGTAATACGTTCGAGGATATTAGAATAAAAGTACTAATAAAAAGTAACATCATAATTCAGTTATTTTATAAAACTTCCAAAATACAAGAGTTGAGAACCTTTAAACAAATAACAAAACTCATAATTCAGACAAAAATAATCCGTCAGCTTCTTTTTTAATATTACTATAACTTAAAAGTTATTTATAAAAAATAAATTCGTATATATCGATAGAGATATTTTGACAATGCTGAAAAACTATATTCCTTAACATTTTAAGGCTTCTTCTGACACAAACATGTCGATTCTGTTTTGCCTGGCTCTTATAGTTTTTGTTGTTGATACATGGATAGATATACTACGTTTTAATTTTAAAAAAAGATTTATAAAAGACAGAAAGGCTATATTTTTTAATTAAATAAATTGCTCAATTCCAAGTTGATCTAGAAACTGAAAAACAATGTTGGAAATTTCATATTATTTACTAAAAATATAAAATAATAAGTAAGTTTTTCAGGATCTTTCGAATACTCATTTAAATTAAATTTCTTAAATACGAACAAAGTCTGCCTGTATCAGTTAGACAGATTATAAAACTAGCATCAGACAACCGCTTTGATCTTTAACATTATAGCTGAATTTGGGGAACCATGCAGTAAAATATTCAAATACTTAAATATACCATAATGTAATACAGTAGGTCATTGTAATATCAAAATAAATCAGTATTATAAATGTAATATTTATATTTAGATGCCTCATCTTCATGTCAATGTAGCTAAGTTTATCACACCTTCATTATTGAATTCTTTGAGTGGACTGTTCTCTTGGAATCCGCATATTAAGTGCAGGGCTTTAAAAGTTAAAGTAAAAGCAAAAAGTAAGGTTTTGATATTTATGACAAATAAACCCATCCTTTTTTCTACAAACTTGCTTAATATGCCAATAGCTGTTTTTTATATAAACAACAATAAAACACTCATAAACACATTTAGCTGTATTTTGATCCTAGCAACTTATTGAAGCGCCGAGTCGATAGGATATGTGATCTTGAGACACGTAACTCTACTTAAGCCAACAGCCATTACTTCTACGTAAGATGTTTTCAATGCAATTAAGTTAATAAAATAGTAGAAATTTATCCTATAAATGTTTGCCTTAACTTTTTATATAAGATAAGACTGAATAAAATAAATATGCATACAAGAACACACAAGTAACCACAAAAAAAATATACACACACGTACGTTTGTAGTGGGTGTGTATATATTTTTACTATACTAACTTTATTTTTTTAATTAACTTGTATAGCAAAACTTAAGAGTATACTGTGATTGTTTTGAATTATATAGTTTTATTTGGAGCAATATTTTGTAAGTTTAATTAAGTGGGCAGTGAATCTGCGCCACAACTTATCATTTATTGCGGTATTCATTGCGTTTAAAATACCTATTTAGATTAAATATATTGTGTTTTATTTTTACAAACATTTCAAAACTACTATTAAAATGAATATTTGCACTAAAATTTAAAACATTTCAATCTATCTTTGGCTTATTAATTTCTTTGTATGTCTCGAACCTTACTTTTAATTGTTAAAGTTTTGTGTGGAATCCAATTTTGAACTAAAGCGGCTTCCCATCCACGACATCTGTTTACTCTGTTACATTTTTTTGTTGACTCTCATAATTGACTCAATATATATGAGATGCAGTGTGTGTGTGATAGGTACTTTTTAATAAATTTATTATATAATTTGTTTCGTGTTTGAATTTTGTATGTATTTCAAATTATGTAATTAATGAAAAAAATCATTTCTTTTTAATATATGTATAAATTAAACTAATAATTATTTTTAGGCCTTCAGTTTGCATGTGTTGAAAAAATATGGTGTCGATGTATTTAGAGAACACATAGAATTTAAATTTGATTATTAAAATTGCCTTAAGAGAAAATTGTATTTTTTTAATTGAAACCTTACACAAATGTATTTTTACTAGATGAGAGAAATAAACTTTGAAAAAAGCATTGAAAAGGTTTTAAAATATTATTTAGTATTTAATTATGAATAGATGAAATCATACAAGTCTTTCAATAAAACTTACGGGCAAATCTTTTACATTCAATGGCCCAGTTTTTATCGACTTAAAATTTTCTTAGTATTTTGAACTGCAGTATTGACAAAATAACAAGTAAAATGAATATGTTGAAACAAACATCCAATTTATTAGTAGTTATATAAATATTGCACATGGAAAAATATATAATGTGTTTATTTTACCCAAAAACTTAAAATTAGTTAAATACGCTGATCAGCAGATAAGGCATTTCCTTTTATGTTGCGTTCAAACGACGCTGCCAACTAGACCAACTACCAAGAAACTTATTTTGCTATTTTAATCAACTCAATTATAACTATTTCAAAGAGAGTCTAACATTTAAATGTTCATAATTTAACATTTCAGTAAAGTTTAATAACAATATTAAAACTGATGTTAAAATTATTGTTTTAAAATTTCTGGCTTCTTGTACTTTATAACAGTTCAAGATATCCGATTATATTGCAGAATACTAAAATACTAAATCAGGCCATTGCTAAGTGCGGTATGCTGGCGCTCTATTGTTATTTTTGAACAAACCTTTGTTTTTCTTTATATTATTATATAACTAAGTTTTGTTCCACAACTACTTTGATAAGGTTTTATTTTACTATAATATTTTCTTTTTTTCTTTTTTAAGCCACAGAACCTGTTATCTTTGTAACGGGATCATATCATTTCGGGAATATATATATATTTATATTGATTGTTTTTTTTTGACAAATGCTATGAATATGCTTGACAAATAATTTATATGTATTTCCCAATATTTATAACTGTTTTTTGCTAAGATACTCATACTTAAATTGAATGATAACTACAATAGTTAAAGAAATTCAATTGATTAAATCTAGGGTAACTTTTTTCTTTTATTAATCCCAATTAATTTTAAAAATAAATAAATGGATGTCAACATTAAATAAATGGATGTCATACATATTAAACATATGAAACATTTTCACATCAAGAAAATCTGTTATTTAAATTAAAAAAAAAAACTTTAACTTACAGCTCTTAGCCAACCAAAGACACAAAACAATTTTGTACTGTATGTAAATTTCAGTTATTTTACTTATTACATGGTCAGTCACCATCGATTACAAAAACATATTACATGTTCAGTCACTATCGATTACAAAAACATATTACATGTTCAGTCACCAACGATTACAAAAACATATTACATGTTCAGTCACCAACGATTACAAAAACATATTACATGGGCAGTCACCAACGATCACAAAAACATATTACATGTTCAGTCACCAACGATTACAAAAACATATTACATGTTCAGTCACCAACGATTACAAAAACATATTACATGGTCAGTCACCAACGATCACAAAAACATATTACGTGGTCAGTCACCAACGATTACAAAACCGTTTCAGTCCGTGTGTGCTTTCTGTTATTCAATTACTTATTTAAACAAATAAGTATTTCTTGTGTATTTCATTTTAAGTTAAGTAAATACTCTCGTATGTTTAAAATAAATAATAGAAATGTTTATTCAGATTTTCTTGTCTTGCTGGTATGAAGTAATAGCAGAGTTTTCCTTTGAATAATTAAGAAATTCATTACGAACTTAATTAGCAACGTTTTGAAAAAAAAAAGAAAAAGAAAATGTGTTTCGCTTTCGAAATTGCAATTAGAATTAGGAATGCTGGAAATTTAATGTAGATTATTATCTTGACAGCATTACTTCTGTATGTTGCTTGTCAATGTAAGCAAATTAAGGATACTTTTTGTAGTTGTGTAGGTTAATTGTTTTTGTTTCAAAAATTGGATTCCGATTAGTACTTTTATATAATTTAACAAGACGGGGACATCATTTACGTCACTTTAATAATTTAATATTGTTCTTACAGCCGCAGTTACTAATACGGAGACAAAGAAATAAAATCCAAAAAGGTACATATTTCATGCAGGTCACGTAAAATAGGGCTGTTATTTAATTACACAAATAATTGATCTGGTACACGTACACGCGTGTGAAACGAAGTATTTTATTTGTGACAATGTTTATCAAAGTTGGTGGCTAAAATATATACATTTTATAAAATAACTACTACATGATAACTTGTTATTATGAATTAATCAGAAAATATACCAATTATTCAGATCATAGTTTTTATTATTAATTTATACGTTCTTTGTTTGCTTGAAAGTAATTTTTGTAATGTAAAAAATGTATGTACTTTTTAAATAAAATTAATAATGGAATGTAACGTATGAATGTAATTAATAAGAAACTAAATTAAACACTTAAATAAAATAATAGGTTTTCACATTTGTAATTAAAACAAATAAACATTTGCATTTCAGTATTTCAAAATAAAAATGTCATAATGTTTATTGTTGCTAGTTTAAGTTCGTGTTTAGCTTTACGTGTCGCTTCCCCATGGGAAAATTTCAGTCACACTTCAGTTTATTTCCAACGTTTGAATTGTTTAACCTATGTCGTAACTTATATTCATAGAATAAAGATGACATTACATTGCATTCTACTCTTTGTTTACTAATAAACATTTTATATTTAAGTTTTTGACTAGTGTTGTGTAGATAAAGACGGTCAAAAATATTTTATTTTAAATAACTTATTTCTTCTGTTTAATTTTATATTTTTCTTTGTTTTGATGTTAATCACTGAAATACAATGAAATATATTTAAATTCACAGATATTTGATCGCAGCTCTAGTTATTTGATTGCAGCATGTATACGGGCTTTTCCGACAAAGGGACCATGCAGACAAATAAGATTGGCATGAAGTAGCTATTATATCTACGTTGTGCCTTAATCCTTATTTTTTAAGAGTAGTAATACTGCTTCATCCCAACTAAACATTGAGTAAAAGACCGATTATTATTTTGGGCGGATTTTAATTGCAATCTATACTCAAAATTTAAAATGTTCACCGTTGTTTGTCATAGTCATATGAAATCATTAACTTAATTTGACAAAATAATTGTAAAGTTTTCCAACAAATATGAATATTTAAAAAACTTTTAACTTTTCTATAAATATGTAACGTCTGGAGAACAAAGTGCACGACAGTCCGCGCGGCAGCGCCACTGTCATATAGAAACTGAGCGTCTGGGGCCTTCTGATGGTCGTAGGATTTGTTCAGCTATCAGCAATAAAAACAGAATAATGTAACATAAATAGCATACTTGTGAAAGACTTTCAGTCGTCGTAAAAACTTGTATAGTAATTCTAGCGTTTTCAATCAAGTTTGTAATATGTTTTGTAGCCAATGTAATATGATCTAACGAAAAAATTTTTTGGATGTTACTTTAAAACGCTAACTACTTTTAACTAAGCAAAGCTTGTAAAATATGTATGAATAAAACAACTAATGCAATTATAAAAAAAATATTTGTATCTCATATAACATATAAATGTATATAACATGTTCATTGTCAATATATGTTCATTGTTGATAAACATATTTCATATGAATTCATTTAATTAGATAATTTTAATTAACTGTTATTATCAATCAATATATTTTTATTGCCAATGAACTTATGACCACCGGAACTTGGTCTAGAGAAATTGAATTCATACCACCAGAAGTCCTAAAACTGGTATTGTAATTTATCTTCAACGTTTAATTCCAAGGTAAACTTAATAAAAACATATAGCTGAATGCGATCACATATAGAATATATATACAGAGTAAACGTTGATGCCGTCTAATACCCTAGTCTTTCATGTTTCATTGGCAATGAAAAACGCTGCTTATATATCTTCGAAATTTGTGTTGTTTATAAAGAATAACATTGTATACATATTTCTTGAAATTTTCCATAAGCATAACCTCTAAATTTTAATTTAGAATAAAATTTACATTTTTAAATTCTGGAAATATTTTATTATTTACATTGAAACAAGATAGTCTCACAAAATCAAAACTCAGAAATTAGTCTTATACGAGCTTACATTTTCATAGACCGTAGCCAAGATATGATCCAATCAACAACTTTACAGACAGACAACATCCGGGGATGTCACGCCAGACTGCAATGATTCACGGAACGCCCATTTTCATTTCCGGTCTTATTTTACCTGCGGAACATTTTGATAGCAATATACGCTCGGCTATGATTTGTTCTGGGTATTTCTCTTCTTCGGTATTTTAAATCACATTTATAATAATTTATAATCATCAAACATTTTAATGAGAAATGTATTAATCAATAGTTAAAACAAATAATATTTCTCAAAATGCTGAAGGAAAACGTTAAAATTTTAAATAAATATAGAATGAGAAATAAATTAATACGGGCAAAGATTCGAACCCTGGGAAACCATCCCGTCTATCTACCAATTGAGCTACCATATCGCTACCAGAATTGATAAATTTAACATTTTATACATTTTCACTTTATTGGGACGGTGGTAACACCTCATTAGGCTTCTTTCAAAAATGTTTTATGCAAAGTTAGAAATTATAAAATAATAGTTTTAATTCTGTTTTTTTTAAATTTTAATAAGCTTAACATAGCTTACGTTAAACATATTCAATGTTATTACCCTGTACTGCAATATCGATGAATAAATGTTATAAAAAGAAAATCATAGAAGACAAATCACTGTAATACATTTCTGAACGTAAAGGCGTTTTTATGGTCTAATTGCGACTATTGCTGATAAAATTTCAGTGCCTTAGAGTGTTGATGTCATAATAATTTCAATTTTGAGGAGATAAAACGATGATACGAGATTGTACTGTTATATATGATATTGTAAGACCGACTTTTATCTTTAAAGTATCTTATATATCTATTACATATTATATATTACAACTAGCTAACCCGGCAAACGTTGTTTTGCCATATAAATTATTTCTAAGTAGTTTCTAATGTAGATGTAACGTGACATATGTGTTTAAATTATAGATATACAAATTTATAACTACAAATTAAAAAGAGTTTCTAAATAAAAAATAAGAAATCTTTGGTATTATTGAAGTACTATTTTAGGAACTTTAAAACTTTCTCGTTTACAGCAATAGAAGGCTCACGTCGCCGGTAAAGTAACAACAGAGCTTATTGTAAATGTTATACTAACTTAATTTGACTGGAAAAAGAGAAAAAATTACACAAGCTATTTAGTTCTTTAACTCAGATATTGGTATATACAAAAGCCTTTTTTTATGATAGAAAACATTTGGAAATATTTTTCATTAATAATATTTTTCTTAATAAACATCATGTTATTGCTCTAAATTCCTAGAAATAATTAAGATGCCAAAAAAAACTTCTTCATAATTTTGTACACTGAAATGTTACTACTTAAGAATATTCTATTTAAATGGACTTAGTGAAAATAGCGAATAAAATATTCTATTTGTTACACATTTTTTTTTCTGTATAAAAAAAAATAAAACGGAGATCCTTGAATTCCCCGGCTTGAATCCGGCTGGAATGATGATTGTATCATTCTATATTTATTGAATAAAAAAAAAACATTAAATGAAAATGTCTCTAACTAAAGTCAAGGAGACACTTTAAGTGTTTACTTTCATATAAGAAATGTCCCAAACGTTATGTTGTTACCAAATTTATTGGTAGCTGCAAATCTACTGCATTTGAACTAAATACCACTTGACGGATATAAACAACCGTAGCTACTGATATAACAGTGCAAAACAGGCATCGGTGTTTGTGCCAGTAATGTATTGGTTCTCACAAAGTAACATGAGTGAACTACCAAGAATCAATATTTATATTTTATTAGAATGTTTATAATGTTACCCTATAAGTGAAGGAAATGTAATGAAATATAAATAAGATGCTTTGGATGAATTATATTTTTTCAACGATCATTGCAATATGAATTTAATAAAATACGTATATAACGTTCTTTTACATTGGTATTTGGCGACGAAGATTTTAAAAAACAGATCCCATCCTGATTGTGTAGCAATTTCAATTTTATTCGTATTGATTTACCACAATCGCCCACCAAAGGACTGTATGAATACTATTGGGCGTATAAAAAAACACAAAAAAGATAATCGTATATTGTGGATCTCTTGTGATTATCTTTAACAATAATATCTATAAAAATGTATAGCCATGTAAAGTTTACATTAATTTAAATAAATATACATTTCATCAATCAATGTGAATGCTAAAAATTATCAGCTAATGAAATGTAAGTATAAGAAAATAGTTTAAATAAAAATTAAATAAAATAGTTTTTAAACATTATATTGAACACCACTGATATTTTTAAATAATAACAACTTATTAAAAGAAAAAATAAATAAAGACTTAAGTACCTATGTTAGTAACAATCAACAAAATTGTTTATAGTATCCATTAGAATCAAAGAGAAATTTACAAATTTATTTGAAACGAATTAGAAAAATTCAGCATAAGAGTCATCCGAACCAAAGTGGAACATTGTCATAGCAACATTTGTAGTCCTTTGATTTACACCTCAGTTGCTTAGATGACGTATGACTGCCAATACTATCTCTAACTCGGTTCACTAGAGCAAGATGATGGCAAGAGTGATAGGGATGAATTTAATATAGCAGGTTTAATTTTTATGAACATGGATGGTAGAAAAAGAAGAGCAAAGCCGAAGAAAAGACGGATAGATTATGTGAAAGGTGTTTTTGCATGATAAATGCATCTGAAACGGCCTTCCAGATGCACTTTGACAAGCACCCAATAGACAGCTTTTTAAGAAACGTATCCGCAAATACCTTCTCGAGAAAATGTTATAACTTAAGTATTTTTTTATACACCCTGGTAGCGTTGTGTATTTATCGGCATTTAATATATGTTATTTCTTTATATGACTATAATGTATCCTTAAAATAATAATTATATGTATTTGTCTGTAATCTGTTAGTAGAAGTAGTTTTATCGATAACTATTCTATATTATTTTTCATTTTTTTAACCTACCTCATTTGTTTTTTCTGTTTACTTTGCCAGTTAACTAGTAGAGAGTCAGACTTCAGTCCGCAATTTGTTCAATTACTTTGTGCAAGTGACTTACGTAGTACCGTCATATTCTTTTTCATCTTCCCATCTCGTAGCCATTGTACGAAGAAAAAATAATTCTACTTTATGGCCGTTTAGTATATCTTTGGAGTTTCTAACAAAAGGAATTTTATTGTTCCATTGGTAATTTTACCATAGTAAAAATTGTTTTAGTCAGGTGATAAAATAATGAAATGCAAAAAGATTTAATCGTAATTGTAAGCGAAAAAAAAATTGATTCAAGATTTTCCGCCCGGCTAAAAAATATGTGCGTGTGTGTAAGAAGGGTATAAACGGGAAGTCACTTTTAAAGAAACTCATTCGCAACGAGAAACATCAATAATATTTTAATTAAATAAAATTATTTTTGAAAAAAATAAGGTTTCATTTGTATTTGTGCGTTAAAAGATTTTGTACAAAGGCCCATTGAACCTTAGTGATCTTTGGAGTTTAATGAAATGTATATTGTAGTGATATATTGGATTGATTTTGTTATATTATATAAGGAATCCTTATATTACTAACAAAATTGGCAATTTATTATTAGATTTACATTATCATTTTGTGTATATTAATATTTATATAAAATGTAAATTTACTTTTTTCAGAAATAGTTATATTTGATTTTTTATGAAGGGCCATTATTTTGTCATAACCTCGAATAGTTTTTATCCTTATACATCGAATTGAAAAATTTAATAGGATTCCTAATGCATATGTTCAACTTTCTTAAAGACCTATTTGTTTAATATTATTTTATAATATATATTTTTTTAATTTAATTTCTTAAAGTTTTTTTAAATTATAATTTTTAAACTTATAAAGGACTTTTTTCAATTAATGTTTATCGAACATTATTTTTTGTTTTTATATTTATTTTGTTTTTCAATTTTTAATAAATTTACCGAATCTGGCCGCGATAAGGAGCTCAAATTGTTGAGCTACGTAACGGTTTCCTAGAGGTCGCAGGTTCGAATTCCTGCCCATTTTGTTTTATTTTATTAATTTATATATATTTTTTAATTAAATCATAATATTATTTTGCCAACATCAGGGATATTAATACAACATTCAATAATCCAAACTGTAGCTGTAGCACTCTAATGGCAAACTATTATATTACTAGTTAATATTGTTTATGGCTTTCAAAGGATATTAAGTGTCAGATACAATCAAGACAGCTTAACCACAATCTGTTGGCTGGGTTATGTCTTGATTCATTGTATACTATAGTTAAATATATATTCATCTTTTTTATCTAATGTCAAAGCTACTAAAAGATACGGTAATTAATTCAAAAAAGAAATAATAACACGTGTGTGGCGCATTATTTATTTCTGAGTTTTAGCAGTTTTAAATTATTTCGATAACATAATTCGTACGTAGCCGAATTTCAGATTCTTATTCCTAAATTACAAACTAACTTAATTTTATATTTATAATCCTTATTTTTTCAAAGATTTTCATCGATTATTTTTTTTTTTTTGTATTTATTTTTATTATATAATTAATAAAAACATACACAATATTTGAACCATTTAAACCAAACTTTAAACCATTGAGAAAGAGCTGAAATGTTTTACCTCTTTGAATGAGTATTGTTTACAAATAGCAGTTACAACTATATTGACATTTAAGGTATTATCCTCAAAGGACACTTTAAGTTGCTAACATACTATAAAGTGTATTATAAGCCTTACGGAAGGTAATATTACCCTTAAGGTACCAATTTGTTCAACTCTAGAAATCCTTTCAGATGTCGATAGTTTTAATGCCATCTTTAATATGGTAGAGTGGTTTTTTTAGGGTCTTAAAAATAAATATTAATGTATATTAAAAAAATATAAAATATTGGTTTAATGCTTTGTAATGGTCGAAATATTACTTTATTACCATTTTTCGTTCTTTTTGTAATTCATATACTAAATGAGTCATTTTTATGTAATTTTTTGACATTTACGAACATAAAACTTTTTTTTATCTATTTCACTATAATTAATAGTCTGTTAATTTTTCTAACTATGCCAAAAGAATGATGCATAACAAATATTTGGCGTTAACACATCTTTTTTTAAATTTAGAATTTTACAACCGTCTAATTTAACTCGTTATTTATTCTGCAGCCCTGAATGCACAGTTCTAAACCACAGAACGTCCAAAATCATTGGAGTTTTGATTTGAGGTGCCACCACACTACCGTTTCGATTACCGTATCCAATAGACTCTCGGAGCTTGTACATCGAATGTTGGAGTTGTCAATCCAAAGTTAGCAGTTCAAATATTTATATTGTTTACCATTTACTATTAATTTATTAATGAAAAGTACTTATATTAGGTGAGTACTTATCATTTTTTATTATGTACGTGAAAATTATGCCAAAAAATGTAGCAATAGCATAATATATCTGCTGCAGTAATTTTTTTTAGTCGTTTGCTTAACCGTTTGCAAAATAAGCTATCGTGTGTTGCCTCGATAGCGGATACTTGACGGCTTGACATATGGTTATAAAAATATTTAGTAATTATGATTGAGGTTAATACTTGAATATTGTGATTCAAGCTATCTTAGATGACAGGTATATTCATCTCGGATGAGAATTTTCATATGTTACATTAGTCACTAGATTTGTTCTATAAATTAATACAAAAATATATATGTACATTTATGATAGTTGCTTAATATTCATATACAAACGATATAATTTTACACATTTTAATTTCTATAGCCCGTAAACAAAATATTTTGATCAAATCAACAACGTTACAGACAGACAACATCCGGGAAGTACTGCCAGATTGCAATATTCACGGAACGCCCATTATAATCTACTTTCACCTGAGGAACATTCATACAAGTACCTTTATATATTATATTAGAATATAATTCTAGATATATTTTATAAAATGTTATATTTTAATATCGCATGTTTTATTGCTTTAGAATTCTCTTATTTATTTAATTTATCACTTCCTTAATAGCGGGCAGAATTTATTTTACATTTCTTGTGACATCTTGACTAAAAGGAATTCATTTTTATTCAGAAATCTTCTGCACGAAAGAAGCTTTATAAAATTTTGTCCGTTGAAAACTTATGGTCTGCGAAGTAGCCTCTTTGACTTATATTTTAACAGTGAAAACTTTACTAAAATCGTGTTAGTAAAATTTTACCAAAATAATATTTGTTCAATGCTTATAGCCTTCTCGATAATACTGTACTTATTATATATTTCACATAGAACTTTAAATTTAATTAATGCGTGCTCAAAGCACATATTTGGAGGATCTTTTTTAGAAGATATGGATTTCTTTTTAATAAAATTATGTTTTTATATTAAGTTACTACATATAACTAATATTTTCTTGACATTATTCATGTTATTAGTCAAATAGAAAATTTATTATAATAAATAATGCCGTTGGATAAAATATAAATATTATTTGGGAAAATAAATATTACTAGCTTAGATTTTGGGCCCTGATTTATCGTTGTTGTCGTTGTTAAAATAATGTATTAGTTTATGAGACCTTACCAAATTGATATCGAAAATTAAGTTTCTTTGAGTAAGGAAATTATATAATATATGTATAATAACAATGAAAAACAGATGACTATATTATGTAATTACAAGATGAGTTTTTATTTAAATTGCAATTGCTTGTACAGACAAGCAATTGCACGAAAAGAAACTAGTACAGACTAGTTTATTTGAATCAAATTGCAACGATCTATTTTAAACAAATTGCAAAGAATTGCAAATTCTACGGATATTTACTAACCATAAACCACCTATATAAAAAGAAAGCGAAATTAGTAAGAATGTGCCTGACATTTGTGTAATAATTTTTTTTACCTAATATCTACAGATTTTTGTTTCAAAATATTTTTGGACTAAACATGCCTCTCTATATATTGAAAATATTTATTCATTTCCAATCAACGAGTTAAATTGCCTGAAAATTAGTTGTTAGAACTATTAGAAGTTTTTTAACCATTAAATAAAAAATACCTTTTGGCCTTTTTAGCATCGTTACACGTTATCTCGTATCTTTGACATAAATACAGTATAAGTATTATTTACTGAATACTGCCTTGTTTAAAGTAATATATTTTTAAAAAGCTTATGGCTTATACAAAAATAACTAATAAATACGGTTATACAATAATGTAAGAGAGTGTTCAAACGCTGTACTCTTTTCATTTATTACTTTTACATGTTGACATTTATAAAAGCATATAAAGATATGCAAATATCTTCTAAATCTATCTATAAATAAAAGCATATAATTTTCTTATAGCAATAATATTACAGTCTCTTAAAAAATTTTCTTTGGATATAAAACCTAAAGAGTTACTGAGAGATCTCTTAATTATAAATAAGTAACATATTCTTATTTATTTATTTTTTTACCGAACTTTCTATGCATATTTTCTTTAATTAAAAATATAAATATTATAAAGCATATAATATCACTACCTATAGTGGTACAATATATGTGGCATAATTTATGTGGCATATATAAGAAGGTACCTATACCTTCTTAAATATGCCACATAAATTATAATATCTTCATTATACTTACACATATCAAATTAAAATTACAAATAATGCTTATAATGAAGATATTATAATTTAAGTGGCATATTTAAGAAGGTACCTATACCTTCTTAAATATGCCACATAAATTATAATATCTTCATAATATTATTTTATAATTTATGTGGCATATTTAAGAAGGTATAGGTACCTTCTTAAATATGCCACTTAAATTATAATATCTTCATTATACCTACACATATCAAATTACAATTACAAATAATGCCCTGGAACTTCAATCCGCAATGCTAAAACAAAGACAATTAATTTAAAAACAATTATTTTAAGAATATATTCGTCAGTATATAAGTTGTCAGAAACTTACAATTCAGTTCAAACAGTGGATTGAAAAGAAGAAGAGGATAATGAATTGACACCGATGGACCAAACACAGGCGGAAGCATTTTTGTGTCTATGTTATTATTGTTACTTTCTGAAAGGGTTTTCTAAGGTAGCTATTGTATCGGTTTACAAAGGAAAAGAGAACACGAAGAGAAAGAATTTGCGAACATGCAGTGTTGATGATTGCGACTGATTATCGAATATCCTGACACTGAGTGAAGTTTATTGTGGAGAATGAAGTTTATTGTGGAGAACTGGAATTTGTAGTGTACTGTCCCAACAGGAAGAAGATCCGGGAATTGTGGTCACGTATCTCAGCTGTTAGCAGTTTTCTTGCTGGCAGGGTTGATTTTCCCTGCCAGTAAGAAACTTATGTGTGCCAGTGAGAATTTTTGTCCGTGGTAAAAACATTGCAAATTTTTTAAAAGATACTTTATGAATCCCTAAATCTTCTACTGCTATCACACCACTACCCGCCTCGGTCTCGCCTTCTATCACAATTCACTACGAAGGTTAGTGATACTTTTGTTGAACTTTTCCTGTGGTCGCGTGTTTGGATCCCTGTCCATATCCATTTATTAGTACATTCTATAATTACTTAAAATATAAAAAAGTATTAGGTGATTTACAATGAGCCTATAAAATTCATGAAACAAATTAGTTAAGCGGTTTAATGTCCAAACTTCAAGCTCTCGTAAGTAGGCAACTTATAAAACAATAACACGGTTGGGAGTTCACTTGAAACATGATCTTGTTCACTCGGTCGCTTTCTAGCTGATTAAAGATCAAAGAAATAACTAGAAAGTTTAGGAAACTAGTTGTAATGTAAGCAATCTGACTTAGCTATAAATTGTATGTAGGTTTTGGATTTCACTAGGGAGTTACAAAAGCATTTGTAGAAAAGATCAGCTGATAGTTGGTCCCAATGATATTTTTAAGGTACACAAGGGCATTGTTTTATTATAGTCATCGTTTACTTCGTTTTTTTCATGAACAGTATTTAGTAATAATAATATACATATAAGATCAACATACAATTTGTTTTTACACAAATATACTAGTAAGTTGTTACAGTACTATTACTACTTTGGTAGCAATGAATTTCGTATTTCAGTTAAAAAAGTACAAACAGTCTTCCTGATATATTTTATACAATACAAAGGGGAGACAATTGTTTATTAAATTTATATTCCCTTCCAGGTTAATAAAAGTTCTAATATCAAAAACAAAGGGACTATGAAAAACTAACAATGAAGAAAATACATTTAATTTTAGCGACGAACTAACAAATTATTCAGTTAAAACAATGGGATCTACACGTTATAATACTGAGGACATTTTCATTAAGGCATTTTTGTGAGCTATGAAATAAAAATATTCATTTCATAACAAATTCAGAGCAAATCAAAATTATAGCTCCAGATGGAAACATTTCTTTTCATAAATTAGATTAATTTATAGTTCTCTAAATTCAAAATTCTTATTATATTTTATATAGTGAAATGGTCTTGTAACGAGGCCAGGTTAAGGGTGTTATGCCGAGGGATTCGGCACCAGCCAGCATCAAATAAATATAAAAGCGTGATATACAAAGGAAGAGGAAGTTCTTCATTCTTATTATAGAGACGTGGATTGTCAAAATTATTTGCCGCGTCTCGTGTTCCCGAAATAGACTTTTAAATAAGTTGTAACTCTAAATTCTTTCCTTCAATCAAGAATTATTTGAATACACGTTGTATTCAAATATAAGTATCAAAATCCAAATTGTAATTATTTACCTATAACTTGCAAAATTTGGGGACATTTCTGTAATACAAGATATTTTTTTCAGGTGGTCTTGAATAAGTGTACATGACACAAGCAATTTTACAGTAACGTTTTGTAAGGTGGCTCAAAGAAAGTGCTAAACGTTATTTGTTAAATTAAATGACTACAAAAATTATAATTTAAAAAAAACACAACTATCATTACTTATCAGATTATTTTAAATATACCATAAACTTTAAAATTCTAACAAAGGACTTTCATACGTATTTTTTTATTCCATATCATAGTACATCATCGTTTGCACAAAGTATTTAGTGATAAACAAGTTTATCTTTTAGTTTTATCTAGGTCGTTAGAATAGCGTTGTTAGTGTTAATAAAGTATATACTATTAAAGAGATACAATGAAAAAATCGATTGTAATCTAAGATAGGTTTGAATAGAAATGGTAAAAAATACATTATGTATCTTCAATTGTTTAAAAAAAACTATTTTTGGCGCATATTTGTAAGTGAATAGATATAAAACATTTTAATTGAAATATATATTACAAATAATGTCCATTCTTAAGTTCAAAATATTTATACAATAAACATT